>CM051241.1:103574671-104174671 GCA_027917425.1 Gastrophryne carolinensis
ATGCTTTGGGATGCCCAGTTTCACCATGCTTTAGGGTGGGTGGTCAGTTTGGGATGCCCAGTTTAGCCATGCTTTAGGGAGGGTGGTCAGTTTGGGATGCCCAGTTTAGCCATGCTTTAGGGAGGGTGGTCAGTTTGGGATGCCCAGTTTAGCCATGCTTTAGGGTGGGTGGTCAGTTTGGGATGCCCAGTTTAGACATGCTTTAGGGTGGGTAGTCAGTTTGGGATGCCCAGTTTAGCCATGCTTTAGGGTGGGTGGTCAGTGTGGGATGCCCAGTTTAGCCATGCTTTAGGGTGGTCAGTGTGGGATGCCCAGTTTAGCCATGATTTAGGGTAGTCAGTTTGGGATGCCCAGTTTCACCATTCCCGCCATTTCGCGCAGGCCCCTACAGCCCCCAGAAGGGCCCGCTCATGCCTCGGGGGGTCCCCCTAGCCCCGCTCTAACTTTGGCTTAATTTTGGTGTTTTTTTTATTTTTTTACAACTTTCACCGGCTGCAGCATAACGCATAGCCGGCGGCGGTGATCTCCCGCCCGGCTTAACAGTCCCGCCTCCTCCCGCTGTCAGTGAAGCCGGAGCGACGGTGTTTTTGTTAAAGTTCCTGCCTCCCGCGGGTGCTCCCAGCCCGCCGGCAGGGCACCCGCGGGTCCGCCTGGGCCCGCAGTGCATTAGGTTTAAGTCTTGGATTTTTTTCTGTTTTTGACATTTTTTTTACCGGCTCGTGGCCGGGACCTTACCCGGGCAAATAGCCTCCCGCCCGGCATGAGCCTCCCGCCTCGTCCCGCTCCCCCTGTAGCCTCCGGAGCGGGAGTTTTTTTCAAAATTGCCGCCATTTCCCGCATTCCCGCGCGGGGGCCCCTACAGCCCCCAGAAGGGCCCGCTCATGCCTCGGGGGGTCCCCCTAGCCCCGCTCTAACTGTGGCTTAATTTTGGTGTTTTTTTTATTTTTTTACAACTTTCACCGGCTGCAGCATAAAGCATAGCCGGCGGCGGTGATCTCCCGCCCGGCTTAACAGTCCCGCCTCCTCCCGCTGTCAGTGAAGCCGGAGCGACGGTGTTTTTGTTAAAGTTCCTGATTCCCGCGGGTGCTCCCAGCCCGCCGGCAGGGCACCCGCGGGTCCGCCTGGGCCCGCAGTGCATTAGGTTTAAGTTTTGGATTTTTTTCTGTTTTTGACATTTTTTTACCGGCTCCTGGCCGGGACCTTACCCAGGCAAATAGCCTCCCGCCCGGCATGAGCCTCCCGCCTCGTCCCGCTCCCCCTGTAGCTCCGGAGCGGGAGGTTTTTTTAAAATTCCCGCCATTTCGCGCATTCCCGCGCGGGGGCCCCTACAGCCCCCAGAAGGGCCCGCTCATGCCTCGGGGGGTCCCCCTAGCCCCGCTCTAACTTTGGCTTAATTTTGGGTTTTTTTTTACAACTTTCACCGGCTGCAGCATAAAGCATAGCCGGCGGCGGTGATCTCCCGCCTGGCTTAACAGTCCCGCCTCCTCCCGCTGTCAGTGAAGCCGGAGCGACGGTGTTTTTGTTAAAGTTCCTGCCTCCCGCGGGTGCTCCCAGCCCGCCGGCAGGGCACCCGCGGGTCCGCCTGGGCCCGCAGTGCATTAGGTTTAAGTTTTGATTTTTTTTCTGTTTTTGACATTTTTTTACCGGCTCGTGGCCGGGAACTTACCCGGGCAAATAGCCTCCCGCCCGGCATGAGCCTCCCGCCTCGTCCCGCTCCCCCTGTAGCCTCCGGAGCGGGAGTTTTTTTCAAAATTGCCGCCATTTCCCGCATTCCCGCGCGGGGGCCCCTACAGCCCCCAGAAGGGCCCGCTCATGCCTCGGGGGGTCCCCCTAGCCCCGCTCTAACTTTGGCTTAATTTTGTTTTTTTTTTTTTTTTTTTTTACAACTTTCACCGGCTGCAGCATAAAGCATAGCCGGCGGCGGTGATCTCCCGCCCGGCTTAACAGTCCCGCCTCCTCCCGCTGTCAGTGAAGCCGGAGCGACGGTGTTTTTGTTAAAGTTCCTGCCTCCCGCGGGTGCTCCCAGCCCGCCGGCAGGGCACCCGCGGGTCCGCCTGGGCCCGCAGTGCATTAGGTTTAAGTTTTGGATTTTTTTCTGTTTTTGACATTTTTTTTACCAGCTCCTGGCCGGGACCTTACCCGGGCAAACAGCCTCCCGCCCGGCATGAGCCTCCCGCCTCGTCCCGCTCCCCCTGTAGCCTCCGGAGCGGGAGTTTTTTTCAAAATTGCCGCCATTTCCTGCATTCCCGCGCGGGGGCCCCTACAGCCCCCAGAAGGGCCCGCTCATGCCTCGGGGGGGTCCCCCTAGCCCCGCTCTAACTTTGGCTTAATTTTGGTGTTTTTTTTATTTTTTTTACAACTTTCACCGGCTGCAGCATAAAGCATAGCCGGCGGCGGTGATCTCCCGCCCGGCTTAACAGTCCCGCCTCCTCCCGCTGTCAGTGAAGCCGGAGCGACGGTATTTTTGTTAAAGTTCCTGCCTCCCGCAGGTGCTCCCAGCCCGCCGGCAGGGCACCCGCGGGTCCGCCTGGGCCCGCAGTGCATTAGGTTTAAGTTTTGGATTTTTTTCTGTTTTTGACATTTTTTTACCGACTCGTGGCCGGGACCTTACCCGGGCAAATAGCCTCCCGCCCGGCATGAGCCTCCCGCCTCGTCCCGCTCCCCCTGTAGCCTCCGGAGCGGGAGTTTTTTTCAAAATTGCCGCCATTTCCCGCATTCCCGCGCGGGGGCCCCTACAGCCCCCAGAAGGGCCCGCTCATGCCTCGGGGGGTCCCCCTAGCCCCGCTCTAACTTTGGCTTAATTTTGGTGTGTTTTTTATTTTTTTACAGTTTTCACCGGCACCTGCATATAGCATACCTGGCGGCGGTGATCTCCCGCCCGGCTTAATAGTCCCGCCTCCTCCCGCTGTCAGTGAAGCCGGAGCAAGGGTGATTCTATTACAGTTCCTGCCACCCGCGGGTGCTCCCAGCCCGCCGGCAGGGCACCCGCGGGTCCGCCTGGTCCCGCAGTGCATTAGGCTTAAGTTTGGGATTTTTTTCTATTTTTGACATTTTTTTACCGGCTCGTGGCCGGGACCTTACCCGGGCAAATAGCCTCCCGCCTCGTCCCGCTCCCCCTGTAGCCTCCGTATCGGGAGTTTTTTTCAAACTTGCCGCCATTTCGCGCATTCCCGCGCGGGGGCCCCTACAGCCCCCAGAAGGGCCCGCTCATGCCTCGGGGGGTCACCCTAGCCCCGCTCTAACTTTGGCTTAATTTTGGTGTTTTTTTTATTTTTTTACAGTTTTCACCGGCTCCTGCATAAAGCATAGCCGGCCGCGGTGATCTCCCGCCCGGCTTAATAGTCCCGCCTCCTCCCGCTGTCATTGATGCCGGAGCGACGGTGTTTCTATTACAGTTCCTGCCTCCCGCGGGTGCACCCAGCCCGCCGGCAGGGCACCCGCGGGTGCACCCAGCCCGCCGGCAGGGCACCCGCGGGTGCACCCAGCCCGCCGGCAGGGCACCCGCGGGTCCGTCTAGTCCCGCAATGCATTAGGCTTAAGTTTGGGATTTTTCTCTTTTTTTGACAATTTTTACCGGCTCGTGGCCGGGACCTTACCCGGGCAAATAGCCTCCCGCCCGGCATGAGCCTCCCGCCTCGTCCCGCTCCCCCTGTAGCCTCCGGAGCGGGAGTTTTTTTCAAACTTGCCGCCATTTCCCGCATTCCCGCGCGCCCCCAGAAGGGCCCGCTCATGCCTCGGGGGGTCCCCCTAGCCCCGCTCTAACTTTGGCTTAATTTTGGTGTTTTTTTTTTTTTTTTTTTTACAACTTTCACCGGCTGCTGCATAAAGCATAGCCGGCCGCGGTGATCTCCCGCCCGGCTTAATAGTCCCGCCTCCTCCCGCTGTCAGTGAAGCCGGAGCGACGGTGTTTTTGTTAAAGTTCCTGTCTCCCGCGGGTGCTCCCAGCCTGCCGGCAGGGCACCCGCGGGTCCGCCTAGTCCCGCAATGCATTAGGCTTAAGTTTGGGATTTTTTTCTTTTTTTTGACAATTTTTACCGGCTCTTGGTCGGGACCTTACCCGGGCAAATAGCCTCCCGCCCGGCATGAGCCTCCCGCCTCGTCCCGCTCCCCCTGTAGCCTCCGGAGCCGGAGTTTTTTTTCAAAATTCCCGCCATTTCGCGGATTCCCGCACGGGGGCCCCTACAGCCCCCAGAAGGGCCCGCTCATGCCTCGGGGGGGTCCCCCTAGCCCCGCTCTAACTTTGGCTTAATTTTGGTGTGTTTTTTATGTTTTTACAGTTTTCACCGGCTCCTGCATAAAGCATAGCCGGACGCGGTGATCTTCCGCCCGGCTTAATAGTCCCGCCTCCTCCCGCTGTCAGTGAAGCCGGAGCGATGGTGTTTTTGTTAAAGTTCCTGCCTCCCACGGGTGCTCCCAGCCCGCCGGCAGGGCACCCGCGGGTCTCGCGTGGGTCTACCTGGGTCCGCAATGCATTAGGCTTAAATTTGGGATTTTTTTCTTTTTTTGAGAAATTTCACCGGCTCGTGGCCGGGACCTTTCCCGGGCAAATAGCCTCCCGCCCGGCATGAGCCTCCTGCCTTATCCCGCTCCCCCTGTAGCCTCCGGAGCGGGAGTTTTTTTCAAACTTGCCGCCATTTCCCGCATTCCCGCGCGGGGGCCCCTACAGCCCCCAGAAGGACCCGCTCATGCCTCGGGGGGTCCCCCTAGCCCCGCTCAAACTTTGGCTTAATTTTGGTGTGTTTTTTATTTTTTTACAGTTTTCACCGGCTCCTGCATAAAGCATAGCCGGCCGCGGTGAACTCCCGCCTGGCTTAATAGTCCCGCCTCCTCCCGCTGTCAGTGAAGCCGGAGCGACGGTGTTTCCATTAAAGTACCAGCCTCCCGCGGGTGCTCCCAGCCCGCCGGCAGGGCACCCGCGGGTCCGCCTAGTCCCGCAATGCATTAGGCTTACGTTTGGGTTTTTTTTCTTTTTTTGACAATTTTTACCGGCTCGTGGCCGGGACCTTACCCGGGCAAATAGCTTCCCGCCCGGCATGAGCCTCCCGCCTCGTCCCGCTCCCCCTGTAGCCTCCGGAGCGGGAGTTTTTTTCAAAATTCCCGCCATTTCGCGCATTCCCGCGCGGGGGCCCCTACAGCCCCCAGAAGGGCCAGCTCATGCCTCGGGGGGTCCCCCTAGCCCCGCTCTAACTTTGGCTTTATTTTGGTGTGTTTTTTATTTTTTTACAGTTTTCACCGGCTCCTGCATAAAGCATAGCCGGCCGCGGTGAACTCCCACCCGGCTTAATAGCCCCGCCTCCTCCCGCTGTCAGTGAAGCCGGAGCGACGGTGTTTCTGTTAAAGTTCCTGCCTCCCGCGGGTGCTCCCAGCCCGCCGGCAGGGCACCCGCGGGTCCGCCTAGTCCCGCAATGCATTAGGCTTAAGTTTGGGATTTTTTTCTTTTTTTGACACTTTTTACCGGCTCGTGGCCGGGACCTTACCCGGGCAAATAGCCTCCCGCCCGGCATGAGCCTCCCGCCTCGTCCCGCTCCCCCTGTGGCCTCCGGAGCGGGAGTTCTTTTCAAAATTCCCGCCATTTCGCGCATTCCCGCGCGGGGGCCCCTACAGCCCCCAGAAGGGCCCGCTCATGCCTCGGGGGGTCCCCCTTGCCCCGCTCTAACTTTGGCTTAATTTTGATGTTTTTTTTCTTTTTTTACTACTTTCACCGGCTCCTGCATAAAGCATAGCCGGCCGCGGTGATCTCCCGCCCAGCTTAATAGTCCCGCCTCCTCCCGCTGTCAGTGAAGCCGGAGCGACAGTGTTTTTGTTCCTGCCTCCCGCGTGTGCTCCCAGCCCGCCGGCAGGGCACCCGCGGGTCCGCCTAGTCCCGTAATGCATTAGGCTTAAGTTTAGGATTTTTTTCCTTTTTTGACACTTTTTACCGGCTCGTGGCCGGGACCTTACACGGGCAAATAGCCTCCCGCCCGGCATGAGCCTCCCGCCTCGGCCCGCTCCCCCTGTAGCCTCCGGAGCCGGAGTTTTTTTTCAAACTTGCCGCCATTTCCCGCATTCCCGCGCGGGGGCCCCTACAGCCCCCAGAAGGGCCCGCTCATGCCTCGGGGGGTCCCCCTAGCCCCGCTCTAACTTTGGCTTAAAGGGAGCGACTGCAGCACCAGCAACTTGGACAGGAGCACATTCAGCTTCTGCGCCGTAGGATGAGTGGGCGCATACTGCTGTCTCTTGGACATGGCTTCGCTGATGGATTGCTGGCGGGATGCATGACTTGGAGGAGTAGGAGGAGGAGCAGGAGCGACAGAGGATGGGTTTGACGCACAGCTGCCTTCGGCTGAGGTGCTGGAGCCTTGGCTGGCAGAAATTGGGAGCGGCGTGCCACTTGGTGAGGAAGCAGACTGGACCACCCCTTGGGAGCCTCGGTTCTCCCAGGTCGCTTTATGGTGACGCATAGGAGGGACAAGAGGGACAAGAACGAACAAAATCACGATTTAAGTCGCATGTCCAGTTTAGCTTTTAGATAAGGGTCTAAAATATGCACCACCATGTACAATGAATAAGTTCAGTACATACATAGACCTTCAAAAATATATCCGGAAACGTAATATTAAAAAAAAAATTTTATCCAAAACACTAGCTACAGAAAGGGCTAGTCCGGATATAACATTACAACAGGACCCTTATTCTCATACTAATCTAAAAAATAGATCATTGTTCAACCCCTTAAATTCAGGAAATTCTGCCTTAGACACCTTTAAGACTGTCATCACAAGGGATCTAAGGGCTATGAAAATTAAAAAGGGCCACTGCCCCCTCTATACAAAGGCTTTAACCCTTTAAGTGCCAGCCTACCTGGAGTTTTTGTGACACTCTGTTGCCAGACCATTTTGCACTATTTTGCGCTCCCCATGTTCAAATGTGATTTTTGAAGGGATTTCCAGGGATTTCCCAGGAAAATGATATATTGTTTTTTTCAGCAGAGTCTGGGCTTTAACATGAAATGTCTTGTTTGTCATTTGTTAGGTGTATTCTTAATATTTTTGGGTGAAATATGTGCAAAAAAAAAAAAAAAAAAAAAAAATTTTACATATTGTAGTTTTTTTTGGAATAAAAAATGTAAGTTTGTCAATAAAATCTTATTGCGTGTGAAATCCCAATTTCTCCCGGTTACAGCGGTACCACATATGTATTGGTAGACACCCTTTCCTGCCCAGGAGACTCCCCCAAACTGAAACAGCGCTTTAGGAGATTTTCAGATAAAATACAACTATGCTATGCAATATGCGCACCTTGCGGTTTTTCCAGAAAAACAACCCTTTACATTTGAAATACCCCCAACAAACTATATATTCTCTGGAAGTACACACCTCAGGCTTTCTAGGCGTACCAAGCTTGTGGATGTGGCCATAGTTTTCTGGAAGTAATCCCTCAATGTAATCTTTGGTTGCAAAGAGTTTCCCTAAAAAAAGGATAAAAAAGCAGAATCAAAGCCACATTTTCCTAAAAAAACTATATACAAACAAGAAAAAACAAGTTTAATCTGAAAACGCAACATCCCCCGAACAGAACAACACCCAACATGCATAGGTTCTGTCAAGGGAAGAGTTGCCAAACACCCCAAAGTAAAGCATGCGCATAACGGTAATTTTACTTGAAAATTTCAGCTCTGCAGACAAAGTGCGCACCTTGCGATTTTTCAACCAAAACAACCCTTTACATTTGGAATATCCCCCATAAACCATATATTCCCTGAAAGTACACACGTTAAGCTTTTTAAGGGTACCCAGCTTGTTGTAGTGGGCTCATCTTTCTGGAATTAATTCCTCAAAGAATTCTTTGGTTGCGCAGGGTTTCCCTAAAAAATTTATAAAAAAGCTGAATAAAAAACACCTTTTCCTAAAATATAAATATGCAAACCAGAAAAAACAAGCTAAGTCTGAAAGCGCAAGGTCCCCCGAACAGAAAAATACCCAACATGCATAGGTACTATTAACCCTTTTAATTGCCAGCCTACTTGAGATTTTGTCACCCTCTGTTGACAGGCCATTTTCCCCATTTTGCGTCATGTTTTGCGACATGTTTTGCGCCATTTTTGCTGTAACTTTCAGAAAAATTATATATATATTTTTTGCAGCAGAGTTTAGACTTTAACATGAAATGTCTTGTTTGTAATTTTTTTTTTTTTTTTACAATATTATTAAGTGAAAAAAAAAATAAATAAATAAAAAAAATGTTTTAGAAAATTGACTCCTTTATTTTAAATAAAAAATGTATTTTATTAAGGAAAATCATATTGCATGTGAAAGCCCCATTTCTACCGATTAGAACGGTACCACATATTTATCGGTAGCCCCCCGTTCCTGCCCAGGAGACCCCCCTAACTGAAACAAGTATTTTATAACATTCACAAAAAAAATACAAAAACCATCCACACTACAAAGGGTTAAATCGGGAAAAAAAAATGACATAGGGTCCCCCCTCCCAGGGGAGGGAGACCCCATTTTTTTTTTATTTTTAAGGGTTAAAAACCCTTAAAAATCAAAAAAAAAATTGACGTGGGGTCCCCCTTACCCAAAGTAACCAGCCCGGGACCAGCTATGGGGGCTTGTAGGCACAGAGTGGGGGGGCCAGCTTTTGTGGCCCCCCCACCCTGCAGCCTACGAGCCCACATAGCCCATGTGGGCCCGGGCTCTTCTGCCCCCCCCTGGCCTTTGGGGAGGCAGGTAATGGGGGTGCCGGGGGTTAATGGCAAGCCACCCGCTAGCGCAGGTGGCTTGCCATCCCCCCAGCCTTGTGAACTGGTATAGGGGTCATGGACCCCTTACCAGTTCACAAGGGGTTAAAAGTAAATAATGACACAGACACACATAAAGAAAAAAATATTTTATTAATTTTTTTTTTTTTTTTACACTGTACTCACCTCCCATCCATCCTGGAGCACTCTGTCCCTCGGCGATCACTGGCTTCTGCTCACTTGCTAGAAGCCTTTTATAGCTGCTGGATGACAGAACACAAAGGGTTAATCAAAAAAAAAAATGACATAGGGTCCCCCCTCCCAGGGGGGGTGGACCCCATTTTTTTTTTATTTTTAAGGGTTAAAAACCCTTAAAAATAAAAAAAAAAATTGACGTGGGGTCCCCCTTAGCCACAGTAACCAGCCCGGGACCAGCTATGGGGGCTTGTAGGCACAGAGTGGGGGGGCCAGCTTATGTGGCCCCCCCACCCTGCAGCCTACGAGCCCACATAGCCCATGTGGGCCCGGGCTCTTCTGCCCCCCCCTGGCCTTTGGGGAGGCAGGTAATGGGGGTGCCAGGGGTTAATGGCAAGCCACCCGCTAGCGCAGGTGGCTTGCCATCTCCCCAGCCTTGTGAACTGGTATAGGGGTCATGGACCCCTTACCAGTTCACAAGGGGTTAATAGTAAAAAAAATGACACACACACACAGAAAAAAAAATCTTTATTTTTCTTTTTTACACCATACTCACCTCCGATCCGACGTCCCTCGCCGCTGTCCCTCGCCGCTGTCCCGCGCCGATCACCTCACTGACAGATGCCGGTGGTGATCGGCGCAGGGCGGGTGACAGGCGAGGGGGCTCCGATCGGAGCCTCCTCACCTGACATCCGCCCTGCTCCGATCACCACCGGCATCTGACAGATGCCGGAGCTCGGAGGGGGTATAGGAGGAGCGGGATGACGTCATCCCGCTCCTCCCACAATGGGCGGGGCTAAGCGGCGGCGGCCATCGCCGCCATTACAAGAGGTGAGGACCCGGAAGAGGACTGCGCAGCCCAGGGGGGGGATCGGACCCCCCCCCTGGTGAAGAGGAGACCCGGACAGAAGGCTCGGGCGCGGAGGTGAGTAAATGACACTTTTATTTTTTTTTTTTTTACAGCGGCGATGTCAGCGCTGGAAACGGGGGGGGGCGGCTGGTTTCGGGCCCCCCCTGAAGACGGAGGACGACAGGGGGGCGATCGGATGCCCCCCCAAGGAAGAGGGGACCCCAGGCTTCACAGGGATACCGGAGGTAAGTGATTTTTTTTTTCTATTTTTTAACTGTTTGGGGGAAATGCCAGGCACGTAGTTTCTACGTGCTTGGCACTTAACGGTAGGAGAAGCAACCACGTAGAAACTACGTGCTTGGCATTTAAAGGGTTAAAGAACTAGAAAACAAACCTGACATTGTTATCAAGCCAGCCGATAAGGGGGGGGGGGGCTAGTGGTCCTTGATAAAAAAGATTACTTGGAAGAACTTTCCAGACTTCTTTCAGATTCAGATACAGAAACTTACATACCATTAAAAGGAGACCCAACAGGAGAGTATAAAATAGCTCAAAACGGTACTCTTAAAGGGGGGCTTAGAAAAGGGAATTTTGACGGAGAAGGAATTTAATTACCTTATACCTTCAGCTCCACGTATACCCACAATCTATCAGGTACCAAAAATCCATAAAAGCCTACAGAAACCACCTGGACGTCCAATAGTCAGTGGAATAGGCTCGGTAACCTGTAGACTGGGTGAATACGTGGACCAATATCTACAAAATTTAGTCACCCAATTACCAGCATACCTGAAAGACTCAACCCAAGTACTGGAACTATGCATAGACCAACAAGTTAGTGAACACTGCGTGCTGGCGACAGCAGATGTGTCGTCACTGTACACTGTGATCCCTCATGATAAGGGGGTCAAGGCAGTGAAGCACTTTCTAACAACTAAATCCCCCTTACCACAGCAACAGATAGATTTCCTGATAGCATGTCTAGACTTTGCCCTGCAACACAACTACTTCTGGTATAATAACATCTTTTATCTACAGAAGACGGGCGTGGCCATGGGGGCCAAATTTGCCCCCAGTATGGCCAATCTTTATGTGGGGTGGTGGGAGGAGCAATTTATCTTTCACCAATCCAGACCACAGCTGCGCAGCTGGAGACGGTATATAGATGATGTCCTATGCATCTGGGAGGGGACACAAGAGTCATTGAACATTTTTTTTATAGAGGTTAATAACAACTCCTTTAATTTAACGTTTACGGCAGAAATCAATATAGAATCAATTAATTTTTTAGATCTAACTATCACTAAGGAGGACACTAAGTTAGTTACCTCCACATTTTTCAAGAGCACTGACCGGAACGGGTATGTTCCCTCTACCAGCTGCCATCACCCCGCATGGCTTAAGGCGATACCTAGGGGTCAATTTATGCGCATACGTCGCAATTGCACAAATCAAACTGATTACGATGCCCAATCAACTATGTTATCCAACCGTTTTGTGAACAAAGGATATAAAAGAGCAGACATTGAGATACAGAGAAAAGAGATAGGAGCCCGGGATAGAGCTACCCTGTTGGGGACCTTAAAGAATAAAGAGAATAAGGATAAAACTAATCCGGATTTTACATTTATAACGGGCTTTAACGTACAGCATAAGGAGATAAAAAAAATTAATAATGAGGCACTGGCACATTCTTAAAAGCGACACAATTCTAGGACCAGCATTACCAGAGCAACCCAGAATTATCTATCGGAAGGCCCGAAATTTAAAAGATAAACTTACACAAGGCTATTTAGACCCCCCCAAAAAACCTACTTTAGTAAGTAAACCTTTACAAGGCTTTTATAAATGTGGGGCCTGCATGGGCTGCAGAACTTGCATTCCGATAGATAAACCTAAGAGGTAGTTTACAGACTCTAAACAGATAAAAGAACATAACATTTCTAAATTTATCTCATGCAACACGGCAGGAGTTATTTATCTTATATGGTGCCCATGTGGACTACAATACGTGGGCAGAACTATAAGGCCATTGAAGGTTCGTATACGGGAACACCTGTATAAAATAAAAAGAGGTCTGACCACGCATAGTCTTTCAGCGCATTTCAAACGGCACCATGATCAAGATCCAACAAAAATGTCATTCATGGGAATAGAACAGGTGGATCGACACTGGAGGGGGTCCAATATAGTAAGAGAAATCTCACAGAGGGCTATTGGATATACACTTTGGATTCTTTTACACCTAAGGGTTTAAATGTGGATTTGATTTAAATTGCTTTTTGGACACTACATAACACATTAACTCTCTTTTATTTTTTTCCTTCATAATCAAAAGTAGGGCACATTATTTAGAGGCCATTCACTTTTAAGCATAAGACTTATACGTATTCACTTAGCACACTTTTGTTAGAACTATTGCACATTAAGTAATGCACAACATTTGTTAGTATTAAGGCACATTATGTTGGGTTTATTTATTTAGTATTTTTATTCTCAGCTATTACACTACATTTTCAGTCACCACTCATCAAGCACATATATATATAGAGTTTATTTAATCCAACACCTTCTATGAGAACATCATATTAGTTTTTCATGCACTCTGTTCGAATATATTATTGTTAACAGCATTTTGTTACCATTATTATGATGAATTTTGTTTTATTTTGTAAAGCAGAGAAAACACTCCTGCATACCGCTGCTCCTTAGCCCCATACCTAGTTTGTATTTATTTATATATAAAAGACTTTCCCTTGGCCATTTTAGCCACCGAATTATTAGAAATTTTACCTATTTAAAAGCAGTAGTAACTGCTCAGTATCTGGCACCATTTAAACACATTGAGAGGCCCGTATAGGGTTAACAGCCCTCATTATATGAGCAGCTGGGCTTTCTATCTATACCTGTCTTTCTATTCTGCCTGCCAGCACTGAACTAATAGAAAGAACAGGTGTCTCTCTGTGTTCAGGGGACTACGGATCCCAGAATGCATGGCTAGCACATCCTTTCCTTCTGTTTTTGACAGACAGGTCTCCCGGCCAGTCACTGCTTTAGTGGCTTCGTTTTGAATCAATTATGCGTTAATTTCTAAACCACTCACATTACTGACCGTCCAAGCCCCGCCCACTATCTAACATTTAAAGGACTGAGCTGACCGCCGCGCTGCCAGTCTTGAAAAAGTTGCGGTGAGCGCAATGAAACGTTGACGGTGGCAGGGCGGTTAGACGTTCTTTTTATTATCTGGATTCAGCAGCAGCACATTGATTTCTATTCACCCCTTCACCACCCGAAAACACCGGAGCTGAGGTGCGGATGTGGAGAGGATTTTATCTGTTACACTTGTTGTCGATTCCATTTTAAATGTGAGTACGCATTTGGTACTTATTTTAAGACTAACGCATTAAAAGCGATATTATGCCAGATCTGTCCATCATTTCTCTGTCATGCATATAAAATCAATGGGAGAGCTGAGTGGAATTGATACTTAAAGCTTCCAATTAACCCAAGATTAAGATTATGCTTAAAGGCTCTATGTGAAACGCCCAGTTACTGCTGCCATTTGGTAAGAGTATATTTTATAGGTGGTGGGCACAAGGTGAAGGTCATTTAAAGGAACAGAGCCTTCATTTACAAGCACAATACTTTGGACTTACTAACTGACCAGTATTGAAAGATTTTTTCCATTGGAAGGAAACCAAGATTGTCAAGGACATTTAACAGCTTATGCATTCAGAAATTTAATAGGACTGCTTAGAACCTATTTATTTAGAACTTGATTGCATCTTTTGATATAAGATTAACTATATGCTCTGTGCTTAATTGTATACTATACTGTTATAAAGCCTGCTTGGGGGCATCCCATTCTGTAACATCACATTAGCCTCTGTATTTACTGTAAGCTGCACAGTTATTTAAAGTAATTTGGCCTGTTTGAGCCTGCTTAAACACTGTTGCTGTGCATATATACTGTTCTAAAGCCTGCTTCGGGGCATCCCATTCTGTAACATCCCATTAGCCTCTGTATTTACTGTAAGCTGCACAGTTATTTAAAGTAATTTGGCCTGTTTGAGCCTGCTTAGACACTGTTGCTGTGCATATATACTGTTCTAAAGCCTGCTTCGGGGCATCCCATTCTGTAACATACCATTAGCCTCTGTATTTACTCTAAGCTGCACAGTTATTTAAAGTAATTTGGCCTGTTTGAGCCTGCTTAGACACTGTTGCTGTGCATATATACTGTTCTAAAGCCTGCTTCGGGGCATCCCATTCTGTAACATCACATTAGCCTCTGTATTTACTCTAAGCTGCACAGTTATTTAAAGTAATTTGGCCTGTTTGAGTCTGCTTAGACACTGTTGCTGTGCATATATACTGTTCTAAAGCCTGCTTCGGGGCATCCCATTCTGTAACATACCATTAGCCTCTGTATTTACTGTAAGCTGCACAGTTATTTAAAGTTATTTGGCCTGTTTGAGCCTGCTTAGACATTGTTGCTGTGCATATATACTGTTCTAAAGCCTGCTTCGGGGCATCCCATTCTGTAACATCCCATTAGCCTCTGTATTTACTGTAAGCTGCACAGTTATTTAAAGTAATTTGGCCTGTTTGAGCCTGCTTAGACACTTTTACTGTGCATATATACTGATCTCAAGTCTGCTGTGGGGGCATCCCATTCTGTGACATAACATAACCTACCTCTCTTATTTACACTAAGCAGCTCTCTTATTTACACTAAGCAGGCCTCTTATTTACACTAAGCAGCTCTCTTATTTAAGCTAAGCAGCTCTTATTTAATCTAACCAGCTCTTATTTAATCTAACCAGGCCTCTTGGAGGCTGATTGTCCACTTTTGGGTGTGCATTTATATTCGGTTTCATATACAGTGGGGTATCCCAATTTGTAAGAACCTACCCCAACCATGTAAACTAAAGAGGCCTGTTGCAGCCTGAGTTTCTCTGCTTGCGTATGGCCTGCATTACAATCTGTCTCTTTCAATGACACTGCTGCCTGGGGTATCCCAATTTGTAAGATAACCTACCCCAACCATGTAAACTAAAGAGGCCTGTTGCAGCCTGAGTTTCTCTGCTTGCGTATGATCTGCATTACAATCTGTCTCTTTCAATGACACTGCTACCTACCCCAACCATGTAAACTAAAGGTTACGTCCTTCCAGAAGGAAAACTTATGCCGAACACTATTTTTGTTAGGGGCATTGACCTCTGCATTGATCGGCATGAAATTAAGGATTTTTTTTTCAAAGTATGGCGCTGTAAAGAAGGTCAAAATTATTTCTCATACTTGGATTATTGTTACTTTTTGTTCAGCTTTAAATATACCAGGCCACACGGGCATCCCAAGGCACATGCTATTTAACCCTATATGTTAAGCACAAGCATTTCTCATACTTGGATTATTGTTACTTTTTGTTCAGCTTAAAATATACCAGGCCACACGGGCATCCCAAGGCACATGCTGATTAACCCTATATGTTAAGCTAAAGCATACCTCATACTTGGATTATTGTTACTTTTTGTTCAGCTTAAAATATACCAGGCCACACGGGCATCCCAAGGCACATGCTGTTTAACCCTATTTGTTAAGCACAAGCATTTCTCATACTTGGATTATTGTTACTTTTTGTTCAGCTTAAAATATACCAGGCCACACGGGCATCCCAAGGCACATGCTGATTAACCCTTTATGTTAAGCACAAGCATTTCTCATACTTGGATTGTTACTTTTGGTCAGCTTAAAATATACCAGGCCACACGGGCATCCCAAGGCACATGCTGATTAACCCTATATGTTAAGCAAAAGCATTTCTCATACTTGGATTATTGTTACTTTTTGTTCAGCTTAAAATATACCAGGCCACACGGGCATCCCAAGGCACATGCTGTTTAACCCTATTTGTTAAGCACAAGCAGTTCTCATACTTGGATTATTGTTACTTTTTGTTCAGCTTGAAATATACCAGGCCACACGGGCATCCCAAGGCACATGCTATTTTAACCCTATCTGTTATACAACATAAGCGTTGATCAGCATCAGCTGCTTTATTAAGCTACTTCAGGTTGCACTTGTGTTTGACTGCTTTTAATAAACCAGGCCGCAGGGCACCCCAAAGCTGCACCTTGCACCCTATCTGGTATACAACATAAGCGTTGATCAGCATCAGCTTCATTAAGCTACTTCAGTTTGCACTTACTTTTTGTCTGCTTTCATTTAACCAGGCCGCAGGGCACCCCAAAGCTGCACGTTGCACCCTATCTGTTTATACTAAATAAGCATCTACAGCCTCAGCTTTATTAAGTTATTGCATTTTGAATTGGTTTTGGTCTGCTTTAAATACACCAGGCCGCAGGGTATCCCAAACCTGCATGTTGCACCCCATCTGTTATACTAAATAAGCGTTGATCAGCATCAGCTTTATTAAGCTATGGCATTTTGCATTGGTTTTTGTCCTGCAGTCAAAACACTAGCCCATATGGGCATCCCAAACCAGCACATGTCACCCTATCTGTTATACTAAATAAGCTTCTACAGGCCCTTTTTTTTATTTATTTATTTATTTTTATTTATATAGAGCTGTAATAGCCTATATAGTGAGGTAAATTTGCCATTTTGCTTCATTATATAGAGCACCCCCTCTGTAAATCTGAGGGGCAATAGTTTATATTATGAGGTAAATTCATGGTTTTGCACCATTATATGGAGCAGCCCCTGTGTAAATCTGAGGGGCAATAGCTTATATAGTGAGGTAAATTTGCCATTTTGCTTCATTATATAGAGCAGCCCCTGTGTAAATCTGAGGGGCAATAGCTTATATTGTGAGGTAAATTTGCCATTTTGCTTCATTATATGGAGCAGCCCCTGTGTAAATCTAAGGGGCAATAGCTTATATTGTGAGGTAAATTTGCCATTTTGCTTCATTATATAGAGCAGCCCCTGTGTAAATCTGAGGGGCAATAGTTTATATTATGAGGTAAATTCATGGTTTTGCACCATTATATGGAGCAGCCCCTGTGTAAATCTGAGGGGCAATAGCTTATATTGTGAGGTAAATTTGCCATTTTGCTTCATTATATAGAGCAGCCCAGTTGCCATCTAAATCAACTACTGTCCGGCCAGTAAAGCTTTTCCAGGGCAAACTCTGCTAGTTGCGGACACAAGTCAAGTTTGGCTTCCCAGCAAATCCAGTGGATCCTGAAGGTGTGTTGGCATGGTCATGTCAAGGTATGACATGACCTGCTGTTTGAGGTCCAGCTCCAGGTCTTCCTGCTGCTCATGAGTAGACTCACTATGCGGGTGTAGAAAGGTCCCCCCGAGTCAGACCTGCGGGAGTATGGGCCATGGCGCAGATAGACATCGCCCAACTGACTACGTGGGATGTCTCTGTAGTAGGTCAGTTTATCCTCCCTCTCAGTGGACGTAAAAAATGCCCCCATTTTGTGCCGGAAGCGAGGGTCCAATAAGTTGGGGAGCCAGAAGTCTTCCCGCTGACAAATGGAGACAATTCTGCGCTCACTAGTACGCAAGCATGTGAGCATGCATCGTGCCTTTTGTGCAAGTGACTCGGAGGGACTACCTGTCTCCATCTCCACTGTAAACTGCCACGGTGTGTCTGGGTCCTCTGTCTCGCCTTCCTCCCAACCCTCTAGCTCCTGTGGCTACTCCTGCTCCTCCTCTCCTGTCAGATGAATAGATAAAATGGTCATTTTGTGAAACCTAAACTGTGGTTTGCTGTGCCCCACCCCCTCCTCCTCCTCCACTTCAGCCCCCACAGGCTTCATGTGGCTGTGAAATGTATGTGCCATGTCTCCAGTGCCCTGACCAGCCATGGTTTCCAACATGTGTTGTAGTACATGAAGCAGTGGAATCTCATCGTTCATCTCATAGTCCTGGCAACTGACTAATAAAGTAGCTTCCACAAAGGGCCTGAGCAAACGGCCGGTGTCGCGTATGAGCTGCCAATGGTTTACATTGAATTTACACAGGGGTGTCCCCCTATCCGTTTGGAACATCCAGAAATCTGTGATGGCTTTTCTCTGTTCCTATAGTGGATCCTGCATATGGAGGGTAGAATTCCAACGGGTGGAAACATCGCAAATCAGACTATGTTGGGGTACACCGTTCTGACGCTGAGGCTCAATAAGGTTGTGCTTGGTGGTGTAGGAGTGCCAGAAGTGCATGCTAACTTTCTTTCTTGTTGTTCGGATGTCTTTCAGATGGGGGGAAGACTTCAGAAAACGCTTAACTAGACTGAACACGTGTGCCATGTCAGGACGCATGACTCTGGTATCAGTCACCATAGGTCCAAATTTGCTGTTTTCGTGGATTAAGCAATGATTTCATGGATTGAGTTCTCATTTTTAGTAGTTCCTCCCATGTGTGACTGAAGGAAAACCATGTGAAGAACAGCGTGAAACCACAATCACCAAGGGGGCCTAAAAGGATATATATTGTCCACCATGAGTCCATAGTTACAGCTCCAGACGTAGACAACACTGTGCACTTTGGTACACACTGACAGGCTAAAGGACTGGCCCACCTTCTGTTCAACAACATTTTACAGGGCAGGTACTGCCATCTTCGCAAAGCAATGATACCATGGGACTCTCCACCTCGGCTCGGCACAAGCCATCAGTTCTCTGAAAGGTCCACCACTGGGTAATGCAGCAGGCTGGACTTATGGTGACGCTGTCTGAGAGGAGAAATCCCTCAGACATCAAGATTAAAAATTCCAAGAATTTTTGAGGGCTAATTTTTCAGAGGCAATGATACCTAGTTGTTTCTGATTTAATTACAAGGTGGAAACACACCCTCAAACAAAACTTCACTTTGGCAATACTATTGCATTTGTTTATTCATAATTTTATGTATATATACTAACTAACCTACTTTTTCTCCACAGGATTGTGAATGCTACATGAAAAACTGCCACATCGCTGAGTAGCTGATTTTTCCTACCAACAGTCCCCAATGATTCCCTGCTGCTGCTGCCACCGCCGCAGACTCCAGGGACCCTCTTCCACTACCTCCGCTTGCAACACCTCCTCCCACGCCACTCTCCTCATCACTAATTGCCCGGCTAGTGGAAGAAGAGGCGAGTGTCTCCTCCACTTCTTGGCTGGGCAGTAGCTGCTGAATTTTATGATTATCAGATCTTCATCAATGGATAGTGGAGCTGAACCCAAAGCATAACAGACAGTTGACTGGGGGTGTCAGATGCCACTTGTGATGCAGTGGACTGCTTTTGCAGCACTTCGAGACAAAGTTGCTTCATTGGCTGACACAATGACTGGTAAAGCTGTGGAACATATGGTTGAAAAGCAAGAATAGCCATTTGTTTTTATATGAAAAAGACCCTGGTTTATACATACTTTTTTTTTTTCCAGAGACTGCCCTGCGTGGAAATGAATGGCGCATGGATCAGCCAAGCTTTCCTCCCAACAATGCCTGATGTATTCCAGTAGATTGATGATGGGGCCAGACCAACACTAAAGAAAGATGGATCGTGCAAAACAGATTTAAGGTGCTGCTCTCCAGTTACAGACATTCCTCCGCATCGGAACACAAGTAAGTATTGATAAAAAATCATTTACGTTACTCTTACTTTTTATTAATATTCTTCGGATAAGACGGATCAGACATCCAGATTAAAAATTCCAAGAATTTTTGAGGGCTAATTAGTCAGAGGCAATGATACCTTGTTGTTTCTGATTTAATTAAAAGGTGGAAACACACCCTCAAACAAAACTTCACTTTGGCAATACTTTTGCATTTGTTTATTCATAATTTTATGTAGATATTACTAACTAAGCTACTTTTTCTCCACATGACTCTCCACAGGGTGTGATTCATCCAATCTTTGGACTCCAGCAGCCAACTGCAGTGTCTCTTTCAAGCTATGTTTGGGCTCCTGCAGCTGCTGCTGCTGCCAACTCCAGGGTGTGATTCATCCAATTTTTGGGCTCCTGAAGCCAACCACAGTGTCTCTTTAAAGTAATGTTTGGGCTGCTGCTGCTGCTGCCAACTCCAGGGTGTGATTCATCCAATTTTTGGGCTCCTGAAGCCAACCCCAGTGTCTCTTTAAAGTAATGTTTGGGCTCCTGCTGCTGCTGCTGCCAACTCCAGGGTTTGATTCATCCAATTTTTGGGCTCCTGAAGCCAACCCCAGTGTCTCTTTAAAGTAATGTTTGGGCTCCTCCTGCTGCTGCCAACTCCAGGGTGTGATTCATCAAATTTCTGGGCTCCTACTGCCAACTCCAGTGTCTCTTTAAAGTTATGTTTGGGCTCCTGCTGCTGCTGCTGCCAACTCCAGGGTGTGATTCATCCAATTTTAGGGCTCTTGAAGCCAACCCCAGTGTCTCTTTAAAGTAATGTTTGGGCTCCTGCTGCTGCTGCTGCTTGCAACTCCAGGGTGTGAGTCATCCAATTTTTGGGCTCCTGAAGCCAACCCCAGTGTCTCTTTAAAGTAATGTTTGGGCTCCTGCTGCTGCTGCTGCCAACTCCAGGGTGTGATTCATCCAATTTTTGGGCTCATGAAGGCAACCCCAGTGTCTCTTTAAAGTAATGTTTGGGCTCCTGCTGCTGCTGCCAACTCCAGGGTGTGATTCATCCAATTTTTGGGCTCCTGCTGCAAACTCCAGTGTTTCTTTAAAATTATGCTTGGGCTCCTGCTGCTGCTGCTGCCAACTCCAGGGTGTGATTCATCCAATTTTGGGCTCCTGAAGCCAACTCCAGTGTCTCTTTAAAGTAATGTTTGGGCTCCTGTTGCTGCTGCTGCCAGCTCCAGGGTGTGATTGATCCAATTTTTGGGCTCCTGAAGCCAACCCCAGTGTCTCTTTGAAGTAATGTTTGGGCTCCTGCTGCTGCTGCCAACTCCAGGGTGTGATTCATCCAATTTTTGGGCTCATGAAGGCAACCCCAGTGTCTCTTTAAAGTAATATTTGGGCTCCTGCTGCTGCTGCCAACTCCAGGGTGTGATTCATCCAATTTTTTGGGCTCCTGCTGCAAACTCCAGTGTTTCTTTAAAGTTATGTTTGGGCTCCTGCTGCTGCCAACTTCAGGGTGTGATTCATCCAATTTTTGGGCTCCTGAAGCCAACCCCAGTGTCTCTTTAAAGTAATGTTTGGGCTGCTGCTGCTGCCACCTCCAGGGTGTGATTCATCCAATTTTTGGGCTCCTGAAGCCAACTCCAGTGTCTCTTTAAAGTAATGTTTGGGCTGCTGCTGCCAACTCCAGGGTGTGATTCATCCAATTTTTGGGCTCCTGAAGCCAACCCCAGTGTCTCTTTAAAGTAATGTTTGGGCTCCTGCTTCTGCCAACTCCAGGGTGTGATTCATCCAATTTTTGGGCTCCTGAAGCCAACCAAAGTGTCTCTTTAAAGTAATGTTTGGGCTCCTGCTGCTGCTGCTGCTGCCAACTCCAGGGTGTGATTCATCCAATTTTTGGGCTTCTGCTGCTGCCAACTCCAGTGTCTCTTTAAAGCAATGTTTGGGCTCTTGCCCCTCATAGTGATGCCACTTCAACTCTCAGCAATTGTGCCGCTCTGCGATTCTATTAGCGATGCCTCTGATCTGCATGTGATATTTATTTAAAGTATTAACTAACCCAGCACGCATCCTATGCGTGTTACAGCAAGGCATAATGGTTTACAACCCTATTGAGGCTCTAGGAGGCTCAGAAATAGCCGTTTTTAAAAGCGATTCGTCGCGAATAAATTCGGGTCGAAACTATTTTTGTCGGAAAATTCGGCGAATCAGTCGAATCGAATTTTTCAAAAGTTCGCTCATCTCTAACAATGACGATGAAGCCCCTTCATCACCCGGCTCCCAAGTGCGATCGGCTTCATCATCATCATCATCAGTTGTGGCTGTATGTCACTGATGTTCTTGGTTTCCTCAACAGTGTCTTGCGCAGAAGCTGGAAATCTCGCAACACCCACGACACTGTCCACATCACTATTTGTCTACCGAGCTAAAGAAGCCACCTCCATTTCATGGCTGGGCAGTAACTGCTGACTGTCCTCTATCTGATCGTCCTCCTCACTAAAGAGTGGAGCTGAACCCAAAACATAGGATACGGCGCTGGGGGAGGGAACGGCGTAGGACAGAGGCAATGGGAGGACAGGGACTGCTCTCGGGGCATGCCAACTCAGGGTTGTGTCAGAGGAACCTACTGACCCTAGACTGGGGGTCTCAGACGTAACTTGTGATGATGATGATGTTGATGAGCGCGTTAACCAATCTACCACGGCAGATGCGTTACTGGTGGAGACACGACCGCTAGCAGATACTGGCAGATCAGGTCTCTCACCGTGACTCCTGCTGCCACTCACCCCTAGTCTTCTGCGACCTCTGCCTGCTGAATCTTGGCCTCTGCCACTCCTCTTTGAACATCCTGGCACTTGTCTGCCTGACATTTTTATGTATTTGCTTATTTAGTATAAACAGGGTGCAAGGTGCAGCTTTGGGGGTGCCCTGCGGCCTGGTTTATTGAAAGCAGTCAAAAAGGAAGTGCAAACTGAAGTAGCTTAATGAAGCTGATGCTGAATAACGCTTATGTTGCATAAGAGATAGGGTGCAAGGTGCAGCTTTGGGGTGCCCTGCGGCCTGGTTTATTGAAAGCAGTCAAAAACAAGTGCAAACTGAAGTAGCTTCATGAAGCTGATGCTGATCAACGCTTATGTTGTATAACAGATAGGGTTAAAATAGCATGTGCCTTGGGATGCCAGTGTGGCGTAATGTATTTTAAGCTGAACAGAAACTATTAACACTAATCCAAGTATGAGAAATGCTTTTGTTTAAAAGATAGGGATAAAATAGCGTTCAGGGCTAAATAGCAGAAAGGGTTAAATAGCATGTGCCTTGGGATGCCAGTGTGGCGTAATGTATTTTAAGCTGAGCAGAAACTTTACACTAATCCAAGTATGAGAAATGCTTTTGTTTAACAGATAGGGTTAAATAGCATGTGCCTTGGGATGCCAGTGTGGCGTAATGTGTTTTAAGCTGAGCAGAAACTTTACACTAATCCAAGTATGAGAAATGCTTTTGTTTAACAGATAGGGTTAAATAGCATGTGCCTTGGGATGCCAGTGTGGCGTAATGTATTTTAAGCTGAGCAGAAACTTTACACTAATCCAAGTATGAGAAATGCTTTTGTTTAACAGATAGGGTTAAATAGCATGTGCCTTGGGATGCCAATAATCCAAGTATGAGAAATGCTTTTGTTTAACAGATAGGGTTAAATAGCATGTGCCTTGGGATGCCAGTGTGGCGTAATGTATTTTAAGCTGAACAAAAAGTATTAACACTAATCCAAGTATGAGAAATGCTTTTGTTTAACAGATAGGGTTAAATAGCATGTGCCTTGGGATGCCAGTGTGGCGTAATGTATTTTAAGCTGAGCAGAAACTTTAACACTAATCCAAGTATGAGAAATGCTTTTGTTTAACAGATAGGGTTAAATAGCATGTGCCTTGGGGTGCCAATAATCCAAGTATGAGAAATGCTTTTGTCTAACAGATAGGTTTAAATAGCATGTGCCTTGGGATGCCAGTGTGGCGTAATGGATTATTGTTAATACTTTTTGTTCATCTTAAAATACAAGTATGAGAAATTCTTTTGTTTAACAGATAGGGTAAATAGCATGTGCCTTGGGATGCCAGTGTGGCGTAATGTATTTTAAGCTGAACAAAAAGTATTAACAATAATCCAAGTATGAGAAATGCTTTTGTTTAACAGATAGGGTTAAATAGCATGTGCCTTGGGGTGCCAATAATCCAAGTATGAGAAATGCTTTTGTTTAACAGATAGGTTTAAATAGCATGTGCCTTGGGATGCCAGTGTGGCGTAATGGATTATTAATACTTTTTGTTCATCTTAAAATACAAGTATGAGAAATTCTTTTGTTTAACAGATACGGTAAATAGCATGTGCCTTGGGATGCCAGTGTGGCGTAATGTATTTTAAGCTGAACAAAAAGTATTAACAATAATCCAAGTATGAGAAATGCTTTTGTTTAACAGATAGGGTAAATAGCATGTACCTTGGGATGCCAGTGTGGCGTAATGTATTTTAAGCTGAGAAGAAACTTTTAACCCTAATCCAAGTATGAGAAATGCTTTTGTTTAACAGATAGGGTTAAAATAGCGTTCAGGGCTAAATAGCAGAAAGGGTTAAATAGCATGTGCATTGCATGCACAGTGTGCAGCTGTATTTAAACCAAACCAAATATATTAACAGTAACCCAGTAATTATGAAATATGAATCATAGGCAGCACTAGGCACCCTGTCAATGTGACTTGTATGCTGCTGGATTGTTCCGGTTTTAAACCTATCTTTCCCTAGCTCTGTCTACCACTCTAAATCTCCCTATTTGTCTCTCTCTTTACCTATCTGTAACTGTCTCTACTAGCTATCGCTAACTCTCACCTAACTAAGACTGTCTGTCTCTCCCTGCAGCTAGGTCCGTTCTGTCTGCAATGCAAGTCTCAACTGCGCAAAAGGAAAATGGCCGCCGCTTTATATAGCACGGTGACATCTCCAGGCTTCCTGGCTGCTGATAGGCTGCATGTGACTGTCCCATCGTCACTTGCCCCTGGGGACATGTCTGAACATGTCCGTCCACCATCTTAGAATGCCTGTCATTGAGTTTAAAGGAAAACTTCGATCGATCGAATCGCCGGGAAATTCGGATTCGTTCAGAATCGAATTTTTCATGAAATTCGGAACGAATCCGGGTTCGTCCGGATCGATTCGCTCATCCCTAAATGGAATATGCGTTGCCAACCCACCCGGAAAAGAGCCCGCAGCCCAGTGTTGGACGAAGCTGGGGAAGGTATAGGTGGCCCACCGCCAGTGCCAACGCCCACCCCCTCCTCTGCCAGTGAGTATGAGGAACCACTGGACCTCAGTATGCAGGGGGGGAAATCGCACAACAGGGAGTCTAGCCTCAGTGAGCAGCAACCTGACTCCGGTAAGACTATCCAAATAACATATGTCCTGATACATGCAAGAAAGACGGGGAGGCCGATTCACTAATAGCGCCAGGTAGCGACAGATGAGCGCCAGTAGCGTTATTTTCACAGCGCACGCTAGTATTTCGCTGTGCTTGCCCGTTGTTCGGCTGTTGACAGCGACTCAGTCGGTGTGCGGTAATGTTGAATACGGGGTTAGGAGTCGCTGTTTGACAGGTTCCGCGCTGTATGGGAGCGCATGACAGCGAATGGCCATAGCGAACGGCTCCCAGCATATTCATTAACAAATCACGCTCAAAAAATTCTCGCGCTGTGAAATGCTTGTTTAAACCCCAGAGCGCTGGCGGCGATGGGTTAAAAGTAGTTTTTTAACCCCCAAACAACCATATTTTTTGAAAAAAAAAAAACATGCTTTTCCAAATATTTTGTAATATGAATACATTAATATCAGACCTGTAATATCAATTCTGCACAATTTTTTTTTTTTTTACCTTAAAAAAAAATCTAACATTGCAGAAGTGGTCACATAATTTTTGCCATTTAAAAAAAAAAAAAAAACATTAATAGCAATTACTTAAGAATATTTAAAGATTGCTCCATTGAAATGCATTGGAGAGCACCAGGTAGCGAGAGGTCATACCTGTCGCTGTTCAAGGTCGCTCGCTGGCGCTGTGGGGTGAGGCTGGAATAATGATGAATGATTCGCTATCTGGCGCTGTGTCAGTCGTTAAGCAGGATTGGCTTGATAAATGTGTGATTGCGGAGGGGAGCCGGCGTTATGTGCGGTGAGCGTCATTACCGTTCGCTCACCATTCGCTACCTGGCGCTATCCCTTGTTAAATAAGGGCCATAGCCTAATGTGCACTATTGTTCTATGTAGATTCTGATGTTGCTGGCCCATCCCAAGGGATAGCGGAGGGAGGTGCAGAACCTGAAGAGGTGGCTGCGGAAGGTGAGTGATGCCTCGAAGCATAACCTAATCTGACTTTCAGGAGGCACAAAGAGTAACTAATATACTTGTGTTTTGGATCCAAACAGATTCAGAGCCGGACGTACTGCTGGACCCAGGGAGGAGGCTGCGCCCCAGACGCCCTGTTGCCCAAAAGCAATGTAAGTTTTAGTTATTTATTTGAAAAATAGTTTAACCTCATGTCCACCAAAAAAACAACAAATAAAATGATGATGTTTTTCTTTCACAGATCAAAGACAACGGCAACTGTTTTAAAGGAGCCACCCATGTTTCTTACAATTTTTATATTCTTTTTTAAAATTTCTAGAATGTTTAAACAGTTCTTAAAGAATGTGTACAGTAAAAAAACAAAAAAAAAAGTGTGGTGTGTTTCATTTCCTGCCAATGTACGTTATCACAACATAATCATACTGTTACATGTCCCAAAAGGTAAGTATATGGGACAAGGAATAGAAAGGAGAAGAAGACAAAGAATAAGAAACAGAGATTAAGGTAAGCATTAAAGCCAAGGAAGATGAAGAAACAGATTACGGTAAGCATTAAAGCCAAGGAAGATGAAGAAACAGAGATTAAGGTAACCATTAAAGACAAGGAACAATAAACAAAAAATAATTTAATATTAAAATTAGGTATGTGTCAAAGTGGCAGTTTGTGTCATATGTACATTTACATGGTGGTTTAGAGATGTGTGCTTGCGTGGACCCAGATTGACAACAGGAAATCCATGGAGATGTAAGTATACTTGTCAAAAACAACAAAATTGGTGTGAAAAATGACACGGAAGGCAAGCAGGTACGTTAAAAAACAAAGCAAAAAGGAGGAAAAAACGGAACGCCCGTTTGAATGTGAACGGAAGCCACGAGGAAATGGCATGCTCCCGAGAGGGGCAAAAAATGCTTCCCGACTGAAGACAAATTAACGGATCAGTTAGGGACCCATTCCGACGGAGGCTCTGCATCACATTTGAGCCACAATTCAAACGGGACCCCCGAACAATCGGAAGGGTTTAAGGTCAGTTCAGGGGAGGCTCTGCATCAGGCCTAAGAAGTCTAGCTTTACTAGCATTCCATCATGGTCTGACAAGGAAATTGGGAGAATTTTTGCCGGTCTCAAGGTCATAGATAGGGATGAGCGAATCGATCCGGACGAACCCGGATTCGATCCGAATTTCATGAAAAATTCGATTCGGATCGAATCCGAATTTCCCCGCGATTCGATCGATCGAAGTTTTCCTGAAATGTAAAAAAAAGGCCGGCCTGGTGGGAGCCGAGGAGGCCGGCTACTCTGTCAGCTGTGCAAACCAGCTTCCGCCTCCCGCTGACAGTGCAGCCGGCCTCCCCGGCTCCCACCATAACGGCATGTAGCACACACTTACCTACATGCCGGTATGGTGGGAGCGGAGGAAGCTGGCCGCACTGTCAGCGGGCGGCAGAAGCCGGGTTGCAAAGCTGACAGTGTGGCCGGCTTCCCCGCTCCCACCATGCCGGCATGTACACACTATAAAAACACTAGAAAATAAACTAAAATACCTGGAGCATAAAATAAATAGATAAACATTTAAAGAATGAATGAACAGTTAAAAATGTATTCACATATATAAAAAATCAAACATTGAAAGAATGAATGAGCATTGTAAAGGGTTTCAAGATGGTGCCAGGAGGCTGTGCTGTTGCACAGAGCTCCAGTCCTCAGGCCTGTTTGTTACAATGTATTTACCTGGGAAAAGGCAGTATGTATATGTAACAGATTATTATACAAATGTCACAAGGTATTGTAATTAAGTGTTCAGCTGTGCACCCGACTCTTCTGCAGAGATTCTGCGCATATAAAAGTATTGTGTTTGTACTCTATTTTGGATCCTGCTTGTGTGTGGAAAAAGGGGAATCATGTTTATAAATTCCGTATATAAATAGAAGTGTTATATTTGTGTGAGGGAACTTAGATTTAAATATATATATATATATATATATATATATATATATATATATATATATATATATATATATTATAACATTTACACACATTATATATATATATATATATATATATATATATATAAGTACAAGTTGGTTTTCAGGATAAAGCGCAATTGGATAATATGAGCGGCT
Organism: Gastrophryne carolinensis; assembly: GCA_027917425.1. Lineage (NCBI taxonomy): Eukaryota > Metazoa > Chordata > Amphibia > Anura > Microhylidae > Gastrophryne > Gastrophryne carolinensis. Next base: position 103,602,503 of record CM051241.1, read on the forward strand.
CCTACAGCAGGAAAACCTGTGATTCCCAGGAAAAATTGTAGTGTGTTAATCAATTTCAATTTAGGTGTAGCCCTAGAAGGAAAAAGATTGGTGTAGGAGCGCTGTGGATACACAAAGGTTGGTTGAATCATTACATGTGATAGAATGTATTATCACAGATTAAAAGTAGTAGGATGATAACTTATCATGGAAAAAAAAATAAAGTACCGATATGATATATTGAATATAGTGGAACATCTTAAATAATTGTAGATAATATAAATTAATAGTGGATAGTATAAATTAATGATTAAATAATAAATTATTGATTGATCTAATAAATAAACAATAATTTTATTAAAATTTTGGTAGGGGGGCAATTCATTAGAAAGTTAGATACTATAAATTAGTGTATATTAATAGTGGGTACTGTAAGTTCATAATTAAATAATTAGTTATTGGTTGATCAAATAAAAAAAAAATAGAAAATGATTAAATCATTAGTAGAGGGACAATTCATTAAATTAGATGGAGTGATGTAAAATTGAAACTGGATAGACGTGAATAGATAGAATGGATATATAAACTAAGGATATGATAAAAATATGATAAGAGTATAAATATATAAATATATAGGTCATGGTGGAGGATTGGAGGATTAGTAAGAAGTAATTGATAAAAAACGATTTGATGGATATATAAAGTAATGATATTATAAAAATATGATAAGAGTATAAATATATAGATCATGGTTGATGAGGAATAAAATATTAGAGGATTAGTAAAAAGTAATTGATACAAAATGATTTGATATGATATGAAAATGATAAAAAGGTGGTGACATTAAGGATGTAAGGGTGTAAAAATGTAAAAGTTAATTAATTATGATTGAATAGTAATGTTAATGTTAATGGAAATAGTGTAGTCGAACATTGCGGTAAAGGAGTAAATTAATACGTTTGAGTAGGGGGAAAGTCCAGACAAATATTTTCTAAGGAACAGATCAATATTGAAGGGGAACCAATCTAGTTAGTTGTTTTCTAAAAAGCAATTAAAATCCAAATCTATATTTTGTCCATGTGGTGAGAGTGTGTTTAATTCAAAAATCCAGAACGTTTTTTGAATAAAATCCTATTAATAGGTTATCATTGTCTCATTATTTTATCTATTATTTTTTTACCTATAAATAATCAATTTACCTATAAATAACTTATTTTATATCCACTGTTCACACATTCTTACATAATTTTCACTTATTTTATTCAAATTACCTCCACAGCCATATAAAGTCCATATTTTAATTTTATATATATATATATATATATATATATATATATATATATATATATATATATATATTAGGGATGAGCGAATCGATCCGGACGAACCCGGATTCGATCCGAATTTCAGGAAAAATTCGATTCGGATCGAATCCGAATTTCCCCGCGATTCGATCGCTCGAAGTTTTCCTTTAACATCCATTCATTTACATTTACAGGCATTCTAAGATGGTGGACGGGACATGTCCAGACATGTAAGCTGGGGCAGTGTATGCTGGGACAGTCACATGCAGCCTATCAGCAGCCAGCAAGCCCGGTGACGTCACAGCGCTATTTAAGGCCGGCCATCTTGCTTTTCCTTCCTCATTTCTCTATTGCATTCGTGAGAGACAGAACGCTGTGTAGCTGAGGGAGAGAGGCAGTTGGACAGGCAGGGACAGGCAGAGACAGGCTGGAGACAGGCTGGAGACAGGCTGGAGACAGGCTGGAGACAGGCTGGAGACAGGCTGGAGACAGGCTGGAGACAGGCTGGAGACAGGCTGGAGACAGGCTGGAGACAGGCTGGAGACAGGCTGGAGACAGGCTGGAGACAGGCTGGAGACAGACAGAAAGTCAGCGAAAAACAGGGAAAGGTAGAAAAATCGGAGGCTGTCACAGGGAGATTTTTTTTTTTTTTTCATCCAGCCTGAGTGTTACTAGCTGGCTGACAGGCTTTGTTAGCGTTTTCAGGCTGCTTATACTAACTAACTGTGCATATCTACTGAACTGATCTTAAGTCTGCTGTGAGGCATCCCATTCTGTGACTACACCAGCCTCTGTTTAAGACCATATAACCATTTGCACTTATTATAATTGAAATTAGCCTGATAAAGACACTTTTGCTGGGCATAGCACTTCTGGACCCTGCCAGGTCCACTTCTTCTTCTTTTTTGGGGCATCCCATTCTGTGACTACAGCAGCCTCTGTTTAAAACCATATAACCATTTGCACGTATTATAATTGAAATTAGGCCTGATAAAGACACTTTTGCTGGGCATAGCACTACTTGTCCCTGCCAGGTGTACTTACTGCTGGTTTTTAGGGCATCCCATTCTGTGACTACAGCAGCCTCTGTTTAAGACCATATAACCATTTGCACTTATTATAATTGAAATTAGGCCTGATAAAGACACTTTTGCTGGGCATAGCACTACTTGTCCCTGCCAGGTGTACTTACTGCTGGTTTTTAGGGCATCCCATTCTGTGACTACAGCAGCCTCTGTTTAAGACCATATAAACATTTGCACTTATTCTAATTAAAATTAGCCTGATAAAGACACTTTTGCTGGGCATAGCACTTCTGGACCCTGCCAGGTCCACTTCTTTTTTGGGGCATCCCATTCTGTGACGACAGCAGCCTCTGTTTAAGACCATATAACCATTTGCACTTATTATAATTGAAATTAGCCTGATAAAGACACTTTTGCTGGGCATAGCACTTCTGGACCCTGCCAGGTCCACTTCTTTTTTGGGGCATCCCATTCTGTGACTACAGCAGCCTCTGTTTAAGACCATATAACCATTTGCACTTATTATAATTGAAATTAGCCTGATAAAGACACTTTTGCTGGGCATAGCACTTCTGGACCCTGCCAGGTCCACTTCTTTTTTGGGGCATCCCATTCTGTGACTACAGCAGCCTCTGTTTAAGACCATATAACCATTTGCACTTATTATAATTGAAATTAGGCCTGATAAAGACACTTTTGCTGGGCATAGCACTACTTGTCCCTGCCAGGTGTACTTACTGCTGGTTTTTAGGGCATCCCATTCTGTGACTACAGCAGCCTCTGTTTAAGACCATATAACCATTTGCACTTATTATAATTGAAATTAGCCTGATAAAGACACTTTTGCTGGGCATAGACTTACTGCTGCCTGCCAGGTGCACTTCTGTTGGGGCATCCCATTCTGTAACATAGCATACTTCTCTTTATTTACACTAAGCAGCTCTCTTATTTACACTAAGCAGGCCTGTTGGAGGCTGAGTGTTACTGCTCACTTTTGGTGTGCATTATATTCTGTTTCATATAGACCCACCGCTGCCCGGGGGTTCTTTAAATATCACCTACTACCACGCCAGTTAGACTATGTCGGGCAGACAAGTGCCTGGAAGTGAAAAGATTCCGCAGGCAGAGCTCTCATCAGACTGGGGGCCAGTAGCAGCAGGAGTCACGCTGAGAGACCTAATCTGCCAGTATCTGCTAGCGATCGGGTCTCCACCAGTAACGCATCTGCCGTGGTAGATTGGTTGACGCGCTCATCAACAACATCATCACAACTTACGTCTGAGACCCCCAGTCTAGGGTCGGTAGGTTCCTCTGACACAACCCTGAGTTGGCATGCCCCGAGAGCAGTCCCTGTCCTCCCATTGCCTCTGGCCTAAGCCGTTCCCTCCCCCAGCGACGTATCCTATGCTTTGGGTTCAGCTCCACTCTTTAGTGAGGAGGACCATCAGATAGAGGACAGTCAGCAGCTACTGCCCAGCCAAGAAATGGAGGTGGCTATTCTAGCTAGGCAGACAAATAGTGATGTGGACAGTGTCGTGGGTGCTGCGAGCGTTCCAGCTCCTGCGCCAGACACTGTTGACGAATCCACGAACATCAGTGACGTACAGCCACAACTCGGTGATGATGATGATGACGATGAAGCCGATCGCACTTGGGAGCCGGGTGATGAAGGGGCTTCATCGTCATCATCAGGAGAAGAGGGGCGCAGGTTGCCCCGGAGTCAGCAGCTGAGGCAGCAAGGTGGTAGCAGTCAGCATGGGGGCACAATTCCAAAGGCTGGAGCCGGCCGGGGCCGGGGTAGAGCACCTGCTGTGCGGCAGTCTACCTTATCGGGAGGTAGTGGAGCAGGGGTTCCTGGAGTTGGCAACAGCAGCAGTGAATCAGTGAGGCCAGGGGGTGGGAAAAGTAGCTACTCGGCAGTGTGGCAGTTTTTCCTGAAGCATCCGCAGGAGGGTAACATGGCCACATGCAAGATATGTAGGCAGAAGGTGAAGCGTGGCCAGGGTCCAAATGTTGGCACCACGGCCCTGCGTCAACATATGATGCGTCACCATAAAGCGACCTGGGAGAACCGAGGCTCCCAAGGGGTGGTCCAGTCTGCTTCCTCACCAAGTGAGCTCCCAATTTCTGCCAGCCAAGGCTCCAGCACCTCAGCCGAAGGCAGCTGTGCGTCATACCCATCTTCTGTCGCTCCTGCTCCTCCTCCTCCAAGTCATGCATCCCGCCAGCAATCCATCAGCGAAGCCATGTCCAAGAGACAGCAGTATGCGCCCACTCATCCTACGGCGCAGAAGCTGAATGTGCTCCTGTCCAAGTTGCTGGTGCTGCAGTCGCTCCCTTTTCAGGTGGTGGAATCTGCACCTTTCAGAGAACTGATGGCTTGTGCCAAGGCGAGGTGGAGAGTCCCAAGCCGTCATTTCTTTGCCAAGAAGGCAGTACCAGCGCTGCACACTTTTGTTGAACAGAAGGTGGGCCAGTCCTTGAGCCTGTCGGTGTGTAGCAAAGTGCATGGCAGCGTCGACATCTGGAGCTGTAACTACGGTCAGGGACAGTACATGTCGTTTACGGCCCACTGGGTGAATGTGGTCCCTTTGCAGCAGCAGCAGCAACTTGGACAGGTCACGCCGCTTCGGCCCGTTGGGCCTGTGACACCGTGCGACTCGGCCTCCTCATCCTCCGCCATCTCCTCACCCTCCACTGTAAACTTGATTTGTGGCCGCAACTAGCAGAGTTTGCCCTGGAAAAGCTGTCCTGCCCGGCAAGTAGCGTGCCATCTGAGCGGGTGTTTAGTGCGACGGGGGCCATAGTTATGGCGAGGAGAACTCGTCTGTCAACTAAAAATGTGGAGAGACTCACCTTTGTCAAAATGAATCAGGGATGGATCAGCCAGGATTTCCACCCACCAATGCCTGATGCATGCGACTAGATTCAGCATGGTGCCACGTTTTACACTTTCCAAATGGTGCAAAACATATTTATGTCTTTAGGCCATTTTTTGGGCTCCTGCTGCTGCCAACTTCTGCCAACTCCAGGGTGTGATTCATCCAATTTTTGGGCTCCTGAAGCCAACTCCAGTGTATATTTGGGCTCCTGCTGCTGCTGCTGCCAACTCCAGGGTGTGATTCATCCAATTTTTGGGCTCCTGAAGCCAACCCCAGGGTCTCTTTAAAGTAATATTTGGGCTCCTGCTGCTGCTGCTGCCAACTCCAGGGTGTGATTCATCCAATTTTTGGACTCCTGAAGCCAATTCCAGTGTATATTTGGGCTCCTGCTGCTGCCATCTCCAGGGTGTGAATCATCCAATTTTTGGGCTCCTGAAGCCAACTCCAGTGTATATTTGGGCTGCTGCTGCCAACTCCAGGGTGTGAATCATCCAATTTTTGGGCTCCTGAAGCCAACCCCAGGGTCTCTTTAAAGTAATATTTGGGCTCCTGCTGCTGCTGCTGCCAACTTCTGCCAACTCCAGGGTGTGATTCATCCAATTTTTGGGCTCCTGAAGCCAACCCCAGTGTCTCTTTAAAGTAATATTTGGGCTCCTGCTGCTGCCAACTCCAGGGTGTGATTCATCCAATTTTTGGGCTCCTGAAGCCAACTCCAGTGTATATTTGGGCTCCTGCTGCTGCCAACTCCAGGGTGTGATTCATCCAATTTTTGGGCTCCTGAAGCCAACTCCAGTGTATATTTGGGCAGCTGCTGCCAACTCCAGGGTGTGAATCATCCAATTTTTGGGCTCCTGAAGCCAACCCCAGGGTCTCTTTAAAGTAATATTTGGGCTCCTGCTGCTGCTGCTGCTGTCAACTCCTGCCAACTCCAGGGTGTGATTCATCCAATTGTTGCGCTCCTGAAGCCAACCCCAGGGTCTCTTTAAAGGAAAGTTTGGGCTGCTGCTGCTGCCAACTTCTGCCAACTCCAGGGTGTGATTCATCCAATTTTTGGGCTCCTGAAGCTAACCCCAGTGTCTCTTTAAAGTAATATTTGGGCTCCTGCTGCTGCTGCTGCCAACTCCAGGGTGTGAATCATCCAATTTTTGGGCTCCTGAAGCCAACCCCAGGGTCTCTTTAAAGTAATATTTGGGCTCCTGCTGCTGCTGCTGCCAACTTCTGCCAACTCCAGGGTGTGATTCATCCAATTTTTGGGCTCCTGAAGCCAACCCCAGTGTCTCTTTAAAGTAATATTTGGGCTCCTGTTGCTGCTGCTGCCAACTCCAGAGTGTGATTCATCCAATTTTTGGGCTCCTGAAGCCAACTCCAGTGTATATTTGGGCTCCTGCTGCTGCTGCTGCCAACTCCAGGGTGTGATTCATCCAATTGTTGGGCTCCTGAAGCCAACCCCAGGGTCTCTTTGAAGTAATGTTTGGGCTGCTGCTGCTGCCAACTTCTGCCAGCTCCAGGGTGTGATTCATCCAATTTTTGGGCTCCTGAAGCCAACCCCAGTGTCTCTTTAAAGTACTATTTGGGCTCCTGCTGCTGCCAACTCCAGGGTGTGAATCATCCAATTTTTGGGCTCCTGAAGCCAACCCCAGGGTCTCTTTAAAGTAATATTTGGGCTCCTGCTGCTGCTGCCAACTCCAGGGTGTGATTCATCCAATTTTTGGGCTCCTGAAGCCAACCCCAGTGTCTCTTTAAAGTAATATTTGGGCTCCTGCTGCTGCTGCTGCCAACTCCAGGGTGTGATTCATCCAATTTTTGAGCTCCTGAAGCCAACCCCAGGGTCTCTTTAAAGTAATATTTGGGCTCCTGCTGCTGCTGCTGCTGCTGTTAACTCCTGCCAACTCCAGGGTGTGATTCATCCAATTGTTGGGCTCCTGAAGCCAACCCCAGGGTCTCTTTAAAGTAATGTTTGGGCTCCTGCTGCTGCTGCTGCCAACTTCTGCCAACCTCAGGGTGTGATTCATCCAATTTTTGGGCTCCTGAAGCCAACTCCAGTGTATATTTGGGCTCCTGCTGCTGCTGCTGCCAACTCCAGGGTGTGAATCATCCAATTTTTGGGCTCCTGAAGCCAACCCCAGGGTCTCTTTAAAGTAATATTTGGGCTCCTGCTGCTGCTGCCAACTTCTGCCAACTCCAGGGTGTGATTCATCCAATTTTTGGGCTCCTGAAGCCAACCCCAGTGTCTCTTTAAAGTAATATTTGGGCTCCTGCTGCTGCTGCTGCCGCCAACTCCAGGGTGTGATTCATCCAATTTTTGGGCTCCTGAAGCCAACTCCAGTGTATATTTGGGCTCCTGCTGCTGCTGCTGCCAACTCCAGGGTGTGAATAATCCAATTTTTGGGCTCCTGAAGCCAACCCCAGGGTCTCTTTAAAGTAATATTTGGGCTCCTGCTGCTGCTGCTGCTGCTGTCAACTCCTGCTAACTCCAGGGTGTGATTCATCCAATTGTTGCGCTCCTGAAGCCAACCCCAGGGTCTCTTTAAAGTAAAGTTTGGGCTGCTGCTGCTGCCAACTTCTGCCAACTCCAGGGTGTGATTCATCCAATTTTTGGGCTCCTGAAGCTAACCCCAGTGTCTCTTTAAAGTAATATTTGGGCTCCTGCTGCTGCCAACTCCAGGGTGTGAATCATCCAATTTTTGGGCTCCTGAAGCCAACCCCAGGGTCTCTTTAAAGTAATATTTGGGCTCCTGCTGCTGCTGCTGCCAACTTCTGCCAACTCCAGGGTGTGATTCATCCAATTTTTGGGCTCCTGAAGCTAACTCCAGTGTCTCTTTAAAGTAATGTTTGGGCTCCTGCTGCTGCTGCTGCCAACTTCTGCCAACCTCAGGGTGTGATTCATCCAATTTTTGGGCTCCTGAAGCCAACTCCAGTGTATATTTGGGCTCCTGCTGCTGCCAACTCCAGGGTGTGAATCATCCAATTTTTGGGCTCCTGAAGCCAACCCCAGGGTCTCTTTAAAGTAATATTTGGGCTCCTGCTGCTGCCAACTCCAGGGTGTGATTCATCCAATTTTTGGGCTCCTGAAGCCAACCCCAGTGTCTCTTTAAAGTAATATTTGGGCTCCTGCTGCTGCTGCTGCCAACTCCAGGGTGTGATTCATCCAATTTTTGGGCTCCTGAAGCAAACCCCAGGGCCTCTTTAAAGTAATATTTGGGCTCCTGCTGCTGCTGCTGCCAACTTCTGTCAACTCCAGGGTGTGATTCATCCAATTTTTGGGCTCCTGAAGCCAACCCCAGTGTCTCTTTAAAGTAATATTTGGGCTCCTGCTGCTGCTGCCGCCAACTCCAGGGTGTGAATCATCCAATTTTTGGGCTCCTGAAGCCAACCCCAGGGTCTCTTTAAAGTAATATTTGGGCTCCTGCTGCTGCTGCCAACTTCTGCCAACTCCAGGGTGTGATTCATCCAATTTTTGGGCTCCTGAAGCCAACCCCAGTGTCTCTTTAAAGTAATATTTGGGCTCCTGCTGCTGCTGCTGCCGCCAACTCCAGGGTGTGATTCATCCAATTTTTGGGCTCCTGAAGCCAACTCCAGTGTATATTTGGGCTCCTGCTGCTGCTGCTGCCAACTCCAGGGTGTGAATAATCCAATTTTTGGGCTCCTGAAGCCAACCCCAGGGTCTCTTTAAAGTAATATTTGGGCTCCTGCTGCTGCTGCTGCTGCTGCTGTCAACTCCTGCTAACTCCAGGGTGTGATTCATCCAATTGTTGCGCTCCTGAAGCCAACCCCAGGGTCTCTTTAAAGTAAAGTTTGGGCTGCTGCTGCTGCCAACTTCTGCCAACTCCAGGGTGTGATTCATCCAATTTTTGGGCTCCTGAAGCTAACCCCAGTGTCTCTTTAAAGTAATATTTGGGCTCCTGCTGCTGCCAACTCCAGGGTGTGAATCATCCAATTTTTGGGCTCCTGAAGCCAACCCCAGGGTCTCTTTAAAGTAATATTTGGGCTCCTGCTGCTGCTGCTGCTGCCAACTTCTGCCAACTCCAGGGTGTGATTCATCCAATTTTTGGGCTCCTGAAGCTAACTCCAGTGTATATTTGGGCTCCTGCTGCTGCTGCTGCCAACTCCAGGGTGTGATTCATCCAATTGTTGGGCTCCTGAAGCCAACCCCAGGGTCTCTTTGAAGTAATGTTTGGGCTGCTGCTGCTGCCAACTTCTGCCAACTCCAGGGTGTGATTCATCCAATTGTTGGGCTCCTGAAGCCAACCCCAGGGTCTCTTTAAAGTAATGTTTGGGCTCCTGCTGCTGCTGCCAACTTCTGCCAACCTCAGGGTGTGATTCATCCAATTTTTGGGCTCCTGAAGCCAACTCCAGTGTATATTTGGGCTCCTGCTGCTGCTGTCAACTCCTGCCAACTCCAGGGTGTGATTCATCCAATTGTTGGGCTCCTGAAGCCAACCCCAGGGTCTCTTTAAAGTAATATTTGGGCTCCTGTTGCTGCTGCTGCCAACTTCTGTCAACTCCAGGGTGTGATTCATCCAATTTTTGGGCTCCTGAAGCCAAACCCCGTGTCTCTTTAAAGTAATATTTGGGCTCCTGCTGCTGCTGCCGCCAACTCCAGGGTGTGAATCATCCAATTTTTGGGCTCCTGAAGCCAACCCCAGGGTCTCTTTAAAGTAATATTTGGGCTCCTGCTGCTGCTGCCAACTTCTGCCAACTCCAGTGTGTGATTCATCCAATTTTTGGGCTCCTGAAGCCAACCCCAGTGTCTCTTTAAAGTAATATTTGGGCTCCTGCTGCTGCTGCTGCCGCCAACTCCAGGGTGTGATTCATCCAATTTTTGGGCTCCTGAAGCCAACTCCAGTGTATATTTGGGCTCCTGCTGCTGCCAACTCCAGGGTGTGAATAATCCAATTTTTGGGCTCCTGAAGCCAACCCCAGGGTCTCTTTAAAGTAATATTTGGGCTCCTGCTGCTGCTGCTGCTGTCAACTCCTGCTAACTCCAGGGTGTGATTCATCCAATTGTTGCGCTCCTGAAGCCAACCCCAGGGTCTCTTTAAAGTAAAGTTTGGGCTGCTGCTGCTGCCAACTTCTGCCAACTCCAGGGTGTGATTCATCCAATTTTTGAGTTCCTGAAGCTAACCCCAGTGTCTCTTTAAAGTAATATTTGGGCTCCTGCTGCTGCCAACTCCAGGGTGTGAATCATCCAATTTTTGGGCTCCTGAAGCCAACCCCAGGGTCTCTTTAAAGTAATATTTGGGCTCCTGCTGCTGCTGCTGCCAACTTCTGCCAACTCCAGGGTGTGATTCATCCAATTTTTGGGCTCCTGAAGCTAACTCCAGTGTATATTTGGGCTCCTGCTGCTGCTGCTGCCAACTCCAGGGTGTGATTCATCCAATTGTTGGGCTCCTGAAGCCAACCCCAGGGTCTCTTTGAAGTAATGTTTGGGCTGCTGCTGCTGCCAACTTCTGCCAACTCCAGGGTGTGATTCATCCAATTGTTGGGCTCCTGAAGCCAACAACAGGGTCTCTTTAAAGTAATGTTTGGGCTCCTGCTGCTGCTGCTGCCAACTTCTGCCAACCTCAGGGTGTGATTCATCCAATTTTTGGGCTCCTGAAGCCAACTCCAGTGTATATTTGGGCTCCTGCTGCTGCTGCTGCTGTCAACTCCTGCCAACTCCAGGGTGTGATTCATCCAATTGTTGGGCTCCTGAAGCCAACCCCAGGGTCTCTTTAAAGTAATGTTTGGGCTCCTGCTGCTGCTGCTGCCAACTTCTGCCAACCTCAGGGTGTGATTCATCCAATTTTTGGGCTCCTGAAGCCAACTCCAGTGTATATTTGGGCTCCTGCTGCTGCTGCTGCCAACTCCAGGGTGTGAATCATCCAATTGTTGGGCTCCTGAAGCCAACCCCAGGGTCTCTTTAAAGTAATATTTGGGCTCCTGCTGCTGCCAACTCCAGGGTGTGATTCATCCAATTTTTGGGCTCCTGAAGCCAACTCCAGTGTATATTTGGGCTCCTGCTGCTGCTGCTGCTGCCAACTCCAGGGTGTGATTCATCCAATTTTTGGGCTCCTGAAGCCAACTCCAGTGTATATTTGGGCTGCTGCTGCCAACTCCAGTGTGTGAATCATCCAATTTTTGGGCTCCTGAAGCCAACCCCAGGGTCTCTTTAAAGTAATATTTGGGCTCCTGCTGCTGCTGCTGCTGCTGCTGTCAACTCCTGCCAACTCCAGGGTGTGATTCATCCAATTGTTGCGCTCCTGAAGCCAACCCCAGGGTCTCTTTAAAGGAAAGTTTGGGCTGCTGCCAACTTTTGCCAACTCCAGGGTGTGATTCATCCAATTTTTGGGCTCCTGAAGCTAACCCCAGTGTCTCTTTAAAGTAATATTTGGGCTCCTGCTGCTGCTGCTGCCAACTTCTGCCAGCCTAAGGGTGTGATTAATCCAATTTTTGGGCTCCTGAAGCCAACTCCAGTGTATATTTGGGCTCCTGCTGCTGCCAACTCCAGGGTGTGAATCATCCAATTGTTGGGCTCCTGAAGCCAACCCCAGGGTCTCTTTAAAGTAATATTTGGGCTCCTGCTGCTGCCAACTCCAGGGTGTGATTCATCCAATTTTTGGGCTCCTGAAGCCAACTCCAGTGTATATTTGGGCTCCTGCTGCTGCTGCTGCCAACTCCAGGGTGTGATTCATCCAATTTTTGGGCTCCTGAAGCCAACTCCAGTGTATATTTGGGCTGCTGCTGCCAACTCCAGGGTGTGAATCATCCAATTTTTGGGCTCCTGAAGCCAACCCCAGGGTCTCTTTAAAGTAATACTTGGGCTCCTGCTGCTGCTGCTGCTGCTGTCAACTCCTGCCAACTCCAGGGTGTGATTCATCCAATTGTTGCGCTCCTGAAGCCAACCCCAGGGTCTCTTTAAAGGAAAGTTTGGGCTGCTGCTGCTGCCAACTTCTGCCAACTCCAGGGTGTGATTCATCCAATTTTTGGGCTCCTGAAGCTAACCCCAGTGTCTCTTTAAAGTAATATTTGGGCTCCTGCTGCTGCTGCTGCCAACTCCAGGGTGTGAATCATCCAATTTTTGGGCTCCTGAAGCCAACCCCAGAGTCTCTTTAAAGTAATATTTGGGCTCCTGTTGCTGCTGCTGCCAACTCCAGAGTGTGATTCATCCAATTTTTGGGCTCCTGAAGCCAACTCCAGTGTATATTTGGGCTCCTGCTGCTGCTGCTGCCAACTCCAGGGTGTGATTCATCCAATTGTTGGGCTCCTGAAGCCAACCCCAGGGTCTCTTTGAAGTAATGTTTGGGCTGCTGCTGCTGCCAACTTCTGCCAACTCCAGGGTGTGATTCATCCAATTTTTGGGCTCCTGAAGCCAACCCCAGTGTCTCTTTAAAGTACTATTTGGGCTCCTGCTGCTGCTGCTGCCAACTCCAGGGTGTGAATCATCCAATTTTTGGGCTCCTGAAGCCAACCCCAGGGTCTCTTTAAAGTAATATTTGGGCTCCTGCTGCTGCTGCTGCCAACTCCAGGGTGTGATTCATCCAATTTTTGGGCTCCTGAAGCCAACCCCAGTGTCTCTTTAAAGTAATATTTGGGCTCCTGCTGCTGCCAACTCCAGGGTGTGATTCATCCAATTTTTGGGCTCCTGAAGCCAACCCCAGGGTCTCTTTAAAGTAATATTTGGGCTCCTGCTGCTGCTGTCAACTCCTGCCAACTCCAGGGTGTGATTCATCCAATTGTTGGGCTCCTGAAGCCAACCCCAGGGTCTCTTTAAAGTAATGTTTGGGCTCCTGCTGCTGCTGCTGCCAACTTCTGCCAACCTCAGGGTGTGATTCATCCAATTTTTGGGCTCCTGAAGCCAACTCCAGTGTATATTTGGGCTCCTGCTGCTGCTGCTGCCAACTCCAGGGTGTGAATCATCCAATTTTTGGGCTCCTGAAGCCAACCCCAGGGTCTCTTTAAAGTAATATTTGGGCTCCTGCTGCTGCCAACTCCAGGGTGTGATTCATCCAATTTTTGGGCTCCTGAAGCCAACCCCAGTGTCTCTTTAAAGTAATATTTGGGCTCCTGCTGCTGCTGCTGCCAACTCCAGGGTGTGATTCATCCAATTTTTGGGCTCCTGAAGCCAACCCCAGGGTCTCTTTAAAGTAATATTTGGGCTCCTGCTGCTGCTGCTGCCAACTTCTGCCAACTCCAGGGTGTGATTCATCCAATTTTTGGGCTCCTGAAGCCAACCCCAGTGTCTCTTTAAAGTAATATTTGGGCTCCTGCTGCTGCTGCCGCCAACTCCAGGGTGTGAATCATCCAATTTTTGGGCTCCTGAAGCCAACCCCAGGGTCTCTTTAAAGTAATATTTGGGCTCCTGCTGCTGCTGCTGCCAACTTCTGCCAACTCCATGGTGTGATTCATCCAATTTTTGGGCTCCTGAAGCCAACCCCAGTGTCTCTTTAAAGTAATATTTGGGCTCCTGCTGCTGCTGCTGCTGTCAACTCCTGCCAACTCCAGGGTGTGATTCATCCAATTGTTGGGCTCCTGAAGCCAACCCCAGGGTCTCTTTAAAGTAATGTTTGGGCTCCTGCTGCTGCTGCTGCCAACTTCTGCCAACTCCAGGGTGTGATTCATCCAATTTTTGGGCTCCTGAAGCCAACTCCAGTGTATATTTGGGCTCCTGCTGCTGCTGCTGCCAACTCCAGGGTGTGAATCATCCAATTTTTGGGCTCCTGAAGCCAACCCCAGGGTCTCTTTAAAGTAATATTTGGGCTCCTGCTGCTGCTGCCAACTCCAGGGTGTGATTCATCCAATTTTTGGGCTCCTGAAGCCAACCCCAGTGTCTCTTTAAAGTAATATTTGGGCTCCTGCTGCTACTGCCAACTCCAGGGTGTGATTCATCCAATTTTTGGGCTCCTGAAGCCAACCCCAGGGTCTCTTTAAAGTAATATTTGGGCTCCTGCTGCTGCTGCTGCTGTCAACTCCTGCCAACTCCAGGGTGTGATTCATCCAATTGTTGGGCTCCTGAAGCCAACCCCAGGGTCTCTTTAAAGTAATGTTTGGGCTCCTGCTGCTGCTGCTGCCAACTTCTGCCAACCTCAGGGTGTGATTCATCCAATTTTTGGGCTCCTGAAGCCAACTCCAGTGTATATTTGGGCTCCTGCTGCTGCTGCTGCTGTCAACTCCTGCCAACTCCAGGGTGTGATTCATCCAATTGTTGGGCTCCTGAAGCCAACCCCAGGGTCTCTTTAAAGTAATGTTTGGGCTCCTGCTGCTGCTGCTGCCAACTTCTGCCAACCTCAGGGTGTGATTCATCCAATTTTTGGGCTCCTGAAGCCAACTCCAGTGTATATTTGGGCTCCTGCTGCTGCTGCTGCCAACTCCAGGGTGTGAATCATCCAATTGTTGGGCTCCTGAAGCCAACCCCAGGGTCTCTTTAAAGTAATATTTGGGCTCCTGCTGCTGCCAACTCCAGGGTGTGATTCATCCAATTTTTGGGCTCCTGAAGCCAACTCCAGTGTATATTTGGGCTCCTGCTGCTGCTGCTGCCAACTCCAGGGTGTGATTCATCCAATTTTTGGGCTCCTGAAGCCAACTCCAGTGTATATTTGGGCTGCTGCTGCCAACTCCGGTGTGTGAATCATCCAATTTTTGGGCTCCTGAAGCCAACCCCAGGGTCTCTTTAAAGTAATATTTGGGCTCCTGCTGCTGCTGCTGCTGCTGTCAACTCCTGCCAACTCCAGGGTGTGATTCATCCAATTGTTGCGCTCCTGAAGCCAACCCCAGGGTCTCTTTAAAGGAAAGTTTGGGCTGCTGCTGCTGCCAACTTCTGCCAACTCCAGGGTGTGATTCATCCAATTTTTGGGCTCCTGAAGCTAACCCCAGTGTCTCTTTAAAGTAATATTTGGGCTCCTGCTGCTGCTGCTGCCAACTCCAGGGTGTGAATCATCCAATTTTTGGGCTCCTGAAGCCAACCCCAGGGTCTCTTTAAAGTAATATTTGGGCTCCTGCTGCTGCTGCTGCCAACTCCAGGGTGTGAATCATCCAATTTTTGGGCTCCTGAAGCCAACCCCAGAGTCTCTTTAAAGTAATATTTGGGCTCCTGTTGCTGCTGCTGCCAACTCCAGAGTGTGATTCATCCAATTTTTGGGCTCCTGAAGCCAACTCCAGTGTCTCTTTAAAGTAATATTTGGGCTCCTGCTGCTGCTGCTGCTGCCAACTCCAGGGTGTGATTCATCCAATTTTTGGGCTCCTGAAGCCAACCCCAGTGTCTCTTTAAAGTACTATTTGGGCTCCTGCTGCTGCTGCTGCCAACTCCAGGGTGTGAATCATCCAATTTTTGGGCTCCTGAAGCCAACCCCAGGGTCTCTTTAAAGTAATATTTGGGCTCCTGCTGCTGCTGCTGCTGCCAACTCCAGGGTGTGATTCATCCAATTTTTGGGCTCCTGAAGCCAACCCCAGGGTCTCTTTAAAGTAATATTTGGGCTCCTGCTGCTGCTGTCAACTCCTGCCAACTCCAGGGTGTGATTCATCCAATTGTTGGGCTCCTGAAGCCAACCCCAGGGTCTCTTTAAAGTAATGTTTGGGCTCCTGCTGCTGCTGCTGCTGCCAACTTCTGCCAACCTCAGGGTGTGATTCATCCAATTTTTGGGCTCCTGAAGCCAACTCCAGTGTATATTTGGGCTCCTGCTGCTGCTGCTGCCAACTCCAGGGTGTGAATCATCCAATTTTTGGGCTCCTGAAGCCAACCCCAGGGTCTCTTTAAAGTAATATTTGGGCTCCTGCTGCTGCCAACTCCAGGGTGTGATTCATCCAATTTTTGGGCTCCTGAAGCCAACCCCAGTGTCTCTTTAAAGTAATATTTGGGCTGCTGCTGCTGCCAACTCCAGGGTGTGATTCATCCAATTTTTGGGCTCCTGAAGCCAACCCCAGGGTCTCTTTAAAGTAATATTTGGGCTCCTGCTGCTGCTGCTGCCAACTTCTGCCAACTCCAGGGTGTGATTCATCCAATTTTTGGGCTCCTGAAGCCAACCCCAGTGTCTCTTTAAAGTAATATTTGGGCTCCTGCTGCTGCTGCCGCCAACTCCAGGGTGTGAATCATCCAATTTTTGGGCTCCTGAAGCCAACCCCAGGGTCTCTTTAAAGTAATATTTGGGCTCCTGCTGCTGCTGCTGCCAACTTCTGCCAACTCCAGGGTGTGATTCATCCAATTTTTGGGCTCCTGAAGCCAACCCCAGTGTCTCTTTAAAGTAATATTTGGTCTCCTGCTGCTGCTGCTGCTGTCAACTCCTGCCAACTCCAGGGTGTGATTCATCCAATTGTTGGGCTCCTGAAGCCAACCCCAGGGTCTCTTTAAAGTAATGTTTGGGCTCCTGCTGCTGCTGCTGCCAACTTCTGCCAACTCCAGGGTGTGATTCATCCAATTTTTGGGCTCCTGAAGCCAACTCCAGTGTATATTTGGGCTCCTGCTGCTGCTGCCAACTCCAGGGTGTGAATCATCCAATTTTTGGGCTCCTGAAGCCAACCCCAGGGTCTCTTTAAAGTAATATTTGGGCTCCTGCTGCTGCTGCCAACTCCAGGGTGTGATTCATCCAATTTTTGGGCTCCTGAAGCCAACCCCAGTGTCTCTTTAAAGTAATATTTGGGCTCCTGCTGCTGCTGCCAACTCCAGGGTGTGATTCATCCAATTTTTGGGCTCCTGAAGCCAACCCCAGGGTCTCTTTAAAGTAATATTTGGGCTCCTGCTGCTGCTGCTGCTGCTGTCAACTCCTGCCAACTCCAGGGCGTGATTCATCCAATTGTTGGGCTCCTGAAGCCAACCCCAGGGTCTCTTTAAAGTAATGTTTGGGCTCCTGCTGCTGCTGCTGCCAACTTCTGCCAACCTCAGGGTGTGATTCATCCAATTTTTGGGCTCCTGAAGCCAACTCCAGTGTATATTTGGGCTCCTGCTGCTGCCAACTCCAGGGTGTGAATCATCCAATTTTTGGGCTCCTGAAGCCAACCCCAGGGTCTCTTTAAAGTAATATTTGGGCTCCTGCTGCTGCCAACTCCAGGGTGTGATTCATCCAATTTTTGGGCTCCTGAAGCCAACCCCAGTGTCTCTTTAAAGTAATATTTGGGCTCCTGCTGCTGCTGCTGCCAACTCCAGGGTGTGATTCATCCAATTTTTGGGCTCCTGAAGCCAACCCCAGTGTCTCTTTAAAGTAATATTTGGGCTCCTGCTGCTGCTGCCGCCAACTCCAGGGTGTGAATCATCCAATTTTTGGGCTCCTGAAGCCAACCCCAGGGTCTCCTTAAAGTAATATTTGGGCTCCTGCTGCTGCCAACTCCTGCCAATTCCAGGGTGTGATTCATCCAATTTTTGGGCTCCTGAAGCCAACCCCAGTGTCTCTTTAAAGTAATATTTGGGCTCCTGCTGCTGCCAACTCCAGGGTGTGATTCATCCAATTTTTGGGCTCCTGAAGCCAACTCCAGTGTATATTTGGGCTCCTGCTGCTGCTGCTGCCAACTCCAGGGTGTGAATAATCCAATTTTTGGGCTCCTGAAGCCAACCCAGGGTCTCTTTAAAGTAATATTTGGGCTGCTGCTGTCAACTCCTGCTAACTCCAGGGTGTGATTCATCCAATTGTTGCGCTCCTGAAGCCAACCCCAGGGTCTCTTTAAAGTAAAGTTTGGGCTGCTGCTGCTGCCAACTTCTGCCAACTCCAGGGTGTGATTCATCCAATTTTTGGGCTCCTGAAGCTAACCCCAGTGTCTCTTTAAAGTAATATTTGGGCTCCTGCTGCTGCTGCCAACTCCAGGGTGTGAATCATCCAATTTTTGGGCTCCTGAAGCCAACCCCAGGGTCTCTTTAAAGTAATATTTGGGCTCCTGCTGCTGCTGCTGCTGCCAACTTCTGCCAACTCCAGGGTGTGATTCATCCAATTTTTGGGCTCCTGAAGCCAACCCCAGTGTCTCTTTAAAGTAATATTTGGGCTCCTGTTGCTGCTGCTGCCAACTCCAGGGTGTGATTCATCCAATTTTTGGGCTCCTGAAGCCAACTCCAGTGTATATTTGGGCTCCTGCTGCTGCTGCTGCCAACTCCAGGGTGTGATTCATCCAATTGTTGGGCTCCTGAAGCCAACCCCAGGGTCTCTTTGAAGTAATGTTTGGGCTCCTGCTGCCAACTTCTGCCAACTCCAGGGTGTGATTCATCCAATTTTTGGGCTCCTGAAGCCAACCCCAGTGTCTCTTTAAAGTAATATTTGGGCACCTGCTGCTGCTGCTGCCAACTCCAGGCTGTGATTCATCCAATTTTTGGGCTCCTGAAGCCAACTCCAGTGTATATTTGGGCTCCTGCTGCTGCCAACTCCAGGGTGTGATTCATCCAATTTTTGGGCTCCTGAAGACAACCCCAGTGTCTCTTTAAAGTAATATTTGGGCACCTGCTTCTGCTGCTGCCAACTCCAGGGTGTGATTCATCCAATTTTTGGGCTCCTGAAGCCAACTCCAGTGTATATTTGGGCTCCTGCTGCTGCCAACTCCAGGGTGTGATTCATCCAATTTTTGGGCTCCTGAAGCCAACCCCAGGGTCTCTTTAAAGTAATATTTGGGCTCCTGCTGCTGCCAACTCCAGGGTGTGATTCATCCAATTTTTGGGCTCCTGAAGCCAACTCCAGTTTATATTTGGGCTCCTGCTGCTGCCAACTCCAGGGTGTGATTCATCCAATTGTTGGGCTCCTGAAGCCAACCCCAGGGTCTCTTTAAAGTAATGTTTGGGCTCCTGCTGCTGCTGCTGCCAACTCCAGGGTGTGATTCATCCAATTTTTGGACTCCTGAAGCCAATTCCAGTGTATATTTGGGCTCCTGCTGCTGCCATCTCCAGGGTGTGAATCATCCAATTTTTGGGCTCCTGAAGCCAACTCCAGTGTATATTTGGGCTGCTGCTGCCAACTCCAGGGTGTGAATCATCCAATTTTTGGGCTCCTGAAGCCAACCCCAGGGTCTCTTTAAAGTAATATTTGGGCTCCTGCTGCTGCTGCTGCCAACTTCTGCCAACTCCAGGGTGTGATTCATCCAATTTTTGGGCTCCTGAAGCCAACCCCAGTGTCTCTTTAAAGTAATATTTGGGCTCCTGCTGCTGCCAACTCCAGGGTGTGATTCATCCAATTTTTGGGCTCCTGAAGCCAACTCCAGTGTATATTTGGGCTCCTGCTGCTGCCAACTCCAGGGTGTGATTCATCCAATTTTTGGGCTCCTGAAGCCAACTCCAGTGTATATTTGGGCAGCTGCTGCCAACTCCAGGGTGTGAATCATCCAATTTTTGGGCTCCTGAAGCCAACCCCAGGGTCTCTTTAAAGTAATATTTGGGCTCCTGCTGCTGCTGCTGCTGTCAACTCCTGCCAACTCCAGGGTGTGATTCATCCAATTGTTGCGCTCCTGAAGCCAACCCCAGGGTCTCTTTAAAGGAAAGTTTGGGCTGCTGCTGCTGCCAACTTCTGCCAACTCCAGGGTGTGATTCATCCAATTTTTGGGCTCCTGAAGCTAACCCCAGTGTCTCTTTAAAGTAATATTTGGGCTCCTGCTGCTGCTGCTGCCAACTCCAGGGTGTGAATCATCCAATTTTTGGGCTCCTGAAGCCAACCCCAGGGTCTCTTTAAAGTAATATTTGGGCTCCTGCTGCTGCTGCTGCCAACTTCTGCCAACTCCAGGGTGTGATTCATCCAATTTTTGGGCTCCTGAAGCCAACCCCAGTGTCTCTTTAAAGTAATATTTGGGCACCTGTTGCTGCTGCTGCCAACTCCAGAGTGTGATTCATCCAATTTTTGGGCTCCTGAAGCCAACTCCAGTGTATATTTGGGCTCCTGCTGCTGCTGCTGCCAACTCCAGGGTGTGATTCATCCAATTGTTGGGCTCCTGAAGCCAACCCCAGGGTCTCTTTGAAGTAATGTTTGGGTTCCTGCTGCTGGCAACTCCAGGGTGTGATTCATCCAATTTTTGGGCTCCTGAAGCCAACCCCAGTGTCTTTTTAAAGTGATGTTTGGGCTGCTGCTGCCAACTCCAGGGTGTGATTCATCCAATTTTTGGGCTCCTGCTGCTGCCAACTCCAGTGTCTCTTTAAAGCAATGTTTGGGATCCTGCCCCTCATAGTGATGCCACTTCAACTCTCTTGAATTCAATTGTGCCACTCTGCGATTCTATTAGCGATGCCTCTGATCTGCATGTGATATTTCTTCAAAGTATTATTTAACTAACCCAGCACGCATCCTGTGCGTGTTACAGCAAGGCAGAATGGTTTACAACCCTATTGAGGCTCTAGGAGGCTCAGAAATAGCCGTTTTTAATAGCGATTCGTCGCAAATTTATTTTTGTCGGAAAATTCTGCGAATCAGTCGAATCGAATTTTTCAAAAGTTCGCTCATCTCTAATATATATATATATATATATATATATATATATATATATATATATATATATATATATATATATTATTTTACTAATAATTCCATAGACTAATAAGAATATAAATTAATCCAGACATCTCTTTCATGTCCCACTCACAAATTACCACATACATTTTACTTGGATCATGATATTATATTATTCTCCTAATATTATTAATAGTGATGATAAAAATAATAATGATATTAATATTAGTGTTGTTATTATTATTATTATTATTATTTTTTCATTATATACATCCTCTAGTGCATAAACAATCTTTTCTAAACAATTTCTTTGATCACTTTCTCATTTTTTATCCAACTTCTATTCAATTTTTAATCATATCAATTTTATTCACTTTCATTAATTTATTCATTCTTATCAGTTCCATTCATCCAGATTTAATTCATCCAGTTATTTAATAATGTATTTATTTATTGAATTATTTAAACACTTAATCATTATAACCAATTTGTTAATTGCGTCAACTATTTTTTTCCCAATTATCTATTATGATAATCATTTATTTATTTGAATCAATAGTACAATTAACTGTCACAATTCACAGTCCTCTATTTAAACAATTGATTATTTCATTCAATTCATTTTTGATTAACCATATAATTATAACTATAATACCACCAAAGAAGACCCCGCCTTCACCTTGAAAGCGCCGGTGAACTGAAATACTCAAGTTCAGCAGAAAAAAAGCCGGTAACCGGCTTTTCACTAGATAAGAGTATAAATATATAGATCATGGTTGATGAGGAATAAAATATTAGAGGATTAGTAAAAAGTAATTGATACAAAATGATTTGATATGATATGAAAATGATAAAAAGGTGGTGACATTAAGGATGTAAGGGTGTAAAAATGTAAAAGTTAATTAATTATGATTGAATAGTAATGTTAATGTTAATGGAAATAGTGTAGTCGAACATTGCGGTAAAGGAGTAAATTAATAAGTTTGAGTAGGGGGAAAGTCCAGACAAATATTTTCTAAGGAACAGATCAATATTGAAGGGCAGGGACGGGCTGGCCATAGGGCATACCGGGCAAAATCCCGGTAGGCCGACGGCAGGGAAGGCCGCAACAACGTTAATGACATGATGTGGAAGGGTGGGTGGTGGCCGGCAGGGGCGGGCTGGCCAACGGGAAGACCGGGCAAATTCCCTACTGCCACAATGTGAAGGAATGCTGCTGCAGTGGATAGAATGCCGGACGCTTGAAGCCAGTGTTTTGCGAGCGGCTAGGCAGCAACGTGCAGAGTAGTCAGGGGCTGCACATTTGGTAGCTCAATATTTAACAAAACTTCTCTCTCTCTCTGAACCCACCCTCCCGTCTCGGGCTGCGTCCTGACAGCCTGTACCTTTTTATAGTAAACGAGCAGCTGCTGGCCCCGCCATTCAGCATCTGACAGCAGCGCAGGGGTGGCTGGGAGAAAATGACGTCATTCCCAGCAGCGCTGCTCATCAAGAATGTGAATGGCGGGGCCGGTGGCTGATCGTTTACTAAGATAAAGGTACAGGCTGACAGGATATAGCCCAAGACGGGAGGGTGGGAGCCGGAGAGAGGGAAGTTTTATTAACCATTGAGCTACCAATGTCTATCAAAATGTGGAAAAGCATAGGACAGTGATCTCAGTTCAGGGGGGCCCACGAGGTGGGCAAGTCTATATGGATTAAAGTGTAAAAGCTAGCATTCTTCTCTGCTTTACTGAAGCCCCCAGATTTGTTTTACCTTACTCCACTTTCCCATGGCACATATGCCATCTGGACTGGCATCCCTTTGGCTGCGTCCCTGCTGGCCATTTATATAGACCAGGCTGGTGAGGGGTCAGCCAGGGATGCCAGTTGCTCCCTGTGCATGCACCATGGGATCACCAGGAAAGAGGGGGCCAGGTGACAGGTGGGTTCTGGTCCACTTTAATGCTTACGAAAGGATGTAAGGCTATTGGCAAATGCATTTAAAGTAAACCAAAACCCAGCATTTTCCCTCTGGGACACCCTGGTTTAAGATGCCCAGTTGTGTGAAACCCATCCTGCTCATGCATAGCCATTCAGTTGCGGGAGGCATGGCCGCACACAGCAAAGAGGATTCGAGTGATGCTGCCAGCGGCCGTGCATGATCTGTGGGCTCATCAGACAGGTAAGAAGTGCATGGCAGGGTTTCACACATCGGGGCATCCCAGTTCAGAAGAGTTGGGGAATGGAAATCAGCCAGCCAGCCCTGGAGTGAAAGGTTTGGTCCACTTTAAGGTAGGTATGTGGTCACAAACACAGCATCTGCTGTTTGTGTAATGTTGCAGCACATTTAATGCACTGCAAGGCTATGATCCAAATAAATTGTGCCCTTTATTCCCTGTCTTTTTATTCTGTTTTGCCTGTTCCTTCTTTCTGTTTCCTTTTTTCACATCACCCTCTTTTCCATGCTCACTACATTTTGTTTTACAATGTTGTCTCCTCCCTTTCATTTCTTTCACTTAATCTCCATCTCCTTCACTTTCCCATGATACGCCTGACCTCGGCTATATCCTGCACCATTCTGGCAATACCATCTGGTCCGGTCGACCACTCTTTTAGGGTGCAATAGGCATATTTGGGATGCCCGGCTAGCTTATAAAATAACAAATAGCCCTTCTAACTAAGCTTTTTTCAGAGTTCTGGGGGCAGCTGATTCCACAGCCAGAAATTATTGGGCGGCATCCTCAGCACCCTTCAGCATGCAATCACCCTGCTGTCACTGAGAATGCCACCTGTGCCCACACTAGGGACCCGAGTGAGGTAAGTTACCTGCCCAAAAACAGGCTACTTGTTTTTGAACTAGCGAGGCATTCCAAATAGGCTTGGAACCCTTTAATTAATCTTTTCATACTTACTCTGTCTCTGTGTAGCTATTTTGTGTGAATATGTGTGTTTGGGGTGCCATTCTGAATTTTTGCACAGGGCACCTCTTAACCTGGGTAAAACAAATGAGGGAGATGAAAGAAAAAGAGCTGGCAGAATAAATGTAATGATTGCAGAAATGGGGTAAACAGAGACCAGTTAGGGTTAGATATTTAAAGTAAAAGTGTCCCCTGGACGGACCCTCTTAACTGTCTGCAGTGAGCAGGGAACATGCTGAGAAGTCATCTGTTGATGAAGGGTCCCTTCTGCATCCAGTCAATAAGAAAGCGCGCTCCCTTATGGCTACTAGCCATGGCTCAGCATTATCTGCTTTCCTGGTCCCCACAGCCAAGCCAAGAGGAGTTGATAGCAGCAAAATGCCAGGGCTGTGGCACACACACATTTGACTTGCAAGAATAGCAGCACGGGGCGATTGAATTAGCGATTGCAGTTGCTGTCACAAAATAGCTAAATGCAGGGCGCAATTAGAATCGCCAATCGCAGATATAAAAGGGCCTGGGCCAGGCACAGTATAGCAGGGCCTGTGTGACCCAAAAATTCCCGGGCCGTTTTTTGTTCCCAGTCCGCCGCCCCTGTTGAAGGGGAACCAATCTAGTTAGTTGTTTTCTAAAAAGCAATTAAAATCCAAATCTATATTTTGTCCACGTGGTGAGAGTGTGTTTAATTCAAAAATCCAGAACGTTTTTTGAATAAAATCCTATTAATAGGTTATCATTGTCTCATTATTTTATCTATTATTTTTTTACCTATAAATTATCAATTTACCTATAAATAACTTATTTTATATCCACTGTTCACACATTCTTACATAATTTTCACTTATTTTATTCAAATTACCTCCAAAGCCATATAAAGTCCATATTTTAATAATATATATATTATATTATATTATATTATACTAATAATTCCATAGCCTAATAAGAATATAAATTAATCCAGACATCTCTTTCATGTCCCACTCACAAATTGCCACATACATTTTACTTGGATCATGATATTATATTATTCTCCTAATATTATTAATAGTGATGATAAAAATAATATTAATATTAGTGTTGTTATTATTATTTTTTTTTTCATTATATACATCCTCTAGTGCATAAACAATCTTTTCTAAACAATTTCTTTGATCACTTTCTCATTTTTTATCCAACTTCTATTCAATTTTTAATCATATCAATTTTATTCACTTTCATTAATTTATTCATTCTTATCAGTTCCATTCATCCAGATCTAATTCATCCAGTTATTTAGTAATGTATTTATTTATTGAATTATTTAAACACTTAATCATTATAGAAAAAAGATAAAGTCAGCTCTACCTGTATTTCAATCCTGTGGCGGTGAACAACACATGGGTCTGCGGCCGCGGAAGCTCACTCCGTAGACAATCATAATAAGAAATGTTGAGCCAGCCCAAAAATGTCGTAAAATCTTGTGCTTTTATTTTCTTCCATTAAAATCAGTAATCCAACAAGTTCAAAATGATAGATATGTACAAGATGGGCCCTAACGCCAACGCGTTTCGGACAATAGGTCCTTAATCATGACATCTAATGGTAACAATGAGTAGAAACCTTTTTATCCAATACCATAAAGGGGACACTCCCACCAGTCATGCGCTCTCAGGATAACCTGTGGTCAATCAGGATAATTATTCTGTCCCGGGCGTAACACCCGGGATCACCCAATTAACTCCATAGGATCCACATTCTTATATGGGATTAATAATCCCTATCTTTATAATAGTAGAGCACATGGCTGAATGGAGTTAAAATATAAAATGACCCCTGTGTTCTTAAACTATTTTCTCTTCAAAATGCCTTCACTATACATTTAATCTTTATTTCATTAAATACACTACACAACAATTAAACTCCTATATATTAAAAAGTGGAGACATATTTAATTAAACGGCTGAGCTGTGTTTCACCTCAGTCAGCCACAGTCTTTACCGAAGAGACAGTAATATACTTCTGGTCAAAGCAAATAACAAACGCAGATTGTAACAAGATGTCTTTACATTGTAACTGCTGTTGACATATTGATGTATCTCATTTCTACAGCTAAATCAACACTGCAGAGATGAGATACATTCATTCAAAGGGCTCTAAGAGCTGCTGCTACATTTCTAAAGGAGATTCCAGCAGAACTTGTTACATTTAAACATCACTTGTAACATTCAAAGATTACTAGTCTGTACTTGGCAGTCTGCCCAGACAGCTCCTTATTGAGTTGTACTCGCTCACATACAGAGGTGAATGAATGAAAGTACATTTAACGGCAAAAGGATGGCGGCTTTCTATGTCTTAATCTTTACATTATCTCTAAATTCCTATATTTTCTTAGTCTAGTTAGGCTGTAGTCATTTATTATTAGCAAAGCATTTTATGAATATATTATTTAAAAACATTTTAATATGTGAATATCATTATAATCTATATTTTACACTATTTTGTTCTAATAACCCTAACTCTCATATATACAATTGAATACTCAAAGTTTCATTCCATTATACTGTTATATTTCAGGGAAAGGGGGAAGCATGTTCTATTTCAAGAATAAATCGACATCCCATCGTGAGTTTAACCCATTAGGGATGCGTGTTCTGAGATGAAAAATCCAATAAACTTCTCTCTGAAGTAATTTCTCTCGGATATCACCTCCACTTATATCTGGTGTTATTTTCTCTATCCCCTTGCATCTAAAACTGCTGGTATCCCCCCCATGTATGTCTCTAAAATGTTTACTAACATTGGAGGGGGAGGAGGTCATACGATCTGATTGTGCTCCTGAAAGATGTTCCCATATCCTGCGTTTTAGAGGTCTGATCGTGCAGCCTATGTATTGAATCTGGCAACTTTCACAGGATACCAAATAGACCACATATGAGGTATTACAATTAATGAAACTATTAATTTCATACATCTGTTTGGTAACCTGGGATGAAAAATGTGTGCCTCCGGCTACAAATTTGCACAGACCACATCGTGTGCCCCCACATCTATAAAAACCTTTGCATGAAAGCCAGGTTTTATTACAGGTGTCCCTTTTCTTATAAAGGCTCAGGGATAACTTTTGTCCTAAGGTAGGAGCCCGCTTACTTACCACCTTGATTCCATTACCAATAATCTGTTTCAATTGGGGATCGCACTGCAATAATGGCAAGTGCTTATAAATAATTTGCTTGATCTTGGAAAATGACATACTATAGGCAGTGGAGACAACAAGTGCTCTGTCTTGAATATGGTTACCGATAACCTCATTTCTTTGTCTCCCACCTCTACGTGGACTGCATATCTGATCCGCTTTTAGCATATTATCCCTCTTTTTAGATCTTGCTATTCCTTTGGCTCTTTCTAATAGATTCCTACTATAGCCACGTTGTGACAATCTATGTGATATGGTTTCTAGTTCTTTCTCAAACACACCCTCCTCAGTACAGTTCCTATGAGCCCTAATCATCTCTCCCACTGGGATGGCTTTAATAGTGTGGGCAGGGTGGCAACTCTCCGCTCTCAGCGTGGTATTGCCTTAATCATTAAAACCAATTTGTTAATTGCGTCAACTATTTTTTTCCCAATTATCTATTATGATCATTTATTTATTATATAATCATAATTATGATAATCATTTATTTATTTGAATCAATAGTACAATTAACTGTCACAATTCACAGTCCTCTATTTAAACAATTGATTATTTCATTCAATTCATTTTTGATTAACCATATAATTATAACTATAATACCACCAAAGAAGACCCCGCCTTCACCTTGAAAGCGTCGGTGAACTGAAATACTCAAGTACAGCAGAAAAAAAGCCGGTAACCGGCTTTTCACTAGATAAGAGTATAAATATATAGATCATGGTTGATGAGGAATAAATTATTAGAGGATTAGTAAAAAGTAATTGATACAAAATGATTTGATATATGAAAATGATAAAAAGGTGGTGACATTAAGGATGTAAGGGTGTAAAAATGTAAAAGTTAATTAATTATGATTGAATAGTAATGTTAATGTTAATGGAAATAGTGTAGTCGAACATTGCGGTAAAGGAGTAAATTAATAAGTTTGAGTAGGGGGAAAGTCCAGACAAATATTTTCTGAGGAACAGATCAATATTGAAGGGGAACTAATCTAGTTAGTTGTTTTCTAAAAAGCAATTAAAATCCAAATCTATATTTTGTCCATGTGGTGAGAGTGTGTTTAATTCAAAAATTAAAAAATATATATATATATGAGTATAAAATCGGTATTCAATAGTAATAACTAGTAATACAATTATATAAAAATTAATATAAACAGTGGTCAGTAGATGGAGTTATATTAAATTGATATGAAAGAGATATATGTGTATATAATTGTACCGGTGATATCATTGATGGTAATGCTCATAGAAAGGTAGCAATAAATTGATGAGTCTAAAGGTAATAGTTTAAATTCACTTTATATAAGTCATAATATATATATATATATATATATATATATATATATATATATATATATATATATATATATATTATAAAACCTCTCACTCCATCGATTTTCTGGCATATTCATATTCTCAAACTAATTAATTTTAAATCAATCTTAAACCAATTTCATAAAACTATTTCAAGAAGGGGCGGGAATGCCCTTGCTGTCTTTTTGAACCAGGTGTTTCCCAGTGCTTGCTGGGAAATGTAGTTGTAGGCAGTAGTTCTATTGTCAGCTTTTCTTTGATAGCTCTATTGCCGGCTCTACTTTATTAGTTCAATTGTCGGCTTTTCCTTATTAAAAGCATAAAAAAAACTTGGTAATGTTTTGTAGTGGAAATAGGACAAACCTTATGTATTTATTACTTAATTAACTGATGATTAAAATTAAATTGATGATTGAAAATAAAATGAAAGTCAAATGGAAAGGAATATAAGTTTCTGGGACTTGATTGTGGTCAGATTTATTTAGTTGATTAGCGGGAATTCGTTTTGTTTAGTTAATTGATAGAGTATGAATTTAATGGATGATAATAGAGAATTAATTTGGCGGATGATAATAGAGTATGAATTTGGAGGATGATTTTTGTGAATGACAGCTTGGAAAGAAAGTGGGCTCCTGCCTGCCGGCCCCGTCCGCTGTCATTACCTCCCCGCCCGCTGTAACTCCTCCCTCCCGCCTCGCCCACTTTCTTTCCAAGATGTCATTACCTCCCGCCCCGCCCACTTGCTTTCCAAACTGTCATTACCTCCCTGCCCGCTGTAACTCCTCCCTCCCGCTCACTTTCTTTCCAAGCTGTCATTCCTCCCGCTCACTTTCTTTCCAAGCTGTCATTACCTCCCCGCCCGCTGTAACTCCTCCCTCCCGCCCCGCCCACTTTCTTTCCAAGCTGTCATTCCTCCCGCCCCGCCCACTTTCTTTCCAAGCTGTCATTACCTCCCCGCCCGCTGTCAGTAGCTCCCTCTCGCCCCGCCCACTTTATTTCCAAGCTGTCATTCCTCCCTCCCACCCCGCCCCCTTTCTTTCCAAGCTGTCATTACCTCCTCGCCCGCTGTAACTCCTCCCTCCCGCCTCGCCCACTTTCTTTCCAAGCTGTCATTCCTCCCGCCCCGCCCACTTTCTTTCCAAGCTGTCATTACCTCCCCGCCCGCTGTCAGTACCTCCCTCTCGCCCCGCCCACTTTCTTTCCAAGCTGTCATTCCTCCCTCCCACCCCGCCCACTTTCTTTCCAAGCTGTCATTCCTCCCTCCCGCCCCGCCCACTTTCTTTCCAAACTGTCATTATCTCCCGCCCCGCCCACTTTCTTTCCAAACTGTCATTACCTCCCTGCCCGCTGTAACTCCTCCCTCCCGCTCACTTTCTTTCCAAGCTGTCATTCCTCCCGCTCACTTTCTTTCCAAGCTGTCATTACCTCCCCGCCCGCTGTAACTCCTCCCTCCCGCCCCGCCCACTTTCTTTCCAAGCTGTCATTCCTCCCGACCCGCCCACTTTCTTTCCAAGCTGTCATTACCTCCCCGCCCGCTGTAACTCCTCCCTCCCGCCCCGCCCACTTTCTTTCCAAGCTGTCATTCCTCCCGCCCCGCCCACTTTCTTTCCAATCTGTCATTACCTCCCCGCCCGCTGTCAGTACCTCCCTCTCGCCCCGCCCACTTTCTTTCCATGCTGTCATTACCTCCTCGCCCGCTGTAACTCCTCCCTCCCGCCTCGCCCACTTTCTTTCCAAGCTGTCATTCCTCCCGCCCCGCCCACTTTCTTTCCAAGCTGTCATTCCTCCCGCCCCACCCACTTTCTTTCCAAGCTGTCATTACCTCCCCGCCCGCTGTCAGTACCTCCCTCTCGCCCCGCCCACTTTCTTTCCAAGCTGTCATTCCTCCCTCCCACCCCGCCCACTTTCTTTCCAATCTGTCATTACCTCCCCGCCCGCTGTCAGTACCTCCCTCTCGCCCCGCCCACTTTCTTTCCAAGCTGTCATTTCTCCCTCCCACCCCGCCCACTTTCTTTCCAATCTGTCATTACCTCCCCGCCCGCTGTCAGTACCTCCCTCCCGCCCACTTTCTTTCCAAGCTGTCATTCCTCCCTCTCGCCCCGCCCACTTTCTTTCCAAGCTGTCATTCCTCCCTCCCACCCCCTTTTTTTCCAAGCTGTCATTGCCTCCCCGCCCGCTGTCAGTACCTCCCTCTCGCCCCGCCCACTTTCTTTCCAAGCTGTCATTCCTCCCTCCCACCCCGCCCACTTTCTTTCCAATCTGTCATTACCTCCCCGCCCGCTGTCAGTACCTCCCTCCCGCCCACTTTCTTTCCAAGCTGTCATTCCTCCCTCTCGCCCCGCCCACTTTCTTTCCAAGCTGTCATTCCTCCCTCCCACCCCCTTTTTTTCCAAGCTGTCATTACCTCCCCGCCCGCTGTCAGTACCTCCCGCCCCGCCCACTTTCTTTCCAAGCTGTCATTCCTCCCTCCCACCCCGCCCACTTTCTTTCCAAACTGTCATTACCTCCCTGCCCGCTGTAACTCCTCCCTCCCGCCCACTTTCTTTCCAAGCTGTCATTACCTCCCCACCGGCTGTCATTCCTCCCTCCTGCCCCGCCCGCTTTCTTTCCAAGCTGTTATTACCTCCCTCCCACCCGCCCAACTTTGCGGCTGGGCTTTTTTTTTTTCAAATGACAGAAAATTGGGGGGGGGGGGCTTTTCCGGGGGCTTTCCTGGGGCCATCCGAGCCCCTAGGGGGGATCGGATGGCACCAAATGAAAGAGGATACCCGGCCAATTCGATAGAGGGGTCAGGTGAGTATTTTTGTACAGTTATTTTTTTACTAGCAGCGGGGAAATCAAGGGTGGTTAATAGCGATTCGCCACGAATAAATTCGGATCGAAACGATTTTTGTCAGAAAATTCGGCGAATCAGCCGAATCGAATTTTTCAAAACTTCGCTCATCTCTAGTCATAGACCCTGTAAAAAAATATGGTCAATTCTTGACCACACATTGTGAGGGTGTGAGAAGTGAGTGAAGTTTTGAGGGTTAGCTTCCCTCCAACAGTCTGCCAAATAATGAGTATCCAAAAGTCTTCTGAACTCCTTGGATACTGCTACCATTTGAGGGCACACTATAACACTACTCGGGGACTGTCTGTCCAGATATGGATTTAAAACAAGATTGGAGTTCCCACATAATATTGTCGTCCCCCGCGCTACACTGCCCACTTTGTCAAAGAAGTCAGATAAAAAACCTATTTGATTTGTATTAGGTGCATATTAGTTAGCAAGTGTAATCTCTAGTTCTCGCATTGTCCCAACAAGAATCAAATATCTGCCTTCTGGATCTGAAGCTCCTTCGTACAGTGGAGTTGGGCATCACGTCTAAACCCTATCAAGACCCCCCTCTGTTTGGAGTCAGCGCATGCCATAAATACCTGAGGGTATGATGCATCTAGGAACCGAGGGGTGGAGGATCTCGAGAAATGTGTCTCCTGTAGACATAGCACCGCCGGACGAAGGGCTCTAAATTTTCGAAATGCAAGACTTCTCTCATGCGGGGAGTTGAAACCTTGAACATTTAAAGAAAGCACAGTAGTAATTTCAAATTAATTTGTCAGTCTCTAGGTGGATGTGTCAAGAAAAAAAAAATAAATAGAATAAATAATAATAAATAAATAAATAATAAAAAAAAAAGCGGAGGAGGGATGTGAGGGGGGGAAGGAAAGGCTAGGATGGGCAGGAAGTAACGAGAGAATCAATCACAATAAACAGTGCAGAGAAGGACTCTCCCAATATATGCCGAATAACAACAATGCAAGGGATGCCCCTGAAGTTGTTCCCAAAGGCTCTTAGGCCTGTGTACGAGGAGGAACACCCCGTATCTCCTGTTTGCAAGAGTCCTCGTCCAAACCAGCTCCCTAACTGGTGCCGCAGATACTCTTTCGGACCAGATAAGCAGCCTATCATAGAAGTGATTGTCACTATCAATGCAACAAAGTTATCATAAAAATATAAGAAAATAGTACATCATGAATATGCAGGCGGGCATGCGGGAGTTATCAAAATCTCACACTATAAGGTGCATAACGAAGCCAATACACTTTAAAACATTGACTAATTGTTATTATGTAAATTTAATAAGAAATAACTAGAACGTTTCTACTTCCCAAAACTAAAAAGTAGCAAAAGAAAAAAAAAAAAAAAGCAAAAAAGGGATTCTCGTGGTCTGCCTTCTTCTTCATATCCACTCTTGCCCAAAATTATTCAACGTGGTCGACATCTACATGAAGCTTGAGAGTCCTGTAACTCAGGTTAGGGTAGTGCCCAAAGAGAAACACCCCTAACTCAGTGTGACTGAGGGATTATCTGGGGCATAATGACTAAGTCATACTTCACCAAAGGGCTTTTCATGTGTCATGGAATGAGAGAGAGGAGCTACATCCTGCTGATCAAGGGCCTTTTCTTAACCTTTTCCCTGCTCGCTGTACCTTAGGTGAGTCATCAACATTTCTGGGAGACTTGGTCTGGGTTGGGCTGGTAATACCTGCTTGAACCATCTGGCTCTTTAAATCTTCCAGTGAGGATGCTGAGTATAAGGAATCTTTATAGGTAAATGTTATACAGAAGGGAAAGACTCCTGTAAGATTGCAAGCAGTGGTTTTAATTCTGTTCTCCTCGCCAAGGTGACAGCAGATATATCTGAATAAACTTGGAATTTATATCCTTGAAATGTTAGGTCAGCTGATTGGCGCGCTGCCTTCTGGATTATCTCTTTAGTGTTATAAAAATGGAATTTTATGTCTCTAGGCAAATCTTCAGGGGGTCTGCGGGGGCCCAGGGTTCTGTGGATGTGATCAAATTCAAGCCTTTCCATCGAGATCCCAGGGACAAGCTCCTGGCACAGCGCTGTGATTGCTGACTTTACATCTTCAACATGCACTGGTACACCCCTAAATCTGAGGTTACATCTCCTGTCACGATTTTCTAAGTCTTTAAGTTTGGCTGAGAGAAGGGAGTTATTTATTTTCAGCTGGTTAACATCAGAATCAATAGCTTCTTGTCTATTACATCAGCCAGCTTTCTCTCTAATGTGTTCAGGCTGCATGACACCCTGTCCAGCTCCCTAGACAGGTGCTCTTTAATCTGCATTGTGTTAGCTGCCAGGGCTCTCTGCAGCAATCCTTTAAACTGATGTAGTAAATCAGCACTTACTTCCGAAGCCTCACTTACTTCGAAGCCTCACTGTAATCAATCTCTGCTAGATCCTCCAGGGTTATATCCTTCGCCATCTTGGATTCACCTCCTCCACTGCTGGCTGCTAAAATCCTCTCCCACACTCGTGCTGACATGTACCACCACTGCCTCGGGCTTCCCGCTGGTCTCCGGTGAGCCTCACCCCCGCACTGCTATGTGTAAATGGCTCCTGCGCTGCCGTCTCTCCCGTTCTAACGCTGCCGGGCACGGAGCCGTCCTACACTGCCGCCATTACCGACTCACGCGCATGCCGACCCCTTATGCTCTGTCGCTCAGCAGCTATAAAAGGCTTCCAGCAGCAGCAAGAGAGCAAAAGAGTGATCAGCGGAGGACACAGTGCCCAGGGATGGATGGGAGGTAAATATAAAATATAGAAAATATGAAGAGTGCGCATGCGCGCGGTGCGAAGATGGTAGCTACCTGATACCGCTCCATGCCCGACGGCAGAAGAAGGGGGCTGTAAGCGTCGGTGACAGCGCGGAGGTGGCCGTGGCAGCACAGGCATACAGATCGGAGTTGTGCGCTGCAGCAGGGAGAGGGAGAGCAGTGGAGGAGAGGCGCT
This sequence comes from Gastrophryne carolinensis, assembly GCA_027917425.1. Lineage (NCBI taxonomy): Eukaryota > Metazoa > Chordata > Amphibia > Anura > Microhylidae > Gastrophryne > Gastrophryne carolinensis. The sequence continues at coordinate 103,636,256 of CM051241.1, forward strand.
ACGGCGAGAGTCTGAGACAGAAGACATCTCCTGCGGAGCTGCATCCAAAATGGCGGACGACATCTCCCCAGAGGACCTTGACGCAATAGAGCTTTCAGAGGCATCTTTCCAAGAAGAGCAGAGAGGTAGGATGTGACTGACCAGCTCTGAGGCTCAAATAGAGGTGAGCAGTTCTTTGCTCAGTCGTTTTGAAAGTATGCTGCAAAGTGCTCTGCTAACTAATACAGCGCAGATTAAGGCACATATGTCCAGTGAGCTGGAGAAGGTGGCAGGTGGTTTGTCAACTCTGGAAGCCAAAATAAGTACCATTAAGATTGCCCAGGAGGTCCTCGATACTGAAATCAATCAGCTTAAAATAGATAATATTGCTTTGGCGACGAAGCTGGAGGACATGGAAAACAGGGATTGGCGCTCTAACCTGAGATTTAGGGGCATCCCTGAGCATGTAGAGGATCTTAGAGGGGCAATTAATGCTTTGTGTCATGAATTGGCCCCGGGCGTGCCAGCTGAGAGACTAGAGATAGATCGAGTGCACAGAGCCTTAAGACCACGTAGCTCGCCTAATGATCCCCCTCGTGATATTATCGCCAAATTTCATTTTTATGCATCTAAGGAAATGATCCAGAGAGCGGCGAGGCAAAATACTGATCTGTCATTTCAGGGATATAAATACCAAATCTTTTCTGATCTATCGTCAAGCACCATGGCAAAGCGGCGAGAGATGAAGCCACTGTTACTAATCCTTCAGGAACAAAAGATAAAATACAGATGGGGTTTCCCCTTCCGCCTTACTTTTTCACATAAAGATGCAACCTTCTCTGCAGTAAACGTGGAGGAATTAAAGGCACAGATGGCGGCTGCTGGCATATCTAGACTGGTCTCTATGAAGTCTTCCAGAGTGGGGGAGGACTCACCAAAGTCCCAGAGGTCTGGAAAACGCCAAAAGCGTGGGGTTCCGCGACCGGGATGCAGCTCATCACTGGCTTTTGAAAACGCCTGAATAATGCTCTCTCCCTTTTGGGTTTGGTTTACGTGTAGGTGTAATGAGACATGGATAATATAACCCATTGGATTGCTTTTAGGAGAATTTTATTAAAGTTCTGTTACTTTTACAGTTTACTGCCCTGGCCCTGACCTGAAGGGCGTGATCCTAGGGTCTGTTTAATGGTAGCTGTGGTGTTTACACGGATCCTTGCTTAGTGGGTTGGTGTAAATACCTTAGCGGGTCAATTAATGTATGTAAATTTTACAAATACTGTTTTTGTACCTCCAAGCGGATTTGTTTGAGATTATGGACGCCCCCCTGTCCGTCGGCTATTGTATGACGTACTCTCGTACAATCAGAGGGTTTTTCCCTGTGATTTTTTGGTAGTTTTAATGGTAACTTTCAAAACTTAAGTCTAATAGTTCTATGATCAGACTTAGTGGCTAGGCTGACAGGCAGACTTCTTTTTGGCTACTCTAGTGGTGGAAGAAGGTGCCGGCCAGCAAGCTGATTTGATCGGATAAACACTATAGTGGTGAGTGGTGATACTACTAGCGCCACGGGTGTAGTGCTTAATCGACCGAATCTCATTTAAAATAGATATTGGTTCCCTCCCTTGATCTTCCCTTGACCTTTTCCCTCTCCTTTTCCTCCTCCCTTTTTTTTTTTTTTTTTTTTTTTTTTTTTCTTCTTTCTTTTGTAAAGTGTAAAGTGTAAAGTGGTACTTTGGTACCATTAAAATAATTATTAAAAATGGTAAAGGTCTTATCATTAAATGTTCAGGGCTTCAATTCTCCAAATAAACGATGTTCTGCTTTTAGAAGGATTAAGGCCTTGAATCCGGATGTCATCTGCTTGCAGGAGACGCATTTCTCGAGATCATCCCAGCCCCGTCTTTTGAATTCATCATTTCCTCAGGTATTTGTGGCAAATGCAAACACTAAGCAGAGGGGAGGGGGTCTTGATAGGTTTTCAACGAAGGGCACCATTCCATTGTCACAGGGAGATAAAAGACCCGGAAGGGCGATTTGTGATTTTGGTGGGATTGTTGCAGGAAACTCAGGTTACTATAGCTAATTATTATTCACCCAACTCAGGACAGGTAGCGTTCCTTAAAAAAGTTTTTGAGGTAGTTCGAGAGGTAGCGCAAGGCAACGTGATAATATGTGGAGACTCGAACCTCACCTTAAATCCGTATTTAGATAGGCAATCCTTGGCTGGAAAAGTAGTAGGTACTTCATATGCGGCCGCCTCTAGACAATTTCGGGGATTACTGGACGAGTTCGCTCTAGCAGATACCTGGCGGGAATTGCACCCAGGGACACAAAATTTTACTCACTTTTCGCATGCCCATAATGTATGGTCAAGGATTGACCACGTATTTCTGTCTCAGAGGGCCCTAGTGACGGTAAAGTCAGTCAAAATTAGTCCAATATCATGGTCGGACCATGATTGCGTGGTCATGACTATGGATTTGTCAAATTGGGGAAGATCTGGTTTTACATGGTCTCTTAATACTGCTATCCTATCGGACCCTAAAGTAGCTCTAGAGGTAACCGAGGCCCTATCAGAGTACTTTCAATTTAACGAAAACCCAGAGACGTCTGAAGTGCTTAGTTGGGAGGCACATAAGCCAGTTATCAGGGGTCGGTTGATAGAGATTGCGTCCAAGAAAAAGCGCGAGAGAAATGCATGCATTGAGGAACTAGAGAGGAAATATGAGGAAGTTGCAGAAGAGGCAAAACAAAGAATGTCCCCCGATATCCGTTCTAAGTTATTTGAGGTAACTCAGGAGCTTAATTTAGCTCTTGCAGGCAAAGCTGAGAAAGTACTGAGGTGGATAAAACATAGATATTATTGTAAGGCCAACAAGCCGGATTCGCTATTGGCCAAGAGACTTAAGTTCCCGGATCAGAACTATACGCCTATCAGATTAAAGCACGAGAGGGGAGAGCTCACGAGTAATCCAGATAAAATAGTCAAAGTTTTCGGAGAGCAGCTATCGAAATTATACTCCAATGACACCCCGGTTAGGCCTAATAAGGTAAACGGGTTTTTGGCTGAAGTCCCCCTGCCTGAACTCCCCTTGCAGCTGAGGGAATCTCTTGAGGAGGGATTTAGTGAAATGGAGGTCCAACATACTATCAATAGGCTGAAAATTAATGAGTCCGGGATCGGATGGTTTCTCGGCGGCTTATTATAAGACATTTAGATCTGTGTTAGCGCCTAAATTGACAGCATGCTTTAATAGGATGCGTAGTGGGGTTTCCTTCTCAAGAGATTCCCTTACTGCTTCTATAAGTATGGTGCCAAAGCCGGATTCAGACCATACAGTGTGGTCTAATTTCCGACCAATATCGCTTATCAATGTCGATATGAAGATATTAACTAAAATTCTTGCTGACAGATTGTCGAGTTATATGCCTAGATTGATTCATAAAGATCAAGTGGGATTCATTCCGGGCAGACAAGCAGGGGACAACATAAGGAAAGTGGTTCAGCTGGTGCATTTGGCCAAAACTGCTCAAACCCCGGCTATGCTTCTTTCCTTAGACATCAGAAAGGCTTTTGATACAGTGCTTTGGGAATATCTTTTTGGCTTGTTGAGCAAGTGGGGATTTGGTCCTAAATTTTTAGGGATGTTAGAGAGGATATATTCAGCCTCTAGGGCCTATGTTAAATATAATGGCTCCAAGTCAGAAGACTTCTCGTTACAGAGAGGCACCAGACAGGGGTGTCCGTTGTCTCCCCTTTTGTTTGCGTTAGCAATGGAACCCCTGGCACAATTGATTAGGTTATCCCCGGATATTTCAGGGATACAGGTAGGGAAAACTCAACATAAGTTAAGTCTTTTTGCCGACGACGTGTTGGTAGTGGTGTCGAACCCTAGTGTGTCCCTTCCTGGTATTATGATGAGGTTAAAGGAGTTTGAGCTAGTTTCGGGCCTTCAGGTGAATATGCCAAAATCAAGAGCCTTAAATATAAGCATCCCCTCAGAGTTGTGCGCTAGTTTAAAACGTTCCTTTGGTTTTCAGTGGGAAGAAGCTGGAATTAAGTATCTTGGAATTAAGCTAACAAGTGAATATTCATCCCTCTTTGCTGCCAACTATGGCCCTCTGAGACAGAACCTTCTTGGACTTCTAAATAGATGGAAAGGATACAAATTGTCATGGCTTGGTAAGATAGCGGCCATTAAAATGTCCATTCTACCTAAGTTCTTGTATTTAGTCCGAACACTGCCATTTAAAATCCCTCAAATTTTTTTGCAGGCGCTGCAGTCTAGAATTATGGCATTTATCTGGGGAGAGAGGAGGCCTAGGGTGGCTGGGAGCATCATGATGACGTCTAAGACTCAGGGTGGGTTGGGGGTACCTAATTTTACTAAATATTACCAAGCTGCCCAACTAGCTCAAGTGGTATCATATCACGCTGAGGTAGAGGCTCCTATATGGGTCCAGATTGAATCTGAACTTTGTAAACCAACGTCGTGCGCTGCTATGTTTTGGCTTCCAAGGAAACTTAGGGGTAAACTGGATAATCCTATTATATCCCACTCGTTAGAAATATGGGATGGCCTGCGGTTCTCTAAGGGATTGGCGTCTCCCCATCTACCGTTAATGCACTTATGGAGTAATCCGATGTTTACTCCTGCTCTTATGGACCCGAGTAGGTTTAGCAATTGGAAAAAGGCAGGGGTTAACTGTCTGTTAGATTGTCTGGAAGGGTCGAGGATGGCAGGGTTTCAGGTGTTACAGCTAAAATACCAATTACAACCTAAAGACCTCTTCGGTTATCTTCAGATTAAACACTATGTGAGTTCTATGATGAAAGGAGTAGACACAGGTTCACAGCTTACTTTATTTGAGAGAAGGTGTAAGTTGGACCCTAGAGGGAGGGGACTGGTTTCTGATATCTATGGTGAGATATCTAAGGTCGAAAAGGGGAAAATTGTGCCATATAGACAGAAATGGGAAAAGGACCTAGGGGAGGAAAAGGAGTTGAAGGAATGGGAGAGAATGTGGATGGCTTCTTTTGGACCATCGGCGTCAGTGTGGGCGATAGAGGTCAACGTCAAAGTGGCCATGCGTTGGTACTTAGTCCCTAAGCAACTAGGGCATTTTAGAGGGAGAGCAGCGGGACTATGCTTTAGGGGTTGTGCTGCTGAAGGATCGTTCTGTCATACCTGGTGGGAATGTCCCAGAGGAGTGGGATTTTGGAGGAAAGTTTTTGTAGCCCTGGGTAAAGTATTAAAGAGACGTATCAGTTTAAACCCTTGGGTAGCCTTGCTAAACGGGTCCATAGGACATAGCTCAAGGAACCAGAAACGATTAGTTTACCACATCCTGACGGGGCCAAACTTACTATTGCGGGCGCTTGGATGACCCCTAATCTGTCATTTGGTGATTTTAAGAATAGAGTGCATTATATTATGTCGATGGAAAAGATATCGGCAATCAGAGATGGTACGCTGGATAGATTTCGAGAGATGTGGACTCCATGGGTCCAGGAGTTTAAATCGGCTAACTTCGATGTTAACTTGTTAGTGGTGTAAACTGTCATTATTTAGTTTGTATTTAAATTTTTCTTTTTTTTTTTTTTTTTTAAAAACCCCATCCATCCTCTCCCGTTCCCCTTTTTCCTCCCTCCCTCCTTCCTTGGGCGTGCACCCTCATGCCCATGAAGATGATCTAGTGTCTTCTTCTCACAAAGTGTTGATATATAGAGATAACGGATAATTTGAGTTGTTACTTTCTAGAGCTATGATAGAATCTTACATATTCTATGTGCATTAATGTAATATATTTAACTCAGGTTGATATAACTGACTTTGTAGTGCATTGTATGGCACTTTGCAACTATATGTTTCACTGGTGACAGTGCTATGCTATTGATAAATAAAAATTATATGGAAAAAAAAAAATATATAGAAAATATAAAATATTTTTTTTCTCCTTGTATCTGTGTTTGTTTTACACCTAACCCTTTGTGAACTGGTAAGGTATCCATGAGACCCCTATTTCAGTTCCCAAGGCTGGGGGCTGGCAAGGCACCTGCGGCTAGTGGGTGACTTGCCATTAACCCCCGGCACCCCCAATTACCTGCCTCCCCAAAGCCCAGGGGGGCAGAAGAGCCCGCCCACGCAGCTTGTAGCCGGCAGGGCGGGGGGGCACCAAAACTCGCCCATTCACCCTGTTCCTACAAGCCCCCATAGCTGGTCCTGGGCTGGTAATGATGGGTAAGGGGGACCCCACGTAATTTTTATTTTTAAAATTTCCCAAAAAATGCCCCCCCCCCAGGAGGGGGGACCCTATGTCATTTTTTTAAATTAACCCCTTATGTATAATGTGGATAGTAGTATCTTATTTGTAAATGTTATAAAGTGCTCTTTTCAGTTTGGGGGGTCTCCTTGGCAAGAATTGGGGGCTACCAATACATATCTGGTACCGTTGTAATTGGGAGAAATGGGGCTTTCACATGCAATATGGTTTTCATTAATAAAACAAATGTTTTATTTAAAATAAAGACAATTATATTATTATTTATTATTTTATTATTTTTTTTTGTTTTTTTACGCAAAAATATTTTAAAAACAGTAGAAAAATTACAAACAAGACATTTCATGTTAAAGCATAAACTCTGCTGCAATATATATTTATTTATTCCTGGAAATTAGTCACCCTGGTTAGTCCTCCTGTTATATGATTACTCTTAGTGATTTTTTTGATGTCTTATATTGTGTCATAAGTTTTGTATGAAGCACCATTGCACATTTGATTGCAGATTTGCACACATTGATTCAGGTGATTAGATTTTAGGTATTGTGATTAGAATTGGATTTTTGGGTAGTATGATGATTCTTACAGACCCCCGGCGCCCCCTGGTGTTTTTATATATTTGTTATGTTTGTGGTTTATCTGTATTCATGTTAGTATGTCCTTTTATGTAACCATTTAGATTAATAAACTCTTTATATCCTTTTTACATTTTTGAGTGGTGCTGCTCAATAGTCACCCGGCATCTTTTTTTGGGGGAGGGTGGGTTCCCCCATTTCTTTGTTTGGTTCCAAATACTTTGGTGCTGGGTTGAGTGAGCACACGAATATCCTCAATATAACTAGCATTAGTGGCTTTTAGGCGAGTGCTGCCCAGTTAGCTTGTCTAAATTTTCTTTATATTCCTGGAAATTACGGCAAAAATCATGGTTAAACATGGCGAAAAAATGACCTGTCAACAGAGGGTAACAAAACTTCAAGTAGGCTGGCAATTAAAAGGGTTTATAGTACCTATGCATGTTGTGTATTGTTCTGCTTGAGGGACCTTGCACATTAAGATTTAGCTTGTTTTTTCTTGTTTGCATATTGATATTTTAGGAAAACAGGTTTTTTATTCTGCTTTTTTATAATTTTTTTTAGGGAAACCCTGTGCAACCTAAGATTTCTTCAAGGGATTACTTCCAGAAAGATGAGCCCACTACAACAAGCTGGGTACGCATGGAAAGCTTAACATGTCTACTTTCAGAGAATATATGGTTTGTGGGGGGTATTCCAAAAGAAAAGGGTTGTTTTGGTTAAAAAATTGCAAGGTGCGCACTTTGTCTGCAGAGCTGAAATTTTCAAGTAAAATTAAGTTATGCACATGCTTTACTTTGTGGTGTTTGCCAACTCTTCCATTGACAGTAGCTATGCATGTTTGGTACCGTTCTGTTCAGGGGAGGTTGCTTTTTCATATTATACTTGTTTTTTTGTCTGCATATAGTTTTTTTAGGAAAATGTGGCTTTGATTCTTTTTTAGGGAAACTCTGTGCAACCAAAGAATTGATTGAGGGATTACTTCCACAAAACTACACCCACATAAACAAGCCTGGTATGCCTAGAACGCTTGAGGCATGTACTCCTAGAGAATAGTTTGTGGGGGGTATTCCAAATGTAAAGGGTTGTTTTGGTTGAAAAATTGCAAGGTGCGCACTCTGTCTGCAGAGCTGAAATTTTCAAGTAAAATTACCAGTAAGCACCAGTAAGCACATGCTTTACTTTGTGATGTTTGCCAACTCTTCCCTTGACAGTATCTATGCATGTTGGGTACCGTTCTATTCGGGGGATGTTGCTTTTTCAGATTTTACTTGTTTTTTTCTTTGTTTTTTAGTAAAATGTGGCTTTGATTCTTCTTTTTTATTCTTTTTTAAGGAAGCTCTATGCAACCAAAGAATTGATTGAGGGATTACTTCACAAAGCTACACCCACATAAACAAGCCTGGTTTTCCTAGAAAGCTTGAGGCATGTACTTCCAGAGAATATATAGTTTGTGGGGGGTATTTCAAACATAAAGGGTTGTTTTTCTGGAAAATCTGCAAGGTGCGCTTAGCACATATCGCAGTTGTATTTTATCTGAAAATCTCCTAAAGCTCTGTTTCTGTTTGGGGGAGTCTCCTGGGCAGGAAAGGGTGTCTACCAATATATATGTGGTACCGCTGTAACCGGAAGAAATTGGGGTTTCACGCGCAATAAGATTTTATTGACAAACTTACATTTTTTATTACAAAAAAAACACTATAAATTGCAAAAATTTTTTTTTTTTTTTTTTTTTATTTTCTTTGCACATACTTCACCCAAAAGTATTGAGAATACACTAAAAAAAGGCCAAACAAGACATTTCATGTGGAAGCTCAGACTCTGCTTACAAAAACAATATATATAATTTTCCTGGAAAATCCCTGAAAATCCCTTCAAAAATCAAAGTTTAACATATGTAGCGCAAAATAGTGAAAAGTGGTCTGACAACAAAGGGTGACAAAAATTCTAGGAAGGCTGGCACTTAAAGGGTTAAGGACTCCATTCCGTTTTCCCACGAGAAACCACACGAGAAACTCAAAAATGGAAAGAAACATTACACATACACATGCTTTTTCATGTATAAGTGCAGGGAAAAAGAGGCTGTGAATCGATCTTATATTTATACAGTGACATCTGGTGGTTCAACTTGGTATCACATTATTGGCCTGATGCAGAGCCTCCCCCGATCTGAGCTTATTTTGTTCCATTTTTCCTATGGCCCGTTTTGCTTACATTTGTCCCGGGGTTAAAATGTGATGCAGAGCCGCCGTCGGGGGAACTCCGTTAATGCTCCGTTTCTGTGTCTTCAATCGGGAAGGGTTTTTTTCCCCCTCTCAGAGGCATGCTATTTAGTTGTGGCTTCCGTTCCCGTTCACACGGACGATTAGTTTTTCCCTCCGTTTTAATGGATTTCCAAACGTACCTTCTTGCCATCCGTTTTCCCCTATTTTGATGTTTTGGACAAGTATACTTACATTTTTCTTCTTCCTTGTCTTTCATGCTTACCTGAATCTCTTTTTCTTCTTCTTCCTTGTCTTTCATGCTTACCTGAATCTTTTTCTTCGTCCTTGTCTTTCCTGCTTACCTGAATCTCTTTTTCTTCTTCTTCCTTGTCTTTCATGCTTACCTGAATCTCTTTTTCTTCTTTTTCTTCTTCTCCTTCTTCCTATTCCTTGTCCCATATACTTACCTTTTGGGACATGTAACTGTATGTTTGTTGTGAGAACGTACAGTGCCAGGAAAGAGAACACACCACAATTTTTTTTTTTGTTTTTAATTTTTTTTTTTTTGGTTAAAATTTTTAAAACTTGTAAAAAAGTATAAAATTTGTGAACAACCCAGGAGCCTCTTTCTTTCTGTATGGTTGGCCTTTTCTTTGGTCTGTGAATGAAAAACATAAATTTTGGCTTGTAATTATGTTTTGCTTATCTTGGATTTTTTTTGGTTTCCATATTTGTTTTCCATTTTCTTTTGCTAATGTTTTAACTTTATTTTTTTGGGACCATTTTTTATTTTGGGACATGAGTTGCAAATACATTTTTTTAGATAGATCCTAAACTTACAAGGCTTGTGGCCAACATGGCGTCTGGGGCGCAGTCTCCTCCCTTCTTCCTCCATCTGTTGCTGCTGTGAAGCTGTTGGGATCAAAAACACAAGTATATTATTGACTGTGGCTCATGAATGTCAGATTAGGTTAGGCTTCTATGCATCAAATCACTCACCTTCCACTGGCAACTCTTCTGCTTGTCCAGCTTGCTGGACCCCTTGGGATGTGCCTGCGACGTCAGAATCTAAAAAGAATAGTGCACATGTGTCTTTCTTGCATGTATCTGGACATATGTAATTTTGAGAGTCTTACCGGAGTCAGTTTGCTGCTCGGTGTTGCTCGACTCCCTGCCGTGCAATTCCCCCCCTGCATACTGAGGTCAAGAGGTTCCTCATACTCACTGGCAGAGGGGGGGTGGGCGTTGGCACTGGCGGTGGACCACATATCCCTTCACCAGATTCGTCCAACACTGGGCTGCGGGCTCTTCTCCGGGTGGGGCGGAACCGCATATTCCATTCATGCGCTGAAATATAAACACAATCATAAAAACATGCCCAGGCAAGGCCAGTGTGATTATTGCATGTCCAGTATCCCGAATTACCTGGAAAGTGTTTTGCGAAGTACCGCCTCACCGGGGCCTATGCCTCCTCTTTAAATCAGACCAGTGTTGGGCGATCTGTGTGAAGGTATAGGTGGTTCCAGAAATGCGGGCTATCGCGTCCACCAGCGCCAACGTCCTCTTCTCATAATCGCACGGCAGGAAATCGAAGCGATTCCTCAGCATCATCTGTTTTGTTAAAAAAAACAATGATACCCCATTAGTCACACAAAAACTTTTCCAAGTCTCATGCCCTACCTAAAGTCCCTTTCTGCCCCTCATTCCTACTTACATGGACCTAGTTCTACAATATGCATGTAGGCTAGTTTGATGTTGCGCACATGTTTAAAAGTAAGGTGGTCTAGTAATTTACTTTAACAAGTCAGTTGATCCTCATTAATCTTGCCCTGCCATAGCTATTTTTTAAAAGCACCTTGTGCGTGCACATAAACGCACGCTCGCCTACTCACATCCATGATAAGGTCGTCCTGCTCTGCTGTGTAAATTGCTGGCGACATTATTCTTGGTGTGCCACACACCCCGCTTCACTTTTAAATATTCTTCACTTAATGGGTTAACTCACCGCCAGGTGACGCAGTGCAGAGAGGAAGTCTTGTAACGAGCCCCCTTCCGGCCTATATATACCTGGTACCTCCCTTCAATCACCAGTATTTTTCTCTCTGCTTGACGACAAGACAGAAGATTGAAGTCTCCTGCTTACAGGTAGCCGGGGTCTTACCCCGGAACCCCCCTTTTGGTCTATTTCTGCCCGGTTTGAGTGTTTATACCTTGATGGTGGAATGGAGGCCTCCCAGCCTAGGCTGCTCACTGGGCAAATGGTAGATGGCACTTTAAGTGCCTAGGAGCTTATCTCCTCCGCTCGACCTCATGCGTGGGGCAATGTGGCTATCCGGCATGGTGATCCGGAAATGGGATGCCCCTGTCCCGAGGGTCCCCGTAGCCCCTTTCTCTCCCGTTACGGTCCCTTCTCCCTTCACTATGGGGGGGGGTTTGAGGGTGTGCATTAGGTATGTGTTTCACAAGTATAACTTTATTACAACATGTGTGTGTTTACGTTATGCATTGAGCTTACTTCAGCATGTGTGCACTCTTTTTCACTATGGTTTAGGTCTGCTTGGGGGCAGACCGCGCTGGGCAGGTTGGCTTGCCGCCTAAGTAGCCCCCTCCCGCCTCCCCCCTTCCCCGCTGGTCTTGTGGCCACTGTATGTAGTCTGCTTTGGCATGGCTGCGCTATGCGGTCTTTTCTCTTTCCTCCCCCCTCCGCTGCTTCCTGCCTGTGCGCACGTGTAGTGGCTCATCTGGTGTAATCCCCAGTTGATTTGGCCGCACTGTTCAGCATAGGGGGCGGGTCCCGGTGACGCGGCGACGGGGGCGTGGCGGCGGCATCATGCGGCGGCCCCAGCTTCACTTCCTTTCAAAGGGGAAGTTACGTGGGGCGCGCGGCCGCACTTGGTTTCATTTTCTCCTGTGCTGCTGCTGCTGGCTGCTGTCTCGTCCCTCCGGTTGCTGCTCTTGGTCTGTCCAGGTAAGTGGCCCCACCTTGGTGGGGCCGTTGAGTGGGAATTGTATATCTTTCATGTATAGATATGGTGGTGAGTTATTTTTTATTAAGGGGCATGGCTTTTTGCTCATTTAAAAGGCACTTTGGTGCCATGCATATATGGTTGTTTCACACATGAGGATCTGATTGTGGTTTTTTCTTGCCTTACAGATCCCGGGATCCCTGTTTATGGTGGCCCTCCGGCTCTGTTGCCTGGCTAGTTTTTATTTAAAAAAAAAAAAAAAAAAAAAAAGATATCAAATAATTAATTGGGATATTTTTTATATTTTAAGAATGCATATAATATATATATATATATATATATATATAATATATATATATATATATATATATACACATTTTATATATTTTATATTATATTATAATATATATATAAAATATATATATAAAATATATATATATATATATAAAATATAAATATATATAAAATATAAATATATATATATATATATATATATATATATATATATATATATATATATATATATATATATATATATATATATATATATATAAAATATATATATATATATATAAAATATATATATATAAATATATATATATATAAAATATATATATATATAAAATATATATATATATATAAAATATATATATATAAATATATATATATATATATATATATATATATATATATATATATATAAAATATATATATATATATATATATATATATATATATATATATATATATATATATATATATATATATATATATAAAATATATATAAAATATATATATAAAATATATATATATATATAAAATATATATATATCTATATTGTGGTAAGGTGGTGCAAGGGGCCGTCATTGACGGCAGATATGTAGCACCAATGTACCTGGCATTGGTGCAGTAAAGTCGTGTAGTCTGATTTCCAGCATCAGCTGCTGGTGGCAGTTTGCTGCTGTTGCTTTAGAATAGCCGAAAGGCTAACCTGGGACGGCTTTACTGGGATGGAGTAGAGCAGGGTGGGACTCCATCCCACTTCCCAGGTCCAGGTTTTGCGGGCTGTTTAAATAGCCTGGGGAATCAGCTGTGCCCTGTCCTTTGTCTAGAGCTCACATGGGAGTGAGACTGGCTGAAATCTCCTGTGGAGGCTGTTCATGCGGACCTGAGGCCTATTTGATTGTAAACAGGACCTTTGCTCAAGGACTAAAAGCTGTTTGCCTGACTGTATCATTTATGCTGCGGTTTCCTGAAAAGGTGATGTAACCTGTATGGACATATGCTTTTGTGGATTTTTGTGTGAAATAAACAGACTTTACTTTGAACTGTTTGCCTCTGCCTCTATACTGCTGACACCCGGTCGCCTACCAGAGCTAATCTCCACAATATATATATATATATATATATATATATATATATATATATATATTATTATTATTAAGGGGGACCTTCCTTTTTGAAAAAAAAATAAAAAATATATATATATAAAAATCCTCCCTTCCGGGACATTTACAAATAAGGGGGCATCCCGGGTTGGCTTATGCCTTAAAACCCAAATATTGCGAATACCATAAATCACCATATGGAGGCTTCCGTTATTGCCGGAAACGGTTCTTCTGAGCCATTCGGGGGGTGCGTAAGTTGTGGGGCTCTACTCCCAGCTGATGTCTTTATTTGCATCCCTTGTGTAAAACAGAGTATTGCGCGCCAGTCCGTTGCTTCGGCTGCTGGCCCATCGCATCCTTCATCATCGCCTACCTCGCCCTCCCTGTTCCAGACCCCGCATGACACTGTCAAAAGTGGGGATTCGCAGTCCGAGGTGGCGGCACGGTCGGCCAGCCCCCGGAAAGTTGTGCCCGTTAAAGCAGGGTTAAAGGCCGCTGCAAAACGGAGGCACCTGACTCCGGTACCTTCGGCTCCACAGGACGAGTTATGTGAGCCTGTGGAATGGTCCGATGGATCCCCGGATGAGGAAGATTTCCTGTTGGAGTCAGATGAGCCTGCAGATCAGCTTGAGGCTGATGCGATTGGCGATTGGTCGGAGGGGGTTGTTTTTGACACCCCCTCCATTCTGGCTCAAATGTTTAAAATTTTGAATTTAGATCCACCTGAGGCTGTCACCCTGCCAAAGGGTAAGTTGTTTAAGGAGCCTCAGCCGCGTTGGGTTTTTCCCAGACAACACCACTTTGAGAGGGTGGTCCTTAAGGAATGGGAACATCCCACGTGGTTATCTGCAATCCCTTCCAGTTGGGAAAAGCGTTATCCTTTTCCGCCAGAATTGGTAAAGCTTTGGTCTGTCCCTCCTGACGTCGATACCCCTGTGCTAGGGCTCTCCAGCACGGCTATGGTACAGTCTGCTGAGACCACTGTCCCTAAAGATGGGAAAGATCGTCGGATTGACCAATACGCGCGCCATGGTTTTATTTATTCTGGGTCAGCGTTGCGCCCGGTGTGTGCTTCAGCCCTTCTTCTATTGGCGATTAGGTATTTAATTCAGGGGCTATGAGGATCTCAATCCCGCTTGTAAACAGTTTACTGCGCTTAAGCAGTGTGAATCTTTTGTGTCCTATGTCCTATCCGCTCAGGACGATGCGCTGGCTATGAGTAGCAAGGCAGCGGCTATGCTGGTGGATATTCGCCGGTCAGTATGGCTGCGTCAGTGGTCGGCAGACGCAGTTTCTAAGAAGGTGCTCACAGCTCTCCCCTTTTTGGGGTTGCGTCTGTTTGGGGAGAAAATTGATTCAGTCGCAAAGGGTGGTAAGATGCCACAACGCAAGAGGCCTCGTGGCCCCTTTAGGGGGGCAGGTTCCGGTAGGCCTTCCTTTCTAGGATTCAGAGCGGGCAGGGGGGCTTCCTCTCCCGCTACCAGAGGTGCAGGTTGGACTCGGGGGAGGGACCGTGGCCGGCCCACTCAGTCCTGGGGCACCAAGCCCAAACCTGCTGATAAACCCTCTCAGCAATGAGGGGCTGCCCTCACCCGTGCGGGTGGGGGGGACTATTGCGACACTTCTCCCAGGTTTGGAACCAAGTGGTTCCAGGCAGATGGATCCAGGAGGTAGTGTCGGCCGGTTACGACCTGGAATTCGAGTCTCACCCTCCTTCACGGTTCGTTCGGTCTCGGTGCCCATCGATCCTTTGGCCACGCAGGGGCTCCTGGCGTCGGTAAGGAATCGGTTAGAGATGGCGGTCATCCGGCCGGTGCCGCGCTTAGAGATGGGCCTCGGTTTCTACTCCAATCTTTTCGCAGTCCCCGAGAAAGATGGGTCGGTTCGTCCCGGCCTGGACTCTCATCAACACAGAGTGTTTCTTCCTTTTGCCCAAATTCACACGAGGACGCTTCAGCTTTTTCTGTTAGCGTCTTGGGACCAGCAGCCTCGGTCGCTGGATCAGTTCTTCCAGATGTCCTCCCGGGTCCGGCAGTCCCTCCTGTGGTGGTTGGTCTCGACCAATCTGGTGTAGGGCAGGTTTTTCCTGACCCTCCTTTGGAAAATTGTCACCGCAGACGCCAGTCTGTCGGGATGGGGCGGATTCTGGAAGGAGCTGCAGTTTCAGGGGCAGTGGGGACCTCAAAGGGCCCACTTACCCACCAATATTCTGAAACTGAGAACCATCCGTCGGGTGCTTGCTCTCCTGACTCAGCACGTTCTGGGGCTTCCGGTCTAGGTGCGTTCAGACAATCAAACAGCGGTTGCTTACATCGGTCATCAGGGAGGGACTCACAGTCTGAGTGCTCTCAGAGAAGTGTCCCTGATCCTGACCTGGGCGGTGTCCCATGTTCCTTGTCTCTCGGCGGTTTACATTCCAGAGGTGAAGAACCAGGTAGCGGACCGGTTGAGCAGGGGCTCTCCCCGTCTGGGAGAATGGGCTCTCCATCCTCGGGTGTTTCGCTCACTGTGTCTCCGATGGTTGTCAAGAACAGTCCAGGAGGGCAGGTGCACACTTACCTTGAGTATGTCGGGTGCCAAGGCCGCGGTGGCGCCGCTTTACAACAAGTTAGATAAAGGGCCAGCACACCAATAGTTAAATCAAATAGACTTGTATTAAATGATATCCAGCAAGATGAGGTACATACAGACCATTCAGCTGCATCAAAGTCCATAAGATAGGGTAGGTGATAGCAGAACAGTGTCCATAAGCCGACGTTTCGAGGGTGTAAAAAAACCCCTTCCTCAGGGCAGACAAACAGTGGCAAGACCGCAGCTTGCCTTTTAAAGGTCAGAGGTGCTGTGATTACCACCTGACGTGATATGACGTCAGGTGGTAATCACAGCACCTCTGACCTTTAAAAGGCAAGCTGTGGTCTTGCCACTGTTGTTTGTCTGCCCTGAGGAAGGGGGTTTTTTACACCCTCGAAACGTCGGCTTATGGACACTGTTCTGCTATCACCTACCTTATCTTATGGACTTTGATGCAGCTGAATGGTCTGTATGTACCTCATCTTGCTGGATATCATTTAATACAAGTCTATTTGATTTAACTATTGGTGTGCTGGCCCTTTATCTAACTTGTGTCTCCGATGGGGGACCCCGGAGGTGGACCCGTTTGCCTCTCGCAGGCTCCCGAACTTCGTTTCGCTCTCCCAGGATCCTCTGGCTCTGGCAGTGGACGCCATGTCCCTGAGCTGGGGAGTTCTGGGATTTCTATACCTGTTTCCTCCGATGCCCATGCTGGGCAGGGTGCTTCAGAAGTTGGCTCTGGAAAAGGTGTCCGCCGTTCTCGTGGCCCCAAGGTGGCCAGGGCGAGTGAGGTTCGCAGACATCGTTCGGCTGGCAGTGGACCAGTTCGTTCTGCCTCTTCGGCCTGATCTGCTCACTCAGGGTCAATTGTGTTACCCCAATTTACCAGTGCTGGGTTTGATGGCCTGGCTGCTGAAACCTCCATCCTGAAGGAGGAGGGTCTTTCTGATTCAGTCATTAAGACTCTGATCAGTGCCCGGAAGATGTCTTCTTCCATCACCTACTATAGGACTTGGAAAGCCTATATCGCTTGGTGTGAGATAAGATCTTTTCCTTGTAGGGTCTTTACGGTCTCCAGGATTCTGGAGTTTTTACAATCAGGGCTGGACTCTGGTCTCCAGCTAAGTACGTTGAAAGGGCAAGTCTCTGCCTTATCTATCTTTTTTCAGAAGCGTGTTGCGCTTAAGCCTTTAGTTAAAACTTTTTTCCGGGGGGTTACGCATGTGCGGCCTCCCAGGAAACCATTACTCGGAGTTGGCGGCCTTGTCTATCCACAGGTGCCTTACTTTGAGAGGCATCAGGATAAAGTGGTCTTTCGGTTCAAGCCAGACTTTCTTCCTAAGGTTGTTTCTGCTTTTCATTTGAACCAAGATATTGTTCTTCCCTCCTTGTGTCCTAATCCTAAGAATGACAAAGAGAGGGTTTTGCATTGTTTGGATGTAGTACGCTGTGTTAAGTACTACTTGATTATCATGTCTCCTTTTCGTAGGACGGATTCCTTTTTTGCTGTGCCCCATGGGCCTAAGAAGGGTTTGGCACCAGCCAAATCTGCCATTAGCAAGTGGATACGTCAGGCCGTTACTGCGGCCTATTCTGCTAAGGGAAGAGTTCCCCCTTTTCGTATCACTGCTCATTCTACTCGCGCCGTTGGGGCGTCTTGGGCTTTTCAGCACCAAGCTTCTGTTGAACAAGTTTGTAAGGCCGCCACTTGGTCTTCTGTTCATACTTTTCTAAGTTTTACAAAGTTGATGTGCGAGCCACAGCGGATGCTGTTTTTGGCCGCAAAGTTCTGCAGACTGCAGTCATTTAAGTTATGCTTCACCTGGCCTTGAGATGCCCATCCCTTGTGGACACTGCTTTTGGATATCCCATTAAGTAAAGAATATTTAAAAGTGAAGCGGGGTGTGTGGCACACCAAGAATAATACCATTTTGTGAGTACTCACCTGAAAAATGGATATTGTTGGTGTGCCACACACCCCGCTTCACTCCAACCCTTTTCGGTATTTCCGAAGCCTTTATATAGTGAAGCTTTTTATTCATATCAAATTGATTTTGAGGTTACCGGTGGAATACTGGTACCTTGTCTTTCTGCTTTTTAATATACTGGTGATTGAAGGGAGGTACCAGGTATATATAGGCCGGAAGGGGGCTCGTTACAAGACTTCCTCTCTGCACTGCGTCACCTGGCGGTGAGTTAACCCATTAAGTGAAGAATATTTAAAAGTGAAGCGGGGTGTGTGGCACACCAACAATATCCATTTTTCAGGTGAGTACTCACAAAATGGTATTTTTTTAGGGGTTCCGGGTATGGCTATGATGTTCCCCCGCGGTGACGTGCGTGCACGCAGGCACACACACGCTGGTGAACACGCCCACACGGTAAAAATATTTAAAGGTCAATGCACTCAGCTCTGTGTTGGATACCATATCACTATGGCCAGACCAAAAGGGAGCCGTAAGACCCACAAAAGCCCAGAGGCACATACTAGCCGCTCAGATCCAGCACACAAAAAACACAAGAGCAGCCACAAGAGCCAGGATGGACATGCACCTACTAAAAGGGTGGCTAAGACACACACACACAGGTAGCTCACCCAAAACGCAGGAGCAAGGAGCCCTTGCCAGGCCTCACAAGGGACCCAAATCTGTTAAAAGCCTGCAGCCTGCACCTCCTCCACACACAAAGCATGCCCAAAAAACAAGACACACCAGCAAGGGGAAGCGTAGGTCCAAAACCTCCACCCCACCCAGGCCACCCACCCCTCCTCCGCAACACTCTGTGTCACAAAGTACCACTACCACAGATTCACTAGAGAGCTCAACAGGTGAAAGCTCCACAGGCACCCAGCCATTAACACAGAGCAGCACCCACACTCCATCACACTCACCCATAAGCCCAAGAACCCAACACGACTCCCCAGACAGCCAGCCATCTATTTCATCTGATGCAGGGGACACCACACACCCATGTGGCCGTCAGCTACGCAGTGGCTCACTTACAGCCAGTTTTTGTGATGCCCAAAGCATGGCTGTAGCCACTGGTGTCTGTGAGCACTATGATGCCCTATTTGGCCGTTATTCCAAAAGCACCACAAAGCAGACAAAGCAGGAGATCTGGGCTAATATTTGCAGCCAAGTTAATAGTGTTGGCTCTGTCACGAGAGATCTTGAGCAAATTAAGTGCAAATTTGGGGATCTCAAATATTATGGGAAAAAAAATGGACATGCGCCGCCAGCAGAGGTAAAGTCCATTTAGAGTGTAAATGCATGTCTAGCCTGCTTTGTAACAGGATGTAACACTTAATGGATGTGTTTTAATCTACCCCAGCCAGCAGACAGGGGGTGGTCTCCCGACTAAAATCACACTAACCCTAGCAGAAGAACATGTCTACACATATATTCACCCTGCAACCCTTCAGGGCCTGTCAGAGGGCCTAGACACAGACAGGAATGTCAGGTCGAAAGGTGAGTTTGTTTTTACAGAGAGACTTTTCAATGTGGAACCAAAAACTTTGGGAACCGTTAATACACACTGTGTTTGTTGCTAAAAATTACATTTCATTCTCTCTTCCCAGAACAAACTCGACACACGTCACAAGGCCAAGCAACCCCTGGCTTGTCCCAGAGGCCCATGCAACACCAGGTTTCTTCCCACACAAACCAAATTGAGTGTTTGGATGAGGTAAGTCAATGGTCCACTGTGTAGACTTTGGAAATTGCACTTGCATCCATTTGTGGGAAAATAGTGAACTCAATAAATGCTACATTTCTTTACAGAACATACAAAGTCCCCCAATTATTGAAGACATTTGAGATTTGGAGGAGGACACAAATCAGATGCCGCAAATGCCTACAGAACCAGTGTGCGAACATCAGAACCAACAGGCACAGCAACTTCATCACCTGGTGTCCTCTACTACAACCTCTGTGCTAACAACCACTTCTGCCGTCCACACCACACACTCGGTGCCAACCCAACCACCAGCACCAAATCAATCTGTTGCCGAACCACCCACTCGTGCCAGTGCAAGGCCTCATATAAGCCAGAGGAGACAGCTTCAGATTATGGAGGAAGCGTGGCACCAGTAGAATATAGCATTCTCACAAACCACACAACAATTTAATGACACGGTGTGCACCCAAATAACATCGATGACTAACCAATTAGAGGTTTTAAACTCAAATGTGTTTGGCCTACTGGCAGAAACAAGAAACCTAAACAGGCATATGGGTGAAATGGTCCAACAATGGCAGCACATTAACCAAAGCCTGGCACATATTGCTGCACAGATTCACCCACCCCAACCATCAGCTGCAACATCATCCTCTACCAACCACTAAATGGTTGTGTTAATGTATATGACCCCACATTTCAGTTTAACAAAAAATCCCAAAAAAGGATTGAAAATAATTTTTGGTTGATTCACTAATAAATTTAAAAGAAATACATTTCAAAGGCGTGTGTTTTATAAAAAAACATTGTCCACTAGTTGAGCACGTATTGCCTGTGCTGTGCCACTTGGTGATCCGGAGTATGGAGGGGTGTGATCTTCAGAAATCTCTAAAGTGTCCTCAGGCAGGTCAGTGTATCTGGATATCCAGCCTCAAATGGCAAGGTTGTGCAGGACACCACAAGCAAGAAAGATTTTGATGACCTTGGCAGGCTGATACTGTAGTGCACCCCCAGTCTGATCCAGACATCGGAAGCGCATCTTGAGCAAGCCAAAGGCACGTTCCACCACTGAGCGAGTCCTGCTATGGGCAGTGTTATACCGCGCCTGGGAAGATGGGTGCAGGATGGGTGTGAGTAGCCATGGTAGCAAAGGATAGCCAGAATCGCCTGCAAAAAAACAAACAAAAAATAAGCACTAACAATAACACCAACACACATGACAAATGTGCCTATTGTAAACATATGTAGTGTCTGCCACCATAACTAGTCAACACATAACTATAAGGCCAACCAAAAATATCAAATAACTCTAAATCTAATAACTAAACAATATCCACAAGTACCTTACATGCATTAAACAAAAATGGCATGTTAGGTAACTTTAAAAGCCTAACAACATCCCTAAGGGGAATAACTAGAGATGAGCGAACTTTTGAAAAATTCGATTCGACTGATTCGCCGAATTTTCCGACAAAAATCGTTTCGACCCGAATAAATTCGCGACGAATCGCTATTAAAAACGGCTATTTCTGAGCCTCCTAGAGCCTCAATAGGGTTGTAAACCATTCTGCCTTGCTGTAACACGCACAGGATGCGTGCTGGGTTAGTTAAATAATACTTTGAATAAATATCACATGCAGATCAGAGGCATCGCTAATAGAATCGCAGAGCGGCACAATTGAATTCAAGAGAGTTGAAGTGGCATCACTATGAGAGGCAGGAGCCCAAACATTGCTTTAAAGAGACACTGGAGTTGGCAGCAGCAGGAGCCCAAAAATTGAATGAATCACACCCTGGAGTTGGCAGCAGCAGGAGCCCAAATATTACTTTAAAGAGACACTGGGGTTGGCTTCAGGAGCCCAAAAATTGGATGATTCACACCCTGGAGTTGGCAGGCAGCAGCAGGAGCCCAAATATTACTTTAAAGAGACACTGGGGTTGGCTTCAGGAGCCCAAAAATTGGATGAATCACACCCTGGAGTTGGCAGGCAGCAGCAGCAGCAGGAGCCCAAATATACACTGGGGTTGGCATCAGGAGCCCAAAAATTGGATGAATCACACCCTGGAGTTGGCGGCAGCAGCAGCAGAAGCCCAAATATTACTTTAAAGAGACACTGGGGTTGGCTTCAGGAGCCCAAAAATTGGATGAATCACACCCTGGAGTTGGCAGCAGCAGGAGCCCAAATATTACTTTAAAGAGACACTGGGGTTGGCTTCAGGAGCCCAAAAATTGGATGAATCACACCCTGGAGTTGGCAGCAGCAGGAGCCCAAATATTACTTTAAAGAGACACTGGGGTTGGCTTCAGGAGCCCAAAAATTGGATGAATCACACCCTGGAGTTGGAGCCCAAATATATACTGGAGTTGGCTTCAGGAGCCCAAAAATTGGATGAATCACACCCTGGAGTTTGCAGCAGCAGGAGCCCAAATATACACTGGAGTTGGCTTCAGGAGCCCAAAAATTGGATGAGTCACACCCTGGAGTTGGCAGAAGTTGGCAGCAGCAGGAGCCCCAACATTACTTTAAAGAGACACTGGGGTTGGCTTCAGGAGCCCAAAAATTGGATGATTCACACCCTGGAGTTGGCAGGCAGCAGCAGGAGCCCAAATATTACTTTAAAGAGACACTGGGGTTGGCTTCAGGAGCCCAAAAATTGGATGAATCACACCCTGGAGTTGGCAGCAGCAGGAGCCCAAATATTACTTTAAAGAGACACTGGGGTTGGCTTCAGGAGCCCAGAAATTGGATGAATCACACCCTGGAGTTGGCAGGCAGCAGCAGCAGCAGGAGCCCAAATATACACTGGGGTTGGCTTCAGGAGCCCAAAAATTGGATGAATCACACCCTGGAGTTGGCGGCAGCAGCAGCAGAAGCCCAAATATTACTTTAAAGAGACACTGGGGTTGGCTTCAGGAGCCCAAAAATTGGATGAATCACATCCTGGAGTTGGCAGCAGCAGGAGCCCAAATATTACTTTAAAGAGACACTGGGGTTGGCTTCAGGAGCCCAAAAATTGGATGAATCACACCCTGGAGTTGGTGGCAGCAGCAGCAGCAGGAGCCCAAATATATACTGGAGTTGGCTTCAGGAGCCCAAAAATTGGATGAATCACACCCTGGAGTTTGCAGCAGCAGGAGCCCAAATATTACTTTAAAGAGACACTGGGGTTGGCTTCAGGAGCCCAAAAATTGGATGAATCACACCCTGGAGTTGGTGGCAGCAGCAGCAGCAGGAGCCCAAATATATACTGGAGTTGGCTTCAGGAGCCCAAAAATTGGATGAATCACACCCTGGAGTTTGCAGCAGCAGGAGCCCAAATATTACTTTAAAGAGACACTGGGGTTGGCTTCAGGAGCCCAAAAATTGGATGAATCACACCCTGGAGTTGGTGGCAGCAGCAGCAGCAGGAGCCCAAATATATACTGGAGTTGGCTTCAGGAGCCCAAAAATTGGATGAGTCACACCCTGGAGTTGGCAGAAGTTGGCAGCAGCAGGAGCCCCAACATTACTTTAAAGAGACACTGGGGTTGGCTTCAGGAGCCCAAAAATTGGATGATTCACACCCTGGAGTTGGCAGCAGCAGCAGCAGGAGCCCAAATATACACTGGGGTTGGCTTCAGGAGCCCAAAAATTGGATGAATCACACCCTGGAGTTGGCAGCAGCAGCAGGAGCCCCAACATTACTTTAAATAGACACTGGGGTTGGCTTCAGGAGCCCAAAAATTGGATGATTCACACCCTGGAGTTGGCAGCAGCAGCAGCAGGAGCCCAAATATACACTGGGTTGGCTTCAGGAGCCCAAAAATTGGATGAATCACACCCTGGAGTTGGCAGCAGCAGGAGCCCAAATATTACTTTAAAGAGACACTGGGGTTGGCTTCAGGAGCCCAAAAATTGGATGAATCACACCCTGGAGTTGGCAGGCAGCAGGAGCCCAAATATTACTTTAAAGAGACACTGGGGTTGGCTTCAGGAGCCCAAAAATTGGATGATTCACACCCTGGAGTTGGCAGCAGCAGGAGCCCAAATATACACTGGGGTTGGCTTCAGGAGCCCAAAAATTGGATGAATCACACCCTGGAGTTGGCAGCAGCAGGAGCCCAAATATTACTTTAAAGAAACACTGGGGTTGGCTTCAGGAGCCCAAAAATTGGATGAATCACACCCTGGAGTTGGCAGCAGCAGGAGCCCAAATATTACTTTAAAGAGACACTGGAGTTGGCTTCAGGAGCCCAAAATTTGGATGAATCACACCCTGGAGTTGGCAGAAGTTGGCAGCAGGAGCCCAAACATTACTTTAAAGAGACCCTGGGGTTGGCTTCAGGAGCCCAGAAATTGGATGAATCACACCCTGTGGAGAGTCATGTGGAGAAAAAGTAGCTTAGTTAGTAATATCTACATAAAATAATGAATAAACAAATGCAAAAGTATTGCCAAAGTGAAGTTTTGTTTGAGGGTGTGTTTCCACCTTTTAATTAAATCAGAAACAAGAAGGTATCATTGCCTCTGACTAATTAGCCCTCAAAAATTCTTGGAATTTTTAATCTGGAATCATGTCTGATCCGTCTTATCCGAAGAATATTAATAAAAAGTAAGAGTAACGTAAAGGATTTTTTATTAATACTTACTTGTGGTCCGATGCGGAGGAATGTCTGTAACTGGAGAGCAGCGCCTTAAATCTGTTTTGCACGATCCATCTTTCTTTAGTGTAGGTCTGGCCCCGTCATCAATCTACTGGAATACATCAGGCATTGTTGGGAGGAAAGCTTGGATGATCCATGCGCCATTCATTTCCACGCAGGGCAGTCTCTGGGAAAAAAAAAAAAAACTATGTATAAACCAGGGTCTTTTTCATATAAAAACAAATGGTTATTTTTGCTTTTAAACCATATGTTCCACAGCTTTACCAGTCATTGTGTCAGCCAATGAAGCAACTTTGTCTGGAAGTGCTGCAAAAGCAGTCCACTGCATCACAAGTGGCATCTGACACCCCCAGTCAACTGTCTGTTGTCTGTCTTTTATGCTTTGGGTTCAGCTCCACTATCCATTGATGAAGATCTGATAATCATAAAATTCAGCAGCTACTGCCCAGCCAAGAAGTGGAGGAGACACTCGCCTCTTCTTCCACTAGCCGGCAATTAGTGATGAGGAGAGTGTCGTGGGAGGAGGTGTTGCAAGCCGAGGTAGTGGAAGAGGGTCCCTGGAGTCTGCGGCGGTGGCGGCGGCAGCAGCAGCAGATTATTGCGGACTGTTGTTCGGAAAAATCAGCTACTCAGCGATGTGGCAGTGTTTCATGCAGCATCCTGTGGAGAAAAAGTAGGTTAGTTAGTAATATCTACATAAAATTATGAATAGACAAATGCAATAGTATTGCTAAAGTGAAGTTTTGTTTGAGGGTGTGTTTCCACCTTGCAATTAAATCAGAAACAACTAGCTATCATTTGCCTCTGAATAATTAGCCCTCAAAAATTCTTGGAATTTTTAATCTTTATGTCTGAGGGATTTCTCCTCTCAGACAGCGTCACCATAAGTCCAGCCTGCTGCATTACACTTGGAAGAACATCTTGTTTGCGCTGCGACAAGGAAGCCAGAGTCATGCGTCCTGACATGGCACACGTGTTCAGTCTAGTTTTTAAGTCTTGCCCCCATCTGAAAGAACAACAGGAAAGAAAGTTAGCATGCACTTCTGGCACTCCTACACCACCAAGCACAACCTTATTGAGCCTCAGCGTCACAACGGTGTACCCCACCATAGTCTGATTTGCGATGTTTCCACCCGTTGGAATTCCACCCTCCATATGCAGGATCCACTATAGCAGTGGTCCCCAACCCTGTCCTCAAGGCCCACCAACAGGCCAGGTTTTGCAGATCTCCACAAAGATGCACAGGTGGAGTAATTAGTGCAGCTGCAGAGCAATAGAGCTGGCTATTTGGAGATCCAAAAAACATGACATGTTGGTGGGCCTTGAGGACAGGGTTGAGGACCACTGCACTATAGGAACAGAGAAAAGCCATCACGGATTTCTGGATGATCCAAACGGATAGGGGGACACCCCTGTGTAAATTCAATGTAAACCATTGGCAGCTCATACGTGACACCGACCGTTTGCTCAGGCCCTTTGAGGAAGCTACGTTATTAGTCAGTTGCCAGGACTATGAGATGAACGATGAGATTCCACTGCTTCATGTACTACAACACATGTTGGAAACCATGGCTGGTCAGGGCACTGGAGACATGGCACATACATTTCACAGCCACATGAAGCCTGTGGGGGCTGAAGTGGAGGAGGAGGAGGGGGTGGGGCACAGCAAACCACAGTTTAGGTTTCACAAAATGACCATTTTATCTAGTCATCTGACAGAAGAGGAGGAGCAGGAGCAGCCACAGGAGCTAGAGGGTTGTGACTAAGGCGAGACAGAGGACCCAGACACACCGTGGCAGTTTACAGTGGAGATGGAGACAGGTAGTCCCTCCGAGTCACTTGCACAAACGGCACGATGCATGCTCA
Source organism: Gastrophryne carolinensis (assembly GCA_027917425.1). Lineage (NCBI taxonomy): Eukaryota > Metazoa > Chordata > Amphibia > Anura > Microhylidae > Gastrophryne > Gastrophryne carolinensis. Next base: position 103,662,404 of record CM051241.1, read on the forward strand.
CATGCTTGCATACTAGTGAGCGCAGAATTGTCTCCATTTGTCAGCGGGAAGACTTCTGGCTCTCCAACTTATTGGACCCTCGCTTCCGGCACAAAATGGGGGCATTTTTTACGCCCAGTGAGAGGGAGGACAAACTGACCTACTACAGAGACATCCCATGTAGTCAGTTGGGCGATGTCTATCTGCGCCATGGCCCATACTCCCGCAGGTCTGACTCGGGGGGACCTCTGCGATCACCTTCCACTGCCATGGCTGCTGGGGGGGTGGAAGGAGCAGCAGCAGCAGCTCCATCAGCAGCAGCCTCAGTCTTCAGTCGCTAGTGAGTAGCTTTCTACACCCGCATAGTGAGTCTACTCATGAGCAGCAGGAAGACCTGGAGCTGGACCTCAAACAGCAGGTCATGTCATACCTTGACATGACCATGCCAACACACCTTCAAGATCCACTGGATTTGCTGGGAAGCCAAACTTGACTTGTGCCCGCAACTAGCAGAGTTTGCCCTGGAAAAGCTGTACTGGCCGGACAGTAGTTGATTTATATGGCAACTGGGCTGCTCTATATAACGAAGCAAAATGGCAAATTTACCTCACTATATAAGCTATTGCCCCTCAGATTTACACAGGGGCTGCTCTATATTATGCTGCAAAATGGCAAATTTACCTCACAATATAAGCTATTGCCCCTCAGATTTACACAGGGGCTGCTCTATATTATGCTGCAAAATGGCAAATTAACCTCACAATATAAGCTATTGCCCCTCAGATTTACACAGGGCCTGCTCTATATAACGAAGCAAAATGGCAAATTTACCTCACTATATAAGCTATTGCCCCTCAGATTTACACAGGGGCTGCTCTATATTATGCTGCAAAATGGCAAATTAACCTCACAATATAAGCTATTGCCCCTCAGATTTACACAGGGCCTGCTCTATATAACGAAGCAAAATGGCAAATTTACCTCACTATATAAGCTATTGCCCCTCAGATTTACACAGGGGCTGCTCTATATTATGCTGCAAAATGGCAAATTAACCTCACAATATCAGCTATTGCAGCTAGGGATGAGCGAATCGATCCGGACGAACCCGGATTCGATCCGAATTTCAGGAAAAATTCGATTCGGATCGAATCCGAATTTCCCCGCGATTCGATCACTCGAAGTTTTCCTTTAACATCCATTCATTTACATTACAGGCATTCTAAGATGGCGGGCGGGACATGTCTGGACATGTATCCCGCGCCAGTGCAAGCTGGGGCAGTCACATGCAGCCTATCAGCAGCCAGCAAGCCCGGTGACGTCACACAGCGGTATTTAACGGCGGCCATCTTGCTTTTCCTCATTTCTCTATTGCATTCGTGACAGACAGACAGAACGCTGTGTAGCTGAGGCAGTTAGACAGGCTGGAGACAGGGACAGACAGGGACAGGCTGGAGACAGGCAGGAGACAGGCAGGAGACAGACAGGAGACAGACAGAAAGCCAGGGAAAGGTAGGAAAAACGGAGCTGGCTGACAGGGAGATTTTTTTTTTTTCATCCAGCCTTTGTTAGCGTTTTCAGGCTGCTTATAGTAACTAACTGTGCATATATACTGAACTGATCTTAAGTCTGCTGTGAGGCATCCCATTCTGTGACTAAAGCAGCCTCTGTTTAAGACCATATAAGCATTTGCTCTTATCATATTTGAAATTAGGCCTGATAAAGACACTTTTGCTGGCCAAAGCCCTACTGGACCCTGCCAGCTCGATTCCTGCCCGGGGCATCCCATTCTGTGACTACAGCAGCCTCTGTTTAAGACCATATAAGCATTTGCTCTTATCATATTTGAAATTAGCCTGATAAAGACACTTTTGCTGGCCAAAGCACTACTGTACCCTGCCAGCTCGATTCCTGCCCGGGGCATCCCATTCTGTGACTAAAGCAGCCTCTGTTTAAGACCATATAAGCATTTGCTCTTATCATATTTGAAATTAGCCTGATAAAGACACTTTTGCTGGCCAAAGCACTACTGTACCCTGCCAGCTCGATTCCTGCCCGGGGCATCCCATTCTGTGACTAAAGCAGCCTCTGTTTAAGACCATATAAGCATTTGCTCTTATCATATTTGAAATTAGGCCTGATAAAGACACTTTTGCTGGCCAAAGCCCTACTGGACCCTGCCAGCTCGATTCCTGCCCGGGGCATCCCATTCTGTGACTACAGCAGCCTCTGTTTAAGACCATATAAGCATTTGCTCTTATCATATTTGAAATTAGCCTGATAAAGACACTTTTGCTGGCCAAAGCACTACTGTACCCTGCCAGCTCGATTCCTGCCCGGGGCATCCCATTCTGTGACTAAAGCAGCCTCTGTTTAAGACCATATAAGCATTTGCTCTTATCATATTTGAAATTAGCCTGATAAAGACACTTTTGCTGGCCAAAGCACTACTGTACCCTGCCAGCTCGATTCCTGCCCGGGGCATCCCATTCTGTGACTAAAGCAGCCTCTGTTTAAGACCATATAAGCATTTGCTCTTATCATATTTGAAATTAGCCTGATAAAGACACTTTTGCTGGCCAAAGCACTACTGTACCCTGCCAGCTCGATTCCTGCCCGGGGCATCCCATTCTGTGACTAAAGCAGCCTCTGTTTAAGACCATATAAGCATTTGCTCTTATCATATTTGAAATTAGGCCTGATAAAGACACTTTTGCTGGCCAAAGCACTACTGGACCCTGCCAGCTCGATTCCTGCCCGGGGCATCCCATTCTGTGACTACAGCAGCCTCTGTTTAAGACCATATAAGCATTTGCTCTTATCATATTTGAAATTAGGCCTGATAAAGACACTTTTGCTGGCCAAAGCCCTACTGGACCCTGCCAGCTCGATTCCTGCCCGGGGCATCCCATTCTGTGACTACAGCAGCCTCTGTTTAAGACCATATAAGCATTTGCTCTTATCATATTTGAAATTAGCCTGATAAAGACACTTTTGCTGGCCAAAGCACTACTGTACCCTGCCAGCTCGATTCCTGCCCGGGGCATCCCATTCTGTGACTAAAGCAGCCTCTGTTTAAGACCATATAAGCATTTGCTCTTATCATATTTGAAATTAGGCCTGATAAAGACACTTTTGCTGGCCAAAGCACTACTGTACCCTGCCAGCTCGATTCCTGCCCGGGGCATCCCATTCTGTGACTAAAGCAGCCTCTGTTTAAGACCATATAAGCATTTGCTCTTATCATATTTGAAATTAGCCTGATAAAGACACTTTTGCTGGCCAAAGCACTACTGTACCCTGCCAGCTCGATTCCTGCCCGGGGCATCCCATTCTGTGACTAAAGCAGCCTCTGTTTAAGACCATATAAGCATTTGCTCTTATCATATTTGAAATTAGGCCTGATAAAGACACTTTTGCTGGCCAAAGCACTACTGTACCCTGCCAGCTCGATTCCTGCCCGGGGCATCCCATTCTGTGACTAAAGCAGCCTCTGTTTAAGACCATATAAGCATTTGCTCTTATCATATTTGAAATTAGCCTGATAAAGACACTTTTGCTGGCCAAAGCACTACTGGACCCTGCCAGCTCGATTCCTGCCCGGGGCATCCCATTCTGTGACTAAAGCAGCCTCTGTTTAAGACCATATAAGCATTTGCTCTTATCATATTTGAAATTAGGCCTGATAAAGACACTTTTGCTGGCCAAAGCACTACTGGACCCTGCCAGCTCGATTCCTGCCCGGGGCATCCCATTCTGTGACTACAGCAGCCTCTGTTTAAGACCATATAAGCATTTGCTCTTATCATATTTGAAATTAGGCCTGATAAAGACACTTTTGCTGGCCAAAGCACTACTGTACCCTGCCAGCTCGATTCCTGCCCGGGGCATCCCATTCTGTGACTAAAGCAGCCTCTGTTTAAGACCATATAAGCATTTGCTCTTATCATATTTGAAATTAGGCCTGATAAAGACACTTTTGCTGGCCAAAGCACTACTGTACCCTGCCAGCTCGATTCCTGCCCGGGGCATCCCATTCTGTGACTAAAGCAGCCTCTGTTTAAGACCATATAAGCATTTGCTCTTATCATATTTGAAATTAGCCTGATAAAGACACTTTTGCTGGCCAAAGCACTACTGTACCCTGCCAGCTCGATTCCTGCCCGGGGCATCCCATTCTGTGACTAAAGCAGCCTCTGTTTAAGACCATATAAGCATTTGCTCTTATCATATTTGAAATTAGGCCTGATAAAGACACTTTTGCTGGCCAAAGCACTACTGGACCCTGCCAGCTCGATTCCTGCCCGGGGCATCCCATTCTGTGACTACAGCAGCCTCTGTTTAAGACCATATAAGCATTTGCTCTTATCATATTTGAAATTAGGCCTGATAAAGACACTTTTGCTGGCCAAAGCACTACTGTACCCTGCCAGCTCGATTCCTGCCCGGGGCATCCCATTCTGTGACTAAAGCAGCCTCTGTTTAAGACCATATAAGCATTTGCTCTTATCATATTTGAAATTAGCCTGATAAAGACACTTTTGCTGGCCAAAGCACTACTGTACCCTGCCAGCTCGATTCCTGCCCGGGGCATCCCATTCTGTGACTAAAGCAGCCTCTGTTTAAGACCATATAAGCATTTGCTCTTATCATATTTGAAATTAGGCCTGATAAAGACACTTTTGCTGGCCAAAGCACTACTGGACCCTGCCAGCTCGATTCCTGCCCGGGGCATCCCATTCTGTGACTACAGCAGCCTCTGTTTAAGACCATATAAGCATTTGCTCTTATCATATTTGAAATTAGCCTGATAAAGACACTTTTGCTGGCCAAAGCACTACTGTACCCTGCCAGCTCGATTCCTGCCCGGGGCATCCCATTCTGTGACTAAAGCAGCCTCTGTTTAAGACCATATAAGCATTTGCTCTTATCATATTTGAAATTAGGCCTGATAAAGACACTTTTGCTGGCCAAAGCCCTACTGGACCCTGCCAGCTCGATTCCTGCCCGGGGCATCCCATTCTGTGACTACAGCAGCCTCTGTTTAAGACCATATAAGCATTTGCTCTTATCATATTTGAAATTAGCCTGATAAAGACACTTTTGCTGGCCAAAGCACTACTGGACCCTGCCAGCTCGATTCCTGCCCGGGGCATCCCATTCTGTGACTACAGCAGCCTCTGTTTAAGACCATATAAGCATTTGCTCTTATCATATTTGAAATTAGCCTGATAAAGACACTTTTGCTGGCCAAAGCACTACTGTACCCTGCCAGCTCGATTCCTGCCCGGGGCATCCCATTCTGTGACTAAAGCAGCCTCTGTTTAAGACCATATAAGCATTTGCTCTTATCATATTTGAAATTAGGCCTGATAAAGACACTTTTGCTGGCCAAAGCCCTACTGGACCCTGCCAGCTCGATTCCTGCCCGGGGCATCCCATTCTGTGACTACAGCAGCCTCTGTTTAAGACCATATAAGCATTTGCTCTTATCATATTTGAAATTAGCCTGATAAAGACACTTTTGCTGGCCAAAGCACTACTGGACCCTGCCAGCTCGATTCCTGCCCGGGGCATCCCATTCTGTGACTAAAGCAGCCTCTGTTTAAGACCATATAAGCATTTGCTCTTATCATATTTGAAATTAGGCCTGATAAAGACACTTTTGCTGGCCAAAGCACTACTGGACCCTGCCAGCTCGATTCCTGCCCGGGGCATCCCATTCTGTGACTAAAGCAGCCTCTGTTTAAGACCATATAAGCATTTGCTCTTATCATATTTGAAATTAGGCCTGATAAAGACACTTTTGCTGGCCAAAGCACTACTGGACCCTGCCAGCTCGATTCCTGCCCGGGGCATCCCATTCTGTGACTAAAGCAGCCTCTGTTTAAGACCATATAAGCATTTGCTCTTATTATATTTATATTATAAGACACTTTTGCTGGGCATAGGCTTACTGCTGCCTGCCAGGTGCACTTCTGTTGAGGCATCCCATTCTGTAACATAGCATACCCCTCTTTATTTACACTAAGCAGCTCTCTTATTTACACTAAGCAGGCCTGTTGGAGGCTGAGTGTTACTGCTCACTTTTGGTGTGCATTATATTCTGTTTCATATAGACCCACCGCTGCCCGGGGTTTTTTTAAATATCACCTACTACCACGCCAGTTAGACTATGTCGGGCAGACAAGTGCCTGGAAGTGAAAAGAGGAGTGGCAGAGGCCAAGATTCCGCAGGCAGAGCTCGCATCAGACTGGGGGCCAGTAGCAGCAGGAGTCACGCTGAGAGACCTAATCTGCCAGTATCTGCTAGCGGTCGGGTCTCCACCAGTAACGCATCTGCCGTGGTAGATTGGTTGACGCGCTCATCAACAACATCATCACAACTTACGTCTGAGACCCCCAGTCTAGGGTCGGTAGGTTCCTCTGACACAACCCTGAGTTGGCATGCCCCGAGAGCAGTCCCTGTCCTCCCATTGCCTCTGGCCTACGCCGTTCCCTCCCCCAGCGACGTATCCTATGCTTTGGGTTCAGCTCCACTCTTTAGTGAGGAGGACCATCAGATAGAGGACAGTCAGCAGCTACTGCCCAGCCAAGAAATGGAGGTGGCTTCTTTAGCTAGGCAGACAAATAGTGATGTGGACAGTGTCGTGGGTGCTGCGAGCGTTCCAGCTCCTGCGCCAGACACTGTTGACGAATCCACGAACATCAGTGACGTACAGCCACAACCCGGTGATGATGATGATGATGACGATGAAGCCGATCGCACTTGGGAGCCGGGTGATGAAGGGGCTTCATCGTCATCATCAGGAGAAGAGGGGTGCAGGTTGCCCCGGAGTCAGCAGCTGAGGCAGCAAGGTGGTAGCAGTCAGCATGGGGGCACAATTCCAAAGGCTGGAGCCGGCCGGGGCCGGGGCCGGGGTAGAGCACCTGCTGTGCGGCAGTCTACCTTATCGGGAGGTAGTGGAGCAGGGGTTCCTGGAGTTGGCAACAGCAGCAGTGAATCAGTGAGGCCAGGGGGTGGGAAAAGTAGCTACTCGGCAGTGTGGCAGTTTTTCCTGAGGCATCCGCAGGAGGGTAACATGGCCACATGCAAGACATGTAGGCAAAAGGTGAAGCGTGGCCAGGGTCCAAATGTTGGCACCACGGCCCTGCGTCAACATATGATGCGTCACCATAAAACGACCTGGGAGAACCGAGGCTCCCAAGGGGTGGTCCAGTCTGCTTCCTCACCAAGTGAGCTCCCAATTTCTGCCAGCCAAGGCTCCAGCACCTCAGCCGAAGGCAGCTGTGCGTCATACCCATCCTCTGTCGCTCCTGCTCCTCCTCCTCCAAGTCATGCATCCCGCCAGCAATCCATCAGCGAAGCCATGTCGAAGAGACAGCAGTATGCGCCCACTCATCCTACGGCGCAGAAGCTGAATGTGCTCCTGTCCAAGTTGCTGGTGCTGCAGTCGCTCCCTTTTCAGGTGGTGGAATCTGCACCTTTCAGAGAACTGATGGCTTGTGCCGAGCCGAGGTGGAGAGTCCCAAGCCGTCATTTCTTTGCCAAGAAGGCAGTACCAGCGCTGCACACTTTTGTTGAGAAGGTGGGCCAGTCCTTGAGCCTGTCGGTGTGTAGCAAAATACATGGCAGCGCCGACATCTGGAGCTGTAACTACGGTCAGGGGCAGTACATGTCGTTTACGGCCCACTGGGTGAATGTGGTCCCTTTGCAGCAGCAACTTGGACAGGTCACGCCGCTTCGGCCTCCGCGCTCTCTGCCCATTGGGCCTGTGACACCGTGCGACTCGGCCTCCTCATCCTCCGCCATCTCCTCACCCTCCACTGTAGGCTCAAGTCTCAGTGCCCCTCCAGTCTACCATGTGTGCAGGGCACGGAGGTGTCACGCAGTGCTTCACATGGTTTGTCTTGGCGAACGGAGTCACACAGGGGAGGAACTGCTTAAATGTATTCATCAGGAAATCCAAACATGGCTTACTCCGAGAAAACTTAAAATGGGAATCATGGTTACCGACAATGGGAAGAACATTTTGTCTGCGCTGCGCCAAGGAAGCCTGACCCATGCCCCCTGCATGGCTCACGTCTTCAATCTGGTTGTCAAGCGGTTTCTGAAGTGTTCCCCCCATCTGCAGGACATCCTAACAACTTCACGGAAACTTTGCATGCACTTCAGCCACTCCTACACTGCCAAACACACCCTTCTTGAGCTACAGCGTCAGAATGGTATCCCCCAACATAGTCTGATTTGCGATGTTTCCACCCGTTGGAATTCCACCCTTCACATGTTGGACCGATTACATGAACAGAGAAAAGCCATCACGGATTTCCTGATGATCCAAGCAGATAGGGGGACTCCCCTGTGTAACTTCAATGTCAACCAGTGGCAGCTCATACGTGACACCTGCCGTTTGCTCAGGCCCTTTGAGGAAGCCACTTTATTTGTCAGTCGGCAGGATTACGGGATGAACGACGTGATTCCACTGCTTCATGTACTACAGCACATGTTGGAAACCATGGCTGGTCAGGGCACTGGAGACATGGCGTTTACATCTTACGGCCACATGAACCCCCTTGGAGCTGAACTGGAGGAGGAGGAGGAGGAAGAGGAGGAGGAGGAGTTGCCCAGCGAAACACAGTTTAGGCTTGGCGAAATGGCTGGTTTATCTAGTCAGCGGACAGGAGAGGAGGAGCAGGAGCAGCCAGAGGAGCTAGAGGTTTTTGAGGAAGGAGAGACAGAGGACCCGGGCACACCGTGGCAGTATGCAGTGGAGATGGAGACAGGTAGTCCATCCGAGTCACTTGCGCAAATGGCACGAAGCATGCTCACGTGCTTGCGTAGTGACCCCAGAATTGTTTCCATCTGTCGGCGGGATGACTTCTGGCTGTCCACCTTATTGGACCCTCGCTTCCGGCACAAAATGGGGGCATTTTTTAAACCCACCGAGAGGGAGGACAAACTCAACTACTACAAAGACATTCTACGTAGGCAGTTGGCCGATGCCTATCTGCGCCATGGTCCATACTCTCGCAGGTCTGACTCGAGGGGACCTCTGCGCTCACCTTCCACTGCCATGGCCGCTGGGGGGGTTGGCAGCAGCAGCAGCAGAAGCTCCATCAGCAGCAGCAGCCTCAGTCTTCAGTCGCTAATGAGTAGCTTTCTACACCCGCATAGTGAGGCTACTCATGAGCAGCAGGAAGACCTGGAGCAGGACCTGAACCAGCAGGTCATGTCATACTTTGACATGACCATGCCAACACACCTTGAGGATCCGCTGGACTTCTGGGCAGCCAAACTTGATTTGTGGCCGCAACTAGCAGAGTTTGCCCTGGAAAAGCTGTCCTGCCCGGCAAGTAGCGTGCCATCTGAGCGGGTGTTTAGTGCGGCGGGGGCCATAGTTACGGCGAGGAGAACTCGTCTGTCAACTAAAAATGTGGAGAGACTCACCTTTGTCAAAATGAATCAGGGATGGATCAGCCAGGATTTCCACCCACCAATGCCTGATGCATGCGACTAGATTCAGCATGGTGCCACGTTTTACACTTTCCAAATGGTGCAAAACATATTTATGTCTTTAGGCCATTTTTTGGGCTCCTGCTGCTGCTACTGTCAACTCCTGCCAACTCCAGGGTGTGATTCATCCAATTTTTGGGCTCCTGAAGCCAACTCCAGTGTATATTTGGGCTCCTGCTGCTGCTGCTGCCAACTTCTGCCAACTCCAGGGTGTGATTCATCCAATTTATGGGCTCCTGAAGCCAACTCCAGTGTATATTTGGGCTCCTGCTGCTGCTACTGTCAACTCCTGCCAACTCCAGGGTGTGATTCATCCAATTTTTGGGCTCCTGAAGCCAACTCCAGTGTATATTTGGGCTCCTGCTGCTGCCAACTTCTGCCAACTCCAGGGTGTGATTCATCCAATTTTTGGGCTCCTGAAGCCAACTCCAGTGTATATTTGGGCTCCTGCTGCTGCTGCTGCCAACTTCTGCCAACTCCAGGGTGTGATTCATCCAATTTTTGGGCTCCTGAAGCCAACTCCAGTGTATATTTGGGCTCCTGCTGCTGCTGCTGTCAACTCCTGCCAACTCCAGGGTGTGATTCATCCAATTTTTGGGCTCCTGAAGCCAACTCCAGTGTATATTTGGGCTCCTGCTGCTGCTGCTGTCAACTCCTGCCAACTCCAGGGTGTGATTCATCCAATTTTTGGGCTCCTGAAGCCAACTCCAGTGTATATTTGGGCTCCTGCTGCTGCTGCTGCCAACTTCTGCCAACTCCAGGGTGTGATTCATCCAATTTTTGGGCTCCTGAAGCCAACTCCAGTGTATATTTGGGCTCCTGCTGCTGCTGCTGCCAACTTCTGCCAACTCCAGGGTGTGATTCATCCAATTTTTGGGCTCCTGAAGCCAACTCCAGTGTATATTTGGGCTCCTGCTGCTGCTGCTGCCAACTTCTGCCAACTCCAGGGTGTGATTCATCCAATTTTTGGGCTCCTGAAGCCAACTCCAGTGTATATTTGGGCTCCTGCTGCTGCTGCTGTCAACTCCTGCCAACTCCAGGGTGTGATTCATCCAATTTTTGGGCTCCTGAAGCCAACTCCAGTGTATATTTGGGCTCCTGCTGCTGCTGCTGTCAACTCCTGCCAACTCCAGGGTGTGATTCATCCAATTTTTGGGCTCCTGAAGCCAACTCCAGTGTATATTTGGGCTCCTGCTGCTGCTGCTGCCAACTTCTGCCAACTCCAGGGTGTGATTCATCCAATTTTTGGGCTCCTGAAGCCAACTCCAGTGTATATTTGGGCTCCTGCTGCTGCTGCTGCCAACTCCTGCCAACTCCAGGGTGTGATTCATCCAATTTTTGGGCTCCTGAGGCCAACTCCAGTGTATATTTGGGCTCCTGCTGCTGCTACTGTCAACTCCTGCCAACTCCAGGCTGTGATTCATCCAATTTTTGGGCTCCTGAAGCCAACTCCAGTGTATATTTGGGCTCCTGCTGCTGCTACTGTCAACTCCTGCCAACTCCAGGGTGTGATTCATCCAATTTTTGGGCTCCTGAAGCCAACTCCAGTGTATATTTGGGCTCCTGCTGCTGCTGCTGCCAACTTCTGCCAACTCCAGGGTGTGATTCATCCAATTTTTGGGCTCCTGAAGCCAACTCCAGTGTATATTTGGGCTCCTGCTGCTGCTGCTGCCAACTTCTGCCAACTCCAGGGTGTGATTCATCCAATTTTTGGGCTCCTGAAGCCAACTCCAGTGTATATTTGGGCTCCTGCTGCTGCTGCTGTCAACTCCTGCCAACTCCAGGGTGTGATTCATCCAATTTTTGGGCTCCTGAAGCCAACTCCAGTGTATATTTGGGCTCCTGCTGCTGCTGCTGTCAACTCCTGCCAACTCCAGGGTGTGATTCATCCAATTTTTGGGCTCCTGAAGCCAACTCCAGTGTATATTTGGGCTCCTGCTGCTGCTGCTGCCAACTTCTGCCAACTCCAGGGTGTGATTCATCCAATTTTTGGGCTCCTGAAGCCAACTCCAGTGTATATTTGGGCTCCTGCTGCTGCTGCTGCCAACTCCTGCCAACTCCAGGGTGTGATTCATCCAATTTTTGGGCTCCTGAGGCCAACTCCAGTGTATATTTGGGCTCCTGCTGCTGCTACTGTCAACTCCTGCCAACTCCAGGCTGTGATTCATCCAATTTTTGGGCTCCTGAAGCCAACTCCAGTGTATATTTGGGCTCCTGCTGCTGCTACTGTCAACTCCTGCCAACTCCAGGGCGTGATTCATCCAATTTTTGGGCTCCTGAAGCCAACTCCAGTGTATATTTGGGCTCCTGCTGCTGCTGCTGCCAACTTCTGCCAACTCCAGGGTGTGATTCATCCAATTTTTGGGCTCCTGAAGCCAACTCCAGTGTATATTTGGGCTCCTGCTGCTGCTGCTGCCAACTTCTGCCAACTCCAGGGTGTGATTCATCCAATTTTTGGGCTCCTGAAGCCAACTCCAGTGTATATTTGGGCTCCTGCTGCTGCTGCTGTCAACTCCTGCCAACTCCAGGGTGTGATTCATCCAATTTTTGGGCTCCTGAAGCCAACTCCAGTGTATATTTGGGCTCCTGCTGCTGCTGCTGCCAACTCCTGCCAACTCCAGGGTGTGATTCATCCAATTTTTGGGCTCCTGAGGCCAACTCCAGTGTATATTTGGGCTCCTGCTGCTGCTACTGTCAACTCCTGCCAACTCCAGGCTGTGATTCATCCAATTTTTGGGCTCCTGAAGCCAACTCCAGTGTATATTTGGGCTCCTGCTGCTGCTACTGTCAACTCCTGCCAACTCCAGGGTGTGATTCATCCAATTTTTGGGCTCCTGAAGCCAACTCCAGTGTATATTTGGGCTCCTGCTGCTGCTGCTGCCAACTTCTGCCAACTCCAGGGTGTGATTCATCCAATTTTTGGGCTCCTGAAGCCAACTCCAGTGTATATTTGGGCTCCTGCTGCTGCTGCTGCCAACTTCTGCCAACTCCAGGGTGTGATTCATCCAATTTTTGGGCTCCTGAAGCCAACTCCAGTGTATATTTGGGCTCCTGCTGCTGCTGCTGCCAACTTCTGCCAACTCCAGGGTGTGATTCATCCAATTTTTGGGCTCCTGAAGCCAACTCCAGTGTATATTTGGGCTCCTGCTGCTGCTGCTGTCAACTCCTGCCAACTCCAGGGTGTGATTCATCCAATTTTTGGGCTCCTGAAGCCAACTCCAGTGTATATTTGGGCTCCTGCTGCTGCTGCTGTCAACTCCTGCCAACTCCAGGGTGTGATTCATCCAATTTTTGGGCTCCTGAAGCCAACTCCAGTGTATATTTGGGCTCCTGCTGCTGCTGCTGCCAACTTCTGCCAACTCCAGGGTGTGATTCATCCAATTTTTGGGCTCCTGAAGCCAACTCCAGTGTATATTTGGGCTCCTGCTGCTGCTGCTGCCAACTTCTGCCAACTCCAGGGTGTGATTCATCCAATTTTTGGGCTCCTGAAGCCAACTCCAGTGTATATTTGGGCTCCTGCTGCTGCTGCTGTCAACTCCTGCCAACTCCAGGGTGTGATTCATCCAATTTTTGGGCTCCTGAAGCCAACTCCAGTGTATATTTGGGCTCCTGCTGCTGCTGCTGTCAACTCCTGCCAACTCCAGGGTGTGATTCATCCAATTTTTGGGCTCCTGAAGCCAACTCCAGTGTATATTTGGGCTCCTGCTGCTGCTGCTGCCAACTTCTGCCAACTCCAGGGTGTGATTCATCCAATTTTTGGGCTCCTGAAGCCAACTCCAGTGTATATTTGGGCTCCTGCTGCTGCTGCTGCCAACTCCTGCCAACTCCAGGGTGTGATTCATCCAATTTTTGGGCTCCTGAGGCCAACTCCAGTGTATATTTGGGCTCCTGCTGCTGCTACTGTCAACTCCTGCCAACTCCAGGCTGTGATTCATCCAATTTTTGGGCTCCTGAAGCCAACTCCAGTGTATATTTGGGCTCCTGCTGCTGCTACTGTCAACTCCTGCCAACTCCAGGGTGTGATTCATCCAATTTTTGGGCTCCTGAAGCCAACTCCAGTGTATATTTGGGCTCCTGCTGCTGCTGCTGTCAACTCCTGCCAACTCCAGGGTGTGATTCATCCAATTTTTGGGCTCCTGAGGCCAACTCCAGTGTATATTTGGGCTCCTGCTGCTGCTACTGTCAACTCCTGCCAACTCCAGGCTGTGATTCATCCAATTTTTGGGCTCCTGAAGCCAACTCCAGTGTATATTTGGGCTCCTGCTGCTGCTACTGTCAACTCCTGCCAACTCCAGGGTGTGATTCATCCAATTTTTGGGCTCCTGAAGCCAACTCCAGTGTATATTCGGGCTCCTGCTGCTGCTGCTGCCAACTTCTGCCAACTCCAGGGTGTGATTCATCCAATTTTTGGGCTCCTGAAGCCAACTCCAGTGTATATTTGGGCTCCTGCTGCTGCTGCTGCCAACTTCTGCCAACTCCAGGCTGTGATTCATCCAATTTTTGGGCTCCTGAAGCCAACTCCAGTGTATATTTGGGCTCCTGCTGCTGCTGCTGTCAACTCCTGCCAACTCCAGGGTGTGATTCATCCAATTTTTGGGCTCCTGAAGCCAACTCCAGTGTATATCTGGGCTCCTGCTGCTGCTGCTGCCAACTCCTGCCAACTCCAGGGTGTGATTCATCCAATTTTTGGGCTCCTGAGGCCAACTCCAGTGTATATTTGGGCTCCTGCTGCTGCTACTGTCAACTCCTGCCAACTCCAGGGTGTGATTCATCCAATTTTTGGGCTCCTGAAGCCAACTCCAGTGTATATTTGGGCTCCTGCTGCTGCTGCTGCCAACTTCTGCCAACTCCAGGGTGTGATTCATCCAATTTTTGGGCTCCTGAGGCCAACTCCAGTGTATATTTGGGCTCCTTCTGCTGCCAACTCCAGGGTGTGAATCATCCATTTGCCATTTTGCTTCATTATATAGAGCAGCCCAGTTGCCATCTAAATCAACTACTGTCCGGCCAGTAAAGCTTTTCCAGGGCAAACTCTGCTAGTTGCGGACACAAGTCAAGTTTGGCTTCCCAGCAAATCCAGTGGATCCTGAAGGTGTGTTGGCATGGTCATGTCAAGGTATGACATGACCTGCTGTTTGAGGTCCAGCTCCAGGTCTTCCTGCTGCTCATGAGTAGACTCACTATGCGGGTGTAGAAAGGTCCCCCCGAGTCAGACCTGCGGGAGTATGGGCCATGGCGCAGATAGACATCGCCCAACTGACTACGTGGGATGTCTCTGTAGTAGGTCAGTTTATCCTCCCTCTCAGTGGACGTAAAAAATGCCCCCATTTTGTGCCGGAAGCGAGGGTCCAATAAGTTGGGGAGCCAGAAGTCTTCCCGCTGACAAATGGAGACAATTCTGCGCTCACTAGTACGCAAGCATGTGAGCATGCATCGTGCCTTTTGTGCAAGTGACTCGGAGGGACTACCTGTCTCCATCTCCACTGTAAACTGCCACGGTGTGTCTGGGTCCTCTGTCTCGCCTTCCTCCCAACCCTCTAGCTCCTGTGGCTGCTCCTGCTCCTCCTCTCCTGTCAGATGAATAGATAAAATGGTCATTTTGTGAAACCTAAACTGTGGTTTGCTGTGCCCCACCCCCTCCTCCTCCTCCACTTCAGCCCCCACAGGCTTCATGTGGCTGTGAAATGTATGTGCCATGTCTCCAGTGCCCTGACCAGCCATGGTTTCCAACATGTGTTGTAGTACATGAAGCAGTGGAATCTCATCGTTCATCTCATAGTCCTGGCAACTGACTAATAAAGTAGCTTCCACAAAGGGCCTGAGCAAACGGCCGGTGTCGCGTATGAGCTGCCAATGGTTTACATTGAATTTACACAGGGGTGTCCCCCTATCCGTTTGGAACATCCAGAAATCTGTGATGGCTTTTCTCTGTTCCTATAGTGGATCCTGCATATGGAGGGTAGAATTCCAACGGGTGGAAACATCGCAAATCAGACTATGTTGGGGTACACCGTTCTGACGCTGAGGCTCAATAAGGTTGTGCTTGGTGGTGTAGGAGTGCCAGAAGTGCATGCTAACTTTCTTTCTTGTTGTTCGGATGTCTTTCAGATGGGGGGAAGACTTCAGAAAACGCTTAACTAGACTGAACACGTGTGCCATGTCAGGACGCATGACTCTGGTATCAGTCACCATAGGTCCAAATTTGCTGTTTTCGTGGATTAAGCAATGATTTCATGGATTGAGTTCTCATTTTTAGTAGTTCCTCCCATGTGTGACTGAAGGAAAACCATGTGAAGAACAGCGTGAAACCACAATCACCAAGGGGGCCTAAAAGGATATATATTGTCCACCATGAGTCCATAGTTACAGCTCCAGACGTAGACAACACTGTGCACTTTGGTACACACTGACAGGCTAAAGGACTGGCCCACCTTCTGTTCAACAACATTTTACAGGGCAGGTACTGCCATCTTCGCAAAGCAATGATACCATGGGACTCTCCACCTCGGCTCGGCACAAGCCATCAGTTCTCTGAAAGGTCCACCACTGGGTAATGCAGCAGGCTGGACTTATGGTGACGCTGTCTGAGAGGAGAAATCCCTCAGACATCAAGATTAAAAATTCCAAGAATTTTTGAGGGCTAATTTTTCAGAGGCAATGATACCTAGTTGTTTCTGATTTAATTACAAGGTGGAAACACACCCTCAAACAAAACTTCACTTTGGCAATACTATTGCATTTGTTTATTCATAATTTTATGTATATATACTAACTAACCTACTTTTTCTCCACAGGATTGTGAATGCTACATGAAAAACTGCCACATCGCTGAGTAGCTGATTTTTCCTACCAACAGTCCCCAATGATTCCCTGCTGCTGCTGCCACCGCCGCAGACTCCAGGGACCCTCTTCCACTACCTCCGCTTGCAACACCTCCTCCCACGCCACTCTCCTCATCACTAATTGCCCGGCTAGTGGAAGAAGAGGCGAGTGTCTCCTCCACTTCTTGGCTGGGCAGTAGCTGCTGAATTTTATGATTATCAGATCTTCATCAATGGATAGTGGAGCTGAACCCAAAGCATAACAGACAGTTGACTGGGGGTGTCAGATGCCACTTGTGATGCAGTGGACTGCTTTTGCAGCACTTCGAGACAAAGTTGCTTCATTGGCTGACACAATGACTGGTAAAGCTGTGGAACATATGGTTGAAAAGCAAGAATAGCCATTTGTTTTTATATGAAAAAGACCCTGGTTTATACATACTTTTTTTTTTTCCAGAGACTGCCCTGCGTGGAAATGAATGGCGCATGGATCAGCCAAGCTTTCCTCCCAACAATGCCTGATGTATTCCAGTAGATTGATGATGGGGCCAGACCAACACTAAAGAAAGATGGATCGTGCAAAACAGATTTAAGGTGCTGCTCTCCAGTTACAGACATTCCTCCGCATCGGAACACAAGTAAGTATTGATAAAAAATCATTTACGTTACTCTTACTTTTTATTAATATTCTTCGGATAAGACGGATCAGACATCCAGATTAAAAATTCCAAGAATTTTTGAGGGCTAATTAGTCAGAGGCAATGATACCTTGTTGTTTCTGATTTAATTAAAAGGTGGAAACACACCCTCAAACAAAACTTCACTTTGGCAATACTTTTGCATTTGTTTATTCATAATTTTATGTAGATATTACTAACTAAGCTACTTTTTCTCCACATGACTCTCCACAGGGTGTGATTCATCCAATCTTTGGACTCCAGCAGCCAACTGCAGTGTCTCTTTCAAGCTATGTTTGGGCTCCTGCAGCTGCTGCTGCTTGCAACTCCAGGGTGTGATTCATCCAATTTTTGGGCTCCTGAAGCCAACCACAGTGTCTCTTTAAAGTAATGTTTGGGCTGCTGCTGCTGCTGCCAACTCCAGGGTGTGATTCATCCAATTTTTGGGCTCCTGAAGCCAACCCCAGTGTCTCTTTAAAGTAATGTTTGGGCTCCTGCTGCTGCTGCCAACTCCAGGGTGTGATTCATCCAATTTTTGGGCTCCTGAAGCCAACCCCAGTGTCTCTTTAAAGTAATGTTTGGGCTCCTGCTGCTGCTGCTGCCAACTCCAGGGTTTGATTCATCCAATTTTTGGGCTCCTGAAGCCAACCCCAGTGTCTCTTTAAAGTAATGTTTGGGCTCCTCCTGCTGCTGCCAACTCCAGGGTGTGATTCATCAAATTTCTGGGCTCCTACTGCCAACTCCAGTGTCTCTTTAAAGTTATGTTTGGGCTCCTGCTGCTGCTGCTGCCAACTCCAGGGTGTGATTCATCCAATTTTAGGGCTCTTGAAGCCAACCCCAGTGTCTCTTTAAAGTAATGTTTGGGCTCCTGCTGCTGCTGCTGCTTGCAACTCCAGGGTGTGAGTCATCCAATTTTTGGGCTCCTGAAGCCAACCCCAGTGTCTCTTTAAAGTAATGTTTGGGCTCCTGCTGCTGCTGCTGCCAACTCCAGGGTGTGATTCATCCAATTTTTGGGCTCATGAAGGCAACCCCAGTGTCTCTTTAAAGTAATGTTTGGGCTCCTGCTGCTGCTGCCAACTCCAGGGTGTGATTCATCCAATTTTTGGGCTCCTGCTGCAAACTCCAGTGTTTCTTTAAAATTATGCTTGGGCTCCTGCTGCTGCTGCTGCCAACTCCAGGGTGTGATTCATCCAATTTTGGGCTCCTGAAGCCAACTCCAGTGTCTCTTTAAAGTAATGTTTGGGCTCCTGTTGCTGCTGCTGCCAGCTCCAGGGTGTGATTGATCCAATTTTTGGGCTCCTGAAGCCAACCCCAGTGTCTCTTTGAAGTAATGTTTGGGCTCCTGCTGCTGCTGCCAACTCCAGGGTGTGATTCATCCAATTTTTGGGCTCATGAAGGCAACCCCAGTGTCTCTTTAAAGTAATATTTGGGCTCCTGCTGCTGCTGCCAACTCCAGGGTGTGATTCATCCAATTTTTTGGGCTCCTGCTGCAAACTCCAGTGTTTCTTTAAAGTTATGTTTGGGCTCCTGCTGCTGCCAACTTCAGGGTGTGATTCATCCAATTTTTGGGCTCCTGAAGCCAACCCCAGTGTCTCTTTAAAGTAATGTTTGGGCTGCTGCTGCTGCCAACTCCAGGGTGTGATTCATCCAATTTTTGGGCTCCTGAAGCCAACTCCAGTGTCTCTTTAAAGTAATGTTTGGGCTGCTGCTGCCAACTCCAGGGTGTGATTCATCCAATTTTTGGGCTCCTGAAGCCAACCCCAGTGTCTCTTTAAAGTAATGTTTGGGCTCCTGCTTCTGCCAACTCCAGGGTGTGATTCATCCAATTTTTGGGCTCCTGAAGCCAACCAAAGTGTCTCTTTAAAGTAATGTTTGGGCTCCTGCTGCTGCTGCTGCTGCCAACTCCAGGGTGTGATTCATCCAATTTTTGGGCTTCTGCTGCTGCCAACTCCAGTGTCTCTTTAAAGCAATGTTTGGGCTCTTGCCCCTCATAGTGATGCCACTTCAACTCTCAGCAATTGTGCCGCTCTGCGATTCTATTAGCGATGCCTCTGATCTGCATGTGATATTTATTTAAAGTATTAACTAACCCAGCACGCATCCTATGCGTGTTACAGCAAGGCATAATGGTTTACAACCCTATTGAGGCTCTAGGAGGCTCAGAAATAGCCGTTTTTAAAAGCGATTCGTCGCGAATAAATTCGGGTCGAAACTATTTTTGTCGGAAAATTCGGCGAATCAGTCGAATCGAATTTTTCAAAAGTTCGCTCATCTCTAACAATGACGATGAAGCCCCTTCATCACCCGGCTCCCAAGTGCGATCGGCTTCATCATCATCATCATCAGTTGTGGCTGTACGTCACTGATGTTCTTGGTTTCCTCAACAGTGTCTTGCGCAGAAGCTGGAAATCTCGCAACACCCACGACACTGTCCACATCACTATTTGTCTACCGAGCTAAAGAAGCCACCTCCATTTCATGGCTGGGCAGTAACTGCTGACTGTCCTCTATCTGATCGTCCTCCTCACTAAAGAGTGGAGCTGAACCCAAAACATAGGATACGGCGCTGGGGGAGGGAACGGCGTAGGACAGAGGCAATGGGAGGACAGGGACTGCTCTCGGGGCATGCCAACTCAGGGTTGTGTCAGAGGAACCTACTGACCCTAGACTGGGGGTCTCAGACGTAACTTGTGATGATGATGATGTTGATGTTGATGAGCGCGTTAACCAATCTACCACGGCAGATGCGTTACTGGTGGAGACACGACCGCTAGCAGATACTGGCAGATCAGGTCTCTCACCGTGACTCCTGCTGCCACTCACCCCTAGTCTTCTGCGACCTCTGCCTGCTGAATCTTGGCCTCTGCCACTCCTCTTTGAACATCCTGGCACTTGTCTGCCTGACATTTTTATGTATTTGCTTATTTAGTATAAACAGGGTGCAAGGTGCAGCTTTGGGGGTGCCCTGCGGCCTGGTTTATTGAAAGCAGTCAAAAAGGAAGTGCAAACTGAAGTAGCTTAATGAAGCTGATGCTGAATAACGCTTATGTTGCATAAGAGATAGGGTGCAAGGTGCAGCTTTGGGGTGCCCTGCGGCCTGGTTTATTGAAAGCAGTCAAAAACAAGTGCAAACTGAAGTAGCTTCATGAAGCTGATGCTGATCAACGCTTATGTTGTATAACAGATAGGGTTAAAATAGCATGTGCCTTGGGATGCCAGTGTGGCGTAATGTATTTTAAGCTGAACAGAAACTATTAACACTAATCCAAGTATGAGAAATGCTTTTGTTTAAAAGATAGGGATAAAATAGCGTTCAGGGCTAAATAGCAGAAAGGGTTAAATAGCATGTGCCTTGGGATGCCAGTGTGGCGTAATGTATTTTAAGCTGAGCAGAAACTTTACACTAATCCAAGTATGAGAAATGCTTTTGTTTAACAGATAGGGTTAAATAGCATGTGCCTTGGGATGCCAGTGTGGCGTAATGTGTTTTAAGCTGAGCAGAAACTTTACACTAATCCAAGTATGAGAAATGCTTTTGTTTAACAGATAGGGTTAAATAGCATGTGCCTTGGGATGCCAGTGTGGCGTAATGTATTTTAAGCTGAGCAGAAACTTTACACTAATCCAAGTATGAGAAATGCTTTTGTTTAACAGATAGGGTTAAATAGCATGTGCCTTGGGATGCCAATAATCCAAGTATGAGAAATGCTTTTGTTTAACAGATAGGGTTAAATAGCATGTGCCTTGGGATGCCAGTGTGGCGTAATGTATTTTAAGCTGAACAAAAAGTATTAACACTAATCCAAGTATGAGAAATGCTTTTGTTTAACAGATAGGGTTAAATAGCATGTGCCTTGGGATGCCAGTGTGGCGTAATGTATTTTAAGCTGAGCAGAAACTTTAACACTAATCCAAGTATGAGAAATGCTTTTGTTTAACAGATAGGGTTAAATAGCATGTGCCTTGGGGTGCCAATAATCCAAGTATGAGAAATGCTTTTGTCTAACAGATAGGTTTAAATAGCATGTGCCTTGGGATGCCAGTGTGGCGTAATGGATTATTGTTAATACTTTTTGTTCATCTTAAAATACAAGTATGAGAAATTCTTTTGTTTAACAGATAGGGTAAATAGCATGTGCCTTGGGATGCCAGTGTGGCGTAATGTATTTTAAGCTGAACAAAAAGTATTAACAATAATCCAAGTATGAGAAATGCTTTTGTTTAACAGATAGGGTTAAATAGCATGTGCCTTGGGGTGCCAATAA
This sequence comes from Gastrophryne carolinensis, assembly GCA_027917425.1. Taxonomy (NCBI): domain Eukaryota; kingdom Metazoa; phylum Chordata; class Amphibia; order Anura; family Microhylidae; genus Gastrophryne; species Gastrophryne carolinensis. The sequence goes on from CM051241.1 coordinate 103,683,659, forward strand.
TCCAAGTATGAGAAATGCTTTTGTTTAACAGATAGGTTTAAATAGCATGTGCCTTGGGATGCCAGTGTGGCGTAATGGATTATTAATACTTTTTGTTCATCTTAAAATACAAGTATGAGAAATTCTTTTGTTTAACAGATAGGGTAAATAGCATGTGCCTTGGGATGCCAGTGTGGCGTAATGTATTTTAAGCTGAACAAAAAGTATTAACAATAATCCAAGTATGAGAAATGCTTTTGTTTAACAGATAGGGTAAATAGCATGTACCTTGGGATGCCAGTGTGGCGTAATGTATTTTAAGCTGAGAAGAAACTTTTAACCCTAATCCAAGTATGAGAAATGCTTTTGTTTAACAGATAGGGTTAAAATAGCGTTCAGGGCTAAATAGCAGAAAGGGTTAAATAGCATGTGCATTGCATGCACAGTGTGCAGCTGTATTTAAACCAAACCAAATATATTAACAGTAACCCAGTAATTATGAAATATGAATCATAGGCAGCACTAGGCACCCTGTCAATGTGACTTGTATGCTGCTGGATTGTTCCGGTTTTAAACCTATCTTTCCCTAGCTCTGTCTACCACTCTAAATCTCCCTATTTGTCTCTCTCTTTACCTATCTGTAACTGTCTCTACTAGCTATCGCTAACTCTCACCTAACTAAGACTGTCTGTCTCTCCCTGCAGCTAGGTCCGTTCTGTCTGCAATGCAAGTCTCAACTGCGCAAAAGGAAAATGGCCGCCGCTTTATATAGCACGGTGACATCTCCAGGCTTCCTGGCTGCTGATAGGCTGCATGTGACTGTCCCATCGTCACTTGCCCCTGGGGACATGTCTGAACATGTCCGTCCACCATCTTAGAATGCCTGTCATTGAGTTTAAAGGAAAACTTCGATCGATCGAATCGCCGGGAAATTCGGATTCGTTCAGAATCGAATTTTTCATGAAATTCGGAACGAATCCGGGTTCGTCCGGATCGATTCGCTCATCCCTAAATGGAATATGCGTTGCCACCCCACCCGGAAAAGAGCCCGCAGCCCAGTGTTGGACGAAGCTGGGGAAGGTATAGGTGGCCCACCGCCAGTGCCAACGCCCACCCCCTCCTCTGCCAGTGAGTATGAGGAACCACTGGACCTCAGTATGCAGGGGGGGAAATCGCACAACAGGGAGTCTAGCCTCAGTGAGCAGCAACCTGACTCCGGTAAGACTATCCAAATAACATATGTCCTGATACATGCAAGAAAGACGGGGAGGCCGATTCACTAATAGCGCCAGGTAGCGACAGATGAGCGCCAGTAGCGTTATTTTCACAGCGCACGCTAGTATTTCGCTGTGCTTGCCCGTTGTTCGGCTGTTGACAGCGACTCAGTCGGTGTGCGGTAATGTTGAATACGGGGTTAGGAGTCGCTGTTTGACAGGTTCCGCGCTGTATGGGAGCGCATGACAGCGAATGGCCATAGCGAACGGCTCCCAGCATATTCATTAACAAATCACGCTCAAAAAATTCTCGCGCTGTGAAATGCTTGTTTAAACCCCAGAGCGCTGGCGGCGATGGGTTAAAAGTAGTTTTTTAACCCCCAAACAACCATATTTTTTGAAAAAAAAAAAACATGCTTTTCCAAATATTTTGTAATATGAATACATTAATATCAGACCTGTAATATCAATTCTGCACAATTTTTTTTTTTTTTACCTTAAAAAAAAATCTAACATTGCAGAAGTGGTCACATAATTTTTGCCATTTAAAAAAAAAAAAAAAACATTAATAGCAATTAATTAAGAATATTTAAAGATTGCTCCATTGAAATGCATTGGAGAGCACCAGGTAGCGAGAGGTCATACCTGTCGCTGTTCAAGGTCGCTCGCTGGCGCTGTGGGGTGAGGCTGGAATAATGATGAATGATTCGCTATCTGGCGCTGTGTCAGTCGTTAAGCAGGATTGGCTTGATAAATGTGTGATTGCGGAGGGGAGCCAGCGTTATGTGCGGTGAGCGTCATTACCGTTCGCTCACCATTCGCTACCTGGCGCTATCCCTTGTTAAATAAGGGCCATAGCCTAATGTGCACTATTGTTCTATGTAGATTCTGATGTTGCTGGCCCATCCCAAGGGATAGCGGAGGGAGGTGCAGAACCTGAAGAGGTGGCTGCGGAAGGTGAGTGATGCCTCGAAGCATAACCTAATCTGACTTTCAGGAGGCACAAAGAGTAACTAATATACTTGTGTTTTGGATCCAAACAGATTCAGAGCCGGACGTACTGCTGGACCCAGGGAGGAGGCTGCGCCCCAGACGCCCTGTTGCCCAAAAGCAATGTAAGTTTTAGTTATTTATTTGAAAAATAGTTTAACCTCATGTCCACCAAAAAAACAACAAATAAAATGATGATGTTTTTCTTTCACAGATCAAAGACAACGGCAACTGTTTTAAAGGAGCCACCCATGTTTCTTACAATTTTTATATTCTTTTTTAAAATTTCTAGAATGTTTAAACAGTTCTTAAAGAATGTGTACAGTAAAAAAACAAAAAAAAAAGTGTGGTGTGTTTCATTTCCTGCCAATGTACGTTATCACAACATAATCATACTGTTACATGTCCCAAAAGGTAAGTATATGGGACAAGGAATAGAAAGGAGAAGAAGACAAAGAATAAGAAACAGAGATTAAGGTAAGCATTAAAGCCAAGGAAGATGAAGAAACAGATTACGGTAAGCATTAAAGCCAAGGAAGATGAAGAAACAGAGATTAAGGTAACCATTAAAGACAAGGAACAATAAACAAAAAATAATTTAATATTAAAATTAGGTATGTGTCAAAGTGGCAGTTTGTGTCATATGTACATTTACATGGTGGTTTAGAGATGTGTGCTTGCGTGGACCCAGATTGACAACAGGAAATCCATGGAGATGTAAGTATACTTGTCAAAAACAACAAAATTGGTGTGAAAAATGACACGGAAGGCAAGCAGGTACGTTAAAAAACAAAGCAAAAAGGAGGAAAAAACGGAACGCCCGTTTGAATGTGAACGGAAGCCACGAGGAAATGGCATGCTCCCGAGAGGGGCAAAAAATGCTTCCCGACTGAAGACAAATTAACGGATCAGTTAGGGACCCATTCCGACGGAGGCTCTGCATCACATTTGAGCCACAATTCAAACGGGACCCCCGAACAATCGGAAGGGTTTAAGGTCAGTTCAGGGGAGGCTCTGCATCAGGCCTAAGAAGTCTAGCTTTACTAGCATTCCATCATGGTCTGACAAGGAAATTGGGAGAATTTTTGCCGGTCTCAAGGTCATAGATAGGGATGAGCGAATCGATCCGGACGAACCCGGATTCGATCCGAATTTCATGAAAAATTCGATTCGGATCGAATCCGAATTTCCCCGCGATTCGATCGATCGAAGTTTTCCTGAAATGTAAAAAAAAGGCCGGCCTGGTGGGAGCCGAGGAGGCCGGCTACTCTGTCAGCTGTGCAAACCAGCTTCCGCCTCCCGCTGACAGTGCAGCCGGCCTCCCCGGCTCCCACCATAACGGCATGTAGCACACACTTACCTACATGCCGGTATGGTGGGAGCGGAGGAAGCTGGCCGCACTGTCAGCGGGCGGCAGAAGCCGGGTTGCAAAGCTGACAGTGTGGCCGGCTTCCCCGCTCCCACCATGCCGGCATGTACACACTATAAAAACACTAGAAAATAAACTAAAATACCTGGAGCATAAAATAAATAGATAAACATTTAAAGAATGAATGAACAGTTAAAAATGTATTCACATATATAAAAAATCAAACATTGAAAGAATGAATGAGCATTGTAAAGGGTTTCAAGATGGTGCCAGGAGGCTGTGCTGTTGCACAGAGCTCCAGTCCTCAGGCCTGTTTGTTACAATGTATTTACCTGGGAAAAGGCAGTATGTATATGTAACAGATTATTATACAAATGTCACAAGGTATTGTAATTAAGTGTTCAGCTGTGCACCCGACTCTTCTGCAGAGATTCTGCGCATATAAAAGTATTGTGTTTGTACTCTATTTTGGATCCTGCTTGTGTGTGGAAAAAGGGGAATCATGTTTATAAATTCCGTATATAAATAGAAGTGTTATATTTGTGTGAGGGAACTTAGATTTAATATATATATATATATATATATATATATATATATATATATATATATATATATATATATATATATATATATATATATATATATTATAACATTTACACACATTATATATATATATATATATATATATATATATATATATAAGTACAAGTTGGTTTTCAGGATAAAGCGCAATTGGATAATATGAGCGGCTCCTACAGCAGGAAAACCTGTGATTCCCAGGAAAAATTGTAGTGTGTTAATCAATTTCAATTTAGGTGTAGCCCTAGAAGGAAAAAGATTGGTGTAGGAGCGCTGTGGATACACAAAGGTTGGTTGAATCATTACATGTGATAGAATGTATTATCACAGATTAAAAGTAGTAGGATGATAACTTATCATGGAAAAAAAAATAAAGTACCGATATGATATATTGAATATAGTGGAACATCTTAAATAATTGTAGATAATATAAATTAATAGTGGATAGTATAAATTAATGATTAAATAATAAATTATTGATTGATCTAATAAATAAACAATAATTTTATTAAAATTTTGGTAGGGGGGCAATTCATTAGAAAGTTAGATACTATAAATTAGTGTATATTAATAGTGGGTACTGTAAGTTCATAATTAAATAATTAGTTATTGGTTGATCAAATAAAAAAAAAATAGAAAATGATTAAATCATTAGTAGAGGGACAATTCATTAAATTAGATGGAGTGATGTAAAATTGAAACTGGATAGACGTGAATAGATAGAATGGATATATAAACTAAGGATATGATAAAAATATGATAAGAGTATAAATATATAAATATATAGGTCATGGTGGAGGATTGGAGGATTAGTAAGAAGTAATTGATAAAAAACGATTTGATGGATATATAAAGTAATGATATTATAAAAATATGATAAGAGTATAAATATATAGATCATGGTTGATGAGGAATAAAATATTAGAGGATTAGTAAAAAGTAATTGATACAAAATGATTTGATATGATATGAAAATGATAAAAAGGTGGTGACATTAAGGATGTAAGGGTGTAAAAATGTAAAAGTTAATTAATTATGATTGAATAGTAATGTTAATGTTAATGGAAATAGTGTAGTCGAACATTGCGGTAAAGGAGTAAATTAATACGTTTGAGTAGGGGGAAAGTCCAGACAAATATTTTCTAAGGAACAGATCAATATTGAAGGGGAACCAATCTAGTTAGTTGTTTTCTAAAAAGCAATTAAAATCCAAATCTATATTTTGTCCATGTGGTGAGAGTGTGTTTAATTCAAAAATCCAGAACGTTTTTTGAATAAAATCCTATTAATAGGTTATCATTGTCTCATTATTTTATCTATTATTTTTTTACCTATAAATAATCAATTTACCTATAAATAACTTATTTTATATCCACTGTTCACACATTCTTACATAATTTTCACTTATTTTATTCAAATTACCTCCACAGCCATATAAAGTCCATATTTTAATTTTATATATATATATATATATATATATATATATATATATATATATATATATATATATTAGGGATGAGCGAATCGATCCGGACGAACCCGGATTCGATCCGAATTTCAGGAAAAATTCGATTCGGATCGAATCCGAATTTCCCCGCGATTCGATCGCTCGAAGTTTTCCTTTAACATCCATTCATTTACATTTACAGGCATTCTAAGATGGTGGACGGGACATGTCCAGACATGTAAGCTGGGGCAGTGTATGCTGGGACAGTCACATGCAGCCTATCAGCAGCCAGCAAGCCCGGTGACGTCACAGCGCTATTTAAGGCCGGCCATCTTGCTTTTCCTTCCTCATTTCTCTATTGCATTCGTGAGAGACAGAACGCTGTGTAGCTGAGGGAGAGAGGCAGTTAGACAGGCAGGGACAGGCAGGGACAGGCAGAGACAGGCTGGAGACAGGCTGGAGACAGGCTGGAGACAGGCTGGAGACAGGCTGGAGACAGGCTGGAGACAGGCTGGAGACAGGCTGGAGACAGACAGAAAGTCAGCGAAAAACAGGGAAAGGTAGAAAAATCGGAGGCTGTCACAGGGAGATTTTTTTTTTTTTTTCATCCAGCCTGAGTGTTACTAGCTGGCTGACAGGCTTTGTTAGCGTTTTCAGGCTGCTTATACTAACTAACTGTGCATATCTACTGAACTGATCTTAAGTCTGCTGTGAGGCATCCCATTCTGTGACTACACCAGCCTCTGTTTAAGACCATATAACCATTTGCACTTATTATAATTGAAATTAGCCTGATAAAGACACTTTTGCTGGGCATAGCACTTCTGGACCCTGCCAGGTCCACTTCTTCTTCTTTTTTGGGGCATCCCATTCTGTGACTACAGCAGCCTCTGTTTAAAACCATATAACCATTTGCACGTATTATAATTGAAATTAGGCCTGATAAAGACACTTTTGCTGGGCATAGCACTACTTGTCCCTGCCAGGTGTACTTACTGCTGGTTTTTAGGGCATCCCATTCTGTGACTACAGCAGCCTCTGTTTAAGACCATATAACCATTTGCACTTATTATAATTGAAATTAGGCCTGATAAAGACACTTTTGCTGGGCATAGCACTACTTGTCCCTGCCAGGTGTACTTACTGCTGGTTTTTAGGGCATCCCATTCTGTGACTACAGCAGCCTCTGTTTAAGACCATATAAACATTTGCACTTATTCTAATTAAAATTAGCCTGATAAAGACACTTTTGCTGGGCATAGCACTTCTGGACCCTGCCAGGTCCACTTCTTTTTTGGGGCATCCCATTCTGTGACGACAGCAGCCTCTGTTTAAGACCATATAACCATTTGCACTTATTATAATTGAAATTAGCCTGATAAAGACACTTTTGCTGGGCATAGCACTTCTGGACCCTGCCAGGTCCACTTCTTTTTTGGGGCATCCCATTCTGTGACTACAGCAGCCTCTGTTTAAGACCATATAACCATTTGCACTTATTATAATTGAAATTAGCCTGATAAAGACACTTTTGCTGGGCATAGCACTTCTGGACCCTGCCAGGTCCACTTCTTTTTTGGGGCATCCCATTCTGTGACTACAGCAGCCTCTGTTTAAGACCATATAACCATTTGCACTTATTATAATTGAAATTAGGCCTGATAAAGACACTTTTGCTGGGCATAGCACTACTTGTCCCTGCCAGGTGTACTTACTGCTGGTTTTTAGGGCATCCCATTCTGTGACTACAGCAGCCTCTGTTTAAGACCATATAACCATTTGCACTTATTATAATTGAAATTAGCCTGATAAAGACACTTTTGCTGGGCATAGACTTACTGCTGCCTGCCAGGTGCACTTCTGTTGGGGCATCCCATTCTGTAACATAGCATACTTCTCTTTATTTACACTAAGCAGCTCTCTTATTTACACTAAGCAGGCCTGTTGGAGGCTGAGTGTTACTGCTCACTTTTGGTGTGCATTATATTCTGTTTCATATAGACCCACCGCTGCCCGGGGGTTCTTTAAATATCACCTACTACCACGCCAGTTAGACTATGTCGGGCAGACAAGTGCCTGGAAGTGAAAAGATTCCGCAGGCAGAGCTCTCATCAGACTGGGGGCCAGTAGCAGCAGGAGTCACGCTGAGAGACCTAATCTGCCAGTATCTGCTAGCGATCGGGTCTCCACCAGTAACGCATCTGCCGTGGTAGATTGGTTGACGCGCTCATCAACAACATCATCACAACTTACGTCTGAGACCCCCAGTCTAGGGTCGGTAGGTTCCTCTGACACAACCCTGAGTTGGCATGCCCCGAGAGCAGTCCCTGTCCTCCCATTGCCTCTGGCCTAAGCCGTTCCCTCCCCCAGCGACGTATCCTATGCTTTGGGTTCAGCTCCACTCTTTAGTGAGGAGGACCATCAGATAGAGGACAGTCAGCAGCTACTGCCCAGCCAAGAAATGGAGGTGGCTATTCTAGCTAGGCAGACAAATAGTGATGTGGACAGTGTCGTGGGTGCTGCGAGCGTTCCAGCTCCTGCGCCAGACACTGTTGACGAATCCACGAACATCAGTGACGTACAGCCACAACTCGGTGATGATGATGATGACGATGAAGCCGATCGCACTTGGGAGCCGGGTGATGAAGGGGCTTCATCGTCATCATCAGGAGAAGAGGGGCGCAGGTTGCCCCGGAGTCAGCAGCTGAGGCAGCAAGGTGGTAGCAGTCAGCATGGGGGCACAATTCCAAAGGCTGGAGCCGGCCGGGGCCGGGGTAGAGCACCTGCTGTGCGGCAGTCTACCTTATCGGGAGGTAGTGGAGCAGGGGTTCCTGGAGTTGGCAACAGCAGCAGTGAATCAGTGAGGCCAGGGGGTGGGAAAAGTAGCTACTCGGCAGTGTGGCAGTTTTTCCTGAAGCATCCGCAGGAGGGTAACATGGCCACATGCAAGATATGTAGGCAGAAGGTGAAGCGTGGCCAGGGTCCAAATGTTGGCACCACGGCCCTGCGTCAACATATGATGCGTCACCATAAAGCGACCTGGGAGAACCGAGGCTCCCAAGGGGTGGTCCAGTCTGCTTCCTCACCAAGTGAGCTCCCAATTTCTGCCAGCCAAGGCTCCAGCACCTCAGCCGAAGGCAGCTGTGCGTCATACCCATCTTCTGTCGCTCCTGCTCCTCCTCCTCCAAGTCATGCATCCCGCCAGCAATCCATCAGCGAAGCCATGTCCAAGAGACAGCAGTATGCGCCCACTCATCCTACGGCGCAGAAGCTGAATGTGCTCCTGTCCAAGTTGCTGGTGCTGCAGTCGCTCCCTTTTCAGGTGGTGGAATCTGCACCTTTCAGAGAACTGATGGCTTGTGCCAAGGCGAGGTGGAGAGTCCCAAGCCGTCATTTCTTTGCCAAGAAGGCAGTACCAGCGCTGCACACTTTTGTTGAACAGAAGGTGGGCCAGTCCTTGAGCCTGTCGGTGTGTAGCAAAGTGCATGGCAGCGTCGACATCTGGAGCTGTAACTACGGTCAGGGACAGTACATGTCGTTTACGGCCCACTGGGTGAATGTGGTCCCTTTGCAGCAGCAGCAGCAACTTGGACAGGTCACGCCGCTTCGGCCCGTTGGGCCTGTGACACCGTGCGACTCGGCCTCCTCATCCTCCGCCATCTCCTCACCCTCCACTGTAAACTTGATTTGTGGCCGCAACTAGCAGAGTTTGCCCTGGAAAAGCTGTCCTGCCCGGCAAGTAGCGTGCCATCTGAGCGGGTGTTTAGTGCGACGGGGGCCATAGTTATGGCGAGGAGAACTCGTCTGTCAACTAAAAATGTGGAGAGACTCACCTTTGTCAAAATGAATCAGGGATGGATCAGCCAGGATTTCCACCCACCAATGCCTGATGCATGCGACTAGATTCAGCATGGTGCCACGTTTTACACTTTCCAAATGGTGCAAAACATATTTATGTCTTTAGGCCATTTTTTGGGCTCCTGCTGCTGCCAACTTCTGCCAACTCCAGGGTGTGATTCATCCAATTTTTGGGCTCCTGAAGCCAACTCCAGTGTATATTTGGGCTCCTGCTGCTGCTGCTGCCAACTCCAGGGTGTGATTCATCCAATTTTTGGGCTCCTGAAGCCAACCCCAGGGTCTCTTTAAAGTAATATTTGGGCTCCTGCTGCTGCTGCTGCCAACTCCAGGGTGTGATTCATCCAATTTTTGGACTCCTGAAGCCAATTCCAGTGTATATTTGGGCTCCTGCTGCTGCCATCTCCAGGGTGTGAATCATCCAATTTTTGGGCTCCTGAAGCCAACTCCAGTGTATATTTGGGCTGCTGCTGCCAACTCCAGGGTGTGAATCATCCAATTTTTGGGCTCCTGAAGCCAACCCCAGGGTCTCTTTAAAGTAATATTTGGGCTCCTGCTGCTGCTGCTGCCAACTTCTGCCAACTCCAGGGTGTGATTCATCCAATTTTTGGGCTCCTGAAGCCAACCCCAGTGTCTCTTTAAAGTAATATTTGGGCTCCTGCTGCTGCCAACTCCAGGGTGTGATTCATCCAATTTTTGGGCTCCTGAAGCCAACTCCAGTGTATATTTGGGCTCCTGCTGCTGCCAACTCCAGGGTGTGATTCATCCAATTTTTGGGCTCCTGAAGCCAACTCCAGTGTATATTTGGGCAGCTGCTGCCAACTCCAGGGTGTGAATCATCCAATTTTTGGGCTCCTGAAGCCAACCCCAGGGTCTCTTTAAAGTAATATTTGGGCTCCTGCTGCTGCTGCTGCTGTCAACTCCTGCCAACTCCAGGGTGTGATTCATCCAATTGTTGCGCTCCTGAAGCCAACCCCAGGGTCTCTTTAAAGGAAAGTTTGGGCTGCTGCTGCTGCCAACTTCTGCCAACTCCAGGGTGTGATTCATCCAATTTTTGGGCTCCTGAAGCTAACCCCAGTGTCTCTTTAAAGTAATATTTGGGCTCCTGCTGCTGCTGCTGCCAACTCCAGGGTGTGAATCATCCAATTTTTGGGCTCCTGAAGCCAACCCCAGGGTCTCTTTAAAGTAATATTTGGGCTCCTGCTGCTGCTGCTGCCAACTTCTGCCAACTCCAGGGTGTGATTCATCCAATTTTTGGGCTCCTGAAGCCAACCCCAGTGTCTCTTTAAAGTAATATTTGGGCTCCTGTTGCTGCTGCTGCCAACTCCAGAGTGTGATTCATCCAATTTTTGGGCTCCTGAAGCCAACTCCAGTGTATATTTGGGCTCCTGCTGCTGCTGCTGCCAACTCCAGGGTGTGATTCATCCAATTGTTGGGCTCCTGAAGCCAACCCCAGGGTCTCTTTGAAGTAATGTTTGGGCTGCTGCTGCTGCCAACTTCTGCCAGCTCCAGGGTGTGATTCATCCAATTTTTGGGCTCCTGAAGCCAACCCCAGTGTCTCTTTAAAGTACTATTTGGGCTCCTGCTGCTGCCAACTCCAGGGTGTGAATCATCCAATTTTTGGGCTCCTGAAGCCAACCCCAGGGTCTCTTTAAAGTAATATTTGGGCTCCTGCTGCTGCTGCCAACTCCAGGGTGTGATTCATCCAATTTTTGGGCTCCTGAAGCCAACCCCAGTGTCTCTTTAAAGTAATATTTGGGCTCCTGCTGCTGCTGCTGCCAACTCCAGGGTGTGATTCATCCAATTTTTGAGCTCCTGAAGCCAACCCCAGGGTCTCTTTAAAGTAATATTTGGGCTCCTGCTGCTGCTGCTGCTGCTGTTAACTCCTGCCAACTCCAGGGTGTGATTCATCCAATTGTTGGGCTCCTGAAGCCAACCCCAGGGTCTCTTTAAAGTAATGTTTGGGCTCCTGCTGCTGCTGCTGCCAACTTCTGCCAACCTCAGGGTGTGATTCATCCAATTTTTGGGCTCCTGAAGCCAACTCCAGTGTATATTTGGGCTCCTGCTGCTGCTGCTGCCAACTCCAGGGTGTGAATCATCCAATTTTTGGGCTCCTGAAGCCAACCCCAGGGTCTCTTTAAAGTAATATTTGGGCTCCTGCTGCTGCCAACTCCAGGGTGTGATTCATCCAATTTTTGGGCTCCTGAAGCCAACCCCAGTGTCTCTTTAAAGTAATATTTGGGCTCCTGCTGCTGCTGCTGCCAACTCCAGGGTGTGATTCATCCAATTTTTGGGCTCCTGAAGCAAACCCCAGGGCCTCTTTAAAGTAATATTTGGGCTCCTGCTGCTGCTGCTGCCAACTTCTGTCAACTCCAGGGTGTGATTCATCCAATTTTTGGGCTCCTGAAGCCAACCCCAGTGTCTCTTTAAAGTAATATTTGGGCTCCTGCTGCTGCTGCCGCCAACTCCAGGGTGTGAATCATCCAATTTTTGGGCTCCTGAAGCCAACCCCAGGGTCTCTTTAAAGTAATATTTGGGCTCCTGCTGCTGCTGCCAACTTCTGCCAACTCCAGGGTGTGATTCATCCAATTTTTGGGCTCCTGAAGCCAACCCCAGTGTCTCTTTAAAGTAATATTTGGGCTCCTGCTGCTGCTGCTGCCGCCAACTCCAGGGTGTGATTCATCCAATTTTTGGGCTCCTGAAGCCAACTCCAGTGTATATTTGGGCTCCTGCTGCTGCTGCTGCCAACTCCAGGGTGTGAATAATCCAATTTTTGGGCTCCTGAAGCCAACCCCAGGGTCTCTTTAAAGTAATATTTGGGCTCCTGCTGCTGCTGCTGCTGCTGTCAACTCCTGCTAACTCCAGGGTGTGATTCATCCAATTGTTGCGCTCCTGAAGCCAACCCCAGGGTCTCTTTAAAGTAAAGTTTGGGCTGCTGCTGCTGCCAACTTCTGCCAACTCCAGGGTGTGATTCATCCAATTTTTGGGCTCCTGAAGCTAACCCCAGTGTCTCTTTAAAGTAATATTTGGGCTCCTGCTGCTGCCAACTCCAGGGTGTGAATCATCCAATTTTTGGGCTCCTGAAGCCAACCCCAGGGTCTCTTTAAAGTAATATTTGGGCTCCTGCTGCTGCTGCTGCCAACTTCTGCCAACTCCAGGGTGTGATTCATCCAATTTTTGGGCTCCTGAAGCTAACTCCAGTGTCTCTTTAAAGTAATGTTTGGGCTCCTGCTGCTGCTGCTGCCAACTTCTGCCAACCTCAGGGTGTGATTCATCCAATTTTTGGGCTCCTGAAGCCAACTCCAGTGTATATTTGGGCTCCTGCTGCTGCCAACTCCAGGGTGTGAATCATCCAATTTTTGGGCTCCTGAAGCCAACCCCAGGGTCTCTTTAAAGTAATATTTGGGCTCCTGCTGCTGCCAACTCCAGGGTGTGATTCATCCAATTTTTGGGCTCCTGAAGCCAACCCCAGTGTCTCTTTAAAGTAATATTTGGGCTCCTGCTGCTGCTGCTGCCAACTCCAGGGTGTGATTCATCCAATTTTTGGGCTCCTGAAGCAAACCCCAGGGCCTCTTTAAAGTAATATTTGGGCTCCTGCTGCTGCTGCTGCCAACTTCTGTCAACTCCAGGGTGTGATTCATCCAATTTTTGGGCTCCTGAAGCCAACCCCAGTGTCTCTTTAAAGTAATATTTGGGCTCCTGCTGCTGCTGCCGCCAACTCCAGGGTGTGAATCATCCAATTTTTGGGCTCCTGAAGCCAACCCCAGGGTCTCTTTAAAGTAATATTTGGGCTCCTGCTGCTGCTGCCAACTTCTGCCAACTCCAGGGTGTGATTCATCCAATTTTTGGGCTCCTGAAGCCAACCCCAGTGTCTCTTTAAAGTAATATTTGGGCTCCTGCTGCTGCTGCTGCCGCCAACTCCAGGGTGTGATTCATCCAATTTTTGGGCTCCTGAAGCCAACTCCAGTGTATATTTGGGCTCCTGCTGCTGCTGCTGCCAACTCCAGGGTGTGAATAATCCAATTTTTGGGCTCCTGAAGCCAACCCCAGGGTCTCTTTAAAGTAATATTTGGGCTCCTGCTGCTGCTGCTGCTGCTGCTGTCAACTCCTGCTAACTCCAGGGTGTGATTCATCCAATTGTTGCGCTCCTGAAGCCAACCCCAGGGTCTCTTTAAAGTAAAGTTTGGGCTGCTGCTGCTGCCAACTTCTGCCAACTCCAGGGTGTGATTCATCCAATTTTTGGGCTCCTGAAGCTAACCCCAGTGTCTCTTTAAAGTAATATTTGGGCTCCTGCTGCTGCCAACTCCAGGGTGTGAATCATCCAATTTTTGGGCTCCTGAAGCCAACCCCAGGGTCTCTTTAAAGTAATATTTGGGCTCCTGCTGCTGCTGCTGCCAACTTCTGCCAACTCCAGGGTGTGATTCATCCAATTTTTGGGCTCCTGAAGCTAACTCCAGTGTATATTTGGGCTCCTGCTGCTGCTGCTGCCAACTCCAGGGTGTGATTCATCCAATTGTTGGGCTCCTGAAGCCAACCCCAGGGTCTCTTTGAAGTAATGTTTGGGCTGCTGCTGCTGCCAACTTCTGCCAACTCCAGGGTGTGATTCATCCAATTGTTGGGCTCCTGAAGCCAACCCCAGGGTCTCTTTAAAGTAATGTTTGGGCTCCTGCTGCTGCTGCCAACTTCTGCCAACCTCAGGGTGTGATTCATCCAATTTTTGGGCTCCTGAAGCCAACTCCAGTGTATATTTGGGCTCCTGCTGCTGCTGTCAACTCCTGCCAACTCCAGGGTGTGATTCATCCAATTGTTGGGCTCCTGAAGCCAACCCCAGGGTCTCTTTAAAGTAATATTTGGGCTCCTGCTGCTGCTGCTGCCAACTTCTGTCAACTCCAGGGTGTGATTCATCCAATTTTTGGGCTCCTGAAGCCAAACCCCGTGTCTCTTTAAAGTAATATTTGGGCTCCTGCTGCTGCTGCCGCCAACTCCAGGGTGTGAATCATCCAATTTTTGGGCTCCTGAAGCCAACCCCAGGGTCTCTTTAAAGTAATATTTGGGCTCCTGCTGCTGCTGCCAACTTCTGCCAACTCCAGTGTGTGATTCATCCAATTTTTGGGCTCCTGAAGCCAACCCCAGTGTCTCTTTAAAGTAATATTTGGGCTCCTGCTGCTGCTGCTGCCGCCAACTCCAGGGTGTGATTCATCCAATTTTTGGGCTCCTGAAGCCAACTCCAGTGTATATTTGGGCTCCTGCTGCTGCTGCTGCCAACTCCAGGGTGTGAATAATCCAATTTTTGGGCTCCTGAAGCCAACCCCAGGGTCTCTTTAAAGTAATATTTGGGCTCCTGCTGCTGCTGCTGCTGTCAACTCCTGCTAACTCCAGGGTGTGATTCATCCAATTGTTGCGCTCCTGAAGCCAACCCCAGGGTCTCTTTAAAGTAAAGTTTGGGCTGCTGCTGCTGCCAACTTCTGCCAACTCCAGGGTGTGATTCATCCAATTTTTGAGTTCCTGAAGCTAACCCCAGTGTCTCTTTAAAGTAATATTTGGGCTCCTGCTGCTGCCAACTCCAGGGTGTGAATCATCCAATTTTTGGGCTCCTGAAGCCAACCCCAGGGTCTCTTTAAAGTAATATTTGGGCTCCTGCTGCTGCTGCTGCCAACTTCTGCCAACTCCAGGGTGTGATTCATCCAATTTTTGGGCTCCTGAAGCTAACTCCAGTGTATATTTGGGCTCCTGCTGCTGCTGCTGCCAACTCCAGGGTGTGATTCATCCAATTGTTGGGCTCCTGAAGCCAACCCCAGGGTCTCTTTGAAGTAATGTTTGGGCTGCTGCTGCTGCCAACTTCTGCCAACTCCAGGGTGTGATTCATCCAATTGTTGGGCTCCTGAAGCCAACAACAGGGTCTCTTTAAAGTAATGTTTGGGCTCCTGCTGCTGCTGCTGCCAACTTCTGCCAACCTCAGGGTGTGATTCATCCAATTTTTGGGCTCCTGAAGCCAACTCCAGTGTATATTTGGGCTCCTGCTGCTGCTGCTGCTGTCAACTCCTGCCAACTCCAGGGTGTGATTCATCCAATTGTTGGGCTCCTGAAGCCAACCCCAGGGTCTCTTTAAAGTAATGTTTGGGCTCCTGCTGCTGCTGCTGCCAACTTCTGCCAACCTCAGGGTGTGATTCATCCAATTTTTGGGCTCCTGAAGCCAACTCCAGTGTATATTTGGGCTCCTGCTGCTGCTGCTGCCAACTCCAGGGTGTGAATCATCCAATTGTTGGGCTCCTGAAGCCAACCCCAGGGTCTCTTTAAAGTAATATTTGGGCTCCTGCTGCTGCCAACTCCAGGGTGTGATTCATCCAATTTTTGGGCTCCTGAAGCCAACTCCAGTGTATATTTGGGCTCCTGCTGCTGCTGCTGCTGCCAACTCCAGGGTGTGATTCATCCAATTTTTGGGCTCCTGAAGCCAACTCCAGTGTATATTTGGGCTGCTGCTGCCAACTCCAGTGTGTGAATCATCCAATTTTTGGGCTCCTGAAGCCAACCCCAGGGTCTCTTTAAAGTAATATTTGGGCTCCTGCTGCTGCTGCTGCTGCTGCTGTCAACTCCTGCCAACTCCAGGGTGTGATTCATCCAATTGTTGCGCTCCTGAAGCCAACCCCAGGGTCTCTTTAAAGGAAAGTTTGGGCTGCTGCCAACTTTTGCCAACTCCAGGGTGTGATTCATCCAATTTTTGGGCTCCTGAAGCTAACCCCAGTGTCTCTTTAAAGTAATATTTGGGCTCCTGCTGCTGCTGCTGCCAACTTCTGCCAGCCTAAGGGTGTGATTCATCCAATTTTTGGGCTCCTGAAGCCAACTCCAGTGTATATTTGGGCTCCTGCTGCTGCCAACTCCAGGGTGTGAATCATCCAATTGTTGGGCTCCTGAAGCCAACCCCAGGGTCTCTTTAAAGTAATATTTGGGCTCCTGCTGCTGCCAACTCCAGGGTGTGATTCATCCAATTTTTGGGCTCCTGAAGCCAACTCCAGTGTATATTTGGGCTCCTGCTGCTGCTGCTGCCAACTCCAGGGTGTGATTCATCCAATTTTTGGGCTCCTGAAGCCAACTCCAGTGTATATTTGGGCTGCTGCTGCCAACTCCAGGGTGTGAATCATCCAATTTTTGGGCTCCTGAAGCCAACCCCAGGGTCTCTTTAAAGTAATACTTGGGCTCCTGCTGCTGCTGCTGCTGTCAACTCCTGCCAACTCCAGGGTGTGATTCATCCAATTGTTGCGCTCCTGAAGCCAACCCCAGGGTCTCTTTAAAGGAAAGTTTGGGCTGCTGCTGCTGCCAACTTCTGCCAACTCCAGGGTGTGATTCATCCAATTTTTGGGCTCCTGAAGCTAACCCCAGTGTCTCTTTAAAGTAATATTTGGGCTCCTGCTGCTGCTGCTGCCAACTCCAGGGTGTGAATCATCCAATTTTTGGGCTCCTGAAGCCAACCCCAGAGTCTCTTTAAAGTAATATTTGGGCTCCTGTTGCTGCTGCTGCCAACTCCAGAGTGTGATTCATCCAATTTTTGGGCTCCTGAAGCCAACTCCAGTGTATATTTGGGCTCCTGCTGCTGCTGCTGCCAACTCCAGGGTGTGATTCATCCAATTGTTGGGCTCCTGAAGCCAACCCCAGGGTCTCTTTGAAGTAATGTTTGGGCTGCTGCTGCTGCCAACTTCTGCCAACTCCAGGGTGTGATTCATCCAATTTTTGGGCTCCTGAAGCCAACCCCAGTGTCTCTTTAAAGTACTATTTGGGCTCCTGCTGCTGCTGCTGCCAACTCCAGGGTGTGAATCATCCAATTTTTGGGCTCCTGAAGCCAACCCCAGGGTCTCTTTAAAGTAATATTTGGGCTCCTGCTGCTGCTGCTGCCAACTCCAGGGTGTGATTCATCCAATTTTTGGGCTCCTGAAGCCAACCCCAGTGTCTCTTTAAAGTAATATTTGGGCTCCTGCTGCTGCCAACTCCAGGGTGTGATTCATCCAATTTTTGGGCTCCTGAAGCCAACCCCAGGGTCTCTTTAAAGTAATATTTGGGCTCCTGCTGCTGCTGTCAACTCCTGCCAACTCCAGGGTGTGATTCATCCAATTGTTGGGCTCCTGAAGCCAACCCCAGGGTCTCTTTAAAGTAATGTTTGGGCTCCTGCTGCTGCTGCTGCCAACTTCTGCCAACCTCAGGGTGTGATTCATCCAATTTTTGGGCTCCTGAAGCCAACTCCAGTGTATATTTGGGCTCCTGCTGCTGCTGCTGCCAACTCCAGGGTGTGAATCATCCAATTTTTGGGCTCCTGAAGCCAACCCCAGGGTCTCTTTAAAGTAATATTTGGGCTCCTGCTGCTGCCAACTCCAGGGTGTGATTCATCCAATTTTTGGGCTCCTGAAGCCAACCCCAGTGTCTCTTTAAAGTAATATTTGGGCTCCTGCTGCTGCTGCTGCCAACTCCAGGGTGTGATTCATCCAATTTTTGGGCTCCTGAAGCCAACCCCAGGGTCTCTTTAAAGTAATATTTGGGCTCCTGCTGCTGCTGCTGCCAACTTCTGCCAACTCCAGGGTGTGATTCATCCAATTTTTGGGCTCCTGAAGCCAACCCCAGTGTCTCTTTAAAGTAATATTTGGGCTCCTGCTGCTGCTGCCGCCAACTCCAGGGTGTGAATCATCCAATTTTTGGGCTCCTGAAGCCAACCCCAGGGTCTCTTTAAAGTAATATTTGGGCTCCTGCTGCTGCTGCTGCCAACTTCTGCCAACTCCATGGTGTGATTCATCCAATTTTTGGGCTCCTGAAGCCAACCCCAGTGTCTCTTTAAAGTAATATTTGGGCTCCTGCTGCTGCTGCTGCTGTCAACTCCTGCCAACTCCAGGGTGTGATTCATCCAATTGTTGGGCTCCTGAAGCCAACCCCAGGGTCTCTTTAAAGTAATGTTTGGGCTCCTGCTGCTGCTGCTGCCAACTTCTGCCAACTCCAGGGTGTGATTCATCCAATTTTTGGGCTCCTGAAGCCAACTCCAGTGTATATTTGGGCTCCTGCTGCTGCTGCTGCCAACTCCAGGGTGTGAATCATCCAATTTTTGGGCTCCTGAAGCCAACCCCAGGGTCTCTTTAAAGTAATATTTGGGCTCCTGCTGCTGCTGCCAACTCCAGGGTGTGATTCATCCAATTTTTGGGCTCCTGAAGCCAACCCCAGTGTCTCTTTAAAGTAATATTTGGGCTCCTGCTGCTGCTGCCAACTCCAGGGTGTGATTCATCCAATTTTTGGGCTCCTGAAGCCAACCCCAGGGTCTCTTTAAAGTAATATTTGGGCTCCTGCTGCTGCTGCTGCTGTCAACTCCTGCCAACTCCAGGGTGTGATTCATCCAATTGTTGGGCTCCTGAAGCCAACCCCAGGGTCTCTTTAAAGTAATGTTTGGGCTCCTGCTGCTGCTGCTGCCAACTTCTGCCAACCTCAGGGTGTGATTCATCCAATTTTTGGGCTCCTGAAGCCAACTCCAGTGTATATTTGGGCTCCTGCTGCTGCTGCTGCTGTCAACTCCTGCCAACTCCAGGGTGTGATTCATCCAATTGTTGGGCTCCTGAAGCCAACCCCAGGGTCTCTTTAAAGTAATGTTTGGGCTCCTGCTGCTGCTGCTGCCAACTTCTGCCAACCTCAGGGTGTGATTCATCCAATTTTTGGGCTCCTGAAGCCAACTCCAGTGTATATTTGGGCTCCTGCTGCTGCTGCTGCCAACTCCAGGGTGTGAATCATCCAATTGTTGGGCTCCTGAAGCCAACCCCAGGGTCTCTTTAAAGTAATATTTGGGCTCCTGCTGCTGCCAACTCCAGGGTGTGATTCATCCAATTTTTGGGCTCCTGAAGCCAACTCCAGTGTATATTTGGGCTCCTGCTGCTGCTGCTGCCAACTCCAGGGTGTGATTCATCCAATTTTTGTGCTCCTGAAGCCAACTCCAGTGTATATTTGGGCTGCTGCTGCCAACTCCGGTGTGTGAATCATCCAATTTTTGGGCTCCTGAAGCCAACCCCAGGGTCTCTTTAAAGTAATATTTGGGCTCCTGCTGCTGCTGCTGCTGCTGTCAACTCCTGCCAACTCCAGGGTGTGATTCATCCAATTGTTGCGCTCCTGAAGCCAACCCCAGGGTCTCTTTAAAGGAAAGTTTGGGCTGCTGCTGCTGCCAACTTCTGCCAACTCCAGGGTGTGATTCATCCAATTTTTGGGCTCCTGAAGCTAACCCCAGTGTCTCTTTAAAGTAATA
This sequence comes from Gastrophryne carolinensis, assembly GCA_027917425.1. NCBI lineage: Eukaryota > Metazoa > Chordata > Amphibia > Anura > Microhylidae > Gastrophryne > Gastrophryne carolinensis. The sequence goes on from CM051241.1 coordinate 103,703,350, forward strand.
TTTGGGCTCCTGCTGCTGCTGCTGCCAACTCCAGGGTGTGAATCATCCAATTTTTGGGCTCCTGAAGCCAACCCCAGGGTCTCTTTAAAGTAATATTTGGGCTCCTGCTGCTGCTGCTGCCAACTCCAGGGTGTGAATCATCCAATTTTTGGGCTCCTGAAGCCAACCCCAGAGTCTCTTTAAAGTAATATTTGGGCTCCTGTTGCTGCTGCTGCCAACTCCAGAGTGTGATTCATCCAATTTTTGGGCTCCTGAAGCCAACTCCAGTGTCTCTTTAAAGTAATATTTGGGCTCCTGCTGCTGCTGCTGCTGCCAACTCCAGGGTGTGATTCATCCAATTTTTGGGCTCCTGAAGCCAACCCCAGTGTCTCTTTAAAGTACTATTTGGGCTCCTGCTGCTGCTGCTGCCAACTCCAGGGTGTGAATCATCCAATTTTTGGGCTCCTGAAGCCAACCCCAGGGTCTCTTTAAAGTAATATTTGGGCTCCTGCTGCTGCTGCTGCTGCCAACTCCAGGGTGTGATTCATCCAATTTTTGGGCTCCTGAAGCCAACCCCAGGGTCTCTTTAAAGTAATATTTGGGCTCCTGCTGCTGCTGTCAACTCCTGCCAACTCCAGGGTGTGATTCATCCAATTGTTGGGCTCCTGAAGCCAACCCCAGGGTCTCTTTAAAGTAATGTTTGGGCTCCTGCTGCTGCTGCTGCTGCCAACTTCTGCCAACCTCAGGGTGTGATTCATCCAATTTTTGGGCTCCTGAAGCCAACTCCAGTGTATATTTGGGCTCCTGCTGCTGCTGCTGCCAACTCCAGGGTGTGAATCATCCAATTTTTGGGCTCCTGAAGCCAACCCCAGGGTCTCTTTAAAGTAATATTTGGGCTCCTGCTGCTGCCAACTCCAGGGTGTGATTCATCCAATTTTTGGGCTCCTGAAGCCAACCCCAGTGTCTCTTTAAAGTAATATTTGGGCTGCTGCTGCTGCCAACTCCAGGGTGTGATTCATCCAATTTTTGGGCTCCTGAAGCCAACCCCAGGGTCTCTTTAAAGTAATATTTGGGCTCCTGCTGCTGCTGCTGCCAACTTCTGCCAACTCCAGGGTGTGATTCATCCAATTTTTGGGCTCCTGAAGCCAACCCCAGTGTCTCTTTAAAGTAATATTTGGGCTCCTGCTGCTGCTGCCGCCAACTCCAGGGTGTGAATCATCCAATTTTTGGGCTCCTGAAGCCAACCCCAGGGTCTCTTTAAAGTAATATTTGGGCTCCTGCTGCTGCTGCTGCCAACTTCTGCCAACTCCAGGGTGTGATTCATCCAATTTTTGGGCTCCTGAAGCCAACCCCAGTGTCTCTTTAAAGTAATATTTGGTCTCCTGCTGCTGCTGCTGCTGTCAACTCCTGCCAACTCCAGGGTGTGATTCATCCAATTGTTGGGCTCCTGAAGCCAACCCCAGGGTCTCTTTAAAGTAATGTTTGGGCTCCTGCTGCTGCTGCTGCCAACTTCTGCCAACTCCAGGGTGTGATTCATCCAATTTTTGGGCTCCTGAAGCCAACTCCAGTGTATATTTGGGCTCCTGCTGCTGCTGCTGCCAACTCCAGGGTGTGAATCATCCAATTTTTGGGCTCCTGAAGCCAACCCCAGGGTCTCTTTAAAGTAATATTTGGGCTCCTGCTGCTGCTGCCAACTCCAGGGTGTGATTCATCCAATTTTTGGGCTCCTGAAGCCAACCCCAGTGTCTCTTTAAAGTAATATTTGGGCTCCTGCTGCTGCTGCCAACTCCAGGGTGTGATTCATCCAATTTTTGGGCTCCTGAAGCCAACCCCAGGGTCTCTTTAAAGTAATATTTGGGCTCCTGCTGCTGCTGCTGCTGCTGTCAACTCCTGCCAACTCCAGGGCGTGATTCATCCAATTGTTGGGCTCCTGAAGCCAACCCCAGGGTCTCTTTAAAGTAATGTTTGGGCTCCTGCTGCTGCTGCTGCTGCCAACTTCTGCCAACCTCAGGGTGTGATTCATCCAATTTTTGGGCTCCTGAAGCCAACTCCAGTGTATATTTGGGCTCCTGCTGCTGCCAACTCCAGGGTGTGAATCATCCAATTTTTGGGCTCCTGAAGCCAACCCCAGGGTCTCTTTAAAGTAATATTTGGGCTCCTGCTGCTGCCAACTCCAGGGTGTGATTCATCCAATTTTTGGGCTCCTGAAGCCAACCCCAGTGTCTCTTTAAAGTAATATTTGGGCTCCTGCTGCTGCTGCTGCCAACTCCAGGGTGTGATTCATCCAATTTTTGGGCTCCTGAAGCCAACCCCAGTGTCTCTTTAAAGTAATATTTGGGCTCCTGCTGCTGCTGCCGCCAACTCCAGGGTGTGAATCATCCAATTTTTGGGCTCCTGAAGCCAACCCCAGGGTCTCCTTAAAGTAATATTTGGGCTCCTGCTGCTGCCAACTCCTGCCAATTCCAGGGTGTGATTCATCCAATTTTTGGGCTCCTGAAGCCAACCCCAGTGTCTCTTTAAAGTAATATTTGGGCTCCTGCTGCTGCCAACTCCAGGGTGTGATTCATCCAATTTTTGGGCTCCTGAAGCCAACTCCAGTGTATATTTGGGCTCCTGCTGCTGCTGCTGCCAACTCCAGGGTGTGAATAATCCAATTTTTGGGCTCCTGAAGCCAACCCAGGGTCTCTTTAAAGTAATATTTGGGCTGCTGCTGTCAACTCCTGCTAACTCCAGGGTGTGATTCATCCAATTGTTGCGCTCCTGAAGCCAACCCCAGGGTCTCTTTAAAGTAAAGTTTGGGCTGCTGCTGCTGCCAACTTCTGCCAACTCCAGGGTGTGATTCATCCAATTTTTGGGCTCCTGAAGCTAACCCCAGTGTCTCTTTAAAGTAATATTTGGGCTCCTGCTGCTGCTGCCAACTCCAGGGTGTGAATCATCCAATTTTTGGGCTCCTGAAGCCAACCCCAGGGTCTCTTTAAAGTAATATTTGGGCTCCTGCTGCTGCTGCTGCTGCCAACTTCTGCCAACTCCAGGGTGTGATTCATCCAATTTTTGGGCTCCTGAAGCCAACCCCAGTGTCTCTTTAAAGTAATATTTGGGCTCCTGTTGCTGCTGCTGCCAACTCCAGGGTGTGATTCATCCAATTTTTGGGCTCCTGAAGCCAACTCCAGTGTATATTTGGGCTCCTGCTGCTGCTGCTGCCAACTCCAGGGTGTGATTCATCCAATTGTTGGGCTCCTGAAGCCAACCCCAGGGTCTCTTTGAAGTAATGTTTGGGCTCCTGCTGCCAACTTCTGCCAACTCCAGGGTGTGATTCATCCAATTTTTGGGCTCCTGAAGCCAACCCCAGTGTCTCTTTAAAGTAATATTTGGGCACCTGCTGCTGCTGCTGCCAACTCCAGGCTGTGATTCATCCAATTTTTGGGCTCCTGAAGCCAACTCCAGTGTATATTTGGGCTCCTGCTGCTGCCAACTCCAGGGTGTGATTCATCCAATTTTTGGGCTCCTGAAGACAACCCCAGTGTCTCTTTAAAGTAATATTTGGGCACCTGCTTCTGCTGCTGCCAACTCCAGGGTGTGATTCATCCAATTTTTGGGCTCCTGAAGCCAACTCCAGTGTATATTTGGGCTCCTGCTGCTGCCAACTCCAGGGTGTGATTCATCCAATTTTTGGGCTCCTGAAGCCAACCCCAGGGTCTCTTTAAAGTAATATTTGGGCTCCTGCTGCTGCCAACTCCAGGGTGTGATTCATCCAATTTTTGGGCTCCTGAAGCCAACTCCAGTTTATATTTGGGCTCCTGCTGCTGCCAACTCCAGGGTGTGATTCATCCAATTGTTGGGCTCCTGAAGCCAACCCCAGGGTCTCTTTAAAGTAATGTTTGGGCTCCTGCTGCTGCTGCTGCCAACTCCAGGGTGTGATTCATCCAATTTTTGGACTCCTGAAGCCAATTCCAGTGTATATTTGGGCTCCTGCTGCTGCCATCTCCAGGGTGTGAATCATCCAATTTTTGGGCTCCTGAAGCCAACTCCAGTGTATATTTGGGCTGCTGCTGCCAACTCCAGGGTGTGAATCATCCAATTTTTGGGCTCCTGAAGCCAACCCCAGGGTCTCTTTAAAGTAATATTTGGGCTCCTGCTGCTGCTGCTGCCAACTTCTGCCAACTCCAGGGTGTGATTCATCCAATTTTTGGGCTCCTGAAGCCAACCCCAGTGTCTCTTTAAAGTAATATTTGGGCTCCTGCTGCTGCCAACTCCAGGGTGTGATTCATCCAATTTTTGGGCTCCTGAAGCCAACTCCAGTGTATATTTGGGCTCCTGCTGCTGCCAACTCCAGGGTGTGATTCATCCAATTTTTGGGCTCCTGAAGCCAACTCCAGTGTATATTTGGGCAGCTGCTGCCAACTCCAGGGTGTGAATCATCCAATTTTTGGGCTCCTGAAGCCAACCCCAGGGTCTCTTTAAAGTAATATTTGGGCTCCTGCTGCTGCTGCTGCTGTCAACTCCTGCCAACTCCAGGGTGTGATTCATCCAATTGTTGCGCTCCTGAAGCCAACCCCAGGGTCTCTTTAAAGGAAAGTTTGGGCTGCTGCTGCTGCCAACTTCTGCCAACTCCAGGGTGTGATTCATCCAATTTTTGGGCTCCTGAAGCTAACCCCAGTGTCTCTTTAAAGTAATATTTGGGCTCCTGCTGCTGCTGCTGCCAACTCCAGGGTGTGAATCATCCAATTTTTGGGCTCCTGAAGCCAACCCCAGGGTCTCTTTAAAGTAATATTTGGGCTCCTGCTGCTGCTGCTGCCAACTTCTGCCAACTCCAGGGTGTGATTCATCCAATTTTTGGGCTCCTGAAGCCAACCCCAGTGTCTCTTTAAAGTAATATTTGGGCACCTGTTGCTGCTGCTGCCAACTCCAGAGTGTGATTCATCCAATTTTTGGGCTCCTGAAGCCAACTCCAGTGTATATTTGGGCTCCTGCTGCTGCTGCTGCCAACTCCAGGGTGTGATTCATCCAATTGTTGGGCTCCTGAAGCCAACCCCAGGGTCTCTTTGAAGTAATGTTTGGGTTCCTGCTGCTGGCAACTCCAGGGTGTGATTCATCCAATTTTTGGGCTCCTGAAGCCAACCCCAGTGTCTTTTTAAAGTGATGTTTGGGCTGCTGCTGCCAACTCCAGGGTGTGATTCATCCAATTTTTGGGCTCCTGCTGCTGCCAACTCCAGTGTCTCTTTAAAGCAATGTTTGGGATCCTGCCCCTCATAGTGATGCCACTTCAACTCTCTTGAATTCAATTGTGCCACTCTGCGATTCTATTAGCGATGCCTCTGATCTGCATGTGATATTTCTTCAAAGTATTATTTAACTAACCCAGCACGCATCCTGTGCGTGTTACAGCAAGGCAGAATGGTTTACAACCCTATTGAGGCTCTAGGAGGCTCAGAAATAGCCGTTTTTAATAGCGATTCGTCGCAAATTTATTTTTGTCGGAAAATTCTGCGAATCAGTCGAATCGAATTTTTCAAAAGTTCGCTCATCTCTAATATATATATATATATATATATATATATATATATATATATATATATATATATATATATTATTTTACTAATAATTCCATAGACTAATAAGAATATAAATTAATCCAGACATCTCTTTCATGTCCCACTCACAAATTACCACATACATTTTACTTGGATCATGATATTATATTATTCTCCTAATATTATTAATAGTGATGATAAAAATAATAATGATATTAATATTAGTGTTGTTATTATTATTATTATTATTATTTTTTCATTATATACATCCTCTAGTGCATAAACAATCTTTTCTAAACAATTTCTTTGATCACTTTCTCATTTTTTATCCAACTTCTATTCAATTTTTAATCATATCAATTTTATTCACTTTCATTAATTTATTCATTCTTATCAGTTCCATTCATCCAGATTTAATTCATCCAGTTATTTAATAATGTATTTATTTATTGAATTATTTAAACACTTAATCATTATAACCAATTTGTTAATTGCGTCAACTATTTTTTTCCCAATTATCTATTATGATAATCATTTATTTATTTGAATCAATAGTACAATTAACTGTCACAATTCACAGTCCTCTATTTAAACAATTGATTATTTCATTCAATTCATTTTTGATTAACCATATAATTATAACTATAATACCACCAAAGAAGACCCCGCCTTCACCTTGAAAGCGCCGGTGAACTGAAATACTCAAGTTCAGCAGAAAAAAAGCCGGTAACCGGCTTTTCACTAGATAAGAGTATAAATATATAGATCATGGTTGATGAGGAATAAAATATTAGAGGATTAGTAAAAAGTAATTGATACAAAATGATTTGATATGATATGAAAATGATAAAAAGGTGGTGACATTAAGGATGTAAGGGTGTAAAAATGTAAAAGTTAATTAATTATGATTGAATAGTAATGTTAATGTTAATGGAAATAGTGTAGTCGAACATTGCGGTAAAGGAGTAAATTAATAAGTTTGAGTAGGGGGAAAGTCCAGACAAATATTTTCTAAGGAACAGATCAATATTGAAGGGCAGGGACGGGCTGGCCATAGGGCATACCGGGCAAAATCCCGGTAGGCCGACGGCAGGGAAGGCCGCAACAACGTTAATGACATGATGTGGAAGGGTGGGTGGTGGCCGGCAGGGGCGGGCTGGCCAACGGGAAGACCGGGCAAATTCCCTACTGCCACAATGTGAAGGAATGCTGCTGCAGTGGATAGAATGCCGGACGCTTGAAGCCAGTGTTTTGCGAGCGGCTAGGCAGCAACGTGCAGAGTAGTCAGGGGCTGCACATTTGGTAGCTCAATATTTAACAAAACTTCTCTCTCTCTCTGAACCCACCCTCCCGTCTCGGGCTGCGTCCTGACAGCCTGTACCTTTTTATAGTAAACGAGCAGCTGCTGGCCCCGCCATTCAGCATCTGACAGCAGCGCAGGGGTGGCTGGGAGAAAATGACGTCATTCCCAGCAGCGCTGCTCATCAAGAATGTGAATGGCGGGGCCGGTGGCTGATCGTTTACTAAGATAAAGGTACAGGCTGACAGGATATAGCCCAAGACGGGAGGGTGGGAGCCGGAGAGAGGGAAGTTTTATTAACCATTGAGCTACCAATGTCTATCAAAATGTGGAAAAGCATAGGACAGTGATCTCAGTTCAGGGGGGCCCACGAGGTGGGCAAGTCTATATGGATTAAAGTGTAAAAGCTAGCATTCTTCTCTGCTTTACTGAAGCCCCCAGATTTGTTTTACCTTACTCCACTTTCCCATGGCACATATGCCATCTGGACTGGCATCCCTTTGGCTGCGTCCCTGCTGGCCATTTATATAGACCAGGCTGGTGAGGGGTCAGCCAGGGATGCCAGTTGCTCCCTGTGCATGCACCATGGGATCACCAGGAAAGAGGGGGCCAGGTGACAGGTGGGTTCTGGTCCACTTTAATGCTTACGAAAGGATGTAAGGCTATTGGCAAATGCATTTAAAGTAAACCAAAACCCAGCATTTTCCCTCTGGGACACCCTGGTTTAAGATGCCCAGTTGTGTGAAACCCATCCTGCTCATGCATAGCCATTCAGTTGCGGGAGGCATGGCCGCACACAGCAAAGAGGATTCGAGTGATGCTGCCAGCGGCCGTGCATGATCTGTGGGCTCATCAGACAGGTAAGAAGTGCATGGCAGGGTTTCACACATCGGGGCATCCCAGTTCAGAAGAGTTGGGGAATGGAAATCAGCCAGCCAGCCCTGGAGTGAAAGGTTTGGTCCACTTTAAGGTAGGTATGTGGTCACAAACACAGCATCTGCTGTTTGTGTAATGTTGCAGCACATTTAATGCACTGCAAGGCTATGATCCAAATAAATTGTGCCCTTTATTCCCTGTCTTTTTATTCTGTTTTGCCTGTTCCTTCTTTCTGTTTCCTTTTTTCACATCACCCTCTTTTCCATGCTCACTACATTTTGTTTTACAATGTTGTCTCCTCCCTTTCATTTCTTTCACTTAATCTCCATCTCCTTCACTTTCCCATGATACGCCTGACCTCGGCTATATCCTGCACCATTCTGGCAATACCATCTGGTCCGGTCGACCACTCTTTTAGGGTGCAATAGGCATATTTGGGATGCCCGGCTAGCTTATAAAATAACAAATAGCCCTTCTAACTAAGCTTTTTTCAGAGTTCTGGGGGCAGCTGATTCCACAGCCAGAAATTATTGGGCGGCATCCTCAGCACCCTTCAGCATGCAATCACCCTGCTGTCACTGAGAATGCCACCTGTGCCCACACTAGGGACCCGAGTGAGGTAAGTTACCTGCCCAAAAACAGGCTACTTGTTTTTGAACTAGCGAGGCATTCCAAATAGGCTTGGAACCCTTTAATTAATCTTTTCATACTTACTCTGTCTCTGTGTAGCTATTTTGTGTGAATATGTGTGTTTGGGGTGCCATTCTGAATTTTTGCACAGGGCACCTCTTAACCTGGGTAAAACAAATGAGGGAGATGAAAGAAAAAGAGCTGGCAGAATAAATGTAATGATTGCAGAAATGGGGTAAACAGAGACCAGTTAGGGTTAGATATTTAAAGTAAAAGTGTCCCCTGGACGGACCCTCTTAACTGTCTGCAGTGAGCAGGGAACATGCTGAGAAGTCATCTGTTGATGAAGGGTCCCTTCTGCATCCAGTCAATAAGAAAGCGCGCTCCCTTATGGCTACTAGCCATGGCTCAGCATTATCTGCTTTCCTGGTCCCCACAGCCAAGCCAAGAGGAGTTGATAGCAGCAAAATGCCAGGGCTGTGGCACACACACATTTGACTTGCAAGAATAGCAGCACGGGGCGATTGAATTAGCGATTGCAGTTGCTGTCACAAAATAGCTAAATGCAGGGCGCAATTAGAATCGCCAATCGCAGATATAAAAGGGCCTGGGCCAGGCACAGTATAGCAGGGCCTGTGTGACCCAAAAATTCCCGGGCCGTTTTTTGTTCCCAGTCCGCCGCCCCTGTTGAAGGGGAACCAATCTAGTTAGTTGTTTTCTAAAAAGCAATTAAAATCCAAATCTATATTTTGTCCACGTGGTGAGAGTGTGTTTAATTCAAAAATCCAGAACGTTTTTTGAATAAAATCCTATTAATAGGTTATCATTGTCTCATTATTTTATCTATTATTTTTTTACCTATAAATTATCAATTTACCTATAAATAACTTATTTTATATCCACTGTTCACACATTCTTACATAATTTTCACTTATTTTATTCAAATTACCTCCAAAGCCATATAAAGTCCATATTTTAATAATATATATATTATATTATATTATATTATACTAATAATTCCATAGCCTAATAAGAATATAAATTAATCCAGACATCTCTTTCATGTCCCACTCACAAATTGCCACATACATTTTACTTGGATCATGATATTATATTATTCTCCTAATATTATTAATAGTGATGATAAAAATAATATTAATATTAGTGTTGTTATTATTATTTTTTTTTTCATTATATACATCCTCTAGTGCATAAACAATCTTTTCTAAACAATTTCTTTGATCACTTTCTCATTTTTTATCCAACTTCTATTCAATTTTTAATCATATCAATTTTATTCACTTTCATTAATTTATTCATTCTTATCAGTTCCATTCATCCAGATCTAATTCATCCAGTTATTTAGTAATGTATTTATTTATTGAATTATTTAAACACTTAATCATTATAGAAAAAAGATAAAGTCAGCTCTACCTGTATTTCAATCCTGTGGCGGTGAACAACACATGGGTCTGCGGCCGCGGAAGCTCACTCCGTAGACAATCATAATAAGAAATGTTGAGCCAGCCCAAAAATGTCGTAAAATCTTGTGCTTTTATTTTCTTCCATTAAAATCAGTAATCCAACAAGTTCAAAATGATAGATATGTACAAGATGGGCCCTAACGCCAACGCGTTTCGGACAATAGGTCCTTAATCATGACATCTAATGGTAACAATGAGTAGAAACCTTTTTATCCAATACCATAAAGGGGACACTCCCACCAGTCATGCGCTCTCAGGATAACCTGTGGTCAATCAGGATAATTATTCTGTCCCGGGCGTAACACCCGGGATCACCCAATTAACTCCATAGGATCCACATTCTTATATGGGATTAATAATCCCTATCTTTATAATAGTAGAGCACATGGCTGAATGGAGTTAAAATATAAAATGACCCCTGTGTTCTTAAACTATTTTCTCTTCAAAATGCCTTCACTATACATTTAATCTTTATTTCATTAAATACACTACACAACAATTAAACTCCTATATATTAAAAAGTGGAGACATATTTAATTAAACGGCTGAGCTGTGTTTCACCTCAGTCAGCCACAGTCTTTACCGAAGAGACAGTAATATACTTCTGGTCAAAGCAAATAACAAACGCAGATTGTAACAAGATGTCTTTACATTGTAACTGCTGTTGACATATTGATGTATCTCATTTCTACAGCTAAATCAACACTGCAGAGATGAGATACATTCATTCAAAGGGCTCTAAGAGCTGCTGCTACATTTCTAAAGGAGATTCCAGCAGAACTTGTTACATTTAAACATCACTTGTAACATTCAAAGATTACTAGTCTGTACTTGGCAGTCTGCCCAGACAGCTCCTTATTGAGTTGTACTCGCTCACATACAGAGGTGAATGAATGAAAGTACATTTAACGGCAAAAGGATGGCGGCTTTCTATGTCTTAATCTTTACATTATCTCTAAATTCCTATATTTTCTTAGTCTAGTTAGGCTGTAGTCATTTATTATTAGCAAAGCATTTTATGAATATATTATTTAAAAACATTTTAATATGTGAATATCATTATAATCTATATTTTACACTATTTTGTTCTAATAACCCTAACTCTCATATATACAATTGAATACTCAAAGTTTCATTCCATTATACTGTTATATTTCAGGGAAAGGGGGAAGCATGTTCTATTTCAAGAATAAATCGACATCCCATCGTGAGTTTAACCCATTAGGGATGCGTGTTCTGAGATGAAAAATCCAATAAACTTCTCTCTGAAGTAATTTCTCTCGGATATCACCTCCACTTATATCTGGTGTTATTTTCTCTATCCCCTTGCATCTAAAACTGCTGGTATCCCCCCCATGTATGTCTCTAAAATGTTTACTAACATTGGAGGGGGAGGAGGTCATACGATCTGATTGTGCTCCTGAAAGATGTTCCCATATCCTGCGTTTTAGAGGTCTGATCGTGCAGCCTATGTATTGAATCTGGCAACTTTCACAGGATACCAAATAGACCACATATGAGGTATTACAATTAATGAAACTATTAATTTCATACATCTGTTTGGTAACCTGGGATGAAAAATGTGTGCCTCCGGCTACAAATTTGCACAGACCACATCGTGTGCCCCCACATCTATAAAAACCTTTGCATGAAAGCCAGGTTTTATTACAGGTGTCCCTTTTCTTATAAAGGCTCAGGGATAACTTTTGTCCTAAGGTAGGAGCCCGCTTACTTACCACCTTGATTCCATTACCAATAATCTGTTTCAATTGGGGATCGCACTGCAATAATGGCAAGTGCTTATAAATAATTTGCTTGATCTTGGAAAATGACATACTATAGGCAGTGGAGACAACAAGTGCTCTGTCTTGAATATGGTTACCGATAACCTCATTTCTTTGTCTCCCACCTCTACGTGGACTGCATATCTGATCCGCTTTTAGCATATTATCCCTCTTTTTAGATCTTGCTATTCCTTTGGCTCTTTCTAATAGATTCCTACTATAGCCACGTTGTGACAATCTATGTGATATGGTTTCTAGTTCTTTCTCAAACACACCCTCCTCAGTACAGTTCCTATGAGCCCTAATCATCTCTCCCACTGGGATGGCTTTAATAGTGTGGGCAGGGTGGCAACTCTCCGCTCTCAGCGTGGTATTGCCTTAATCATTAAAACCAATTTGTTAATTGCGTCAACTATTTTTTTCCCAATTATCTATTATGATCATTTATTTATTATATAATCATAATTATGATAATCATTTATTTATTTGAATCAATAGTACAATTAACTGTCACAATTCACAGTCCTCTATTTAAACAATTGATTATTTCATTCAATTCATTTTTGATTAACCATATAATTATAACTATAATACCACCAAAGAAGACCCCGCCTTCACCTTGAAAGCGTCGGTGAACTGAAATACTCAAGTACAGCAGAAAAAAAGCCGGTAACCGGCTTTTCACTAGATAAGAGTATAAATATATAGATCATGGTTGATGAGGAATAAATTATTAGAGGATTAGTAAAAAGTAATTGATACAAAATGATTTGATATATGAAAATGATAAAAAGGTGGTGACATTAAGGATGTAAGGGTGTAAAAATGTAAAAGTTAATTAATTATGATTGAATAGTAATGTTAATGTTAATGGAAATAGTGTAGTCGAACATTGCGGTAAAGGAGTAAATTAATAAGTTTGAGTAGGGGGAAAGTCCAGACAAATATTTTCTGAGGAACAGATCAATATTGAAGGGGAACTAATCTAGTTAGTTGTTTTCTAAAAAGCAATTAAAATCCAAATCTATATTTTGTCCATGTGGTGAGAGTGTGTTTAATTCAAAAATTAAAAAATATATATATATATGAGTATAAAATCGGTATTCAATAGTAATAACTAGTAATACAATTATATAAAAATTAATATAAACAGTGGTCAGTAGATGGAGTTATATTAAATTGATATGAAAGAGATATATGTGTATATAATTGTACCGGTGATATCATTGATGGTAATGCTCATAGAAAGGTAGCAATAAATTGATGAGTCTAAAGGTAATAGTTTAAATTCACTTTATATAAGTCATAATATATATATATATATATATATATATATATATATATATATATATATATATATATATAATATATATATATATATATTATAAAACCTCTCACTCCATCGATTTTCTGGCATATTCATATTCTCAAACTAATTAATTTTAAATCAATCTTAAACCAATTTCATAAAACTATTTCAAGAAGGGGCGGGAATGCCCTTGCTGTCTTTTTGAACCAGGTGTTTCCCAGTGCTTGCTGGGAAATGTAGTTGTAGGCAGTAGTTCTATTGTCAGCTTTTCTTTGATAGCTCTATTGCCGGCTCTACTTTATTAGTTCAATTGTCGGCTTTTCCTTATTAAAAGCATAAAAAAAACTTGGTAATGTTTTGTAGTGGAAATAGGACAAACCTTATGTATTTATTACTTAATTAACTGATGATTAAAATTAAATTGATGATTGAAAATAAAATGAAAGTCAAATGGAAAGGAATATAAGTTTCTGGGACTTGATTGTGGTCAGATTTATTTAGTTGATTAGCGGGAATTCGTTTTGTTTAGTTAATTGATAGAGTATGAATTTAATGGATGATAATAGAGAATTAATTTGGCGGATGATAATAGAGTATGAATTTGGAGGATGATTTTTGTGAATGACAGCTTGGAAAGAAAGTGGGCTCCTGCCTGCCGGCCCCGTCCGCTGTCATTACCTCCCCGCCCGCTGTAACTCCTCCCTCCCGCCTCGCCCACTTTCTTTCCAAGATGTCATTACCTCCCGCCCCGCCCACTTTCTTTCCAAACTGTCATTACCTCCCTGCCCGCTGTAACTCCTCCCTCCCGCTCACTTTCTTTCCAAGCTGTCATTCCTCCCGCTCACTTTCTTTCCAAGCTGTCATTACCTCCCCGCCCGCTGTAACTCCTCCCTCCCGCCCCGCCCACTTTCTTTCCAAGCTGTCATTCCTCCCGCCCCGCCCACTTTCTTTCCAAGCTGTCATTACCTCCCCGCCCGCTGTCAGTAGCTCCCTCTCGCCCCGCCCACTTTATTTCCAAGCTGTCATTCCTCCCTCCCACCCCGCCCCCTTTCTTTCCAAGCTGTCATTACCTCCTCGCCCGCTGTAACTCCTCCCTCCCGCCTCGCCCACTTTCTTTCCAAGCTGTCATTCCTCCCGCCCCGCCCACTTTCTTTCCAAGCTGTCATTACCTCCCCGCCCGCTGTCAGTACCTCCCTCTCGCCCCGCCCACTTTCTTTCCAAGCTGTCATTCCTCCCTCCCACCCCGCCCACTTTCTTTCCAAGCTGTCATTCCTCCCTCCCGCCCCGCCCACTTTCTTTCCAAACTGTCATTATCTCCCGCCCCGCCCACTTTCTTTCCAAACTGTCATTACCTCCCTGCCCGCTGTAACTCCTCCCTCCCGCTCACTTTCTTTCCAAGCTGTCATTCCTCCCGCTCACTTTCTTTCCAAGCTGTCATTACCTCCCCGCCCGCTGTAACTCCTCCCTCCCGCCCCGCCCACTTTCTTTCCAAGCTGTCATTCCTCCCGACCCGCCCACTTTCTTTCCAAGCTGTCATTACCTCCCCGCCCGCTGTAACTCCTCCCTCCCGCCCCGCCCACTTTCTTTCCAAGCTGTCATTCCTCCCGCCCCGCCCACTTTCTTTCCAATCTGTCATTACCTCCCCGCCCGCTGTCAGTACCTCCCTCTCGCCCCGCCCACTTTCTTTCCATGCTGTCATTACCTCCTCGCCCGCTGTAACTCCTCCCTCCCGCCTCGCCCACTTTCTTTCCAAGCTGTCATTCCTCCCGCCCCGCCCACTTTCTTTCCAAGCTGTCATTCCTCCCGCCCCACCCACTTTCTTTCCAAGCTGTCATTACCTCCCCGCCCGCTGTCAGTACCTCCCTCTCGCCCCGCCCACTTTCTTTCCAAGCTGTCATTCCTCCCTCCCACCCCGCCCACTTTCTTTCCAATCTGTCATTACCTCCCCGCCCGCTGTCAGTACCTCCCTCTCGCCCCGCCCACTTTCTTTCCAAGCTGTCATTTCTCCCTCCCACCCCGCCCACTTTCTTTCCAATCTGTCATTACCTCCCCGCCCGCTGTCAGTACCTCCCTCCCGCCCACTTTCTTTCCAAGCTGTCATTCCTCCCTCTCGCCCCGCCCACTTTCTTTCCAAGCTGTCATTCCTCCCTCCCACCCCCTTTTTTTCCAAGCTGTCATTGCCTCCCCGCCCGCTGTCAGTACCTCCCTCTCGCCCCGCCCACTTTCTTTCCAAGCTGTCATTCCTCCCTCCCACCCCGCCCACTTTCTTTCCAATCTGTCATTACCTCCCCGCCCGCTGTCAGTACCTCCCTCCCGCCCACTTTCTTTCCAAGCTGTCATTCCTCCCTCTCGCCCCGCCCACTTTCTTTCCAAGCTGTCATTCCTCCCTCCCACCCCCTTTTTTTCCAAGCTGTCATTACCTCCCCGCCCGCTGTCAGTACCTCCCGCCCCGCCCACTTTCTTTCCAAGCTGTCATTCCTCCCTCCCACCCCGCCCACTTTCTTTCCAAACTGTCATTACCTCCCTGCCCGCTGTAACTCCTCCCTCCCGCCCACTTTCTTTCCAAGCTGTCATTACCTCCCCACCGGCTGTCATTCCTCCCTCCTGCCCCGCCCGCTTTCTTTCCAAGCTGTTATTACCTCCCTCCCACCCGCCCAACTTTGCGGCTGGGCTTTTTTTTTTCAAATGACAGAAAATTGGGGGGGGGGGGCTTTTCCGGGGGCTTTCCTGGGGCCATCCGAGCCCCTAGGGGGGATCGGATGGCACCAAATGAAAGAGGATACCCGGCCAATTCGATAGAGGGGTCAGGTGAGTATTTTTGTACAGTTATTTTTTTACTAGCAGCGGGGAAATCAAGGGTGGTTAATAGCGATTCGCCACGAATAAATTCGGATCGAAACGATTTTTGTCAGAAAATTCGGCGAATCAGCCGAATCGAATTTTTCAAAACTTCGCTCATCTCTAGTCATAGACCCTGTAAAAAAATATGGTCAATTCTTGACCACACATTGTGAGGGTGTGAGAAGTGAGTGAAGTTTTGAGGGTTAGCTTCCCTCCAACAGTCTGCCAAATAATGAGTATCCAAAAGTCTTCTGAACTCCTTGGATACTGCTACCATTTGAGGGCACACTATAACACTACTCGGGGACTGTCTGTCCAGATATGGATTTAAAACAAGATTGGAGTTCCCACATAATATTGTCGTCCCCCGCGCTACACTGCCCACTTTGTCAAAGAAGTCAGATAAAAAACCTATTTGATTTGTATTAGGTGCATATTAGTTAGCAAGTGTAATCTCTAGTTCTCGCATTGTCCCAACAAGAATCAAATATCTGCCTTCTGGATCTGAAGCTCCTTCGTACAGTGGAGTTGGGCATCACGTCTAAACCCTATCAAGACCCCCCTCTGTTTGGAGTCAGCGCATGCCATAAATACCTGAGGGTATGATGCATCTAGGAACCGAGGGGTGGAGGATCTCGAGAAATGTGTCTCCTGTAGACATAGCACCGCCGGACGAAGGGCTCTAAATTTTCGAAATGCAAGACTTCTCTCATGCGGGGAGTTGAAACCTTGAACATTTAAAGAAAGCACAGTAGTAATTTCAAATTAATTTGTCAGTCTCTAGGTGGATGTGTCAAGAAAAAAAAAATAAATAGAATAAATAATAATAAATAAATAAATAATAAAAAAAAAGCGGAGGAGGGATGTGAGGGGGGGAAGGAAAGGCTAGGATGGGCAGGAAGTAACGAGAGAATCAATCACAATAAACAGTGCAGAGAAGGACTCTCCCAATATATGCCGAATAACAATAATGCAAGGGATGCCCCTGAAGTTGTTCCCAAAGGCTCTTAGGCCTGTGTACGAGGAGGAACACCCCGTATCTCCTGTTTGCAAGAGTCCTCGTCCAAACCAGCTCCCTAACTGGTGCCGCAGATACTCTTTCGGACCAGATAAGCAGCCTATCATAGAAGTGATTGTCACTATCAATGCAACAAAGTTATCATAAAAATATAAGAAAATAGTACATCATGAATATGCAGGCGGGCATGCGGGAGTTATCAAAATCTCACACTATAAGGTGCATAACGAAGCCAATACACTTTAAAACATTGACTAATTGTTATTATGTAAATTTAATAAGAAATAACTAGAACGTTTCTACTTCCCAAAACTAAAAAGTAGCAAAAGAAAAAAAAAAAAAAAGCAAAAAAGGGATTCTCGTGGTCTGCCTTCTTCTTCATATCCACTCTTGCCCAAAATTATTCAACGTGGTCGACATCTACATGAAGCTTGAGAGTCCTGTAACTCAGGTTAGGGTAGTGCCCAAAGAGAAACACCCCTAACTCAGTGTGACTGAGGGATTATCTGGGGCATAATGACTAAGTCATACTTCACCAAAGGGCTTTTCATGTGTCATGGAATGAGAGAGAGGAGCTACATCCTGCTGATCAAGGGCCTTTTCTTAACCTTTTCCCTGCTCGCTGTACCTTAGGTGAGTCATCAACATTTCTGGGAGACTTGGTCTGGGTTGGGCTGGTAATACCTGCTTGAACCATCTGGCTCTTTAAATCTTCCAGTGAGGATGCTGAGTATAAGGAATCTTTATAGGTAAATGTTATACAGAAGGGAAAGACTCCTGTAAGATTGCAAGCAGTGGTTTTAATTCTGTTCTCCTCGCCAAGGTGACAGCAGATATATCTGAATAAACTTGGAATTTATATCCTTGAAATGTTAGGTCAGCTGATTGGCGCGCTGCCTTCTGGATTATCTCTTTAGTGTTATAAAAATGGAATTTTATGTCTCTAGGCAAATCTTCAGGGGGTCTGCGGGGGCCCAGGGTTCTGTGGATGTGATCAAATTCAAGCCTTTCCATCGAGATCCCAGGGACAAGCTCCTGGCACAGCGCTGTGATTGCTGACTTTACATCTTCAACATGCACTGGTACACCCCTAAATCTGAGGTTACATCTCCTGTCACGATTTTCTAAGTCTTTAAGTTTGGCTGAGAGAAGGGAGTTATTTATTTTCAGCTGGTTAACATCAGAATCAATAGCTTCTTGTCTATTACATCAGCCAGCTTTCTCTCTAATGTGTTCAGGCTGCATGACACCCTGTCCAGCTCCCTAGACAGGTGCTCTTTAATCTGCATTGTGTTAGCTGCCAGGGCTCTCTGCAGCAATCCTTTAAACTGATGTAGTAAATCAGCACTTACTTCCGAAGCCTCACTTACTTCGAAGCCTCACTGTAATCAATCTCTGCTAGATCCTCCAGGGTTATATCCTTCGCCATCTTGGATTCACCTCCTCCACTGCTGGCTGCTAAAATCCTCTCCCACACTCGTGCTGACATGTACCACCACTGCCTCGGGCTTCCCGCTGGTCTCCGGTGAGCCTCACCCCCGCACTGCTATGTGTAAATGGCTCCTGCGCTGCCGTCTCTCCCGTTCTAACGCTGCCGGGCACGGAGCCGTCCTACACTGCCGCCATTACCGACTCACGCGCATGCCGACCCCTTATGCTCTGTCGCTCAGCAGCTATAAAAGGCTTCCAGCAGCAGCAAGAGAGCAAAAGAGTGATCAGCGGAGGACACAGTGCCCAGGGATGGATGGGAGGTAAATATAAAATATAGAAAATATGAAGAGTGCGCATGCGCGCGGTGCGAAGATGGTAGCTACCTGATACCGCTCCATGCCCGACGGCAGAAGAAGGGGGCTGTAAGCGTCGGTGACAGCGCGGAGGTGGCCGTGGCAGCACAGGCATACAGATCGGAGTTGTGCGCTGCAGCAGGGAGAGGGAGAGCAGTGGAGGAGAGGCGCTACGGCGAGAGTCTGAGACAGAAGACATCTCCTGCGGAGCTGCATCCAAAATGGCGGACGACATCTCCCCAGAGGACCTTGACGCAATAGAGCTTTCAGAGGCATCTTTCCAAGAAGAGCAGAGAGGTAGGATGTGACTGACCAGCTCTGAGGCTCAAATAGAGGTGAGCAGTTCTTTGCTCAGTCGTTTTGAAAGTATGCTGCAAAGTGCTCTGCTAACTAATACAGCGCAGATTAAGGCACATATGTCCAGTGAGCTGGAGAAGGTGGCAGGTGGTTTGTCAACTCTGGAAGCCAAAATAAGTACCATTAAGATTGCCCAGGAGGTCCTCGATACTGAAATCAATCAGCTTAAAATAGATAATATTGCTTTGGCGACGAAGCTGGAGGACATGGAAAACAGGGATTGGCGCTCTAACCTGAGATTTAGGGGCATCCCTGAGCATGTAGAGGATCTTAGAGGGGCAATTAATGCTTTGTGTCATGAATTGGCCCCGGGCGTGCCAGCTGAGAGACTAGAGATAGATCGAGTGCACAGAGCCTTAAGACCACGTAGCTCGCCTAATGATCCCCCTCGTGATATTATCGCCAAATTTCATTTTTATGCATCTAAGGAAATGATCCAGAGAGCGGCGAGGCAAAATACTGATCTGTCATTTCAGGGATATAAATACCAAATCTTTTCTGATCTATCGTCAAGCACCATGGCAAAGCGGCGAGAGATGAAGCCACTGTTACTAATCCTTCAGGAACAAAAGATAAAATACAGATGGGGTTTCCCCTTCCGCCTTACTTTTTCACATAAAGATGCAACCTTCTCTGCAGTAAACGTGGAGGAATTAAAGGCACAGATGGCGGCTGCTGGCATATCTAGACTGGTCTCTATGAAGTCTTCCAGAGTGGGGGAGGACTCACCAAAGTCCCAGAGGTCTGGAAAACGCCAAAAGCGTGGGGTTCCGCGACCGGGATGCAGCTCATCACTGGCTTTTGAAAACGCCTGAATAATGCTCTCTCCCTTTTGGGTTTGGTTTACGTGTAGGTGTAATGAGACATGGATAATATAACCCATTGGATTGCTTTTAGGAGAATTTTATTAAAGTTCTGTTACTTTTACAGTTTACTGCCCTGGCCCTGACCTGAAGGGCGTGATCCTAGGGTCTGTTTAATGGTAGCTGTGGTGTTTACACGGATCCTTGCTTAGTGGGTTGGTGTAAATACCTTAGCGGGTCAATTAATGTATGTAAATTTTACAAATACTGTTTTTGTACCTCCAAGCGGATTTGTTTGAGATTATGGACGCCCCCCTGTCCGTCGGCTATTGTATGACGTACTCTCGTACAATCAGAGGGTTTTTCCCTGTGATTTTTTGGTAGTTTTAATGGTAACTTTCAAAACTTAAGTCTAATAGTTCTATGATCAGACTTAGTGGCTAGGCTGACAGGCAGACTTCTTTTTGGCTACTCTAGTGGTGGAAGAAGGTGCCGGCCAGCAAGCTGATTTGATCGGATAAACACTATAGTGGTGAGTGGTGATACTACTAGCGCCACGGGTGTAGTGCTTAATCGACCGAATCTCATTTAAAATAGATATTGGTTCCCTCCCTTGATCTTCCCTTGACCTTTTCCCTCTCCTTTTCCTCCTCCCTTTTTTTTTTTTTTTTTTTTTTTTTTTTTCTTCTTTCTTTTGTAAAGTGTAAAGTGTAAAGTGGTACTTTGGTACCATTAAAATAATTATTAAAAATGGTAAAGGTCTTATCATTAAATGTTCAGGGCTTCAATTCTCCAAATAAACGATGTTCTGCTTTTAGAAGGATTAAGGCCTTGAATCCGGATGTCATCTGCTTGCAGGAGACGCATTTCTCGAGATCATCCCAGCCCCGTCTTTTGAATTCATCATTTCCTCAGGTATTTGTGGCAAATGCAAACACTAAGCAGAGGGGAGGGGGTCTTGATAGGTTTTCAACGAAGGGCACCATTCCATTGTCACAGGGAGATAAAAGACCCGGAAGGGCGATTTGTGATTTTGGTGGGATTGTTGCAGGAAACTCAGGTTACTATAGCTAATTATTATTCACCCAACTCAGGACAGGTAGCGTTCCTTAAAAAAGTTTTTGAGGTAGTTCGAGAGGTAGCGCAAGGCAACGTGATAATATGTGGAGACTCGAACCTCACCTTAAATCCGTATTTAGATAGGCAATCCTTGGCTGGAAAAGTAGTAGGTACTTCATATGCGGCCGCCTCTAGACAATTTCGGGGATTACTGGACGAGTTCGCTCTAGCAGATACCTGGCGGGAATTGCACCCAGGGACACAAAATTTTACTCACTTTTCGCATGCCCATAATGTATGGTCAAGGATTGACCACGTATTTCTGTCTCAGAGGGCCCTAGTGACGGTAAAGTCAGTCAAAATTAGTCCAATATCATGGTCGGACCATGATTGCGTGGTCATGACTATGGATTTGTCAAATTGGGGAAGATCTGGTTTTACATGGTCTCTTAATACTGCTATCCTATCGGACCCTAAAGTAGCTCTAGAGGTAACCGAGGCCCTATCAGAGTACTTTCAATTTAACGAAAACCCAGAGACGTCTGAAGTGCTTAGTTGGGAGGCACATAAGCCAGTTATCAGGGGTCGGTTGATAGAGATTGCGTCCAAGAAAAAGCGCGAGAGAAATGCATGCATTGAGGAACTAGAGAGGAAATATGAGGAAGTTGCAGAAGAGGCAAAACAAAGAATGTCCCCCGATATCCGTTCTAAGTTATTTGAGGTAACTCAGGAGCTTAATTTAGCTCTTGCAGGCAAAGCTGAGAAAGTACTGAGGTGGATAAAACATAGATATTATTGTAAGGCCAACAAGCCGGATTCGCTATTGGCCAAGAGACTTAAGTTCCCGGATCAGAACTATACGCCTATCAGATTAAAGCACGAGAGGGGAGAGCTCACGAGTAATCCAGATAAAATAGTCAAAGTTTTCGGAGAGCAGCTATCGAAATTATACTCCAATGACACCCCGGTTAGGCCTAATAAGGTAAACGGGTTTTTGGCTGAAGTCCCCCTGCCTGAACTCCCCTTGCAGCTGAGGGAATCTCTTGAGGAGGGATTTAGTGAAATGGAGGTCCAACATACTATCAATAGGCTGAAAATTAATGAGTCCGGGATCGGATGGTTTCTCGGCGGCTTATTATAAGACATTTAGATCTGTGTTAGCGCCTAAATTGACAGCATGCTTTAATAGGATGCGTAGTGGGGTTTCCTTCTCAAGAGATTCCCTTACTGCTTCTATAAGTATGGTGCCAAAGCCGGATTCAGACCATACAGTGTGGTCTAATTTCCGACCAATATCGCTTATCAATGTCGATATGAAGATATTAACTAAAATTCTTGCTGACAGATTGTCGAGTTATATGCCTAGATTGATTCATAAAGATCAAGTGGGATTCATTCCGGGCAGACAAGCAGGGGACAACATAAGGAAAGTGGTTCAGCTGGTGCATTTGGCCAAAACTGCTCAAACCCCGGCTATGCTTCTTTCCTTAGACATCAGAAAGGCTTTTGATACAGTGCTTTGGGAATATCTTTTTGGCTTGTTGAGCAAGTGGGGATTTGGTCCTAAATTTTTAGGGATGTTAGAGAGGATATATTCAGCCTCTAGGGCCTATGTTAAATATAATGGCTCCAAGTCAGAAGACTTCTCGTTACAGAGAGGCACCAGACAGGGGTGTCCGTTGTCTCCCCTTTTGTTTGCGTTAGCAATGGAACCCCTGGCACAATTGATTAGGTTATCCCCGGATATTTCAGGGATACAGGTAGGGAAAACTCAACATAAGTTAAGTCTTTTTGCCGACGACGTGTTGGTAGTGGTGTCGAACCCTAGTGTGTCCCTTCCTGGTATTATGATGAGGTTAAAGGAGTTTGAGCTAGTTTCGGGCCTTCAGGTGAATATGCCAAAATCAAGAGCCTTAAATATAAGCATCCCCTCAGAGTTGTGCGCTAGTTTAAAACGTTCCTTTGGTTTTCAGTGGGAAGAAGCTGGAATTAAGTATCTTGGAATTAAGCTAACAAGTGAATATTCATCCCTCTTTGCTGCCAACTATGGCCCTCTGAGACAGAACCTTCTTGGACTTCTAAATAGATGGAAAGGATACAAATTGTCATGGCTTGGTAAGATAGCGGCCATTAAAATGTCCATTCTACCTAAGTTCTTGTATTTAGTCCGAACACTGCCATTTAAAATCCCTCAAATTTTTTTGCAGGCGCTGCAGTCTAGAATTATGGCATTTATCTGGGGAGAGAGGAGGCCTAGGGTGGCTGGGAGCATCATGATGACGTCTAAGACTCAGGGTGGGTTGGGGGTACCTAATTTTACTAAATATTACCAAGCTGCCCAACTAGCTCAAGTGGTATCATATCACGCTGAGGTAGAGGCTCCTATATGGGTCCAGATTGAATCTGAACTTTGTAAACCAACGTCGTGCGCTGCTATGTTTTGGCTTCCAAGGAAACTTAGGGGTAAACTGGATAATCCTATTATATCCCACTCGTTAGAAATATGGGATGGCCTGCGGTTCTCTAAGGGATTGGCGTCTCCCCATCTACCGTTAATGCACTTATGGAGTAATCCGATGTTTACTCCTGCTCTTATGGACCCGAGTAGGTTTAGCAATTGGAAAAAGGCAGGGGTTAACTGTCTGTTAGATTGTCTGGAAGGGTCGAGGATGGCAGGGTTTCAGGTGTTACAGCTAAAATACCAATTACAACCTAAAGACCTCTTCGGTTATCTTCAGATTAAACACTATGTGAGTTCTATGATGAAAGGAGTAGACACAGGTTCACAGCTTACTTTATTTGAGAGAAGGTGTAAGTTGGACCCTAGAGGGAGGGGACTGGTTTCTGATATCTATGGTGAGATATCTAAGGTCGAAAAGGGGAAAATTGTGCCATATAGACAGAAATGGGAAAAGGACCTAGGGGAGGAAAAGGAGTTGAAGGAATGGGAGAGAATGTGGATGGCTTCTTTTGGACCATCGGCGTCAGTGTGGGCGATAGAGGTCAACGTCAAAGTGGCCATGCGTTGGTACTTAGTCCCTAAGCAACTAGGGCATTTTAGAGGGAGAGCAGCGGGACTATGCTTTAGGGGTTGTGCTGCTGAAGGATCGTTCTGTCATACCTGGTGGGAATGTCCCAGAGGAGTGGGATTTTGGAGGAAAGTTTTTGTAGCCCTGGGTAAAGTATTAAAGAGACGTATCAGTTTAAACCCTTGGGTAGCCTTGCTAAACGGGTCCATAGGACATAGCTCAAGGAACCAGAAACGATTAGTTTACCACATCCTGACGGGGCCAAACTTACTATTGCGGGCGCTTGGATGACCCCTAATCTGTCATTTGGTGATTTTAAGAATAGAGTGCATTATATTATGTCGATGGAAAAGATATCGGCAATCAGAGATGGTACGCTGGATAGATTTCGAGAGATGTGGACTCCATGGGTCCAGGAGTTTAAATCGGCTAACTTCGATGTTTTTTTAAAAACCCCATCCATCCTCTCCCGTTCCCCTTTTTCCTCCCTCCCTCCTTCCTTGGGCGTGCACCCTCATGCCCATGAAGATGATCTAGTGTCTTCTTCTCACAAAGTGTTGATATATAGAGATAACGGATAATTTGAGTTGTTACTTTCTAGAGCTATGATAGAATCTTACATATTCTATGTGCATTAATGTAATATATTTAACTCAGGTTGATATAACTGACTTTGTAGTGCATTGTATGGCACTTTGCAACTATATGTTTCACTGGTGACAGTGCTATGCTATTGATAAATAAAAATTATATGGAAAAAAAAAAATATATAGAAAATATAAAATATTTTTTTTCTCCTTGTATCTGTGTTTGTTTTACACCTAACCCTTTGTGAACTGGTAAGGTATCCATGAGACCCCTATTTCAGTTCCCAAGGCTGGGGGCTGGCAAGGCACCTGCGGCTAGTGGGTGACTTGCCATTAACCCCCGGCACCCCCAATTACCTGCCTCCCCAAAGCCCAGGGGGGCAGAAGAGCCCGCCCACGCAGCTTGTAGCCGGCAGGGCGGGGGGGCACCAAAACTCGCCCATTCACCCTGTTCCTACAAGCCCCCATAGCTGGTCCTGGGCTGGTAATGATGGGTAAGGGGGACCCCACGTAATTTTTATTTTTAAAATTTCCCAAAAAATGCCCCCCCCCAGGAGGGGGGACCCTATGTCATTTTTTTAAATTAACCCCTTATGTATAATGTGGATAGTAGTATCTTATTTGTAAATGTTATAAAGTGCTCTTTTCAGTTTGGGGGGTCTCCTTGGCAAGAATTGGGGGCTACCAATACATATCTGGTACCGTTGTAATTGGGAGAAATGGGGCTTTCACATGCAATATGGTTTTCATTAATAAAACAAATGTTTTATTTAAAATAAAGACAATTATATTATTATTTATTATTTTATTATTTTTTTTTGTTTTTTTACGCAAAAATATTTTAAAAACAGTAGAAAAATTACAAACAAGACATTTCATGTTAAAGCATAAACTCTGCTGCAATATATATTTATTTATTCCTGGAAATTAGTCACCCTGGTTAGTCCTCCTGTTATATGATTACTCTTAGTGATTTTTTTGATGTCTTATATTGTGTCATAAGTTTTGTATGAAGCACCATTGCACATTTGATTGCAGATTTGCACACATTGATTCAGGTGATTAGATTTTAGGTATTGTGATTAGAATTGGATTTTTGGGTAGTATGATGATTCTTACAGACCCCCGGCGCCCCCTGGTGTTTTTATATATTTGTTATGTTTGTGGTTTATCTGTATTCATGTTAGTATGTCCTTTTATGTAACCATTTAGATTAATAAACTCTTTATATCCTTTTTACATTTTTGAGTGGTGCTGCTCAATAGTCACCCGGCATCTTTTTTTGGGGGAGGGTGGGTTCCCCCATTTCTTTGTTTGGTTCCAAATACTTTGGTGCTGGGTTGAGTGAGCACACGAATATCCTCAATATAACTAGCATTAGTGGCTTTTAGGCGAGTGCTGCCCAGTTAGCTTGTCTAAATTTTCTTTATATTCCTGGAAATTACGGCAAAAATCATGGTTAAACATGGCGAAAAAATGACCTGTCAACAGAGGGTAACAAAACTTCAAGTAGGCTGGCAATTAAAAGGGTTTATAGTACCTATGCATGTTGTGTATTGTTCTGCTTGAGGGACCTTGCACATTAAGATTTAGCTTGTTTTTTCTTGTTTGCATATTGATATTTTAGGAAAACAGGTTTTTTATTCTGCTTTTTTATAATTTTTTTTAGGGAAACCCTGTGCAACCTAAGATTTCTTCAAGGGATTACTTCCAGAAAGATGAGCCCACTACAACAAGCTGGGTACGCATGGAAAGCTTAACATGTCTACTTTCAGAGAATATATGGTTTGTGGGGGGTATTCCAAAAGAAAAGGGTTGTTTTGGTTAAAAAATTGCAAGGTGCGCACTTTGTCTGCAGAGCTGAAATTTTCAAGTAAAATTAAGTTATGCACATGCTTTACTTTGTGGTGTTTGCCAACTCTTCCATTGACAGTAGCTATGCATGTTTGGTACCGTTCTGTTCAGGGGAGGTTGCTTTTTCATATTGTACTTGTTTTTTTGTCTGCATATAGTTTTTTTAGGAAAATGTGGCTTTGATTCTTTTTTAGGGAAACTCTGTGCAACCAAAGAATTGATTGAGGGATTACTTCCACAAAACTACACCCACATAAACAAGCCTGGTATGCCTAGAACGCTTGAGGCATGTACTCCTAGAGAATAGTTTGTGGGGGGTATTCCAAATGTAAAGGGTTGTTTTGGTTGAAAAATTGCAAGGTGCGCACTCTGTCTGCAGAGCTGAAATTTTCAAGTAAAATTACCAGTAAGCACCAGTAAGCACATGCTTTACTTTGTGATGTTTGCCAACTCTTCCCTTGACAGTATCTATGCATGTTGGGTACCGTTCTATTCGGGGGATGTTGCTTTTTCAGATTTTACTTGTTTTTTTCTTTGTTTTTTAGTAAAATGTGGCTTTGATTCTTCTTTTTTATTCTTTTTTAAGGAAGCTCTATGCAACCAAAGAATTGATTGAGGGATTACTTCACAAAGCTACACCCACATAAACAAGCCTGGTTTTCCTAGAAAGCTTGAGGCATGTACTTCCAGAGAATATATAGTTTGTGGGGGGTATTTCAAACATAAAGGGTTGTTTTTCTGGAAAATCTGCAAGGTGCGCTTAGCACATATCGCAGTTGTATTTTATCTGAAAATCTCCTAAAGCTCTGTTTCTGTTTGGGGGAGTCTCCTGGGCAGGAAAGGGTGTCTACCAATATATATGTGGTACCGCTGTAACCGGAAGAAATTGGGGTTTCACGCGCAATAAGATTTTATTGACAAACTTACATTTTTTATTACAAAAAAAACACTATAAATTGCAAAAATTTTTTTTTTTTTTTTTTTTTATTTTCTTTGCACATACTTCACCCAAAAGTATTGAGAATACACTAAAAAAAGGCCAAACAAGACATTTCATGTGGAAGCTCAGACTCTGCTTACAAAAACAATATATATAATTTTCCTGGAAAATCCCTGAAAATCCCTTCAAAAATCAAAGTTTAACATATGTAGCGCAAAATAGTGAAAAGTGGTCTGACAACAAAGGGTGACAAAAATTCTAGGAAGGCTGGCACTTAAAGGGTTAAGGACTCCATTCCGTTTTCCCACGAGAAACCACACGAGAAACTCAAAAATGGAAAGAAACATTACACATACACATGCTTTTTCATGTATAAGTGCAGGGAAAAAGAGGCTGTGAATCGATCTTATATTTATACAGTGACATCTGGTGGTTCAACTTGGTATCACATTATTGGCCTGATGCAGAGCCTCCCCCGATCTGAGCTTATTTTGTTCCATTTTTCCTATGGCCCGTTTTGCTTACATTTGTCCCGGGGTTAAAATGTGATGCAGAGCCGCCGTCGGGGGAACTCCGTTAATGCTCCGTTTCTGTGTCTTCAATCGGGAAGGGTTTTTTTCCCCCTCTCAGAGGCATGCTATTTAGTTGTGGCTTCCGTTCCCGTTCACACGGACGATTAGTTTTTCCCTCCGTTTTAATGGATTTCCAAACGTACCTTCTTGCCATCCGTTTTCCCCTATTTTGATGTTTTGGACAAGTATACTTACATTTTTCTTCTTCCTTGTCTTTCATGCTTACCTGAATCTCTTTTTCTTCTTCTTCCTTGTCTTTCATGCTTACCTGAATCTTTTTCTTCGTCCTTGTCTTTCCTGCTTACCTGAATCTCTTTTTCTTCTTCTTCCTTGTCTTTCATGCTTACCTGAATCTCTTTTTCTTCTTTTTCTTCTTCTCCTTCTTCCTATTCCTTGTCCCATATACTTACCTTTTGGGACATGTAACTGTATGTTTGTTGTGAGAACGTACAGTGCCAGGAAAGAGAACACACCACAATTTTTTTTTTTGTTTTTAATTTTTTTTTTTTTGGTTAAAATTTTTAAAACTTGTAAAAAAGTATAAAATTTGTGAACAACCCAGGAGCCTCTTTCTTTCTGTATGGTTGGCCTTTTCTTTGGTCTGTGAATGAAAAACATAAATTTTGGCTTGTAATTATGTTTTGCTTATCTTGGATTTTTTTTGGTTTCCATATTTGTTTTCCATTTTCTTTTGCTAATGTTTTAACTTTATTTTTTTGGGACCATTTTTTATTTTGGGACATGAGTTGCAAATACATTTTTTTAGATAGATCCTAAACTTACAAGGCTTGTGGCCAACATGGCGTCTGGGGCGCAGTCTCCTCCCTTCTTCCTCCATCTGTTGCTGCTGTGAAGCTGTTGGGATCAAAAACACAAGTATATTATTGACTGTGGCTCATGAATGTCAGATTAGGTTAGGCTTCTATGCATCAAATCACTCACCTTCCACTGGCAACTCTTCTGCTTGTCCAGCTTGCTGGACCCCTTGGGATGTGCCTGCGACGTCAGAATCTAAAAAGAATAGTGCACATGTGTCTTTCTTGCATGTATCTGGACATATGTAATTTTGAGAGTCTTACCGGAGTCAGTTTGCTGCTCGGTGTTGCTCGACTCCCTGCCGTGCAATTCCCCCCCTGCATACTGAGGTCAAGAGGTTCCTCATACTCACTGGCAGAGGGGGGGTGGGCGTTGGCACTGGCGGTGGACCACATATCCCTTCACCAGATTCGTCCAACACTGGGCTGCGGGCTCTTCTCCGGGTGGGGCGGAACCGCATATTCCATTCATGCGCTGAAATATAAACACAATCATAAAAACATGCCCAGGCAAGGCCAGTGTGATTATTGCATGTCCAGTATCCCGAATTACCTGGAAAGTGTTTTGCGAAGTACCGCCTCACCGGGGCCTATGCCTCCTCTTTAAATCAGACCAGTGTTGGGCGATCTGTGTGAAGGTATAGGTGGTTCCAGAAATGCGGGCTATCGCGTCCACCAGCGCCAACGTCCTCTTCTCATAATCGCACGGCAGGAAATCGAAGCGATTCCTCAGCATCATCTGTTTTGTTAAAAAAAACAATGATACCCCATTAGTCACACAAAAACTTTTCCAAGTCTCATGCCCTACCTAAAGTCCCTTTCTGCCCCTCATTCCTACTTACATGGACCTAGTTCTACAATATGCATGTAGGCTAGTTTGATGTTGCGCACATGTTTAAAAGTAAGGTGGTCTAGTAATTTACTTTAACAAGTCAGTTGATCCTCATTAATCTTGCCCTGCCATAGCTATTTTTTAAAAGCACCTTGTGCGTGCACATAAACGCACGCTCGCCTACTCACATCCATGATAAGGTCGTCCTGCTCTGCTGTGTAAATTGCTGGCGACATTATTCTTGGTGTGCCACACACCCCGCTTCACTTTTAAATATTCTTCACTTAATGGGTTAACTCACCGCCAGGTGACGCAGTGCAGAGAGGAAGTCTTGTAACGAGCCCCCTTCCGGCCTATATATACCTGGTACCTCCCTTCAATCACCAGTATTTTTCTCTCTGCTTGACGACAAGACAGAAGATTGAAGTCTCCTGCTTACAGGTAGCCGGGGTCTTACCCCGGAACCCCCCTTTTGGTCTATTTCTGCCCGGTTTGAGTGTTTATACCTTGATGGTGGAATGGAGGCCTCCCAGCCTAGGCTGCTCACTGGGCAAATGGTAGATGGCACTTTAAGTGCCTAGGAGCTTATCTCCTCCGCTCGACCTCATGCGTGGGGCAATGTGGCTATCCGGCATGGTGATCCGGAAATGGGATGCCCCTGTCCCGAGGGTCCCCGTAGCCCCTTTCTCTCCCGTTACGGTCCCTTCTCCCTTCACTATGGGGGGGGGTTTGAGGGTGTGCATTAGGTATGTGTTTCACAAGTATAACTTTATTACAACATGTGTGTGTTTACGTTATGCATTGAGCTTACTTCAGCATGTGTGCACTCTTTTTCACTATGGTTTAGGTCTGCTTGGGGGCAGACCGCGCTGGGCAGGTTGGCTTGCCGCCTAAGTAGCCCCCTCCCGCCTCCCCCCTTCCCCGCTGGTCTTGTGGCCACTGTATGTAGTCTGCTTTGGCATGGCTGCGCTATGCGGTCTTTTCTCTTTCCTCCCCCCTCCGCTGCTTCCTGCCTGTGCGCACGTGTAGTGGCTCATCTGGTGTAATCCCCAGTTGATTTGGCCGCACTGTTCAGCATAGGGGGCGGGTCCCGGTGACGCGGCGACGGGGGCGTGGCGGCGGCATCATGCGGCGGCCCCAGCTTCACTTCCTTTCAAAGGGGAAGTTACGTGGGGCGCGCGGCCGCACTTGGTTTCATTTTCTCCTGTGCTGCTGCTGCTGGCTGCTGTCTCGTCCCTCCGGTTGCTGCTCTTGGTCTGTCCAGGTAAGTGGCCCCACCTTGGTGGGGCCGTTGAGTGGGAATTGTATATCTTTCATGTATAGATATGGTGGTGAGTTATTTTTTATTAAGGGGCATGGCTTTTTGCTCATTTAAAAGGCACTTTGGTGCCATGCATATATGGTTGTTTCACACATGAGGATCTGATTGTGGTTTTTTCTTGCCTTACAGATCCCGGGATCCCTGTTTATGGTGGCCCTCCGGCTCTGTTGCCTGGCTAGTTTTTATTTAAAAAAAAAAAAAAAAAAAAAAAGATATCAAATAATTAATTGGGATATTTTTTATATTTTAAGAATGCATATAATATATATATATATATATATATATATAATATATATATATATATATATATATATATATACACATTTTATATATTTTATATTATATTATAATATATATATAAAATATATATATAAAATATATATATATATATAAAATATAAATATATATAAAATATAAATATATATATATATATATATATATATATATATATATATATATATATATATATATATATATATATATATATATATAAAATATATATATATAAATATATATATATATATATATATATAAAATATATATATATATATATATATATATATATATAAATATATATATATATATATATATATATATAAAATATATATATATATATATATATATATAAAATATATATATATATATATATATATATATATATATATATATATATATATATAAAATATATATATATATATATAAAATATATATATATATATATATATATAAAATATATATATATATATATATATATAAAATATATATATATATATATATAAAATATATATATATATATAAAATATATATATATCTATATTGTGGTAAGGTGGTGCAAGGGGCCGTCATTGACGGCAGATATGTAGCACCAATGTACCTGGCATTGGTGCAGTAAAGTCGTGTAGTCTGATTTCCAGCATCAGCTGCTGGTGGCAGTTTGCTGCTGTTGCTTTAGAATAGCCGAAAGGCTAACCTGGGACGGCTTTACTGGGATGGAGTAGAGCAGGGTGGGACTCCATCCCACTTCCCAGGTCCAGGTTTTGCGGGCTGTTTAAATAGCCTGGGGAATCAGCTGTGCCCTGTCCTTTGTCTAGAGCTCACATGGGAGTGAGACTGGCTGAAATCTCCTGTGGAGGCTGTTCATGCGGACCTGAGGCCTATTTGATTGTAAACAGGACCTTTGCTCAAGGACTAAAAGCTGTTTGCCTGACTGTATCATTTATGCTGCGGTTTCCTGAAAAGGTGATGTAACCTGTATGGACATATGCTTTTGTGGATTTTTGTGTGAAATAAACAGACTTTACTTTGAACTGTTTGCCTCTGCCTCTATACTGCTGACACCCGGTCGCCTACCAGAGCTAATCTCCACAATATATATATATATATATATATATATATATATATATATATATATATATATATTATTATTATTAAGGGGGACCTTCCTTTTTGAAAAAAAAATAAAAAATATATATATATAAAAATCCTCCCTTCCGGGACATTTACAAATAAGGGGGCATCCCGGGTTGGCTTATGCCTTAAAACCCAAATATTGCGAATACCATAAATCACCATATGGAGGCTTCCGTTATTGCCGGAAACGGTTCTTCTGAGCCATTCGGGGGGTGCGTAAGTTGTGGGGCTCTACTCCCAGCTGATGTCTTTATTTGCATCCCTTGTGTAAAACAGAGTATTGCGCGCCAGTCCGTTGCTTCGGCTGCTGGCCCATCGCATCCTTCATCATCGCCTACCTCGCCCTCCCTGTTCCAGACCCCGCATGACACTGTCAAAAGTGGGGATTCGCAGTCCGAGGTGGCGGCACGGTCGGCCAGCCCCCGGAAAGTTGTGCCCGTTAAAGCAGGGTTAAAGGCCGCTGCAAAACGGAGGCACCTGACTCCGGTACCTTCGGCTCCACAGGACGAGTTATGTGAGCCTGTGGAATGGTCCGATGGATCCCCGGATGAGGAAGATTTCCTGTTGGAGTCAGATGAGCCTGCAGATCAGCTTGAGGCTGATGCGATTGGCGATTGGTCGGAGGGGGTTGTTTTTGACACCCCCTCCATTCTGGCTCAAATGTTTAAAATTTTGAATTTAGATCCACCTGAGGCTGTCACCCTGCCAAAGGGTAAGTTGTTTAAGGAGCCTCAGCCGCGTTGGGTTTTTCCCAGACAACACCACTTTGAGAGGGTGGTCCTTAAGGAATGGGAACATCCCACGTGGTTATCTGCAATCCCTTCCAGTTGGGAAAAGCGTTATCCTTTTCCGCCAGAATTGGTAAAGCTTTGGTCTGTCCCTCCTGACGTCGATACCCCTGTGCTAGGGCTCTCCAGCACGGCTATGGTACAGTCTGCTGAGACCACTGTCCCTAAAGATGGGGAAGATCGTCGGATTGACCAATACGCGCGCCATGGTTTTATTTATTCTGGGTCAGCGTTGCGCCCGGTGTGTGCTTCAGCCCTTCTTCTATTGGCGATTAGGTATTTAATTCAGGGGCTATGAGGATCTCAATCCCGCTTGTAAACAGTTTACTGCGCTTAAGCAGTGTGAATCTTTTGTGTCCTATGTCCTATCCGCTCAGGACGATGCGCTGGCTATGAGTAGCAAGGCAGCGGCTATGCTGGTGGATATTCGCCGGTCAGTATGGCTGCGTCAGTGGTCGGCAGACGCAGTTTCTAAGAAGGTGCTCACAGCTCTCCCCTTTTTGGGGTTGCGTCTGTTTGGGGAGAAAATTGATTCAGTCGCAAAGGGTGGTAAGATGCCACAACGCAAGAGGCCTCGTGGCCCCTTTAGGGGGGCAGGTTCCGGTAGGCCTTCCTTTCTAGGATTCAGAGCGGGCAGGGGGGCTTCCTCTCCCGCTACCAGAGGTGCAGGTTGGACTCGGGGGAGGGACCGTGGCCGGCCCACTCAGTCCTGGGGCACCAAGCCCAAACCTGCTGATAAACCCTCTCAGCAATGAGGGGCTGCCCTCACCCGTGCGGGTGGGGGGGACTATTGCGACACTTCTCCCAGGTTTGGAACCAAGTGGTTCCAGGCAGATGGATCCAGGAGGTAGTGTCGGCCGGTTACGACCTGGAATTCGAGTCTCACCCTCCTTCACGGTTCGTTCGGTCTCGGTGCCCATCGATCCTTTGGCCACGCAGGGGCTCCTGGCGTCGGTAAGGAATCGGTTAGAGATGGCGGTCATCCGGCCGGTGCCGCGCTTAGAGATGGGCCTCGGTTTCTACTCCAATCTTTTCGCAGTCCCCGAGAAAGATGGGTCGGTTCGTCCCGGCCTGGACTCTCATCAACACAGAGTGTTTCTTCCTTTTGCCCAAATTCACACGAGGACGCTTCAGCTTTTTCTGTTAGCGTCTTGGGACCAGCAGCCTCGGTCGCTGGATCAGTTCTTCCAGATGTCCTCCCGGGTCCGGCAGTCCCTCCTGTGGTGGTTGGTCTCGACCAATCTGGTGTAGGGCAGGTTTTTCCTGACCCTCCTTTGGAAAATTGTCACCGCAGACGCCAGTCTGTCGGGATGGGGCGGATTCTGGAAGGAGCTGCAGTTTCAGGGGCAGTGGGGACCTCAAAGGGCCCACTTACCCACCAATATTCTGAAACTGAGAACCATCCGTCGGGTGCTTGCTCTCCTGACTCAGCACGTTCTGGGGCTTCCGGTCTAGGTGCGTTCAGACAATCAAACAGCGGTTGCTTACATCGGTCATCAGGGAGGGACTCACAGTCTGAGTGCTCTCAGAGAAGTGTCCCTGATCCTGACCTGGGCGGTGTCCCATGTTCCTTGTCTCTCGGCGGTTTACATTCCAGAGGTGAAGAACCAGGTAGCGGACCGGTTGAGCAGGGGCTCTCCCCGTCTGGGAGAATGGGCTCTCCATCCTCGGGTGTTTCGCTCACTGTGTCTCCGATGGTTGTCAAGAACAGTCCAGGAGGGCAGGTGCACACTTACCTTGAGTATGTCGGGTGCCAAGGCCGCGGTGGCGCCGCTTTACAACAAGTTAGATAAAGGGCCAGCACACCAATAGTTAAATCAAATAGACTTGTATTAAATGATATCCAGCAAGATGAGGTACATACAGACCATTCAGCTGCATCAAAGTCCATAAGATAGGGTAGGTGATAGCAGAACAGTGTCCATAAGCCGACGTTTCGAGGGTGTAAAAAAACCCCTTCCTCAGGGCAGACAAACAGTGGCAAGACCGCAGCTTGCCTTTTAAAGGTCAGAGGTGCTGTGATTACCACCTGACGTGATATGACGTCAGGTGGTAATCACAGCACCTCTGACCTTTAAAAGGCAAGCTGTGGTCTTGCCACTGTTGTTTGTCTGCCCTGAGGAAGGGGGTTTTTTACACCCTCGAAACGTCGGCTTATGGACACTGTTCTGCTATCACCTACCTTATCTTATGGACTTTGATGCAGCTGAATGGTCTGTATGTACCTCATCTTGCTGGATATCATTTAATACAAGTCTATTTGATTTAACTATTGGTGTGCTGGCCCTTTATCTAACTTGTGTCTCCGATGGGGGACCCCGGAGGTGGACCCGTTTGCCTCTCGCAGGCTCCCGAACTTCGTTTCGCTCTCCCAGGATCCTCTGGCTCTGGCAGTGGACGCCATGTCCCTGAGCTGGGGAGTTCTGGGATTTCTATACCTGTTTCCTCCGATGCCCATGCTGGGCAGGGTGCTTCAGAAGTTGGCTCTGGAAAAGGTGTCCGCCGTTCTCGTGGCCCCAAGGTGGCCAGGGCGAGTGAGGTTCGCAGACATCGTTCGGCTGGCAGTGGACCAGTTCGTTCTGCCTCTTCGGCCTGATCTGCTCACTCAGGGTCAATTGTGTTACCCCAATTTACCAGTGCTGGGTTTGATGGCCTGGCTGCTGAAACCTCCATCCTGAAGGAGGAGGGTCTTTCTGATTCAGTCATTAAGACTCTGATCAGTGCCCGGAAGATGTCTTCTTCCATCACCTACTATAGGACTTGGAAAGCCTATATCGCTTGGTGTGAGATAAGATCTTTTCCTTGTAGGGTCTTTACGGTCTCCAGGATTCTGGAGTTTTTACAATCAGGGCTGGACTCTGGTCTCCAGCTAAGTACGTTGAAAGGGCAAGTCTCTGCCTTATCTATCTTTTTTCAGAAGCGTGTTGCGCTTAAGCCTTTAGTTAAAACTTTTTTCCGGGGGGTTACGCATGTGCGGCCTCCCAGGAAACCATTACTCGGAGTTGGCGGCCTTGTCTATCCACAGGTGCCTTACTTTGAGAGGCATCAGGATAAAGTGGTCTTTCGGTTCAAGCCAGACTTTCTTCCTAAGGTTGTTTCTGCTTTTCATTTGAACCAAGATATTGTTCTTCCCTCCTTGTGTCCTAATCCTAAGAATGACAAAGAGAGGGTTTTGCATTGTTTGGATGTAGTACGCTGTGTTAAGTACTACTTGATTATCATGTCTCCTTTTCGTAGGACGGATTCCTTTTTTGCTGTGCCCCATGGGCCTAAGAAGGGTTTGGCACCAGCCAAATCTGCCATTAGCAAGTGGATACGTCAGGCCGTTACTGCGGCCTATTCTGCTAAGGGAAGAGTTCCCCCTTTTCGTATCACTGCTCATTCTACTCGCGCCGTTGGGGCGTCTTGGGCTTTTCAGCACCAAGCTTCTGTTGAACAAGTTTGTAAGGCCGCCACTTGGTCTTCTGTTCATACTTTTCTAAGTTTTACAAAGTTGATGTGCGAGCCACAGCGGATGCTGTTTTTGGCCGCAAAGTTCTGCAGACTGCAGTCATTTAAGTTATGCTTCACCTGGCCTTGAGATGCCCATCCCTTGTGGACACTGCTTTTGGATATCCCATTAAGTAAAGAATATTTAAAAGTGAAGCGGGGTGTGTGGCACACCAAGAATAATACCATTTTGTGAGTACTCACCTGAAAAATGGATATTGTTGGTGTGCCACACACCCCGCTTCACTCCAACCCTTTTCGGTATTTCCGAAGCCTTTATATAGTGAAGCTTTTTATTCATATCAAATTGATTTTGAGGTTACCGGTGGAATACTGGTACCTTGTCTTTCTGCTTTTTAATATACTGGTGATTGAAGGGAGGTACCAGGTATATATAGGCCGGAAGGGGGCTCGTTACAAGACTTCCTCTCTGCACTGCGTCACCTGGCGGTGAGTTAACCCATTAAGTGAAGAATATTTAAAAGTGAAGCGGGGTGTGTGGCACACCAACAATATCCATTTTTCAGGTGAGTACTCACAAAATGGTATTTTTTTAGGGGTTCCGGGTATGGCTATGATGTTCCCCCGCGGTGACGTGCGTGCACGCAGGCACACACACGCTGGTGAACACGCCCACACGGTAAAAATATTTAAAGGTCAATGCACTCAGCTCTGTGTTGGATACCATATCACTATGGCCAGACCAAAAGGGAGCCGTAAGACCCACAAAAGCCCAGAGGCACATACTAGCCGCTCAGATCCAGCACACAAAAAACACAAGAGCAGCCACAAGAGCCAGGATGGACATGCACCTACTAAAAGGGTGGCTAAGACACACACACACAGGTAGCTCACCCAAAACGCAGGAGCAAGGAGCCCTTGCCAGGCCTCACAAGGGACCCAAATCTGTTAAAAGCCTGCAGCCTGCACCTCCTCCACACACAAAGCATGCCCAAAAAACAAGACACACCAGCAAGGGGAAGCGTAGGTCCAAAACCTCCACCCCACCCAGGCCACCCACCCCTCCTCCGCAACACTCTGTGTCACAAAGTACCACTACCACAGATTCACTAGAGAGCTCAACAGGTGAAAGCTCCACAGGCACCCAGCCATTAACACAGAGCAGCACCCACACTCCATCACACTCACCCATAAGCCCAAGAACCCAACACGACTCCCCAGACAGCCAGCCATCTATTTCATCTGATGCAGGGGACACCACACACCCATGTGGCCGTCAGCTACGCAGTGGCTCACTTACAGCCAGTTTTTGTGATGCCCAAAGCATGGCTGTAGCCACTGGTGTCTGTGAGCACTATGATGCCCTATTTGGCCGTTATTCCAAAAGCACCACAAAGCAGACAAAGCAGGAGATCTGGGCTAATATTTGCAGCCAAGTTAATAGTGTTGGCTCTGTCACGAGAGATCTTGAGCAAATTAAGTGCAAATTTGGGGATCTCAAATATTATGGGAAAAAAAATGGACATGCGCCGCCAGCAGAGGTAAAGTCCATTTAGAGTGTAAATGCATGTCTAGCCTGCTTTGTAACAGGATGTAACACTTAATGGATGTGTTTTAATCTACCCCAGCCAGCAGACAGGGGGTGGTCTCCCGACTAAAATCACACTAACCCTAGCAGAAGAACATGTCTACACATATATTCACCCTGCAACCCTTCAGGGCCTGTCAGAGGGCCTAGACACAGACAGGAATGTCAGGTCGAAAGGTGAGTTTGTTTTTACAGAGAGACTTTTCAATGTGGAACCAAAAACTTTGGGAACCGTTAATACACACTGTGTTTGTTGCTAAAAATTACATTTCATTCTCTCTTCCCAGAACAAACTCGACACACGTCACAAGGCCAAGCAACCCCTGGCTTGTCCCAGAGGCCCATGCAACACCAGGTTTCTTCCCACACAAACCAAATTGAGTGTTTGGATGAGGTAAGTCAATGGTCCACTGTGTAGACTTTGGAAATTGCACTTGCATCCATTTGTGGGAAAATAGTGAACTCAATAAATGCTACATTTCTTTACAGAACATACAAAGTCCCCCAATTATTGAAGACATTTGAGATTTGGAGGAGGACACAAATCAGATGCCGCAAATGCCTACAGAACCAGTGTGCGAACATCAGAACCAACAGGCACAGCAACTTCATCACCTGGTGTCCTCTACTACAACCTCTGTGCTAACAACCACTTCTGCCGTCCACACCACACACTCGGTGCCAACCCAACCACCAGCACCAAATCAATCTGTTGCCGAACCACCCACTCGTGCCAGTGCAAGGCCTCATATAAGCCAGAGGAGACAGCTTCAGATTATGGAGGAAGCGTGGCACCAGTAGAATATAGCATTCTCACAAACCACACAACAATTTAATGACACGGTGTGCACCCAAATAACATCGATGACTAACCAATTAGAGGTTTTAAACTCAAATGTGTTTGGCCTACTGGCAGAAACAAGAAACCTAAACAGGCATATGGGTGAAATGGTCCAACAATGGCAGCACATTAACCAAAGCCTGGCACATATTGCTGCACAGATTCACCCACCCCAACCATCAGCTGCAACATCATCCTCTACCAACCACTAAATGGTTGTGTTAATGTATATGACCCCACATTTCAGTTTAACAAAAAATCCCAAAAAAGGATTGAAAATAATTTTTGGTTGATTCACTAATAAATTTAAAAGAAATACATTTCAAAGGCGTGTGTTTTATAAAAAAACATTGTCCACTAGTTGAGCACGTATTGCCTGTGCTGTGCCACTTGGTGATCCGGAGTATGGAGGGGTGTGATCTTCAGAAATCTCTAAAGTGTCCTCAGGCAGGTCAGTGTATCTGGATATCCAGCCTCAAATGGCAAGGTTGTGCAGGACACCACAAGCAAGAAAGATTTTGATGACCTTGGCAGGCTGATACTGTAGTGCACCCCCAGTCTGATCCAGACATCGGAAGCGCATCTTGAGCAAGCCAAAGGCACGTTCCACCACTGAGCGAGTCCTGCTATGGGCAGTGTTATACCGCGCCTGGGAAGATGGGTGCAGGATGGGTGTGAGTAGCCATGGTAGCAAAGGATAGCCAGAATCGCCTGCAAAAAAACAAACAAAAAATAAGCACTAACAATAACACCAACACACATGACAAATGTGCCTATTGTAAACATATGTAGTGTCTGCCACCATAACTAGTCAACACATAACTATAAGGCCAACCAAAAATATCAAATAACTCTAAATCTAATAACTAAACAATATCCACAAGTACCTTACATGCATTAAACAAAAATGGCATGTTAGGTAACTTTAAAAGCCTAACAACATCCCTAAGGGGAATAACTAGAGATGAGCGAACTTTTGAAAAATTCGATTCGACTGATTCGCCGAATTTTCCGACAAAAATCGTTTCGACCCGAATAAATTCGCGACGAATCGCTATTAAAAACGGCTATTTCTGAGCCTCCTAGAGCCTCAATAGGGTTGTAAACCATTCTGCCTTGCTGTAACACGCACAGGATGCGTGCTGGGTTAGTTAAATAATACTTTGAATAAATATCACATGCAGATCAGAGGCATCGCTAATAGAATCTCAGAGCGGCACAATTGAATTCAAGAGAGTTGAAGTGGCATCACTATGAGAGGCAGGAGCCCAAACATTGCTTTAAAGAGACACTGGAGTTGGCAGCAGCAGGAGCCCAAAAATTGAATGAATCACACCCTGGAGTTGGCAGCAGCAGGAGCCCAAATATTACTTTAAAGAGACACTGGGGTTGGCTTCAGGAGCCCAAAAATTGGATGATTCACACCCTGGAGTTGGCAGGCAGCAGCAGGAGCCCAAATATTACTTTAAAGAGACACTGGGGTTGGCTTCAGGAGCCCAAAAATTGGATGAATCACACCCTGGAGTTGGCAGGCAGCAGCAGCAGCAGGAGCCCAAATATACACTGGGGTTGGCATCAGGAGCCCAAAAATTGGATGAATCACACCCTGGAGTTGGCGGCAGCAGCAGCAGAAGCCCAAATATTACTTTAAAGAGACACTGGGGTTGGCTTCAGGAGCCCAAAAATTGGATGAATCACACCCTGGAGTTGGCAGCAGCAGGAGCCCAAATATTACTTTAAAGAGACACTGGGGTTGGCTTCAGGAGCCCAAAAATTGGATGAATCACACCCTGGAGTTGGCAGCAGCAGGAGCCCAAATATTACTTTAAAGAGACACTGGGGTTGGCTTCAGGAGCCCAAAAATTGGATGAATCACACCCTGGAGTTGGAGCCCAAATATATACTGGAGTTGGCTTCAGGAGCCCAAAAATTGGATGAATCACACCCTGGAGTTTGCAGCAGCAGGAGCCCAAATATACACTGGAGTTGGCTTCAGGAGCCCAAAAATTGGATGAGTCACACCCTGGAGTTGGCAGAAGTTGGCAGCAGCAGGAGCCCCAACATTACTTTAAAGAGACACTGGGGTTGGCTTCAGGAGCCCAAAAATTGGATGATTCACACCCTGGAGTTGGCAGGCAGCAGCAGGAGCCCAAATATTACTTTAAAGAGACACTGGGGTTGGCTTCAGGAGCCCAAAAATTGGATGAATCACACCCTGGAGTTGGCAGCAGCAGGAGCCCAAATATTACTTTAAAGAGACACTGGGGTTGGCTTCAGGAGCCCAGAAATTGGATGAATCACACCCTGGAGTTGGCAGGCAGCAGCAGCAGCAGGAGCCCAAATATACACTGGGGTTGGCTTCAGGAGCCCAAAAATTGGATGAATCACACCCTGGAGTTGGCGGCAGCAGCAGCAGAAGCCCAAATATTACTTTAAAGAGACACTGGGGTTGGCTTCAGGAGCCCAAAAATTGGATGAATCACATCCTGGAGTTGGCAGCAGCAGGAGCCCAAATATTACTTTAAAGAGACACTGGGGTTGGCTTCAGGAGCCCAAAAATTGGATGAATCACACCCTGGAGTTGGTGGCAGCAGCAGCAGCAGGAGCCCAAATATATACTGGAGTTGGCTTCAGGAGCCCAAAAATTGGATGAATCACACCCTGGAGTTTGCAGCAGCAGGAGCCCAAATATTACTTTAAAGAGACACTGGGGTTGGCTGCAGGAGCCCAAAAATTGGATGAATCACACCCTGGAGTTGGTGGCAGCAGCAGCAGCAGGAGCCCAAATATATACTGGAGTTGGCTTCAGGAGCCCAAAAATTGGATGAATCACACCCTGGAGTTTGCAGCAGCAGGAGCCCAAATATTACTTTAAAGAGACACTGGGGTTGGCTTCAGGAGCCCAAAAATTGGATGAATCACACCCTGGAGTTGGTGGCAGCAGCAGCAGCAGGAGCCCAAATATATACTGGAGTTGGCTTCAGGAGCCCAAAAATTGGATGAGTCACACCCTGGAGTTGGCAGAAGTTGGCAGCAGCAGGAGCCCCAACATTACTTTAAAGAGACACTGGGGTTGGCTTCAGGAGCCCAAAAATTGGATGATTCACACCCTGGAGTTGGCAGCAGCAGCAGCAGGAGCCCAAATATACACTGGGGTTGGCTTCAGGAGCCCAAAAATTGGATGAATCACACCCTGGAGTTGGCAGCAGCAGCAGGAGCCCCAACATTACTTTAAATAGACACTGGGGTTGGCTTCAGGAGCCCAAAAATTGGATGATTCACACCCTGGAGTTGGCAGCAGCAGCAGCAGGAGCCCAAATATACACTGGGTTGGCTTCAGGAGCCCAAAAATTGGATGAATCACACCCTGGAGTTGGCAGCAGCAGGAGCCCAAATATTACTTTAAAGAGACACTGGGGTTGGCTTCAGGAGCCCAAAAATTGGATGAATCACACCCTGGAGTTGGCAGGCAGCAGGAGCCCAAATATTACTTTAAAGAGACACTGGGGTTGGCTTCAGGAGCCCAAAAATTGGATGATTCACACCCTGGAGTTGGCAGCAGCAGGAGCCCAAATATACACTGGGGTTGGCTTCAGGAGCCCAAAAATTGGATGAATCACACCCTGGAGTTGGCAGCAGCAGGAGCCCAAATATTACTTTAAAGAAACACTGGGGTTGGCTTCAGGAGCCCAAAAATTGGATGAATCACACCCTGGAGTTGGCAGCAGCAGGAGCCCAAATATTACTTTAAAGAGACACTGGAGTTGGCTTCAGGAGCCCAAAATTTGGATGAATCACACCCTGGAGTTGGCAGAAGTTGGCAGCAGGAGCCCAAACATTACTTTAAAGAGACCCTGGGGTTGGCTTCAGGAGCCCAGAAATTGGATGAATCACACCCTGTGGAGAGTCATGTGGAGAAAAAGTAGCTTAGTTAGTAATATCTACATAAAATAATGAATAAACAAATGCAAAAGTATTGCCAAAGTGAAGTTTTGTTTGAGGGTGTGTTTCCACCTTTTAATTAAATCAGAAACAAGAAGGTATCATTGCCTCTGACTAATTAGCCCTCAAAAATTCTTGGAATTTTTAATCTGGAATCATGTCTGATCCGTCTTATCCGAAGAATATTAATAAAAAGTAAGAGTAACGTAAAGGATTTTTTATTAATACTTACTTGTGGTCCGATGCGGAGGAATGTCTGTAACTGGAGAGCAGCGCCTTAAATCTGTTTTGCACGATCCATCTTTCTTTAGTGTAGGTCTGGCCCCGTCATCAATCTACTGGAATACATCAGGCATTGTTGGGAGGAAAGCTTGGATGATCCATGCGCCATTCATTTCCACGCAGGGCAGTCTCTGGGAAAAAAAAAAAAAAACTATGTATAAACCAGGGTCTTTTTCATATAAAAACAAATGGTTATTTTTGCTTTTAAACCATATGTTCCACAGCTTTACCAGTCATTGTGTCAGCCAATGAAGCAACTTTGTCTGGAAGTGCTGCAAAAGCAGTCCACTGCATCACAAGTGGCATCTGACACCCCCAGTCAACTGTCTGTTGTCTGTCTTTTATGCTTTGGGTTCAGCTCCACTATCCATTGATGAAGATCTGATAATCATAAAATTCAGCAGCTACTGCCCAGCCAAGAAGTGGAGGAGACACTCGCCTCTTCTTCCACTAGCCGGCAATTAGTGATGAGGAGAGTGTCGTGGGAGGAGGTGTTGCAAGCCGAGGTAGTGGAAGAGGGTCCCTGGAGTCTGCGGCGGTGGCGGCGGCAGCAGCAGCAGATTATTGCGGACTGTTGTTCGGAAAAATCAGCTACTCAGCGATGTGGCAGTGTTTCATGCAGCATCCTGTGGAGAAAAAGTAGGTTAGTTAGTAATATCTACATAAAATTACGAATAGACAAATGCAATAGTATTGCTAAAGTGAAGTTTTGTTTGAGGGTGTGTTTCCACCTTGCAATTAAATCAGAAACAACTAGCTATCATTTGCCTCTGAATAATTAGCCCTCAAAAATTCTTGGAATTTTTAATCTTTATGTCTGAGGGATTTCTCCTCTCAGACAGCGTCACCATAAGTCCAGCCTGCTGCATTACACTTGGAAGAACATCTTGTTTGCGCTGCGACAAGGAAGCCAGAGTCATGCGTCCTGACATGGCACACGTGTTCAGTCTAGTTTTTAAGTCTTGCCCCCATCTGAAAGAACAACAGGAAAGAAAGTTAGCATGCACTTCTGGCACTCCTACACCACCAAGCACAACCTTATTGAGCCTCAGCGTCACAACGGTGTACCCCACCATAGTCTGATTTGCGATGTTTCCACCCGTTGGAATTCCACCCTCCATATGCAGGATCCACTATAGCAGTGGTCCCCAACCCTGTCCTCAAGGCCCACCAACAGGCCAGGTTTTGCAGATCTCCACAAAGATGCACAGGTGGAGTAATTAGTGCAGCTGCAGAGCAATAGAGCTGGCTATTTGGAGATCCAAAAAACATGACATGTTGGTGGGCCTTGAGGACAGGGTTGAGGACCACTGCACTATAGGAACAGAGAAAAGCCATCACGGATTTCTGGATGATCCAAACGGATAGGGGGACACCCCTGTGTAAATTCAATGTAAACCATTGGCAGCTCATACGTGACACCGACCGTTTGCTCAGGCCCTTTGAGGAAGCTACGTTATTAGTCAGTTGCCAGGACTATGAGATGAACGATGAGA
Source organism: Gastrophryne carolinensis (assembly GCA_027917425.1). Classification (NCBI taxonomy): domain Eukaryota; kingdom Metazoa; phylum Chordata; class Amphibia; order Anura; family Microhylidae; genus Gastrophryne; species Gastrophryne carolinensis. The sequence continues at coordinate 103,747,852 of CM051241.1, forward strand.
TTCCACTGCTTCATGTACTACAACACATGTTGGAAACCATGGCTGGTCAGGGCACTGGAGACATGGCACATACATTTCACAGCCACATGAAGCCTGTGGGGGCTGAAGTGGAGGAGGAGGAGGGGGTGGGGCACAGCAAACCACAGTTTAGGTTTCACAAAATGACCATTTTATCTAGTCATCTGACAGAAGAGGAGGAGCAGGAGCAGCCACAGGAGCTAGAGGGTTGTGACTAAGGCGAGACAGAGGACCCAGACACACCGTGGCAGTTTACAGTGGAGATGGAGACAGGTAGTCCCTCCGAGTCACTTGCACAAACGGCACGATGCATGCTCACATGCTTGCATACTAGTGAGCGCAGAATTGTCTCCATTTGTCAGCGGGAAGACTTCTGGCTCTCCAACTTATTGGACCCTCGCTTCCGGCACAAAATGGGGGCATTTTTTACGCCCAGTGAGAGGGAGGACAAACTGACCTACTACAGAGACATCCCATGTAGTCAGTTGGGCGATGTCTATCTGCGCCATGGCCCATACTCCCGCAGGTCTGACTCGGGGGGACCTCTGCGATCACCTTCCACTGCCATGGCTGCTGGGGGGGTGGAAGGAGCAGCAGCAGCAGCTCCATCAGCAGCAGCCTCAGTCTTCAGTCGCTAGTGAGTAGCTTTCTACACCCGCATAGTGAGTCTACTCATGAGCAGCAGGAAGACCTGGAGCTGGACCTCAAACAGCAGGTCATGTCATACCTTGACATGACCATGCCAACACACCTTCAAGATCCACTGGATTTGCTGGGAAGCCAAACTTGACTTGTGCCCGCAACTAGCAGAGTTTGCCCTGGAAAAGCTGTACTGGCCGGACAGTAGTTGATTTATATGGCAACTGGGCTGCTCTATATAACGAAGCAAAATGGCAAATTTACCTCACTATATAAGCTATTGCCCCTCAGATTTACACAGGGGCTGCTCTATATTATGCTGCAAAATGGCAAATTTACCTCACAATATAAGCTATTGCCCCTCAGATTTACACAGGGGCTGCTCTATATTATGCTGCAAAATGGCAAATTAACCTCACAATATAAGCTATTGCCCCTCAGATTTACACAGGGCCTGCTCTATATAACGAAGCAAAATGGCAAATTTACCTCACTATATAAGCTATTGCCCCTCAGATTTACACAGGGGCTGCTCTATATTATGCTGCAAAATGGCAAATTAACCTCACAATATAAGCTATTGCCCCTCAGATTTACACAGGGCCTGCTCTATATAACGAAGCAAAATGGCAAATTTACCTCACTATATAAGCTATTGCCCCTCAGATTTACACAGGGGCTGCTCTATATTATGCTGCAAAATGGCAAATTAACCTCACAATATCAGCTATTGCAGCTAGGGATGAGCGAATCGATCCGGACGAACCCGGATTCGATCCGAATTTCAGGAAAAATTCGATTCGGATCGAATCCGAATTTCCCCGCGATTCGATCACTCGAAGTTTTCCTTTAACATCCATTCATTTACATTACAGGCATTCTAAGATGGCGGGCGGGACATGTCTGGACATGTATCCCGCGCCAGTGCAAGCTGGGGCAGTCACATGCAGCCTATCAGCAGCCAGCAAGCCCGGTGACGTCACACAGCGGTATTTAACGGCGGCCATCTTGCTTTTCCTCATTTCTCTATTGCATTCGTGACAGACAGACAGAACGCTGTGTAGCTGAGGCAGTTAGACAGGCTGGAGACAGGGACAGACAGGGACAGGCTGGAGACAGGCAGGAGACAGGCAGGAGACAGACAGGAGACAGACAGAAAGCCAGGGAAAGGTAGGAAAAACGGAGCTGGCTGACAGGGAGATTTTTTTTTTTTCATCCAGCCTTTGTTAGCGTTTTCAGGCTGCTTATAGTAACTAACTGTGCATATATACTGAACTGATCTTAAGTCTGCTGTGAGGCATCCCATTCTGTGACTAAAGCAGCCTCTGTTTAAGACCATATAAGCATTTGCTCTTATCATATTTGAAATTAGGCCTGATAAAGACACTTTTGCTGGCCAAAGCCCTACTGGACCCTGCCAGCTCGATTCCTGCCCGGGGCATCCCATTCTGTGACTACAGCAGCCTCTGTTTAAGACCATATAAGCATTTGCTCTTATCATATTTGAAATTAGCCTGATAAAGACACTTTTGCTGGCCAAAGCACTACTGTACCCTGCCAGCTCGATTCCTGCCCGGGGCATCCCATTCTGTGACTAAAGCAGCCTCTGTTTAAGACCATATAAGCATTTGCTCTTATCATATTTGAAATTAGCCTGATAAAGACACTTTTGCTGGCCAAAGCACTACTGTACCCTGCCAGCTCGATTCCTGCCCGGGGCATCCCATTCTGTGACTAAAGCAGCCTCTGTTTAAGACCATATAAGCATTTGCTCTTATCATATTTGAAATTAGGCCTGATAAAGACACTTTTGCTGGCCAAAGCACTACTGTACCCTGCCAGCTCGATTCCTGCCCGGGGCATCCCATTCTGTGACTAAAGCAGCCTCTGTTTAAGACCATATAAGCATTTGCTCTTATCATATTTGAAATTAGCCTGATAAAGACACTTTTGCTGGCCAAAGCACTACTGTACCCTGCCAGCTCGATTCCTGCCCGGGGCATCCCATTCTGTGACTAAAGCAGCCTCTGTTTAAGACCATATAAGCATTTGCTCTTATCATATTTGAAATTAGCCTGATAAAGACACTTTTGCTGGCCAAAGCACTACTGTACCCTGCCAGCTCGATTCCTGCCCGGGGCATCCCATTCTGTGACTAAAGCAGCCTCTGTTTAAGACCATATAAGCATTTGCTCTTATCATATTTGAAATTAGGCCTGATAAAGACACTTTTGCTGGCCAAAGCACTACTGTACCCTGCCAGCTCGATTCCTGCCCGGGGCATCCCATTCTGTGACTAAAGCAGCCTCTGTTTAAGACCATATAAGCATTTGCTCTTATCATATTTGAAATTAGCCTGATAAAGACACTTTTGCTGGCCAAAGCACTACTGTACCCTGCCAGCTCGATTCCTGCCCGGGGCATCCCATTCTGTGACTAAAGCAGCCTCTGTTTAAGACCATATAAGCATTTGCTCTTATCATATTTGAAATTAGGCCTGATAAAGACACTTTTGCTGGCCAAAGCACTACTGTACCCTGCCAGCTCGATTCCTGCCCGGGGCATCCCATTCTGTGACTACAGCAGCCTCTGTTTAAGACCATATAAGCATTTGCTCTTATCATATTTGAAATTAGCCTGATAAAGACACTTTTGCTGGCCAAAGCACTACTGTACCCTGCCAGCTCGATTCCTGCCCGGGGCATCCCATTCTGTGACTAAAGCAGCCTCTGTTTAAGACCATATAAGCATTTGCTCTTATCATATTTGAAATTAGCCTGATAAAGACACTTTTGCTGGCCAAAGCACTACTGTACCCTGCCAGCTCGATTCCTGCCCGGGGCATCCCATTCTGTGACTAAAGCAGCCTCTGTTTAAGACCATATAAGCATTTGCTCTTATCATATTTGAAATTAGCCTGATAAAGACACTTTTGCTGGCCAAAGCACTACTGTACCCTGCCAGCTCGATTCCTGCCCGGGGCATCCCATTCTGTGACTAAAGCAGCCTCTGTTTAAGACCATATAAGCATTTGCTCTTATCATATTTGAAATTAGGCCTGATAAAGACACTTTTGCTGGCCAAAGCACTACTGGACCCTGCCAGCTCGATTCCTGCCCGGGGCATCCCATTCTGTGACTACAGCAGCCTCTGTTTAAGACCATATAAGCATTTGCTCTTATCATATTTGAAATTAGGCCTGATAAAGACACTTTTGCTGGCCAAAGCCCTACTGGACCCTGCCAGCTCGATTCCTGCCCGGGGCATCCCATTCTGTGACTACAGCAGCCTCTGTTTAAGACCATATAAGCATTTGCTCTTATCATATTTGAAATTAGCCTGATAAAGACACTTTTGCTGGCCAAAGCACTACTGTACCCTGCCAGCTCGATTCCTGCCCGGGGCATCCCATTCTGTGACTAAAGCAGCCTCTGTTTAAGACCATATAAGCATTTGCTCTTATCATATTTGAAATTAGGCCTGATAAAGACACTTTTGCTGGCCAAAGCACTACTGTACCCTGCCAGCTCGATTCCTGCCCGGGGCATCCCATTCTGTGACTAAAGCAGCCTCTGTTTAAGACCATATAAGCATTTGCTCTTATCATATTTGAAATTAGCCTGATAAAGACACTTTTGCTGGCCAAAGCACTACTGTACCCTGCCAGCTCGATTCCTGCCCGGGGCATCCCATTCTGTGACTAAAGCAGCCTCTGTTTAAGACCATATAAGCATTTGCTCTTATCATATTTGAAATTAGGCCTGATAAAGACACTTTTGCTGGCCAAAGCACTACTGGACCCTGCCAGCTCGATTCCTGCCCGGGGCATCCCATTCTGTGACTACAGCAGCCTCTGTTTAAGACCATATAAGCATTTGCTCTTATCATATTTGAAATTAGGCCTGATAAAGACACTTTTGCTGGCCAAAGCCCTACTGGACCCTGCCAGCTCGATTCCTGCCCGGGGCATCCCATTCTGTGACTACAGCAGCCTCTGTTTAAGACCATATAAGCATTTGCTCTTATCATATTTGAAATTAGCCTGATAAAGACACTTTTGCTGGCCAAAGCACTACTGTACCCTGCCAGCTCGATTCCTGCCCGGGGCATCCCATTCTGTGACTAAAGCAGCCTCTGTTTAAGACCATATAAGCATTTGCTCTTATCATATTTGAAATTAGGCCTGATAAAGACACTTTTGCTGGCCAAAGCACTACTGGACCCTGCCAGCTCGATTCCTGCCCGGGGCATCCCATTCTGTGACTACAGCAGCCTCTGTTTAAGACCATATAAGCATTTGCTCTTATCATATTTGAAATTAGGCCTGATAAAGACACTTTTGCTGGCCAAAGCACTACTGGACCCTGCCAGCTCGATTCCTGCCCGGGGCATCCCATTCTGTGACTACAGCAGCCTCTGTTTAAGACCATATAAGCATTTGCTCTTATCATATTTGAAATTAGGCCTGATAAAGACACTTTTGCTGGCCAAAGCACTACTGTACCCTGCCAGCTCGATTCCTGCCCGGGGCATCCCATTCTGTGACTAAAGCAGCCTCTGTTTAAGACCATATAAGCATTTGCTCTTATCATATTTGAAATTAGGCCTGATAAAGACACTTTTGCTGGCCAAAGCACTACTGTACCCTGCCAGCTCGATTCCTGCCCGGGGCATCCCATTCTGTGACTAAAGCAGCCTCTGTTTAAGACCATATAAGCATTTGCTCTTATCATATTTGAAATTAGCCTGATAAAGACACTTTTGCTGGCCAAAGCACTACTGTACCCTGCCAGCTCGATTCCTGCCCGGGGCATCCCATTCTGTGACTAAAGCAGCCTCTGTTTAAGACCATATAAGCATTTGCTCTTATCATATTTGAAATTAGGCCTGATAAAGACACTTTTGCTGGCCAAAGCACTACTGGACCCTGCCAGCTCGATTCCTGCCCGGGGCATCCCATTCTGTGACTACAGCAGCCTCTGTTTAAGACCATATAAGCATTTGCTCTTATCATATTTGAAATTAGGCCTGATAAAGACACTTTTGCTGGCCAAAGCACTACTGTACCCTGCCAGCTCGATTCCTGCCCGGGGCATCCCATTCTGTGACTAAAGCAGCCTCTGTTTAAGACCATATAAGCATTTGCTCTTATCATATTTGAAATTAGCCTGATAAAGACACTTTTGCTGGCCAAAGCACTACTGTACCCTGCCAGCTCGATTCCTGCCCGGGGCATCCCATTCTGTGACTAAAGCAGCCTCTGTTTAAGACCATATAAGCATTTGCTCTTATCATATTTGAAATTAGGCCTGATAAAGACACTTTTGCTGGCCAAAGCACTACTGGACCCTGCCAGCTCGATTCCTGCCCGGGGCATCCCATTCTGTGACTACAGCAGCCTCTGTTTAAGACCATATAAGCATTTGCTCTTATCATATTTGAAATTAGCCTGATAAAGACACTTTTGCTGGCCAAAGCACTACTGTACCCTGCCAGCTCGATTCCTGCCCGGGGCATCCCATTCTGTGACTAAAGCAGCCTCTGTTTAAGACCATATAAGCATTTGCTCTTATCATATTTGAAATTAGGCCTGATAAAGACACTTTTGCTGGCCAAAGCCCTACTGGACCCTGCCAGCTCGATTCCTGCCCGGGGCATCCCATTCTGTGACTACAGCAGCCTCTGTTTAAGACCATATAAGCATTTGCTCTTATCATATTTGAAATTAGCCTGATAAAGACACTTTTGCTGGCCAAAGCACTACTGGACCCTGCCAGCTCGATTCCTGCCCGGGGCATCCCATTCTGTGACTACAGCAGCCTCTGTTTAAGACCATATAAGCATTTGCTCTTATCATATTTGAAATTAGCCTGATAAAGACACTTTTGCTGGCCAAAGCACTACTGTACCCTGCCAGCTCGATTCCTGCCCGGGGCATCCCATTCTGTGACTAAAGCAGCCTCTGTTTAAGACCATATAAGCATTTGCTCTTATCATATTTGAAATTAGGCCTGATAAAGACACTTTTGCTGGCCAAAGCCCTACTGGACCCTGCCAGCTCGATTCCTGCCCGGGGCATCCCATTCTGTGACTACAGCAGCCTCTGTTTAAGACCATATAAGCATTTGCTCTTATCATATTTGAAATTAGCCTGATAAAGACACTTTTGCTGGCCAAAGCACTACTGGACCCTGCCAGCTCGATTCCTGCCCGGGGCATCCCATTCTGTGACTAAAGCAGCCTCTGTTTAAGACCATATAAGCATTTGCTCTTATCATATTTGAAATTAGGCCTGATAAAGACACTTTTGCTGGCCAAAGCACTACTGGACCCTGCCAGCTCGATTCCTGCCCGGGGCATCCCATTCTGTGACTAAAGCAGCCTCTGTTTAAGACCATATAAGCATTTGCTCTTATCATATTTGAAATTAGGCCTGATAAAGACACTTTTGCTGGCCAAAGCACTACTGGACCCTGCCAGCTCGATTCCTGCCCGGGGCATCCCATTCTGTGACTAAAGCAGCCTCTGTTTAAGACCATATAAGCATTTGCTCTTATTATATTTATATTATAAGACACTTTTGCTGGGCATAGGCTTACTGCTGCCTGCCAGGTGCACTTCTGTTGAGGCATCCCATTCTGTAACATAGCATACCCCTCTTTATTTACACTAAGCAGCTCTCTTATTTACACTAAGCAGGCCTGTTGGAGGCTGAGTGTTACTGCTCACTTTTGGTGTGCATTATATTCTGTTTCATATAGACCCACCGCTGCCCGGGGTTTTTTTAAATATCACCTACTACCACGCCAGTTAGACTATGTCGGGCAGACAAGTGCCTGGAAGTGAAAAGAGGAGTGGCAGAGGCCAAGATTCCGCAGGCAGAGCTCGCATCAGACTGGGGGCCAGTAGCAGCAGGAGTCACGCTGAGAGACCTAATCTGCCAGTATCTGCTAGCGGTCGGGTCTCCACCAGTAACGCATCTGCCGTGGTAGATTGGTTGACGCGCTCATCAACAACATCATCACAACTTACGTCTGAGACCCCCAGTCTAGGGTCGGTAGGTTCCTCTGACACAACCCTGAGTTGGCATGCCCCGAGAGCAGTCCCTGTCCTCCCATTGCCTCTGGCCTACGCCGTTCCCTCCCCCAGCGACGTATCCTATGCTTTGGGTTCAGCTCCACTCTTTAGTGAGGAGGACCATCAGATAGAGGACAGTCAGCAGCTACTGCCCAGCCAAGAAATGGAGGTGGCTTCTTTAGCTAGGCAGACAAATAGTGATGTGGACAGTGTCGTGGGTGCTGCGAGCGTTCCAGCTCCTGCGCCAGACACTGTTGACGAATCCACGAACATCAGTGACGTACAGCCACAACCCGGTGATGATGATGATGATGACGATGAAGCCGATCGCACTTGGGAGCCGGGTGATGAAGGGGCTTCATCGTCATCATCAGGAGAAGAGGGGTGCAGGTTGCCCCGGAGTCAGCAGCTGAGGCAGCAAGGTGGTAGCAGTCAGCATGGGGGCACAATTCCAAAGGCTGGAGCCGGCCGGGGCCGGGGCCGGGGTAGAGCACCTGCTGTGCGGCAGTCTACCTTATCGGGAGGTAGTGGAGCAGGGGTTCCTGGAGTTGGCAACAGCAGCAGTGAATCAGTGAGGCCAGGGGGTGGGAAAAGTAGCTACTCGGCAGTGTGGCAGTTTTTCCTGAGGCATCCGCAGGAGGGTAACATGGCCACATGCAAGACATGTAGGCAAAAGGTGAAGCGTGGCCAGGGTCCAAATGTTGGCACCACGGCCCTGCGTCAACATATGATGCGTCACCATAAAACGACCTGGGAGAACCGAGGCTCCCAAGGGGTGGTCCAGTCTGCTTCCTCACCAAGTGAGCTCCCAATTTCTGCCAGCCAAGGCTCCAGCACCTCAGCCGAAGGCAGCTGTGCGTCATACCCATCCTCTGTCGCTCCTGCTCCTCCTCCTCCAAGTCATGCATCCCGCCAGCAATCCATCAGCGAAGCCATGTCGAAGAGACAGCAGTATGCGCCCACTCATCCTACGGCGCAGAAGCTGAATGTGCTCCTGTCCAAGTTGCTGGTGCTGCAGTCGCTCCCTTTTCAGGTGGTGGAATCTGCACCTTTCAGAGAACTGATGGCTTGTGCCGAGCCGAGGTGGAGAGTCCCAAGCCGTCATTTCTTTGCCAAGAAGGCAGTACCAGCGCTGCACACTTTTGTTGAGAAGGTGGGCCAGTCCTTGAGCCTGTCGGTGTGTAGCAAAATACATGGCAGCGCCGACATCTGGAGCTGTAACTACGGTCAGGGGCAGTACATGTCGTTTACGGCCCACTGGGTGAATGTGGTCCCTTTGCAGCAGCAACTTGGACAGGTCACGCCGCTTCGGCCTCCGCGCTCTCTGCCCATTGGGCCTGTGACACCGTGCGACTCGGCCTCCTCATCCTCCGCCATCTCCTCACCCTCCACTGTAGGCTCAAGTCTCAGTGCCCCTCCAGTCTACCATGTGTGCAGGGCACGGAGGTGTCACGCAGTGCTTCACATGGTTTGTCTTGGCGAACGGAGTCACACAGGGGAGGAACTGCTTAAATGTATTCATCAGGAAATCCAAACATGGCTTACTCCGAGAAAACTTAAAATGGGAATCATGGTTACCGACAATGGGAAGAACATTTTGTCTGCGCTGCGCCAAGGAAGCCTGACCCATGCCCCCTGCATGGCTCACGTCTTCAATCTGGTTGTCAAGCGGTTTCTGAAGTGTTCCCCCCATCTGCAGGACATCCTAACAACTTCACGGAAACTTTGCATGCACTTCAGCCACTCCTACACTGCCAAACACACCCTTCTTGAGCTACAGCGTCAGAATGGTATCCCCCAACATAGTCTGATTTGCGATGTTTCCACCCGTTGGAATTCCACCCTTCACATGTTGGACCGATTACATGAACAGAGAAAAGCCATCACGGATTTCCTGATGATCCAAGCAGATAGGGGGACTCCCCTGTGTAACTTCAATGTCAACCAGTGGCAGCTCATACGTGACACCTGCCGTTTGCTCAGGCCCTTTGAGGAAGCCACTTTATTTGTCAGTCGGCAGGATTACGGGATGAACGACGTGATTCCACTGCTTCATGTACTACAGCACATGTTGGAAACCATGGCTGGTCAGGGCACTGGAGACATGGCGTTTACATCTTACGGCCACATGAACCCCCTTGGAGCTGAACTGGAGGAGGAGGAGGAGGAAGAGGAGGAGGAGGAGTTGCCCAGCGAAACACAGTTTAGGCTTGGCGAAATGGCTGGTTTATCTAGTCAGCGGACAGGAGAGGAGGAGCAGGAGCAGCCAGAGGAGCTAGAGGTTTTTGAGGAAGGAGAGACAGAGGACCCGGGCACACCGTGGCAGTATGCAGTGGAGATGGAGACAGGTAGTCCATCCGAGTCACTTGCGCAAATGGCACGAAGCATGCTCACGTGCTTGCGTAGTGACCCCAGAATTGTTTCCATCTGTCGGCGGGATGACTTCTGGCTGTCCACCTTATTGGACCCTCGCTTCCGGCACAAAATGGGGGCATTTTTTAAACCCACCGAGAGGGAGGACAAACTCAACTACTACAAAGACATTCTACGTAGGCAGTTGGCCGATGCCTATCTGCGCCATGGTCCATACTCTCGCAGGTCTGACTCGAGGGGACCTCTGCGCTCACCTTCCACTGCCATGGCCGCTGGGGGGGTTGGCAGCAGCAGCAGCAGAAGCTCCATCAGCAGCAGCAGCCTCAGTCTTCAGTCGCTAATGAGTAGCTTTCTACACCCGCATAGTGAGGCTACTCATGAGCAGCAGGAAGACCTGGAGCAGGACCTGAACCAGCAGGTCATGTCATACTTTGACATGACCATGCCAACACACCTTGAGGATCCGCTGGACTTCTGGGCAGCCAAACTTGATTTGTGGCCGCAACTAGCAGAGTTTGCCCTGGAAAAGCTGTCCTGCCCGGCAAGTAGCGTGCCATCTGAGCGGGTGTTTAGTGCGGCGGGGGCCATAGTTACGGCGAGGAGAACTCGTCTGTCAACTAAAAATGTGGAGAGACTCACCTTTGTCAAAATGAATCAGGGATGGATCAGCCAGGATTTCCACCCACCAATGCCTGATGCATGCGACTAGATTCAGCATGGTGCCACGTTTTACACTTTCCAAATGGTGCAAAACATATTTATGTCTTTAGGCCATTTTTTGGGCTCCTGCTGCTGCTACTGTCAACTCCTGCCAACTCCAGGGTGTGATTCATCCAATTTTTGGGCTCCTGAAGCCAACTCCAGTGTATATTTGGGCTCCTGCTGCTGCTGCTGCCAACTTCTGCCAACTCCAGGGTGTGATTCATCCAATTTTTGGGCTCCTGAAGCCAACTCCAGTGTATATTTGGGCTCCTGCTGCTGCTACTGTCAACTCCTGCCAACTCCAGGGTGTGATTCATCCAATTTTTGGGCTCCTGAAGCCAACTCCAGTGTATATTTGGGCTCCTGCTGCTGCCAACTTCTGCCAACTCCAGGGTGTGATTCATCCAATTTTTGGGCTCCTGAAGCCAACTCCAGTGTATATTTGGGCTCCTGCTGCTGCTGCTGCCAACTTCTGCCAACTCCAGGGTGTGATTCATCCAATTTTTGGGCTCCTGAAGCCAACTCCAGTGTATATTTGGGCTCCTGCTGCTGCTGCTGTCAACTCCTGCCAACTCCAGGGTGTGATTCATCCAATTTTTGGGCTCCTGAAGCCAACTCCAGTGTATATTTGGGCTCCTGCTGCTGCTGCTGTCAACTCCTGCCAACTCCAGGGTGTGATTCATCCAATTTTTGGGCTCCTGAAGCCAACTCCAGTGTATATTTGGGCTCCTGCTGCTGCTGCTGCCAACTTCTGCCAACTCCAGGGTGTGATTCATCCAATTTTTGGGCTCCTGAAGCCAACTCCAGTGTATATTTGGGCTCCTGCTGCTGCTGCTGCCAACTTCTGCCAACTCCAGGGTGTGATTCATCCAATTTTTGGGCTCCTGAAGCCAACTCCAGTGTATATTTGGGCTCCTGCTGCTGCTGCTGCCAACTTCTGCCAACTCCAGGGTGTGATTCATCCAATTTTTGGGCTCCTGAAGCCAACTCCAGTGTATATTTGGGCTCCTGCTGCTGCTGCTGTCAACTCCTGCCAACTCCAGGGTGTGATTCATCCAATTTTTGGGCTCCTGAAGCCAACTCCAGTGTATATTTGGGCTCCTGCTGCTGCTGCTGTCAACTCCTGCCAACTCCAGGGTGTGATTCATCCAATTTTTGGGCTCCTGAAGCCAACTCCAGTGTATATTTGGGCTCCTGCTGCTGCTGCTGCCAACTTCTGCCAACTCCAGGGTGTGATTCATCCAATTTTTGGGCTCCTGAAGCCAACTCCAGTGTATATTTGGGCTCCTGCTGCTGCTGCTGCCAACTCCTGCCAACTCCAGGGTGTGATTCATCCAATTTTTGGGCTCCTGAGGCCAACTCCAGTGTATATTTGGGCTCCTGCTGCTGCTACTGTCAACTCCTGCCAACTCCAGGCTGTGATTCATCCAATTTTTGGGCTCCTGAAGCCAACTCCAGTGTATATTTGGGCTCCTGCTGCTGCTGCTGCCAACTTCTGCCAACTCCAGGGTGTGATTCATCCAATTTTTGGGCTCCTGAAGCCAACTCCAGTGTATATTTGGGCTCCTGCTGCTGCTGCTGCCAACTTCTGCCAACTCCAGGGTGTGATTCATCCAATTTTTGGGCTCCTGAAGCCAACTCCAGTGTATATTTGGGCTCCTGCTGCTGCTGCTGTCAACTCCTGCCAACTCCAGGGTGTGATTCATCCAATTTTTGGGCTCCTGAAGCCAACTCCAGTGTATATTTGGGCTCCTGCTGCTGCTGCTGTCAACTCCTGCCAACTCCAGGGTGTGATTCATCCAATTTTTGGGCTCCTGAAGCCAACTCCAGTGTATATTTGGGCTCCTGCTGCTGCTGCTGCCAACTTCTGCCAACTCCAGGGTGTGATTCATCCAATTTTTGGGCTCCTGAAGCCAACTCCAGTGTATATTTGGGCTCCTGCTGCTGCTGCTGCCAACTCCTGCCAACTCCAGGGTGTGATTCATCCAATTTTTGGGCTCCTGAGGCCAACTCCAGTGTATATTTGGGCTCCTGCTGCTGCTACTGTCAACTCCTGCCAACTCCAGGCTGTGATTCATCCAATTTTTGGGCTCCTGAAGCCAACTCCAGTGTATATTTGGGCTCCTGCTGCTGCTACTGTCAACTCCTGCCAACTCCAGGGCGTGATTCATCCAATTTTTGGGCTCCTGAAGCCAACTCCAGTGTATATTTGGGCTCCTGCTGCTGCTGCTGCCAACTTCTGCCAACTCCAGGGTGTGATTCATCCAATTTTTGGGCTCCTGAAGCCAACTCCAGTGTATATTTGGGCTCCTGCTGCTGCTGCTGCCAACTTCTGCCAACTCCAGGGTGTGATTCATCCAATTTTTGGGCTCCTGAAGCCAACTCCAGTGTATATTTGGGCTCCTGCTGCTGCTGCTGTCAACTCCTGCCAACTCCAGGGTGTGATTCATCCAATTTTTGGGCTCCTGAAGCCAACTCCAGTGTATATTTGGGCTCCTGCTGCTGCTGCTGCCAACTCCTGCCAACTCCAGGGTGTGATTCATCCAATTTTTGGGCTCCTGAGGCCAACTCCAGTGTATATTTGGGCTCCTGCTGCTGCTACTGTCAACTCCTGCCAACTCCAGGCTGTGATTCATCCAATTTTTGGGCTCCTGAAGCCAACTCCAGTGTATATTTGGGCTCCTGCTGCTGCTACTGTCAACTCCTGCCAACTCCAGGGTGTGATTCATCCAATTTTTGGGCTCCTGAAGCCAACTCCAGTGTATATTTGGGCTCCTGCTGCTGCTGCTGCCAACTTCTGCCAACTCCAGGGTGTGATTCATCCAATTTTTGGGCTCCTGAAGCCAACTCCAGTGTATATTTGGGCTCCTGCTGCTGCTGCTGCCAACTTCTGCCAACTCCAGGGTGTGATTCATCCAATTTTTGGGCTCCTGAAGCCAACTCCAGTGTATATTTGGGCTCCTGCTGCTGCTGCTGCCAACTTCTGCCAACTCCAGGGTGTGATTCATCCAATTTTTGGGCTCCTGAAGCCAACTCCAGTGTATATTTGGGCTCCTGCTGCTGCTGCTGTCAACTCCTGTCAACTCCAGGGTGTGATTCATCCAATTTTTGGGCTCCTGAAGCCAACTCCAGTGTATATTTGGGCTCCTGCTGCTGCTGCTGTCAACTCCTGCCAACTCCAGGGTGTGATTCATCCAATTTTTGGGCTCCTGAAGCCAACTCCAGTGTATATTTGGGCTCCTGCTGCTGCTGCTGCCAACTTCTGCCAACTCCAGGGTGTGATTCATCCAATTTTTGGGCTCCTGAAGCCAACTCCAGTGTATATTTGGGCTCCTGCTGCTGCTGCTGCCAACTTCTGCCAACTCCAGGGTGTGATTCATCCAATTTTTGGGCTCCTGAAGCCAACTCCAGTGTATATTTGGGCTCCTGCTGCTGCTGCTGTCAACTCCTGCCAACTCCAGGGTGTGATTCATCCAATTTTTGGGCTCCTGAAGCCAACTCCAGTGTATATTTGGGCTCCTGCTGCTGCTGCTGTCAACTCCTGCCAACTCCAGGGTGTGATTCATCCAATTTTTGGGCTCCTGAAGCCAACTCCAGTGTATATTTGGGCTCCTGCTGCTGCTGCTGCCAACTTCTGCCAACTCCAGGGTGTGATTCATCCAATTTTTGGGCTCCTGAAGCCAACTCCAGTGTATATTTGGGCTCCTGCTGCTGCTGCTGCCAACTCCTGCCAACTCCAGGGTGTGATTCATCCAATTTTTGGGCTCCTGAGGCCAACTCCAGTGTATATTTGGGCTCCTGCTGCTGCTACTGTCAACTCCTGCCAACTCCAGGCTGTGATTCATCCAATTTTTGGGCTCCTGAAGCCAACTCCAGTGTATATTTGGGCTCCTGCTGCTGCTACTGTCAACTCCTGCCAACTCCAGGGTGTGATTCATCCAATTTTTGGGCTCCTGAAGCCAACTCCAGTGTATATTTGGGCTCCTGCTGCTGCTGCTGTCAACTCCTGCCAACTCCAGGGTGTGATTCATCCAATTTTTGGGCTCCTGAGGCCAACTCCAGTGTATATTTGGGCTCCTGCTGCTGCTACTGTCAACTCCTGCCAACTCCAGGCTGTGATTCATCCAATTTTTGGGCTCCTGAAGCCAACTCCAGTGTATATTTGGGCTCCTGCTGCTGCTACTGTCAACTCCTGCCAACTCCAGGGTGTGATTCATCCAATTTTTGGGCTCCTGAAGCCAACTCCAGTGTATATTCGGGCTCCTGCTGCTGCTGCTGCCAACTTCTGCCAACTCCAGGGTGTGATTCATCCAATTTTTGGGCTCCTGAAGCCAACTCCAGTGTATATTTGGGCTCCTGCTGCTGCTGCTGCCAACTTCTGCCAACTCCAGGCTGTGATTCATCCAATTTTTGGGCTCCTGAAGCCAACTCCAGTGTATATTTGGGCTCCTGCTGCTGCTGCTGTCAACTCCTGCCAACTCCAGGGTGTGATTCATCCAATTTTTGGGCTCCTGAAGCCAACTCCAGTGTATATCTGGGCTCCTGCTGCTGCTGCTGCCAACTCCTGCCAACTCCAGGGTGTGATTCATCCAATTTTTGGGCTCCTGAGGCCAACTCCAGTGTATATTTGGGCTCCTGCTGCTGCTACTGTCAACTCCTGCCAACTCCAGGGTGTGATTCATCCAATTTTTGGGCTCCTGAAGCCAACTCCAGTGTATATTTGGGCTCCTGCTGCTGCTGCTGCCAACTTCTGCCAACTCCAGGGTGTGATTCATCCAATTTTTGGGCTCCTGAGGCCAACTCCAGTGTATATTTGGGCTCCTTCTGCCCCTCATAGTGATGCCACTTCAACTCTCTGCAATTGTGCCGCTCTGCGATTCTATTAGCGATGCCTCTGATCTGCATGTGATATTTCTTAAAAGTATTATTTAACTAACCCAGCACGCATCCTGTGCGTGTTACAGCAAGGCTGAATGGTTTACAACCCTATTGAGGCTGTAGGAGGCTCAGAAATAGCCGTTTTTAATAGCGATTCGTCGCGAATTTATTCGGGTCGAAACGATTTTTGTCGGAAAATTCGGCGAATCAGTCGAATCGAATTTTTCAAAAGTTCGCTCATCTCTAATTGCAGCTCTGTATAAATAAAAATAAATAAATAAAAAAAGGGCCTGTAGAAGCTTATTTAGTATAACAGATAGGGTGACATGTGCTGGTTTGGGATGCCCATATGGGCTAGTGTTTTGGCAGCAGTACAAAAACCAATGCAAAATGCAATAGCTTAATAAAGCTGATGCTGATCAACGCTTATTTAGTATAACAGATGGGGTGCAACATGCAGGTTTGGGATGCCCTGCGGCCTGGTGTATTTAAAGCAGACCAAAACCAATTCAAAATGCAATAACTTAATAAAGCTGAGGCTGTAGATGCTTATTTAGTATAAACAGGTAGGGTGCAAGGTGCAGCTTTGGGGTGCCCTGCGGCCTGGTTAAATGAAAGCAGTCAAAAAGGAAGTGCAAACTGAAGTAGCTTAATGAAGCTGATGCTGATCAACGCTTATGTTGTATACCAGATAGGGTGCAAGGTGCAGCTTTGGGGTGCCCTGCGGCCTGGTTTATTAAAAGCAGTCAAAAACAAGTGCAAACTGAAGTAGCTTAATAAAGCAGCTGATGCTGATCAACGCTTATGTTGTATAACAGATAGGTTTAAAATAGCATGTGCCTTGGGATGCCCGTGTGGCCTGTTATATTTCAAGCTGAACAAAAAGTAACAATAATCCAAGTATGAGACATCATTTTGACCTTCTTTACAGCGCCATACTTTGAAAAAAAAAAATTAATTTCATGCCGATCAATCCAAAGGTCAATGCCCCTAACAAAAATAGTGTTCGGCATAAGTTTTCCTTCTGGAAGGACGTAACCTTTAGTTTACATGGTTGGGGTAGGTTATCTTACAAATTGGGATACCCCAGGCAGCAGTGTCATTGAAAGAGACAGATTGTAATGCAGGCCATACGCAAGCAGAGAAACTCAGGCTGCAACAGGCCTATTTAGTTTACATGGTTGGGGTAGGTTATCTTACAAATTGGGATACCCCACTGTATATGAAACCGAATATAAATGCACACCCAAAAGTGGACAATCAGCCTCCAAGAGGCCTGCTTAGTTTAAATAAGAGAGCTGCTTAGTATGGTAGGTAGGTTATGTTATGTTACAGAATGGGATGCCCCAAGCAGACTTGAGATCAGTATATATGCACACAGCAGCAGTGTGTTAGCAGGCTCATACAGGCCAAATTTCTTTAAATAACTGTGCAGCTTACAGTAAATGCAGAGGCTAATAGTATGTTACAGAATGGGATGCCCCAAAGCTGACTTGAGAACAGTATATATGCACACAGCAGCAGTGTGTAAGCAGGCTCATACAGGCCACATTTCTTTAAATAACTGTGCAGCTTACAGTAAATGCAGAGGCTAATGGTATGTTACAGAATGGGATGCCCCAAGCAGACTTGAGATCAGTATATATGCACACAGCAGCAGTGTGTTAGCAGGCTCATACAGGCCAAATTTCTTTAAATAACTGTGCAGCTTACAGTAAATGCAGAGGCTAATGGTATGTTACAGAATGGGATGCCCCAAAGCAGACTTGAGATCAGTATATATGCACACAGCAGCAGTGTGTTAGCAGGCTCATACAGGCCAAATTTCTTTAAATAACTGTGCAGCTTACAGTAAATGCAGAGGCTAATGGTATGTTACAGAATGGGATGCCCCAAAGCTGACTTGAGATCAGTATATATGCACACAGCAGCAGTGTGTTAGCAGGCTCATACAGGCCAAATTTCTTTAAATAACTGTGCAGCTTACAGTTAATGCAGAGGCTAATGGTATGTTACAGAATGGGTTGCCCCAAGCAGACTTGAGATCAGTATATATGCACACAGCAGCAGTGTGTTAGCAGACTCATACAGGCCAAATTTCTTTAAATAACTGTGCAGCTTACAGTAAATGCAGAGGCTAATGGTATGTTACAGAATGGGATGCCCCAAGCAGACTTGAGATCAGTATATATGCACACAGCAGCAGTGTGTTAGCAGGCTCATACAGGCCAAATTTCTTTAAATAACTGTGCAGCTTACAGTAAATGCAGAGGCTAATGGTATGTTACAGAATGGGATGCCCCAAAGCTGACTTGAGATCAGTATATATGCACACAGCAGCAGTGTGTTAGCAGGCTCATACAGGCCAAATTTCTTTAAATAACTGTGCAGCTTACAGTAAATGCAGAGGCTAATGGTATGTTACAGAATAGGATGCCCCAAAGCTGACTTGAGATCAGTATATATGCACACAGCAGCAGTGTGTTAGCAGGCTCATACAGGCCAAATTTCTTTTAATAACTGTGCAGCTTACAGTTAATGCAGAGGCTAATGGTATGTTACAGAATGGGATGCCCCAAGCAGACTTTAGATCAGTATATATGCACACAGCAGCAGTGTGTTAGCAGGCTCATACAGGCCAAATTTCTTTAAATAACTGTGCAGCTTACAGTAAATGCAGAGGCTAATGGTATGTTACAGAATGGGATGCCCCAAAAACCAGAGAGCACCTGGCAGGCAGCAGTAAGACTATGCACAGCAAAAGTGTCTTTATCATGCCTAATTTCAATTAGAATAGGTGCAAATGGTTGGGTTCTTAAATAGAGGCTGGTGTAGTCACAGAATGGGATGCCCTAAAAACCAGCAGTAAGTACACCTGGCAGGGACAAGTAGTGCTATGCCCAGCAAAAGTGTCTTTATTAGAGATGAGCGAGTAGTGAAATATTCGAAATTTCGAATTTCGATTCGAATAGACCGCGTTACTCGACTACTCGACCGAATATCGAATCCCATTATAGTCTATGGGAAAAAAATGCTTGACACTTGGAAATCTCAATTCGACCACTTGGAGGTCACCAAGTCCACCCTGAAACATCAGAAAATGATGCCAACACTGCTGGAATGCAACTGGGACAGCAGGGGAAGCATGTCTGGGTGCATATAACGCGCCCAAGTCGCACTATTACGCCACTATCACAGCCTCTCAACAATACACTCCAAACACAATATTACTTCTACGTAAAGTGAGACAAGACAAGGAAACCTTCTTTCCTCTACATTGCCATGGACCCCAAGCCAAACTGTACAAAAAAGAACAAAATTCTGCACCCCTTAAAATCACGTTGCCTAATGACAACCACAGATGGCATAGGCAAGGGGGAAAATAAATAGACCCCACCCCTAATTGTCATTGTGTGTGTGTGTGAGTGTGTGTGTGTGTGTGTGAGATGTGGTCAGACATGTCCTCTTGTGTCATTGTGTCACCCCAGCAGTAAGGGAAGCTTAAAGGAGGAGGTTTGTTACAGTGTGTCACCCCAGCAGTCAGGGAAGCTTACAGGAGGAGGTTAGTTACAGTGTGTTACCCCAGCAGTAGGGGAAGCTTACAGGAGGAGGTTTGTTACAGTGTGTCACCCCAGCAGTCAGGGAAGCTTACAGGAGGAGGTTTGTTACAGTGTGGCACCCCAGCAGTAAGGGAAGCTTACAGGAGGAGGTTTGTTACAGTGTGTCACCCCAGCAGTCAGGGAAGCTTACAGGAGGAGGTTTGTTACAGTGTGTTACCCCAGCAGTAAGGGAAGCTTACAGGAGGAGGTTTGTTACAGTGTGTCACCCCTGCAGTCAGGGAAGCTTACAGGAGGAGGTTTGTTACAGTGTGTTACCCCAGCAGTAGGGGAAGCTTACAGGAGGAGGTTTGTTACAGTGTGTCACCCCAGCAGTCAGGGAAGCTTACAGGAGGAGGTTTGTTACAGTGTGGCACCCCAGCAGTAAGGGAAGCTTACAGGAGGAGGTTTGTTACAGTGTGTCACCCCTGCAGTCAGGGAAGCTTACAGGAGGAGGTTTGTTACAGTGTGGCACCCCAGCAGTAGGGGAAGCTTACAGGAGGAGGTTTGTTACAGTGTGTCACCCCAGCAGTCAGGGAAGCTTACAGGAGGAGGTTTGTTACAGTGTGGCACCCCAGCAGTCAGGGAAGCTTACAGGAGGAGGTTTGTTACAGTGTGGCACCCCAGCAGTCAGGGAAGCTTACAGGAGGAGGTTTGTTACAATGTGTCACCCCTGCAGTCAGGGAAGCTTACAGGAGGAGGTTTGTTACAGTGTGGCACCCCTGCAGTCAGGGAAGCTTACAGGAGGAGGTTTGTTACAGTGTGTCACCCCAGCAGTAGGGGAAGCTTACAGGAGGAGGTTTGTTACAGTGTGGCACCCCAGCAGTAAGGGAAGCTTACAGGAGGAGGTTTGTTACAGTGTGGCACCCCTGCAGTCAGGGAAGCTTACAGGAGGAGGTTTGTTACAGTGTGTTACCCCAGCAGTAGGGGAAGCTTACAGGAGGAGGTTTGTTACAGTGTGTCACCCCAGCAGTCAGGGAAGCTTACAGGAGGAGGTTTGTTACAGTGTGGCACCCCAGCAGTAAGGGAAGCTTACAGGAGGAGGTTTGTTACAGTGTGTCACCCCTGCAGTCAGGGAAGCTTACAGGAGGAGGTTTGTTAGTGTGGCACCCCAGCAGTAGGGGAAGCTTACAGGAGGAGGTTTGTTACAGTGTGTCACCCCAGCAGTCAGGGAAGCTTACAGGAGGAGGTTTGTTACAGTGTGGCACCCCAGCAGTCAGGGAAGCTTACAGGAGGAGGTTTGTTACAGTGTGGCACCCCAGCAGTCAGGGAAGCTTACAGGAGGAGGTTTGTTACAGTGTGTCACCCCTGCAGTCAGGGAAGCTTACAGGAGGAGGTTTGTTACAGTGTGGCACCCCTGCAGTCAGGGAAGCTTACAGGAGGAGGTTTGTTACAGTGTGTCACCCCAGCAGTAGGGGAAGCTTACAGGAGGAGGTTTGTTACAGTGTGGCACCCCTGCAGTCAGGGAAGCTTACAGGAGGAGGTTTGTTACAGTGTGGCACCCCAGCAGTAGGGGAAGCTTACAGGAGGAGGTTTGTTACAGTGTGTCACCCCAGCAGTCAGGGAAGCTTACAGGAGGAGGTTTGTTACAGTGTGGCACCCCAGCAGTAAGGGAAGCTTACAGGAGGAGGTTTGTTACAGTGTGTCACCCCAGCAGTCAGGGAAGCTTACAGGAGGAGGTTTGTTACAGTGTGTCACCCCAGCAGTCAGGGAAGCTTACAGGAGGAGGTTTGTTACAGTGTGGCACCCCTGCAGTCACGGAAGCTTACAGGAGGAGGTTTGTTACAGTGTGTCACCCCAGCAGTAGGGGAAGCTTACAGGAGGAGGTTTGTTACAGTGTGTCACCCCAGCAGTAGGGGAGGCCCAAGAGCTGAGACCTTTTAAAAATTGTGTGGAGGCCCAAGAGCTGAGACCTTTTAAAAATTGTGTGGAGGCCCAAGAGCTGAGACCTTTTAAAAATTGTGTGGAGGCCCAAGAGCTGAGACCTTTTAAAAATTGTGTGGAGGCCCAAGAGCTGAGACCTCTCAAACATTGTGTGGAGTCCCAAGAGCTGAGACCTCTTAAAAATTGTGTGGAGTCCCACGAGTTGAGACCTCTTAAAAATTGTGTGGAGGCCCAAGAGCTGAGACCTCTTAAAAATTAAGATTAAGCCCAAGAGGTGAGCCATAATTTTTTTTTATTAATACAGCAATTCTACGGCGGTTAAGGAGGAGGAGGAGGAGGAAATGGCACTTCATACAGATGGCACTTCACTCTTGGCTGCTTTCCACTGTTGTACAAGCAAAGTCCGGGTCAATCCACTTGCTGTTCATTTTGATTAGCGTCAGCCTGTCGGCACTGTCGGTTGACAGGCGGCTGCGCTTATCGGTTATAATGCCCCCGGCTGCGCTGAACACCCTTTCTGATAGCACGCTGGCGGCAGGGCAGGCAAGCACCTCCAAGGCGTACAGGGACAGTTCCAGCCACGTGTCCAACTTGGAGACCCAGTAAGTGTAGGTCGCCGAGGGATCGGGGAGGACAGGGGTGTGGTCTGCCAGGTAGTCCCGCAACATCCGCCGATACTTGTCCCTCCTGCTGATAGCGGGCCCCGCAGTGATGGAAGTTGCACGAGGGGGTGACATGAACGTGTCCCACACCTTGGAGAGTGTTCCCCTGGTGGCTGTGGGCCTGATCGATGTTGTCAGACTCTGGGAGACACTCTCCTCTCTGCCGCCAGCGATGCTGGGTGGGAAAATCTGCATCATGTTCTGCAAGAGTTCCCTCTGGTATTCCAGTAATCGATTCGTCCTCTCCTCTACCGGAATAAAAGAGGAGAAGTTATCTTTATACCGGGGGTCCAGGAGTGCGAAGACCCAGTATAGTTTGTTCTCCAATATCCGGACAACACGTATGTCCCGGGAAAAGCAGCCCAGCATGAAGTCAGCCATGTGTGCCAGACTCTGAGTAGGCATGACCTCACTGCCCCCACCAGAAGGATCATTTTCCATTTCCTCCTCTTCCTCCTCCTCTCCGCCCCATCGGCGCTGAACCAATGGGACGCACACAGCCTGACTGCTACCCTCGCCGCCAGCATCCTCTTCCACAGCCACCTCCACGTTGTCCTCCTCCTCCTCATCCTCCTCCTCCTGCAACTGCCACCGAGCAGCAGACAAAAGTGTGGTCTGACTGTCTACCTGCGTTGCGTCTCCTCCTACCCCCGTCTCCTCTGTGTGCAATGCGTTCTCCCTTATTGCGATGAGCGATTCTTTAAGGACGCATAGGAGCGGGATGGTTACGCTCACTATAGCGTCCTCGCTGCTGACCTTCTTAGTGGACTCCTCAAAGATACGCAATACATCGCATATGTCTGCCATCCATGGCCACTCGTGGTTGGCAAACTGAGGGAGCTGAGTTGGAGGCACGCGTGGATGCATCATCTGGTACTCCATCAATGCTTTCTGCTGCTCACACACCCTGGCCAACATGCAATAGGTGGAATTCCAGCGAGTGGGCAGGTCGCACAACAGCCGATGTTGAGGCAAATGGAGGCGTTGCTGGATTTTTTTTAAGCTAGCAGCAGCTACAGTTGACTTCCGAAAGTGAGCGTACAAGCGCCGCACTTTGACCAGTAGCTCTGCCAGGTTGGGGTAAGTCTTTAGAAACTTTTGTACTACCAAATTAAAAACGTGGGCCAGGCATGGTACGTGATTGAGTTCTGCAAGCTCCAGAGCCGCCACCAGGTTACGGCCGTTATCGCACACGACCATGCCTGGTCCTAGCTGCAGCGGCGACAGCCACATCTCTGTCTGCTGCAATATGGCGTGCCTCACCTCTGCGGCGCTGTGCTTCCTGTCGCCCAAGCTGATGAGCTTAAGCACCGCCTGCTGACGTCTCCCCGCGCCAGTGCTGCAACGCTTCCAGCTAGGGGCTGAGGGCGATGTTAAGGCAGAGGAGGAGGAGGAGGAGGAGGAGGAGGAGGAAGAGGAGGGGGGTCTATCAGAACCCGTGCTGGCAATCTTGGGCGGGGGTGGTATGTAGGCCGTCCCTGTTTGTGACCCCGTCCCCGCTTCCACAACATTCACCCAGTGTGCCGTCAAAGAGATGTAGCGTCCTTGGCCGCAAGCGCTTGTCCACGAGTCGGTGGTCAAGTGGACCTTTGCACTGACTGCGTACCTCAGGGCCCGCCTGATGTTACGCGACACGTGCTGGTGCAGGGCGGGGACGCCACACCGGGAAAAATAGTGGCGGCTAGGGACGGAATAGCGAGGTGCGGCAGCCGCCATCAGGTCGCGGAAGGCCTGCGTCTCCACAAGCCTAAACGGCAACATCTCCAGGGCCAGCAGTTTGGAGATGAGGCAGGTTAAGGCTTGGGCTTGGGGGTGACTGGAGGCGTACTTCCGCCTGCGGTTGAACGCCTGCGAGATGGACAGTTGATGGGACGAAGAGATGGAAGGTGCAGACGAAGATGCGGGGGAAGGTGGGGCTGAAGGAGAAGGCCCCAAAGTAGCCGAGGCAGATGTGGAGGTGTCCTGGCTGGAGGTCTGGACTGCAGTGGCAGCACACAACAAAGGGGAAGAGGCAGTGGCAGCAAGACGGGGAGCAGGTTGTATTGCGTTTGCTCTCTCCCACTCAGCCCAGTGCTTGAATTCCAAGTGACGGCGCATGCCTGAGGTGGTCAGATTGCTCTTCTCAGAGCCCCTACTCAGTTTTGAGTGGCAGATTGCGCAAACCGCGCTCAGTTTGTCATCCGCGCAAACGTTAAAAAATCTCCACACCACAGAAGTATGAGGCCTCGATGGGGGAGCTTCGCGCGACTGCCTGCTGCCGGGAAGAGTTTCGGCCCTGCTGGCTGTGGCCTGCCTTCTCTGTCTGGACTGTCCTCTGCCTCTGGACTGTCCTCTGCCTCTTGCTGCCTTATTCGGTGATGCGCAGACCGCATCTCCACTGCTTTCCCCGCTGGACATCACCCCTGTCCAAGTGGGGTCGGTCATTTCGTCGTCCACCACCTCCTCTTCCACTTCCTCTCTCTGCTCCTCCTCCTGCCCACTGGACATTCCAACAGCCTCCCTTGATGGCAACTGCGTCTCATCATCATCGCTCATGATAGCAGATGCTGGTTCCGGGTCCACATCACTAGCAGATGGCGGATACTCAAGTGTTTGGGCATCACTACAAACAAATTCCTCTGCTAGCTCCTGGGATTCTTGCAGCACATCTGGAAAAGGACCCGAAAAGAGGTCCTGGGAGGGGTCAAGGTTGGGCTGACTCTGTTGGCCAGGTTGGGAGGAAGGAGGGTCAGAGTGAGACTGTGTGGATGACTGGGTGGTGGACAAGTGACTGGATGCGTTATCGGCCATCCATTGCACCACCTGTTCACGCTGCTCAGGCCTTAACAGAGGTGTACCCCGCCCCCCGCATAACTGTCCCATAAAGGCAGGGAAGCTGGATGAGCGTAATGCTGGCTGCCCCTCACCAGCACGCATTGTATCCCCACTGGCTTCAACGCGGTTTGTGCCCCCACCAGCATTTCCGCGCCCCCGTCCTCGTCCACGTCCCTTTGCGCTAGCCCTCCGCATTTCAGACGTTTTACTTTTTTGGCCACGCGTTATGCCAAATATAAAAATATTTTTAAGAAGAACACCTGGCTATACAGCCGTATACTGCCAGAAGGTGAAATGGTGCCTATACGCACCGTGTATAAAACAGTGTTTTGTTGGCACAGAGGACACAAAACAGTAGTGCCAAATATAAATATATTTTTAAGAACACCTGGCTATACAGCCGTATACTGCCAGAAGGTGAAATGGTGCCTATACGCACCGTGTATAAAACAGTGTTTTGTTGGCACAGAGGACACAAAACAGTAGTGCCAAATATAAATATATTTTTAAGAACACCTGGCTATACAGCCGTATACTGCCAGAAGGTGAAATGGTGCCTATACGCACCGTTTATAAAACAGTGTTTTGTTGGCACAGAGGACACAAAACAGTAGTGCCAAATATAAATATATTTTTAAGAACACCTGGCTATACAGCAGTATACTGCCAGAAGGTGAAATGGTGCCTATATACGCACTGGGTATATAACAAGGTTTTGTTGGTAAAGAGGACACAAAACAGTAGTGCCAAATATAAAAATATTTTTCAGAAAAACACCTGGCTATACAGCCGTATACTGCCAGAAGGTGAAATGGTGCCTATATACGCACCGGGTATATAACAAGGTTTTGTTGGTAAAGAGGACACAAAACAGTAGTGCCAAATATAAAAATATTTTTCAGAAAAACACCTGGCTATACAGCCGTATACTGCCAGAAGGTGAAATGGTGCCTATACGCACCGGGTATATAACAAGGTTTTGTTGGCACAGAGGACACAAAACAGTAGTGCAAAATATAGTTTTGTATATAGGTGCTAATACACCACTGAAGTCTTTCTGTCCCTATTCCAGCATCAGCAGCTACCCCTCACTAAAGCAGCCTTTTTGAGCAGAGTGTATATAGTTTTGTATATAGGTGCTAATACACCACTGAAGTCTTTCTGTCCCTATTCCAGCAGCAGCAGCTACCCCTCACTAAAGCAGCCGTTGTGTGCAGTGTGTATATAGCTAGAATGAGCTATATACTGTTCAGCATAGTAGCCCTAATAAGGGCTCTTAATGACTCTCTTGTCTTCTGGTAGCTGGTATATATGGTGGTAAAAGGTATATTCTGAGCTTCTGGGGCCCTGCCTGACTACATAGAAAATGAGCTATATACTGTTCAGCGTAGCAGCCCTAATAAGGGCTCTTAAGGACTGTCTTGTCTTCTGGTAGCTGGTATATATGGTGGTAAAAGGTATATTCTGAGCTTCTGGGGCCCTGCCTGACTACATAGAATATGATGAGCTATATACTGTTCAACGTAGCAGCCCTAATAAGGGCTCTTAAGGACTGTCTTGTCTTCTGGTAGCTGGTATATATGGTGGTAAAAGCTATAGTCTGAGCTTCTGGGGCCCTGCCTGACTACATAGAATATGAGCTATATACTGTTCAACGTAGCAGCCCTAATAAGGGCTCTTAAGGACTGTCTTGTCTTCTGGTAGCTGGTATATATGGTGGTAAAAGGTATATTCTGAGCTTCTGGGGCCCTGCCTGACTACATAGAAAATGAGCTATATACTGTTCAACGTAGCAGCACTAATAAGGGCTCTTAAGGACTCTCTTGTCTTCTGGTAGCTGGTATATATGGTGGTAAAAGCTATATTCTGAGCTTCTGGGGCCCTGCCTGACTACATAGAATATGATGAGCTATATACTGTTCAACGTAGCAGCCCTAATAAGGGCTCTTAAGGACTGTCTTGTCTTCTGGTAGCTGGTATATATGGTGGTAAAAGCTATATTCTGAGCTTCTGGGGCCCTGCCTGACTACATAGAATATGAGCTATATACTGTTCAACGTAGCAGCCCTAATAAGGGCTCTTAAGGACTCTCTTGTCTTCTGGTAGCTGGTATATATGGTGGTAAAAGGTATATTCTGAGCTTCTGGGGCCCTGCCTGACTACATAGAAAATGAGCTATATACTGTTCAACATAGTAGCCCTAATAAGGGCTCTTAAGGACTCTCTTGTCTTCTGGTAGCTGGTATATATGGTGGTAAAAGGTATATTCTGAGCTTCTGGGGCCCTGCCTGACTACATAGGATATGAGCTATATACTGTTCAACATAGTAGCCCTAATAAGGGCTCTTAAGGACTCTCTTGTCTTCTGGTAGCTGGTATATATGGTGGTAAAAGCTATATTCTGAGCTTCTGGGGCCCTGCCTGACTACATAGAAAATGAGCTATATACTGTTCAGCGTAGCAGCCCTAATAAGGGCTCTTAAGGACTGTCTTGTCTTCTGGTAGCTGGTATATATGGTGGTAAAAGGTATATTCTGAGCTTCTGGGGCCCTGCCTGACTACATAGAAAATGAGCTATATACTGTTCAGCGTAGCAGCCCTAATAAGGGCTCTTAAGGACTGTCTTGTCTTCTGGTAGCTGGTATATATGGTGGTAAAAGGTATATTCTGAGCTTCTGGGGCCCTGCCTGACTACATAGAATATGATGAGCTATATACTGTTCAACGTAGCAGCCCTAATAAGGGCTCTTAAGGACTGTCTTGTCTTCTGGTAGCTGGTATATATGGTGGTAAAAGGTATATTCTGAGCTTCTGGGGCCCTGCCTGACTACATAGAATATGAGCTATATACTGTTCAACGTAGCAGCACTAATAAGGGCTCTTAAGGATTCTCTTGTCTTCTGGTAGCTGGTATATATGGTGGTAAAAGCTATATTCTGAGCTTCTGGGGCCCTGCCTGACTACATAGAATATGATGAGCTATATACTGTTCAACGTAGCAGCCCTAATAAGGGCTCTTAAGGACTGTCTTGTCTTCTGGTAGCTGGTATATATGGTGGTAAAAGGTATATTCTGAGCTTCTGGGGCCCTGCCTGACTACATAGAATATGAGCTATATACTGTTCAACGTAGCAGCACTAATAAGGGCTCTTAAGGACTCTCTTGTCTTCTGGTAGCTGGTATATATGGTGGTAAAAGCTATATTCTGAGCTTCTGGGGCCCTGCCTGACTACATAGAATATGATGAGCTATATACTGTTCAACGTAGCAGCCCTAATAAGGGCTCTTAAGGACTGTCTTGTCTTCTGGTAGCTGGTATATATGGTGGTAAAAGCTATATTCTGAGCTTCTGGGGCCCTGCCTGACTACATAGAAAATGAGCTATATACTGTTCAACATAGTAGCCCTAATAAGGGCTCTTAAGGACTCTCTTGTCTTCTGGTAGCTGGTATATATGGTGGTAAAAGCTATATTCTGAGCTTCTGGGGCCCTGCCTGACTACATAGAAAATGAGCTATATACTGTTCAGCGTAGCAGCCCTAATAAGGGCTCTTAAGGACTGTCTTGTCTTCTGGTAGCTGGTATATATGGTGGTAAAAGGTATATTCTGAGCTTCTGGGGCCCTGCCTGACTACATAGAAAATGAGCTATATACTGTTCAGCGTAGCAGCCCTAATAAGGGCTCTTAAGGACTGTCTTGTCTTCTGGTAGCTGGTATATATGGTGGTAAAAGGTATATTCTGAGCTTCTGGGGCCCTGCCTGACTACATAGAATATGAGCTATATACTGTTCAGCGTAGCAGCCCTAATAAGGGCTCTTAAGGACTGTCTTGTCTTCTGGTAGCTGGTATATATGGTGGTAAAAGGTATATTCTGAGCTTCTGGGGCCCTGCCTGACTACATAGAAAATGAGCTATATACTGTTCAGCGTAGCAGCCCTAATAAGGGCTCTTAAGGACTCTCTTGTCTTCTGGTAGCTGGTATATATGGTGGTAAAAGCTATATTCTGAGCTTCTGGGGCCCTGCCTGACTACATAGAATATGATGAGCTATATACTGTTCAACGTAGCAGCCCTAATAAGGGCTCTTAAGGACTGTCTTGTCTTCTGGTAGCTGGTATATATGGTGGTAAAAGGTATATTCTGAGCTTCTGGGGCCCTGCCTGACTACATAGAATATGAGCTATATACTGTTCAGCGTAGCAGCCCTAATAAGGGCTCTTAAGGACTGTCTTGTCTTCTGGTAGCTGGTATATATGGTGGTAAAAGGTATATTCTGAGCTTCTGGGGCCCTGCCTGACTACATAGAAAATGAGCTATATACTGTTCAACATAGTAGCCCTAATAAGGGCTCTTAAGGACTCTCTTGTCTTCTGGTAGCTGGTATATATGGTGGTAAAAGCTATATTCTGAGCTTCTGGGGCCCTGCCTGACTACATAGAAAATGAGCTATATACTGTTCAGCGTAGCAGCCCTAATAAGGGCTCTTAAGGACTGTCTTGTCTTCTGGTAGCTGGTATATATGGTGGTAAAAGGTATATTCTGAGCTTCTGGGGCCCTGCCTGACTACATAGAATATGATGAGCTATATACTGTTCAGCGTAGCAGCCCTAATAAGGGCTCTTAAGGACTGTCTTGTCTTCTGGTAGCTGGTATATATGGTGGTAAAAGCTATATTCTGAGCTTCTGGGGCCCTGCCTGACTACATAGAATATGATGAGCTATATACTGTTCAGCGTAGCAGCCCTAATAAGGGCTCTTAAGGACTGTCTTGTCTTCTGGTAGCTGGTATATATGGTGGTAAAAGCTATATTCTGAGCTTCTGGGGCCCTGCCTGACTACATAGAAAATGAGCTATATACTGTTCAGCGTAGCAGCCCTAATAAGGGCTCTTAAGGACTGTCTTGTCTTCTGGTAGCTGGTATATATGGTGGTAAAAGGTATATTCTGAGCTTCTGGGGCCCTGCCTGACTACATAGAATATGAGCTATATACTGTTCAGCGTAGCAGCCCTAATAAGGGCTCTTAAGGACTGTCTTGTCTTCTGGTAGCTGGTATATATGGTGGTAAAGGGTATATTCTGAGCTTCTGGGGCCCTGCCTGACTACATAGAAAATGAGCTATATACTGTTCAGCGTAGCAGCCCTAATAAGGGCTCTTAAGGACTGTCTTGTCTTCTGGTAGCTGGTATATATGGTGGTAAAAGATATATTCTGAGCTTCTGGGGCCCTGCCTGACTACATAGAAAATGAGCTATATACTGTTCAGCGTAGTAGCCCTAATAAGGGCTCTTAAGGACTGTCTTGTCTTCTGGTAGCTGGTATATATGGTGGTAAAAGGTATATTCTGAGCTTCTGGGGCCCTGCCTGACTACATAGAAAATGAGCTATATACTGTTCAGCGTAGTAGCCCTAATAAGGGCTCTTAAGGACTGTCTTGTCTTCTGGTAGCTGGTATATATGGTGGTAAAAGGTATATTCTGAGCTTCTGGGGCCCTGCCTGCCTACATATGAGCCATATACCGTTCAGCGTAGTAGCCCTAATAAGGGCTCTTAATGACTCTCTTGTCTTCTGGTAGCTGGTATAGATGGTGGTAAAAGCGATATTCCGAGCTTCTGGGGCCCTGCCAGCGACAGCCTGTCTTTCCCTGCTGTGAGCGTCTGTCCCTCACTAAGTTCAAGCTGCTAATGCTGACGAAGAGGAAGTGCTGAGTTTTGTATATTCGAGGTCACATGGTTTTTCCAGCCAATGCGTGTAGACGCCGTTTTCGCCATGCCAGCATCCTCCCAGGACCTGTCCCACCCCCCCTGCATGGTGATTGGTGTAAAAAACGCGCCAGGGAAGGTGGGAGGGGAAACGAATTGTGAGTGTGCCATCGCCGCTGTACTCGATCGAAATCGAGTATGACGAACAGCGTAGTATTCGATCGAATACCGGCTCGGTCGAATACTACTCACTCATCACTAGTCTTTATCAGGCCAAATTTCAATTATAATAAGTGCAAATGGTTATATGGTCTTAAACAGAGGCTGCTGTAGTCACAGAATGGGATGCCCCAAAAAAGAAGTGGGCCTGGCAGGGTCCAGAAGTGCTATGCCCAGCAAAAGTGTCTTTATCAGGCTAATTTCAATTATAATAAGTGCAAATGGTTATATGGTCTTAAACAGAGGCTGCTGTAGTCACAGAATGGGATGCCCCAAAAAAGAAGTGGACCTGGCAGGGTCCAGAAGTGCTATGCCCAGCAAAAGTGTCTTTATCAGGCTAATTTTAATTATAATAAGTGCAAATGGTTATATGGTCTTAAACAGAGGCTGCTGTAGTCACAGAATGGGATGCCCCAAAAAAGAAGTGGACCTGGCAGGGTCCAGAAGTGCTATGCCCAGCAAAAGTGTCTTTATCAGGCTAATTTCAATTATAATAAGTGCAAATTGTTATATGGTCTTAAACAGAGGCTGGTGTAGTCACAGAATGGGATGCCTCACAGCAGACTTAAGATCAGTTCAGTATATATGCACAGTTAGTTAGTATAAGCAGCCTGAAAACGCTAACAAAGCCTGTCAGCCAGCTAGTAACACTCAGGCTGGATGAAAAAAAAAAAAAAAACTCCCTGTGACAGCCTCCGATTTTTCTACCTTTCCCTGTTTTTCGCTGACTTTCTGTCTGTCTCCTGTCTGTCTCCTGCCTGTCTCCAGCCTGTCCCTGTCTGTCCCTGCCTGTCTAACTGCCTCTCTCCCTCAGCTACACAGCGTTCTGTCTCTCACGAATGCAATAGAGAAATGAGGAAGGAAAAGCAAGATGGCCGGCCTTAAATAGCGCTGTGACGTCACCGGGCTTGCTGGCTGCTGATAGGCTGCATGTGACTGTCCCAGCATACACTGCCCCAGCTTACATGTCTGGACATGTCCCGTCCGCCATCTTAGAATTCCTGTAAATGTAAATGAATGGATGTTAAAGGAAAACTTCGAGCGATCGAATCGCGGGGAAATTCGGATTCAATCCGAATCGAATTTTTCCTGAAATTCGGATCGAATCCGGGTTCGTCCGGATTGATTCGCTCATCCCTAGGAATAACCTCAATAATGTTTAGGTGTGCATTAAAGCATTATTGAACAGGGACAAATAGGTGCGCTGTGCAGTGTCAGAGCAAAGCACAGTTCTGATGAGCCAACATGCACATCCAACCAGTACACTCCTATACAATGACTGTGGTATGCTACATAGCTAAGAGGGCCAGGACAGGACGCAATAGTGGAGAATACATACAAGAATTAAGATGATCAAATAGTGGTAAGTAAGTGATTGCCAACTTGTACTTGTACAACTTGTACGTTTCATTGCTATCTATCACAGATTAGTGGGGGACAGGCACCAAAAAAGTTAAAAAAAAAATTCACAGCAACACGTTTGAGACACATACCCAGTAGCCATCCCCCAGACAGATCTCCAGATTGAAAATGTTCAAAGAGGCAGGAGTTCCTCAAAATGTGGGCATCATGTGTGGAACCAGGGAAGGCTGCAAAGATACTAAAAAATTGCAGATCAGGGCCGGACACTGCCTGAACATTAATCGAATGGCCCATCTTCCTGTTCCTGCACAAACCCAACATAACTGTAATTAGTGTGACCATAAGTGTCAAGATGCACACAAATATTCTTATACATCAACAACATTACTAAACAATGAATGCTAGTGATACACAGGGTGTAGGTCTGCTTGAAACCCCCCCCCCCAAAAAAAACAAGCAGACCTAAACCACATACCTGAAAAGATATTCCTGGTCAGCAGGCGGAATGATCGATACGTGGGTACAATCAATGGCACCCATGACGTTGGGCATGTCGGCTATGTTATAAAAGCCCAGCTTAACCGCATTCCAGGCTTCCCCTGTGTCTGGGAAAAATATAAATTTGGGTGCCAGGGTAGCCATGCCATCCAAAAACTTGGTTAGGCTGCGGCTCAGCGTAGACTGGGACATCCCCACGGAGAAGGCACCCAGTCTCTGGAACGAGCAGTTCGTCAAAAACTGCAGGCAGCCAACCAATTTGGTCATACCTGCAATTGCATGCCACTTTCTTGTGGTGGGGGCTAACCATGGCCGCAGCTGGCTATACAAGTCCAGGAGAGAAACACGGTTAAGGTGGGTGAGCTCGAATAGCTCAACGTCATGCATTCCATCGATGTCCAAACGTGTTCGGTGCAGCCTGGTTTCTGCCAGGCTCAAAAATACAAAACCGCGTAGCTGACACCTTTGATGCTCGCGCACAGAGGAAATCATGATACGGAGCTCAAATACGGGTGCTAATAGTGGCCGTAAGTGAAGCGTCGAGGCCCTCGTTAAATGGGGCTGGTTTCAATCGGAAATCAAGGCTCTGAATCAATTAAAAAAACGGACCAATCAACAGCCAGTCCGTTTTGACGGAGTTCAGCGAGCCGTCAATCGGAAAGGCGCATGCCGACACACCTGAGCGCATAAACGCACACAAAAAGCAACATAGCACCCTTTCAGGACCCGATCAAAGCCCAAAAACGTACAGGATAGCTGAACAGGGAGGCTCTGCATCAGGCCATATGGCTGTATTCTAATTGCAAACAGGGTTCATTTTCTCTGCAAGCTTTTAATACATACCCTGTCAACGAGATCTCATTAAATATGCTATGCTAAATATACTACTGAGTGATATATATATTCCTTAATATAATTTATTACTTAACAGTAATTCAGATGTGTTAGTGGCCCTCCTAATTTTCATTTTATTGTTTTGGTACTAGCATTTAGGGGTAGCTAGAAATCCTGCACCTACCATAATAACTAACTATACCACTGTGAGTGGGGGGTAGAGTTGTGTTTGCTTCCTCTTGTTACAATTAGGGATGAGCGAATCGATCCGGATGAACCCGCATTCGATCCGAATTTCATGAAAAATTCGATTCGGATCGAATCCGAATTTCCCCGTGCTTCGATCGCTCGAAGTTTTTCTTTAACATCCATTCATTTACATTACAGGCATTCTCATATGGCGGACGGGACATGTCCAGACATCTACCCTGCTCCAGTGCATGCTGGGGCAGTCACATGCAGCCTATCAGCAGCCAGCAAGCTCGGTGACGTCACAGCGCTATTTAAGGCGGCGTGAGAGACAGGACACTGTTCTAGTCAGGGAGAGACAGTTAGAGAGACAGGGACAGACAGGGACAGGCAGGAGACAGGCAGGAAGTCAGCGAGAAGCAGGGAAAGTTAGGAAAAATCGGAGGCAGTCACAGGGTTTTTTTTTTTCATCCAGCCTGAGTGTTACCGGCTGGCTGGCTTTGTTAGCGTTTTCAGGCTGCTTATACACTTACTGTGCATATATACTGAACTGATCTCAAGTCTGCTGTGGGAACATTACCATTTTGTAAAATCTCATTAGCCTCTGTATTTACTCTAAGCTGCACAGTTATTTAAAGTAATTTGGCCTGTTTGAGCCTGCTTAGACACTGTTGCTGTGTGCATATATACTGATCTCAAGTCTGCTGTGGGGCCATCCCATTCTGTAACATACCATTAGCCTCTGTATTTACTCTAAGCTGCAAACTTATTTAAAGTAATTTGGCCTGTATGAGCCTGCTTAGAAACTGGTGCTGTGTGCATATATACTGATCTCAAGTCTGCTGTGGGGCCATTCCATTCTGTAACATACCATTAGCCTCTGTATTTACTCTAAGCTGCAAACTTATTTAAAGTAATTTGGCCTGTATGAGCCTGCTTATCCACTGTTGCTGTGCATATATACTGATCTCAGGTCTGCTGTGGGGCATCCCATTCTGTAACATACCATTAGCCTCTGTATTTACTCTAAGCTGCACACTTATTTAAAGTAATTTGGCCTGTTTGAGCCTGCTTAGACACTTTTACTGTGCATATATACTGATCTCAGGTCTGCTGTGGGGCATCCCATTCTGTAACATACCATTAGCCTCTGTATCTCCTAAGCTGCACACTTATTTAAAGTAATTTGGCCTGTTGGAGCCTGCTTATCCACTGTTGCTGTGCATATATACTGATCTCAGGTCTGCTGTGGGGCATCCTATTCTGTAACATACCATTAGCCTCTGTATCTCCTAAGCTGCACACTTATTTAAAGTAATTTGGCCTGTTGGAGCCTGCTTATCCACTGTTGCTGTGCATATATACTGATCTCAGGTCTGCTGTGGGGCATCCCATTCTGTAACATACCATTAGCCTCTGTATTTACTCTAAGCTGCACACTTATTTAACCCTTTCGCTGCCAGCCTACCTGGAGTTTTTGTCACGCTTGGTGCCAGACCATTTTGCACTATTTTGCACTCCCCATGTTCAAATGTGATTTTTGAAGGGATTTCCAGAGATTTCCCAGGAAAATGATATATTGTTTTTTTCAGAGTCTGGGCTTTAACATGAAATGTCTTGTTTGTAATTTTTTAGGTGTATTCTCAATACTTTTGGGTGAAATATATGCAAAAAAATAAAACCTATTTTTTGCAATTTGTAGTGTTTTTTTGTAATAAAAAATGTAAGTTTGTCAATAAAATCTTATTGCATGTGAAACCCCAATTAATCCCGGTCACAGCGTTACCACTTATGTATAAGTAGACACCCTTTCCTGCCCAGGAGACTCCCCCAAACTGAAACAGCGCTTTAGGAGATTTTCAGATAAAATACAACTATACACCGCGCTAAGCGCACCTTGCAGTCTTTCCAGAAAAAGAACCCTTTAAATTTGAAATATCCCCCAAAAACCCCCCCAAAGTATACACCTCAGGCTTTCTAGGCGTACCAGGTTTGTTGACATGGGCACAATTTTCTGGAAGTAATTCCCCAATCAATTCTTTGGTTGCACAGAGTTTCCCTAAAAAAGAATAAAAAAGAAGAATCAAAGCCACATTTTCCTAAAAAAAACTATATGCAAACAGAAAAAAACAAGTAAAATCTGAAAAAGCAACAACCCCCGAACAGAACAATACCCAACATGCATAGGTACTGTCAAGGGAAGAGTTGCCAAACAATACAAAGTAAAGCATGCCCATAACAGTAATTTTGCTTAAAAATTTCAGCTCTGCAGACAAAGTGCGCACCTTGCGATTTTTCAACCAAAACAACCCTTTAAATTTAGAATATCCCCACAAACCATATATTCCCTGAAAGTACACATGTTAAGCTTTCTAAGAGTACTGAGCTTGTTGTAGTGGGCTCATCTTTCTGGAAGTAATCCATTGAAGAATTCTTAGGTTGCACAGGGTTTCCCTAAAAACAATGATAAAAAAGCAGAATAAAAACCATGTTTTCCTAAAATATCAATATGCAAACAAGAAAAAACAAGCTAAATCTGAAAGCGCAAGGTCCCCCGAGCAGAACGATACCCAACATGCATAGGTACTATTAGGGATGAGCGAATCGATCCGGACGAACCCGGATTCGATCCGAATTTCAGGAAAAATTCGATTCGGATCGAATCCGAATTTCCCCGCGATTCGATCGCTCGCAGTTTTCCTTTAACATCCATTCATTTACATTTACAGGCATTCTAAGATGGCGGACGGGACATGTCCAGACATGTAAGCTGGGGCAGTGTATGCTGGGACAGTCACATGCAGCCTATCAGCAGCCAGCAAGCCCGGTGACGTCACAGCGCTATTTAAGGCCGGCCATCTTGCTTTTCCTTCCTCATTTCTCTATTGCATTCGTGAGAGACAGAACGCTGTGTAGCTGAGGGAGAGAGGCAGTTAGACAGGCAGGGACAGACAGGGACAGGCTGGAGACAGGCAGGAGACAGACAGGAGACAGACAGAAAGTCAGCGAAAAACAGGGAAAGGTAGAAAAATCGGAGGCTGTCACAGGGAGTTTTTTTTTTTTTTTCATCCAGCCTGAGTGTTACTAGCTGGCTGACAGGCTTTGTTAGCGTTTTCAGGCTGCTTATACTAACTGTGCATATATACTGAACTGATCTTAAGTCTGCTGTGAGGCATCCCATTCTGTGACTACACCAGCCTCTGTTTAAGACCATATAACCATTTGCACTTATTATAATTGAAATTAGCCTGATAAAGACACTTTTGCTGGGCATAGTACTTCTGGACCCTGCCAGGTCCACTTCTTTTTTGGGGCATCCCATTCTGTGACTACAGCAGCCTCTGTTTAAGACCATATAACCATTTGCACTTATTATAATTGAAATTAGCCTGATAAAGACACTTTTGCTGGGCATAGCACATCTGGACCCTGCCAGGTCCACTTCTTTTTTGGGGCATCCCATTCTGTGACTACAGCAGCCTCTGTTTAAGACCATATAACCATTTTCACTTATTATAATTGAAATTAGCCTGATAAAGACACTTTTGCTGGGCATAGTACTTCTGGACCCTGCCAGGTCCACCTCTTTTTTGGGGCATCCCATTCTGTGACTACAGCAGCCTCTGTTTAAGACCATATAAGCATTTGCACTTATTATAATTGAAATTAGGCCTGATAAAGACACTTTTGCTGTGCATAGACTTACTGCTGCCTGCCAGGTCCACTTCTTTTTTAGGGCATCCCATTCTGTGACTACAGCAGCCTCTGTTTAAGACCATATAACCATTTGCACTTATTATAATTGAAATTAGGCCTGATAAAGACACTTTTGCTGGGCATAGCAATTCTGGACCCTGCCAGGTCCACTTCTTTTTTAGGGCATCCCATTCTGTGACTACAGCAGCCTCTGTTTAAGACCATATAACCATTTGCACTTATTATAATTGACATTAGCCTGATAAAGACACTTTTGCTGGGCATAGCACTTCTGGACCCTGCCAGGTCCACTTCTTTTTTGGGGCATCCCATTCTGTGACTACAGCAGCCTCTGTTTAAGACCATATAACCATTTGCATTTATTATAATTGAAATAAGCCTGATAAAGACACTTTTGCTGGGCATAGTACTTCTGGACCCTGCCAGGTCCACTTCTTTTTTGGGGCATCCCATTCTGTGACTACAGCAGCCTCTGTTTAAGACCATATAACCATTTGCACTTATTATAATTGAAATTAGCCTGATAAAGACACTTTTGCTGGGCATAGTACTTCTGGACACTGCCAGGTCCACTTCTTTTTTGGGGCATCCCATTCTGTGACTACAGTAGCCTCTGTTTAAGACCATATAACCATTTGCACTTATTATAATTGAAATTAGCCTGATAAAGACACTTTTGCTGGGCATAGCACATCTGGACCCTGCCAGGTCCACTTCTTTTTTGGGGCATCCCATTCTGTGACTACAGCAGCCTCTGTTTAAGACCATATAACCATTTGCACTTATTATAATTGAAATTAGCCTGATAAAGACACTTTTGCTGGGCATAGTACTTCTGGACCCTGCCAGGTCCACTTCTTTTTTGGGGCATCCCATTCTGTGACTACAGCAGCCTCTGTTTAAGACCATATAACCATTTGCACTTATTATAATTTAAATTAGCCTGATAAAGACACTTTTGCTGGGCATAGTACTTCTGGACACTGCCAGGTCCACTTCTTTTTTGGGGCATCCCATTCTGTGACTACAGTAGCCTCTGTTTAAGACCATATAACCATTTGCACTTATTATAATTGAAATTAGGCCTGATAAAGACACTTTTGCTGGGCATAGCACATCTGGACCCTGCCAGGTCCACTTCTTTTTTGGGGCATCCCATTCTGTGACTACAGCAGCCTCTGTTTAAGACCATATAACCATTTGCACTTATTATAATTGAAATTAGCCTGATAAAGACACTTTTGCTGGGCATAGTACTTCTGGACCCTGCCAGGTCCACTTCTTTTTTAGGGCATCCCATTCTGTGACTACAGCAGCCTCTGTTTAAGACCATATAACCATTTGAACTTATTATAATTGAAATTAGCCTGATAAAGACACTTTTGCTGGGCATAGTACTTCTGGACCCTGCCAGGTCCACTTCTTTTTTGGGGCATCCCATTCTGTGACTACAGCAGCCTCTGTTTAAGACCATATAACCATTTGCACTTATTATAATTGAAATTAGCCTGATAAAGACACTTTTGCTGGGCATAGTACTTCTGGACCCTGCCAGGTCCACTTCTTTTTTTGGGGCATCCCATTCTGTGACTACATCAGCCTCTGTTTAAGACCATATAACCATTTGCACTTATTATAATTGAAATTAGGCCTGATAAAGACACTTTTGCTGGGCATAGTACTTCTGGACCCTGCCAGGTCCACTTCTTTTTTGGGGCATCCCATTCTGTTACTACAGCAGCCTCTGTTTAAGACCATATAACCATTTGCACTTATTATAATTGAAATTAGGCCTGATAAAGACACTTTTGCTGGGCATAGCACTTCTGGACCCTGCCAGGTCCACTTCTTTTTTAGGGCATCCCATTCTGTGACTACAGCAGCCTCTGTTTAAGACCATATAACCATTTGCACTTATTATAATTGAAATTAGCCTGATAAAGACACTTTTGCTGGCCATAGCACTTCTGGACCCTGCCAGGTCCACTTCTTTTTTGGGGCATCCCATTCTGTGACTACAGCAGCCTCTGTTTAAGACCGTATAACCATTTGCACTTATTATAATTGAAATTAGCCTGATAAAGACACTTTTGCTGGGCATAGCACTTCTGGACCCTGCCAGGCCCACTTCTTTTTTTGGGGCATCCCCTTCTGTGACTACACCAGCCTCTGTTTAAGACCATATAACCATTTGCACTTATTATAATTGAGATTAGCCTGATAAAGACACTTTTGCTGGGCATAGCACTTCTGGACCCTGCCAGGTCCACTTCTTTTTTGGGGCATCCCATTCTGTGACTACAGCAGCCTCTGTTTAAGACCATATAACCATTTGCACTTATTATAATTGAAATTAGCCTGATAAAGACAATTTAGCTGGGCATAGCACTTCTGGACCCTGCCAGGCCCACTTCTTTTTTGGGGCATCCCATTCTGTGACTACAGCAGCCTCTGTTTAACACCATATAACCATTTGCACTTATTATAATTGAAATTAGGCCTGATAAAGACACTTTTGCTGGGCATAGCACTTCTGGACCCTGCCAGGCCCACTTCTTTTTTGGGGCATCCCATTCTGTGACTACAGCAGCCTCTGTTTAAGACCATATAACCATTTGCACTTATTATAATTGAAATTAGCCTGATAAAGACACTTTTGCTGGGCATAGCACTTCTGGACCCTGCCAGGTCCACTTCTTTTTTGGGGCATCACATTCTGTGACTACAGCAGCCTCTGTTTAAGACCATATAACCATTTGCACTTATTATAATTGAAATTAGGCCTGATAAAGACACTTTTGCTGGGCATAGCACTACTTGTCCCTGCCAGGTGTACTTACTGCTGGTTTTTAGGGCATCCCATTCTGTGACTACACCAGCCTCTATTTAAGAACCTAACCATTTGCACCTATTCTAATTGAAATTAGGCATGATAAAGACACTTTTGCTGTGCATAGTCTTACTGCTGCCTGCCAGGTGCTCTCTGGTTTTTGGGGCATCCCATTATGTAACATACCATTAGCTTCTGCATTTACTGTAAGCTGCACAGCTATTTAAAGAAATTTGGCCTGTATGAGCCTGCTAACACACTGCTGCTGTGTGCATATATACTGATCTCAAGTCTGCTTGGGGCATCCCATTCTGTAACATACCATTAGCCTCTGCATTTACTGTAAGCTGCACAGTTATTTAAAGAAATTTGGCCTGTATGAGCCTGCTAACACACTGCTGCTGTGTGCATATATACTGATCTAAAGTCAGCTTTGGGGCATCCCATTCGGTAACATACCATTAGCCTCTGCATTTATTGTAAGCTGCACAGTTATTTAAAGAAATTTGGCCTGTATGAGCCTGCTTACACACTGCTGCTGTGTGCATATATACTGTTCTCAAGTCAGCTTTGGGGCATCCCATTCTGTAACATACCATTAGCCTCTGCATTAACTGTAAG
Source organism: Gastrophryne carolinensis (assembly GCA_027917425.1). Taxonomy (NCBI): domain Eukaryota; kingdom Metazoa; phylum Chordata; class Amphibia; order Anura; family Microhylidae; genus Gastrophryne; species Gastrophryne carolinensis. The sequence goes on from CM051241.1 coordinate 103,788,469, forward strand.
CTGCACAGTTATTTAAAGAAATTTGGCCTGTATGAGCCTGCTAACACACTGCTGCTGTGTGCATATATACTGATCTCAAGTCTGCTTGGGGCATCCCATTCTGTAACATACCATTAGCCTCTGCATTTACTGTAAGCTGCACAGTTATTTAAAGAAATTTGGCCTGTATGAGCCTGCTTACACACTGCTGCTGTGTGCATATATACTGTTCTCAAGTCAGCTTTGGGGCATCCCATTCTGTAACATACCATTAGCCTCTGCATTTACTGTAAGCTGCACAGTTATTTAAAGAAATTTGGCCTGTATGAGCCTGCTAACACACTGCTGCTGTGTGCATATATACTGATCTCAAGTCAGCTTTGGGGCATCCCATTCTGTAACATACCATTAGCCTCTGCATTAACTGTAAGCTGCACAGTTATTTAAAGAAATTTGGCCTGTATGAGCCTGCTAACACACTGCTGCTGTGTGCATATATACTGATCTCAAGTCTGCTTGGGGCATCCCATTCTGTAACATACCATTAGCCTCTGCATTTACTGTAAGCTGCACAGTTATTTAAAGAAATTTGGCCTGTATGAGCCTGCTAACACACTGCTGCTGTGTGCATATATACTGATCTCAAGTCTGCTTGGGGAATCCCATTCTGTAACATACCATTAGCCTCTGTATTTACTGTAAGCTGCACAGTTATTTAAAGAAATTTGGCCTGTATGAGCCTGCTTACACACTGCTGCTGTGTGCATATATACTGTTCTCAAGTCAGCTTTGGGGCATCCCATTCTGTAACATACCATTAGCCTCTGCATTTACTGTAAGCTGCACAGTTATTTAAACAAATTTGGCCTGTATGAGCCTGCTAACACACTGCAGCTGTGTGCATATATACTGATCTCAAGTCTGCTTGGGGCATCCCATTCTGTAACATACCATTAGCCTCTGCATTTACTGTAAGCTGCACAGTTATTTAAAGAAATTTGGCCTGTATGAGCCTGCTTACACACTGCTGCTGTGTGCATATATACTGTTCTCAAGTCAGCTTTGGGGCATCCCATTCTGTAACATACCATTAGCTTCTGCATTTACTGTAAGCTGCACAGTTATTTAAAGAAATTTGGCCTGTATGAGCCTGCTAACACACTGCTGCTGTGTGCATATATACTGATCTCAAGTCTGCTTGGGGCATCCCATTCTGTAACATAACATAACCTACCTACCATACTAAGCAGCTCTCTTATTTAAACTAAGCAGGCCTCTTGGAGGCTGATTGTCCACTTTTGGGTTGCATTTATATTTGGGTGCATTTATATTCGGTTTCATATACAGTGGGGTATCCCAATTTGTAAGATAACCTACCCCAACCATGTAAACTAAATAGGCCTGTTGCAGCCTGAGTTTCTCTGCTTGCGTATGGCCTGCATTACAATCTGTCTCTTTCAATGACACTGCTGCCTGGGGTATTCCAATTTGTAAGATAACCTACCCCAACCATGTAAACTAAAGGTTACGTCCTTCCAGAAGGAAAACTTATGCCGAACACTATTTTTGTTAGGGGCATTGACCTTTGGATTGATCGGCATGAAATTAATTTTTTTTTTCAAAGTATGGCGCTGTAAAGAAGGTCAAAATGATGTCTCATACTTGGATTATTGTTACTTTTTGTTCAGCTTGAAATATAACAGGCCACACGGGCATCCCAAGGCACATGCTATTTTAAACCTATCTGTTATACAACATAAGCGTTGATTAGCATCAGCTGCTTTATTAAGCTACTTCAGTTTGCACTTGTTTTTGACTGCTTTTAATAAACCAGGCCGCAGGGCACCCCAAAGCTGCACCTTGCACCCTATCTGGTATACAACATAAGCGTTGATCAGCATCAGCTTCATTAAGCTACTTCAGTTTGCACTTCCTTTTTGACTGCTTTCATTTAACCAGGCCGCAGGGCACCCCAAAGCTGCACCTTGCACCCTACCTGTTTATACTAAATAAGCATCTACAGCCTCAGCTTTATTAAGTTATTGCATTTTGAATTGGTTTTGGTCTGCTTTAAATACACCAGGCCGCAGGGCATCCCAAACCTGCATGTTGCACCCCATCTGTTATACTAAATAAGCGTTGATCAGCATCAGCTTTATTAAGCTATTGCATTTTGCATTGGTTTTTGTACTGCTGCCAAAACACTAGCCCATATGGGCATCCCAAACCAGCACATGTCACCCTATCTGTTATACTAAATAAGCTTCTACAGGCCCTTTTTTTATTTATTTATTTTTATTTATATAGAGCTGCAATAGCTTATATTGTGAGGTTAATTTGCCATTTTGCAGCATAATATAGAGCAGCCCCTGTGTAAATCTGAGGGGCAATAGCTTATATAGTGAGGTAAATTTGCCATTTTGCTTCGTTATATAGAGCAGGCCCTGTGTAAATCTGAGGGGCAATAGCTTATATTGTGAGGTTAATTTGCCATTTTGCAGCATAATATAGAGCAGCCCCTGTGTAAATCGGAGGGGCAATAGCTTATATTGTGAGGTAAATTTGCCATTTTGCAGCATAATATAGAGCAGCCCCTGTGTAAATCTGAGGGGCAATAGCTTATATAGTGAGGTAAATTTGCCATTTTGCTTCGTTATATAGAGCAGCCCAGTTGCCATCTAAATCAACTACTGTCCGGCCAGTACAGCTTTTCCAGGGCAAACTCTGCTAGTTGCGGGCACAAGTCAAGTTTGGCTTCCCAGCAAATCCAGTGGATCCTGAAGGTGTGTTGGCATGGTCATGTCAAGGTATGACATGACCTGCTGTTTGAGGTCCAGCTCCAGGTCTTCCTGCTGCTCATGAGTAGACTCACTATGCGGGTGTAGAAAGCTACTCACTAGCGACTGAAGACTGAGGCTGCTGCTGATGGAGCTGCTGCTGCTGCTCCTTCCACCCCCCCAGCAGCCATGGCAGTGGAAGGTGATCGCAGAGGTCCCCCCGAGTCAGACCTGCGGGAGTATGGGCCATGGCGCAGATAGACATCGCCCAACTGACTACGTGGGATGTCTCTGTAGTAGGTCAGTTTGTCCTCCCTCTCAGTGGGCGTAAAAAATGCCCCCATTTTGTGCTGGAAGCGAGGGTCCAATAAGTTGGAGAGCCAGAAGTCTTCCCGCTGACAAATGGAGACAATTCTGCGCTCACTAGTACGCAAGCATGTGAGCATGCATCGTGCCATTTGTGCAAGTGACTCGGAGGGACTACCTGTCTCCATCTCCACTGTAAACTGCCACGGTGTGTCTGGGTCCTCTGTCTCGCCTTACTCACAACCCTCTAGCTCCTGTGGCTGCTCCTGCTCCTCCTCTTCTGTCAGATGACTAGATAAAATGGTCATTTTGTGAAACCTAAACTGTGGTTTGCTGTGCCCCACCCCCTCCTCCTCCTCCACTTCAGCCCCCACAGGCTTCATGTGGCTGTGAAATGTATGTGCCATGTCTCCAGTGCCCTGACCAGCCATGGTTTCCAACATGTGTTGTAGTACATGAAGCAGTGGAATCTCATCGTTCATCTCATAGTCCTGGCAACTGACTAATAACGTAGCTTCCTCAAAGGGCCTGAGCAAACGGTCGGTGTCACGTATGAGCTGCCAATGGTTTACATTGAATTTACACAGGGGTGTCCCCCTATCCGTTTGGATCATCCAGAAATCCGTGATGGCTTTTCTCTGTTCCTATAGTGCAGTGGTCCTCAACCCTGTCCTCAAGGCCCACCAACATGTCATGTTTTTTGGATCTCCAAATAGCCAGCTCTATTGCTCTGCAGCTGCACTAATTACTCCACCTGTGCATCTTTGTGGAGATCTGCAAAACCTGGCCTGTTGGTGGGCCTTGAGGACAGGGTTGGGGACCACTGCTATAGTGGATCCTGCATATGGAGGGTGGAATTCCAACGGGTGGAAACATCGCAAATCAGACTATGGTGGGGTACACCGTTGTGACGCTGAGGCTCAATAAGGTTGTGCTTGGTGGTGTAGGAGTGCCAGAAGTGCATGCTAACTTTCTTTCCTGTTGTTCTTTCAGATGGGGGCAAGACTTAAAAACTAGACTGAACACGTGTGCCATGTCAGGACGCATGACTCTGGCTTCCTTGTCGCAGCGCAAACAAGATGTTCTTCCAAGTGTAATGCAGCAGGCTGGACTTATGGTGACGCTGTCTGAGAGGAGAAATCCCTCAGACATCAAGATTAAAAATTCCAAGAATTTTTGAGGGCTAATTATTCAGAGGCAAATGATAGCTAGTTGTTTCTGATTTAATTAAAAGGTGGAAACACACCCTCAAACAAAACTTCACTTTGGCAATACTTTTGCATTTGTTTATTCATTATTTTATGTAGATATTACTAACTAAGCTACTTTTTCTCCACATGACTCTCCACAGGGTGTGATTCATCCAATTTTTGGGCTCCTGAAGCCAACCCCAGGGTCTCTTTAAAGTAATGTTTGGGCTCCTGCTGCTGCTGCTGCTGCTGCCAACTTCTGCCAACTCCAGGGTGTGATTCATCCAATTTTTGGGCTCCTGAAGCCAACTCCAGTGTATATTTGGGCTCCTGCTGCTGCTTCTGCCAACTCCAGGGTGTGAATCATGCAATTTTTGGGCTCCTGAAGCCAACCCCAGTGTCTCTTTAAAGTAATATTTGGGCTCCTGCTGCTGCCAACTCCAGGGTGTGATTCATCCAATTTTTGGGCTCCTGAAGCCAACCCCAGTGTCTCTTTAAAGTAATGTTGGGGCTCCTGCTGCCAACTTCTGCCAACTCCAGGGTGTGATTCATCCAATTTTTGGGCTCCTGAAGCCAACCCCAGTGTCTCTTTAAAGTGATATTTGGGCTCCTGCTGCTGCTGCTGCCAACTCCAGGGTGTGATTCATCAAAATGTTGGGCTCCTGAAGCCAACTCCAGTGTATATTTGGGCTCCTGCTGCTGCTGCTGCCAACTCCAGGGTGTGATTCATCCAATTTTTGGGCTCCTGAAGCCAACCCCAGTGTCTCTTTAAAGTAATATTTGGGCTCCTGCTGCTGCTGCTGCCAACTCCAGGGTGTGATTCATCCAATTTTTGGGCTCCTGAAGCCAACTCCAGTGTCTCTTTAAAGTAATATTTGGGCTCCTGCTGCTGCCAACTCCAGGGTGTGATTCATCCAATTTTTGGGCTCCTGAAGCCAATCCCAGTGTCTCTTTAAAGTAATATTTGGGCTCCTGCTGCTGCCAACTCCAGGGTGTGATTCATCCAATTTTTGGGCTCCTGAAGCCAACCCCAGTGTATATTTGGGCTCCTGCTGCTGCTGCTGCCAACTCCAGGGTGTGAATCATCCAATTTTTGGGCTCCTGAAGCCAACCCCAGTGTCTCTTTAAAGTAATATTTGGGCTCCTGCTGCTGCCAACTCCAGGGTGTGATTCATCCTATTTTTGGGCTCCTGAAGCCAACCCCAGTGTCTCTTTAAAGTAATGTTGGGGCTCCTGCTGCTGCTGCTGCCAACTCCAGGGTGTGATTCATCCAATTTTTGGGCTCCTGAAGCCAACCCCAGTGTATATTTGGGCTCCTGCTGCTGCTGCTGCCAACTCCAGGGTGTGATTCATCCAATTTTTGGGCTCCTGAAGCCAACCCCAGTGTCTCTTTAAAGTAATGTTGGGGCTCCTGCTGCTGCTGCTGCCAACTCCAGGGTGTGATTCATCCAATTTTTGGGCTCCTGAAGCCAACCCCAGTGTACATTTGGGCTCCGGCTGCTGCTGCTGCCAACTCCAGGGTGTGAATCATCCAATTTTTGGGCTCCTGAAGCCAACCCCAGTGTCTCTTTAAAGTAATGTTGGGGCTCCTGCTGCTGCTGCTGCCAACTCCAGGGTGTGATTCATCCAATTTTTGGGCTCCTGAAGCCAACCCCAGTGTCTCTTTAAAGTAATGTTGGGGCTCCTGCTGCTGCTGCTGTCAACTTCTGCCAACTCCAGGGTGTGGCTCATCCAATTTTTGGGCTCCTGAAGCCAACTCCAGTGTATATTTGGGCTCCTGCTGCTGATGCTGCCAACTCCAGGGTGTAATTCATCCAATTTTTGGGCTCCTGAAGCCAACCCCAGTGTCTCTTTAAAGTAATATTTGGGCTCCTGCTGCTGCTGCTGCCAACTCCAGGGTGTGATTCATCCAATTTTTGGGCTCCTGAAGCCAACCCCAGTGTATATTTGGGCTCCTGCTGCTGCTGCTGCTGCCAACTCCAGGGTGTGATTCATCCAATTTTTGGGTTCCTGCTGCTGCCAACTCCAGTGTCTCTTTAAAGCAATGTTTGGGCTCCTGCCTCTCATAGTGATGCCACTTCAACTCTCTTGCATTCAATTGTGCCGCTCTGCGATTCTATTAGCGATGCCTCTGATCTGCATGTGATATTTATTCAAAGTATTATTTAACTAACCCAGCACGCATCCTGTGCGTGTTACAGCAAGGCAGAATGGTTTACAACCCTATTGAGGCTCTAGGAAGCTCAGAAATAACCGTTTTTAATAGCGATTCGTCGCAAATTTATTCGGGTCGAAGCGATTTTTGTCGGAAAATTCGGCGAATCAGTCGAATCGCTCATCTCTAGGTACTATGTTACCCCTTTTAATTGTCAGCCTACTTGAAGTTTTGTCACCCTCTGTTGACAGGTCATTTTTCCCCATTTTGCGGCATGATTAACCGTGATTTTTGCTGGAATTTCCAGAAAAATTATATACATTACATATACATTTTTTGCAGCAGAGTTTAGGCTTTAACATGAAATGTCTTGTTTGTAATTTTTCTACTGTTTTTTGAATATTTCTGCTTAAAAAAACAAAAAAAACAAAAAAATATATATTTTTTAAACAATTGTTTCCTTTATTTTAAATAAAACCTTTTTTTTAAATGAAAACCATATTGCATGTGATAGCCCCATTTCTCCCGATTACAACGGTACCACATATGTATCGGTAGCCCCCCCCATTCTTGCCCTGGAGACCCCCCAAACTGAAAAGAGCACTTAATTACATTTACAAATAAAATACAACTACTATCCACACTATAAACATAAGGGGTTAATTAAAAAAAAATGACATAGGGTCCCCCCCCTTTTTGGGGGGAATTTTAAGGGTTAGGGTTAGGCTAACCCTTAAAAATAAAAAAAATATACAAAAATAAAAATTTCCCCCCAAAAAATGGCCTAACCCTCACCCTTAAATTTTTTTTTTAATTTTAAGGGTTAGGGTTAGGCTAACCCTAACCCGTAAAAAGAAAAAAAATGTACAAAAAAAAAATTCCCCCAAAAAAATTCCCCCCCAAAAAATAGCCTAACCCTAACCCTTAAAATAAAAAAAAAATGACGTAGGGTCCCCCTTACCCGTCATAACCAGCCCAGGACCAGCTATGGGGGCTTGTAGGCACAGAGTGGGGGGGGCCAGCTTTTGTGGCCCCCCACCCTGCAGCCTATGAGCCCACATACCCTGTGTGGGCCCGGGCTCTTCTGCCCCCCCCCTGGGCTTTGAGGAGGCAGGTAATTGGGGATGCGGGGGTTAATGGCAAGCCACCCGCTAGTTGCAGGTGGCTTGCCAGACCCCAGCCTTGTGAACTGGTATAAGGGGTCTCATGGACCCCTTACCAGTTCACAAAGGGTTAACATAAAAAAAAACACACACACACACAAAAATGTCATTTATTGAAAAAAAAAAGTTTTTTTTTTACTTTACTCACCTCACCCGATTGTCAGCTCCTGTGGTGATCAGCTGTCAAATGCCTTGGTGATCGCTGGCCAGAGGAGGGGGGGCAGGGGATTAGAACATCCCTGCCCCTCCACTGCTCTGCCCAGCGATCACCAGGGCATCTGACAGCTCAGCCGAGGAGAGGCAGCAAGAGGCCTGGGAGTGACGTCATAAGCCCCACCCCCAAAGGGGTGGGGCTTAACAACAAGATGGCGGCGCCCGTCGGGAGAGGAGGGGGAGAGCCCTTTCAGGCTCTCCCCTGAAGCTGAAGAGGCTGGGGGGGCGATCGGAGCCCCCCCCCAGTGAAGAGGAGACCCGGAGGGAGGCAGCGCGACTGCAGGTAAGTAAATGTCATTTTTTTTTTTTTTTTTTACAGTTAGCAGCTGCTGCTGCCAAAACGGGGGCTATTCCGGGGGATCGGATGGCACCAAATTAAAGAGGAGTCCCAGCCGGATCCAACGAGGGGTCAGGTGAGTATTTGTGATTTTTATTTTTTTTACTAGCAGGGTGGAAAGTCGAGCACGTAGATTCTACGTGCTTGGCACTTAAGTGGAGTAGAAGCAAGCACGTAGAAACTACGTGCTTGGCACTGAAAGGGTTAAAGTAATTTGGCCTCTTGGAGCCTACTTATCCACTGTTGCTGTGCATATATACTGATCTCAGGTCTGCTGTGGGGCATCCCATTCTGTAACATACCATTAGCCTCTGTATTTACTCTAAGCTGCACACTTATTTAAAGTAATTTGGCCTGTTGGGGCCTGCTTAGACACTTTTACTGTGCATATATACTGATCTCAGGTCTGCTGTGGGGGCATCCCATTTGTTTTTGACTGCTTTTAATAAACCAGGCCGCAGGGCACCCCAAAGCTACACCTTGAACCCTATCTGTTTATACTAAATAAGCAAATACATAAAAATGTCAGGCAGACAAGTGCCAGGATGCTCAAAGAGGAGTGGCAGAGGCCAAGATTCAGCAGGCAGAGGTCGCAGCAGACTAGGGGCGAGTGGCAGCAGGAGTCACGGTGAGAGACCTGGTCTGCCAGTATCTGCTAGCGGTCGTGTCTCCACCAGTAACGCATCTGCCGTGGTAGATTGGTTAAAGCGCTCATCAACAACATCATCACAAGTTACGTCTGAGACCCCCAGTCTAGGGTCGGTAGGTTCCTCTGACACAACCCTGAGTTGGCATGCCCCGAGAGCAGTCCCTGTCCTCCCATTGCCGCTGTCCTACGCCGTTCCCTCCCCCAGCGATGTATCCTATGCTTTGGGTTCAGCTCCACAGTGAGGAGGACGATCAGATAGAGGACAGTCAGCAGCTACAGCCCAGCCAAGAAATGGAGGTGGCTTCTTTAGCTAGGCAGACAAATAGTGATGTGGACAGTGTCGTGGGTGTTGCGAGCGTTCCAGCTCCTGCGCCAGACACTGTTGACGAATCCACGAACATCAGTGACGTACAGCCACAACTCGGTGATAATGATGATGACGATGAAGCCGATCGCACTTGGGAGCCGGGTGATGAAGCGGCTTCATCGTCATCATCAGGAGAAGAGGTTGCCCCGGAGTCAGCAGCTCAGGCAGCAAGGTGTTAGCAGCGTGGTTGGCAGTCAGCATGGGGGCACAATTGTAAAGCCTGGAGCCAAACGGGGCCGGGGTAGAGCACCTGCTGCGTGGCAGGCTACCTTATCGGGAGGTAGTGGAGCAGTGGTTCCTGGAGTTGGTGACAATAGCAGCGAATCAGTAAGGCCTGTTGGTGGGAAAAGTAGCTACTCAGCAGTGTGGCAGTTTTTCCTGAAGCATCCGCAGGAGGGTAACATGGCCACATGCAAGATATGTAGGCAGAAGGTGAAGCGTGGCCAGGGCCCAAATGTTGGCACCACGGCCCTGCGTCAACTTATGATGCGTCACCATAAAGCGACCTGGGAGAACCGAGGCTCCCAAGGGGTGGTCCAGTCTGCTTCCTCACCAAGTGGCACGCCGCTCCCAATTTCTGCCAGCCAAGGCTCCAGCACCTCAGCCGAAGGCAGCTGTGCGTCATACCCATCCTCTGTCGCTCCTGCTCCTCCTCCTCCAAGTCATGCATCCCGCCAGCAATCCATCAGCGAAGCCATGTCGAAGAGACAGCAGTATGCGCCCACTCATCCTACGGCGCAGAAGCTGAATGTGCTCCTGTCCAAGTTGCTGGTGCTGCAGTCGCTCCCTTTTCAGGTGGTGGAATCTGCACCTTTCAGAGAACTGATGGCTTGTGCCGAGCCGAGGTGGAGAGTCCCAAGCCGTCATTTCTTTGCCAAGAAGGCAGTACCAGCGCTGCACACTTTTGTTGAGAAGGTGGGCCAGTCCTTGAGCCTGTCGGTGTGTAGCAAAATACATGGCAGCGCCGACATCTGGAGCTGTAACTACGGTCAGGGGCAGTACATGTCGTTTACGGCCCACTGGGTGAATGTGGTCCCTTTGCAGCAGCAACTTGGACAGGTCACGCCGCTTCGGCCTCCGCGCTCTCTGCCCATTGGGCCTGTGACACCGTGCGACTCGGCCTCCTCATCCTCCGCCATCTCCTCACCCTCCACTGTAGGCTCAAGTCTCAGTGCCCCTCCAGTCTACCATGTGTGCAGGGCACGGAGGTGTCACGCAGTGCTTCATATGGTTTGTCTTGGCGAAAGGAGTCACACAGGAGGAACTGCTTAAATTTATTCATCAGGAAATCCAAACATGGCTTACTCCAAGAAAACTTAGAATGGGAATCATGGTTACCGACAATGGGAAGAACATTTTGTCTGCGCTGCGCAAAGGAAGCCTGACCCATGCCCCCTGCATGGCTCACGTCTTCAATCTGGTTGTCAAGCGGTTTCTGAAGTGTTCCCCCCCCATCTGCAAGACATCCTAACAATTTCAAGGAAACTTTGTATGCACTTCAGCCACTCATACACCGCCAAACACACCCTTCTTGAGTTACGAAAGAAAGGTTTCCCCCAACATAGTCTGATTTGTGATGTTTCCACCCGTTGGAATTCCACCCTTCACATGTTGGACCGATTATATGAACAGAGAAAAGCCATCACGGATTTCCTGATGATCCAAGCAGATAGGGGGACTCCCCTGTGTAACTTCAATGTCAACCAGTGGCAGCTCATACGTGACACCTGCCGTTTGCTCAGGCCCTTTGAGGAAGCCACTTTATTTGTCAGTTGGCAGGATTACGGGATGAACGACGTGATTCCACTGCTTCATGTACTACAGCACATGTTGGAAACCATGGCTGGTCAGGGCACTGGAGACATGGCGGAGTTGCCCAGCGAAACACAGTTTAGGCTTGGCGAAATGGCTGGTTTATCTAGTCAGCGGACAGGAGAGGAGGAGCAGGAGCAGCCAGAGGAGCTAGAGGTTTTTGAGGAAGGCGAAACAGAGGACCCGGGCACACCGTGGCAGTATGCAGTGGAGATGGAGACAGGTAGTCCATCCGAGTCACTTGCGCAAATGGCACGAAGCATGCTCACGTGCTTGCGTAGTGACCCCAGAATTGTTTCCATCTGTCGGCGGGATGACTTCTGGCTGTCCACCTTATTGGACCCTCGCTTCCGGCACAAAATGGGGGCATTTTTTAAACCCACCGAGAGGGAGGACAAACTGAACTACTACAAAGACATTCTACGTAGGCAGTTGGCCGATGCCTATCTGCGCCATGGTCCATACTCTCGCAGGTCTGACTCGAGGGGACCTCTGCGCTCACCTTCCACTGCCATGGCCGCTGGGGGGGTTGGCAGGAGCAGCAGCAGCAGCTCCATCAGCAGCAGCAGCCTCAGTCTTCAGTCGCTAATGAGTAGCTTTCTACACCCGCATAGTGAGGCTACTCATGAGCAGCAGGAAGACCTGGAGCAGGACCTGAACCAGCAGGTCATGTCATACTTTGACATGACCATGCCAACACACCTTGAGGATCTGCTGGACTTCTGGGCAGCCAAACTTGATTTGTGGCCGCAACTAGCAGAGTTTGCCCTGGAAAAGCTGTCCTGCCCGGCAAGTAGCGTGCCATCTGAGCGGGTGTTTAGTGCGGCGGGGGCCATAGTTACGGCGAGGAGAACTCGTCTGTCAACTAAAAATGTGGAGAGACTCACCTTTGTCAAAATGAATCAGGGATGGATCAGCCAGGATTTCCACCCACCAATGCCTGATGCATGAGACTAGATTTAGCATGGTGCCACGTTTTACACTTTCCAAATGGTGCAAAACATATTTATGTCTTTAGGCCAATTTTTGGGCTCCTGCTGCTGCTGCCAACTCCAGGGTGTGATTCATCCAATTTTTGGGCTCCTGAAGCCAACCCCAGGGTCTCTTTAAAGTAATATTTGGGCTCCTGCTGCTGCTGCTGCCAACTCCAGGGTGTGAATCATCCAATTTTTGGGCTCCTGAAGCCAAATCCAGTGTCTATTTAAAGTAATATTTGGGCTCCTGCTGCTGCTGCCAACTCCAGGGTGTGAATCATCCAATTTTTGGGCTCCTGAAGCCAACCCCAGGGTCTCTTTAAAGTAATGTTTGGGCTCCTGCTGCTGCTGCTGCCAACTCCAGGGTGTGATTCATCCAATTTTTGGGCTCCTGAAGCCAACTCCAGTGTATATTTGGGCTGCTGCTGCTGCCAACTCCAGGGTGTGATTCATCCAATTTTTGGGCTCCTGAAGCCAACTCCAGTGTATATTTGGGCTCCTGCTGCTGCTGCTGCCAACTCCAGGGTGTGAATCATCCAATTTTTGGGCTCCTGAAGCCAACCCCAGTGTCTCTTTAAAGTAATATTTGGGCTTCACCTGCTGCTGCTGCCAACTCCAGGGTGTGATTCATCCAATTTTTGGGCTCCTGAAGCCAACCCCAGGGTCTCTTTAAAGTAATATTTGGGCTGCTGCTGCTGCCAACTCCAGGGTGTGAATCATCCAATTTTTGGGCTCCTGAAGCCAACTCCAGTGTCTCTTTCAAGTAATATTTGTCCTCCTGCTGCTGCTGCCAACTCCAGGGTGTGATTCATCCAATTTTTGGGCTCCTGAAGCCAACTCCAGTGTATGTTTGGGCTCCTGCTGCTGCTGCTGCTGCTGCCAACTCCAGGGTGTGATTCATCCAATTTTTGGGCTCCTGAAGCCAACTCCAGTGTATATTTGGGCTCCTGCTGCTGCTGCTGCCAACTCCAGGGTGTGATTCATCCAATTTTTGACCTCCTGAAGCCAACCCCAGGGTCTCTTTAAAGTAATGTTTGGGCTCCTGCTGCTGCTGCTGCCAACTCCTGCCAACTCCAGGGTGTGATTCATCCAATTTTTGGGCTCCTGAAGCCAACCCCAGGGTCTATTTAAAGTAAAATTTGGGCTCCTGCTGCTGCCAACTCCAGGGTGTGAATCATCCAATTTCTGGGCTCCTGAAGCCAACTCCAGTGTCTCTTTCAAGTAATATTTGTCCTCCTGCTGCTGCTGCCAACTCCAGGGTGTGATTCATCCAATTTTTGGGCTCCTGAAGCCAACTCCAGTGTATATTTGGGCTCCTGCTGCTGCCAACTCCAGGGTGTGATTCATCCAATTTATAGCCTCCTGAAGCCAACCCCAGGGTCTCTTTAAAGTAATGTTTGGGCTCCTGCTGCTGCCAACTCCAGGGTGTGAATCATCCAATTTTTGGGCTCCTGAAGCCAACTCCAGTGTCTCTAAAGTAATATTTGGGCTCCTGCTGCTGCCAACTCCAGGGTGTGAATCATCCAATTTTTGGGCTCCTGAAGCCAACTCCAGTGTCTTTTTCAAGTAATATTTGGCCTCCTGCTGCTGCTGCCAACTCCAGGGTGTGATTCATCCAATTTTTGGCCTCCTGAAGCCAACCCCAGTATCTCTTTAAAGTAATATTTGGGCTCCTGCTGCTGCTGCTGCCAACTCCAGGGTGTGATTCATCCAATTTTTGGGCTCCTGAAGCCAACTCCAGTGTATATTTGGGCTCCTGCTGCTGCCAACTCCAGGGTGTGATTCATCCAATTTTTGGGCTCCGGAAGCCAACCCCAGTGTCTCTTTAAAGTAATGTTTGGGCTCCTGCTGCTGCTTGCAACTCCAGGGTGTGATTCATCCAATTTTTGGGCTCCTGAAGCCAGCCCCAGGGTCTCTTTAAAGTAATATTTGGGCTCCTGCTGCTGCTGCTGCCAACTCCAGGGTGTGATTCATCCAATTTTTGGGCTCCTGCTGCTGCCAACTCCAGTGTCTCTTTAAAGCAATGTTTGGGCTCCTGCCCCTCATAGTGATGCCACTTCAACTCTCTGCAATTGTGCCACTCTGCGATTCTATTAGCGATGCCTAAGATCTGCATGTGATATTTATTCAAAGTATTATTTAACTAACCCAGCACGCGTCCTATGCGTGTTACAGCAAGGCAGAATGGTTTACAACCCTATTGAGGCTCTAGGAGGCTCAGAAAAAGCCGTTTTTAATAGCGATTCGTCGCGAATAAATTTGGGTCGAAACGATTATTGTCGGAAAATTCGGCGAATCAGTCGAATCGAATTTTTCAAAAGTTCGCTCATCTCTAACTGTGAGGGGCAGGAGCCCAAACATTGGCTGAAAGAGACACTGGAGTTGGCAGCAGCAGGAGCCCAAAAATTGACTGACACACCCTGAAGTTTCAAGCAGAAGCAGCAGGAGCCCAAACATAGCTTGAAAGAGACACTGGAGTTGGCTGCAGGAGCCCAAAGATTGGATGAATCACACCCTGCAGTTGCAAGCAGCAGCAGCAGGAGCCCAAATCTTACATTAAAGAGACACTGGGGTTGGCAGCAGGAGACCAAAAATTGGATGATTCACACCCTGGAGTTGGCAGCGGCAGCAGGAGCCCAAACATTACTTTAAAGAGACACTGGGGTTGGCTTCAGGAGCCCAAAAATTGGATGATTCACACCCTGGAGTTGGCAGCAGCAGGAGTCCAAATATTACTTTAAAGAGACACTGGGGTTGGCTTCAGGAGCCCAAAAATTGGATGATTCACACCCTGGAGTTGGCAGCGGCAGCAGGAGCCCAAACATTACTTTAAAGAGACACTGGGGTTGGCAGCAGGAGACCAAAAATTGGATGATTCACACCCTGGAGTTGGCAGCGGCAGGAGCCCAAACAATACTTTAAAGAGACACTGGGGTTGGTTTCAGGAGCCCAAAAATTGGATGAATCACACCCTGGAGTTGGCAGCAGCAGGAGCCCAAATATAACTTTAGAGAGACACTGGGGTTGGCTTCAGGAGCCCAAAAATTGGATGAATCACACCCTGGAGTTGGCAGCAGCAGCAGGAGCCCAAATATTACTTTAAAGAGACACTGGAGTTGGCTTCAGGAGCCCAAAAATTGGATGATTCACACCCTGGAGTTGGCAGCAGCAGGAGCCCAAATATTACTTTAAAGAGACACTGGGGTTGGCGTCAGGATCCCAAAAATTGGATGATTCACACCCTGGAGTTGGCAGCAGGAGCCCAAATATTACTTTAAAGAGACACTGGGGTTGGCTTCAGGAGCCCAAAAATTGGATGATTCACACCCTGGAGTTGGCAGCAGCAGGAGCCCAAATATTACTTTAAAGAGACACTGGGGTTGGCTTCAGGAGCCCAAAAATTGGATGATTCACACCCTGGAGTTGGCAGCAGCAGCAGGAGCCCAAACATTACTTTAAAGAGACACTGGAGTTGGCTTCAGGAGCCCAAAAATTGGATGAATCACACCCTGGAGTTGGCATCAGCAGGAGCCCAAAAATTGGCCTAAAGACATAAATATGTTTTGCACCATTTGGAAAGTGTAAAACGTGGCACCATGCTGAATCTAGTTGCATGCATCAGGCATTGGTGGGTGGAAATCCTGGCTGATCCATCCCTGATTCATTTTGACAAAGGTGAGTCTCTCCACATTTTTAGTTGACAGACAAGTTCTCCTCGCCGTAACTATGGCCCCTGCCGCACTAAACACCCGCTCAGATGGCACGCTACTTGCCGGGCAGGACAGCTTTTCCAGGGCTAACTCTGCTAGTTGCGGCCACAAATCAAGTTTGGCTGCCCAGAAGTCCAGGGGATCCTCAAGGTGTGTTGGCATGGTCATGTCAAAGTATGACATGACCTGCTGGTTCAGGTCCTGCTCCAGGTCTTCCTGCTGCTCATGAGTAGCCTCACTATGCGGGTGTAGAAAGCTACTCATTAGCGACTGAAGACTGAGGCTGCTGCTGATGGAGCTGCTGCTCCTGCCAACCCCTCCAGCAGCCATGACAGTGGAAGGTGAGCGCAGAGGTCCCCTCGAGTCAGACCTGCGAGAGTATGGACCATGGCGCAGATAGGCATCGGCCAACTGCCTATGTAGAATGTCTTTGTAGTAGTTCAGTTTGTCCTCCCTCTCGGTGGGTTTAAAAAATGCCCCCATTTTGTGCCGGAAGCGAGGGTCCAATAAGGTGGACAGCCAGAAGTCATCCCGCCGACAGATGGAAACAATTCTGGGGTCACTACGCAAGCACGTGAGCATGCTTCCTGCCATTTGCGCAAGTGACTCGGATGGACTACCTGTCTCCATCTCCACTGCATACTGCCACGGTGTGCCCGGGTCCTCTGTCTCGCTTTCCTCAAAAACCTCTAGCTCCTCTGGCTGCTCCTGCTCCTCCTGTCCGCTGACTAGATAAACCAGCCATTTCGCCAAGCCTAAACTGTGTTTCGCTGGGCAACTCCTCCTCCTCTTCCTCCTCCTCCTCCAGTTCAGCTCCAACGGGGTTCATGTGGCCGTAAGATGTAAACGCCATGTCTCCAGTGCCCTGACCAGCCATGGTTTCCAACATGTGCTGTAGTACATGAAGCAGTGGAATCACGTCGTTCATCCCGTAATCCTGCCGACTGACAAATAAAGTGGCTTCCTCCAAAGGGCCTGAGCAAACGGCAGGTGTCACATATGAGCTGCCATTGGTTGACATCAAAGTTACACAGGGGAGTCCCCCTATCTGCTTGGATCATCAGGAAATCCGTGATGGCTTTTCTCTGTTCATATAATCGGTCCAACATGTGAAGGGTGGAATTCCAACGGGTGGAAACATCGCAAATCAGACTATGTTGGGGGATACCGTTCTGACGCTGTAGCTCAAGAAGGGTGTGTTTGGCGGTGTATGAGTGGCTGAAGTGCATGCAAAGTTTCCTTGAAGTTGTTAGGATGTCTTGCAGATGGGGGAACACTTCAGAAACCGCTTGACAACCAGATTGAAGACGTGAGCCATGCAGCGGGCATGGGTCAGGCTTCCTTGGCGCAGCGCAGACAAAATGTTCTTCCTATTGTCGGTAACCATGATTCCCATTTTAAGTTTTCTTGGAGTAAGCCATGTTTGGATTTCCTGATGAATAAATTTAAGCAGTTCCTCCCCTGTGTGACTCCGTTTGCCAAGACAAACCATGTGAAGCACTGCGTGACACCTCCGTGCCCTGCACACATGGTAGACTGGAGGGGCACTGAGACTTGAGCCTACAGTGGAGGGTGAGGAGATGGTGGAGGATGAGGAGGCCGAGTCGCACAGTGTCACAGGCCCAACGGGCAGGGAACGCGGAGGCCGAAGCGGCGTGACCTGTCCAAGTTGCTGCTGCAAAGGGACCACATTCACCCAGTGGGCTGTAAACGACATGTACTGTCCCTGACCGTAGTTACAGCTCCAGACGTCGGCGCTGCCATGCACTTTGCTACACACCGACAGGCTCAAGGACTGGCCCACCTTCTGTTCAACAAAAGTGTGCAGCGCTGGTACTGCTTTCTTGGCAAAGAAATGATGGCTTGGGACTCTCCACCTCGGATCAGCACAAGCCATCAGTTCTCTGAAAGGTGCAGAGTCCACCACCTGAAAAGGGAGCAACTGCAGCACCAGCAACTTGGACAGGAGCACAGTAGGATGAGTGGGCGCATACTGCTGTCTCTTGGACATGGCTTCGCTGATGGATTGCTGGCAGGATGCATGACTTGGAGGAGGAGCAGGAGCGACAGAGGATGGGTATTACGCACAGCTGCCTTCGGCTGAGGTGCTGGAGCCTTGGCTGGCAGAAATTGGGAGCAGCGTGCCACTCGGTGAGGAAGCAGTCTGGCCCACCTCTCCGGAGCCTAGGTTCTCCCAGACCGCTTTATGGTGACGCTGCATATGTTGACGCAGGGCCGTGGTGCCAACATTTGGGCCCTGGCCACGCTTCACCCTCTGCCTACATATCTTGCATGTGGCCATGTTGCCCTCCTGCGGATGCTTCAGGAAAAACTGCCACACTGCCGAGTAGCTACTTTTCCCACCAACAGGCCTCACTGATTCGCTGCTATTGTCGCCAACTCCAGGAACCCCTGCCCCATAACCTCCCGATAAGGTAGCCTGCCGTGCTGCAAGTGCTCTGCCCCGACCCCGTTTGGCTCCAGGCTTTACAATTGTGCCCCCATGCTGCCTGCCAACCATGCTGCTAACACCTTGCTGCCTGAGCTGCTGACTCCGGGGCAACCTGCGCCCCTCTTCTCCTGATGACGATGAAGCCCCTTCATCACTCGGCTCCCAAGTGCGATCGGCTTCATCGTCATCATCATTATCACCGAATTGTGGCTGTACGTCACTGATGTTCGTAGATTCGTCAACAGTGTCTGGCGCAGGAGCTGGAATGCTCGCAGCACCCACGACACTGTCCACATAACTATTTGTCTGCCTAGCTAAAGAATCCACCTCCATTTCTTGGCTGGGCAGTAGCTGCTGACTGTCCTCTATCTGATCGTCCTCCTCACTAAAGAGTGGAGCTGAACCCAAAGCATAGGATACGTCGCTGGGGGAGGGAACGGCGTAGGACAGAGGCAATGGGAGGACAGGGACTGCTCTCGGGGCAGGCCAACTCAGGGTTGTGTCAGAGGAACCTACCGACCCTAGACTGGGGGTCTCAGACGTAACTTGTGATGATGTTGTTGATGAGCGCGTTAACCAATCTACCACGGCAGATGCGTTACTGGTGGAGACCCACCCGCTAGCAGATACTGGCAGATTAGGTCTCTCAGCGTGACTCCTGCTGCTACTGGCCCCCAGTCTGCTGCGACCTCTGCCTGCGGAATCTTGGCCTCTGCCACTCCTCTTTTCACTTCCAGGCACTTGTCTGCCCGACATAGTCTAACTGGTGTGGTAGTAGGTGATATTTTAAGAACCCCCAGGCAGCGGTGGGTCTATATGAAACAGAATATAATGCACACCAAAAGTGAGCAGTAACACTCATCCTCCAACAGGCCTGCTTAGTGTAAATAAGAGAGCTGCTTAGTGTAAATAAAGAGGGGTATGGTATGTTACAGAATGGGATGCCCCAACAGCAGAGCACCTGGGAGCAGAAGTACTATGCACAGCAAAAGTGTCTTTATCAGGCCAAATTACTTTTAGAATAAGTGCAAAGGGTTATAGTAAATAGAGGCTGGTGTAGTCACAGAATGGGATGCCCCAACCGCAGTGCATCTGGGAGCAGTAGTACTATGCACAGCAAAAGTGTCTTTATTAGGCTAAATTACCTTTAGAATAAGTGCAAAGGGTTATAGTAAATAGAGGTTGGTGTAGTCACAGAATGGGATGCCCCAACCGGAGTGCATCTGGGAGCAGTAGTACTATGCACAGCAAAAGTGTCTTTATTAGGCCAAATTACCTTTGGAATAAGTGCAAAGGGTTATAGTAAATAGAGGCTGGTGTAGTCACAGAATGGGATGCCCCAACCGCAGTGCACCTGGGAGCAGTAGTACTATGCACAGCAAAAGTGTCTTTATCAGGCCAAATTACTTTTAGAATAAGTGCAAAGGGTTATAGTAAATAGAGGCTGGTGTAGTCACAGAATGGGATGCCCCAACCGCAGTGCACCTGGGAGCAGTAGTACTATGCACAGCAAAAGTGTCTTTATCAGGCCAAATTACTTTTAGAATAAGTGCAAAGGGTTATAGGCTGGTGTAGTCACAGAATGGGATGCCCCAACCGCAGTGCACCTGGGAGCAGTAGTACTATGCACAGCAAAAGTGTCTTTATCAGGCCAAATTACTTTTAGAATAAGTGCAAAGAGTTATAGTAAATAGAGGCTGGTGTAGTCACAGAATGGGATGCCCCAACCGGAGTGCACCTGGGAGCAGTAGTACTATGCACAGCAAAAGTGTCTTTATCAGGCCAAATTACTTTTAGAATAAGTGCAAAGGGTTATAGTAAATAGAGGCTGGTATAGTCACAGAATGGGATGCCCCAACCGGAGTGCACCTGCTAGCAGTAGTACTATGCACAGCAAAAGTGTCTTTATCAGGCCAAATTACTTTTAGAATAAGTGCAAAGGGTTATAGTAAATAGAGGCTGGTGTAGTCACAGAATGGGATGCCCCAACCGCAGTGCACCTGGGAGCAGTAGTACTATACACAGCAAAAGTGTCTTTATCAGGCCAAATTACTTTTAGAATAAGTGCAAAGGGTTATAGTAAATAGAGGCTGGTGTAGTCACAGAATGGGATGCCCCAACCGCAGTGCACCTGGGAGCAGTAGTACTATGCACAGCAAAAGTGTCTTTATCAGGCCAAATTACTTTTAGAATAAGTGCAAAGGGTTATAGTAAATAGAGGCTGGTGTAGTCACAGAATGGGATGCCCCAACCGAAGTGCACCTGGGAGCAGTAGTACTATGCACAGCAAAAGTGTCTTTATCAGGCCAAATTACTTTTAGAATAAGTGCAAAGGGTTATAGTAAATAGAGGCTGGTGTAGTCACAGGATGGGATGCCCCAACCGGAGTGCACCTGGGAGCAGTAGTACTATGCACAGCAAAAGTGTCTTTATCAGGCCAAATTACTTTTAGAATAAGTGCAAAGGGTTATAGTAAATAGAGGCTGGTGTAGTCACAGAATGGGATGCCCCAACCGCAGTGCACCTGGGAGCAGTAGTACTATGCACAGCAAAAGTGTCTTTATCAGGCCAAATTACTTTTAGAATAAGTGCAAAGGGTTATAGTAAATAGAGGCTGGTGTAGTCACAGGATGGGATGCCCCAACCGGAGTGCACCTGGGAGCAGTAGTACTATGCACAGCAAAAGTGTCTTTATCAGGCCAAATTACTTTTAGAATAAGTGCAAAGGGTTATAGTAAATAGAGGCTGGTATAGTCACAGAATGGGATGCCCCAACCGGAGTGCACCTGCTAGCAGTAGTACTATGCACAGCAAAAGTGTCTTTATCAGGCCAAATTACTTTTAGAATAAGTGCAAAGGGTTATAGTAAATAGAGGCTGGTGTAGTCACAGAATGGGATGCCCCAACCGCAGTGCACCTGGGAGCAGTAGTACTATGCACAGAAAAAGTGTCTTTATCAGGCCAAATTACTTTTAGAATAAGTGCAAAGGGTTATAGTAAATAGAGGCTGGTGTAGTCACAGGATGGGATGCCCCAACCGGAGTGCACCTGGGAGCAGTAGTACTATGCACAGCAAAAGTGTCTTTATCAGGCCAAATTACTTTTAGAATAAGTGCAAAGGGTTATAGTAAATAGAGGCTGGTGTAGTCACAGAATGGGATGCCCCAACCGAAGTGCACCTGGGAGCAGTAGTACTATACACAGCAAAAGTGTCTTTATCAGGCCAAATTACTTTTAGAATAAGTGCAAAGGGTTATAGTAAATAGAGGCTGGTGTAGTCACAGGATGGGATGCCCCAACCGGAGTGCACCTGGGAGCAGTAGTACTATGCACAGCAAAAGTGTCTTTATCAGGCCAAATTACTTTTAGAATAAGTGCAAAGGGTTATAGTAAATAGAGGCTGGTGTAGTCACAGAATGGGATGCCCCAACCGGAGTGCACCTGGGAGCAGTAGTACTATGCACAGCAAAAGTGTCTTTATCAGGCCAAATTACTTTTAGAATAAGTGCAAAGGGTGCAAATGGGATGCCCCAACCGGAGTGCACCTGCTAGCAGTAGTACTATGCACAGCAAAAGTGTCTTTATCAGGCCAAATTACTTTTAGAATAAGTGCAAAGGGTTATAGTAAATAGAGGCTGGTGTAGTCACAGAATGGGATGCCCCAACCGAAGTGCACCTGGGAGCAGTAGTACTATGCACAGCAAAAGTGTCTTTATCAGGCCAAATTACTTTTAGAATAAGTGCAAAGGGTTATAGTAAATAGAGGCTGGTGTAGTCACAGGATGGGATGCCTCACAGCAGACTTGAGATCAGTTCAGTATATATGCACAGTAATTGTATAAGCAGCCTGAAAACGCTAACAAAGCCAGTCAGCCAGCCAGTAACACTCAGGCTGGATGAAAAAAAAATAAAATCTCCTTGTGACTGCCTCCGATTTTTCCTAACTTTCCCTGCTTCTCGCTGACTTCCTGCCTGTCTCCTGCCTGTCCCTGTCTGTCCCTGGCTCTCTGTCTCTCTGTCTCTCCCTGACTACAGCAGCGTCCTGTCTCTCACGAATGCAATAGAGAAATGAGGAAAAGCAAGATGTCCGCCGCCTTAAATAGCGCTGTGGGAACTTAGGTTTGTGATTGCAGCCCCTCTGACTGATTTACTTAACCATTCCCTTTCAACTGGTGAGGTTCCAGATGATTGGAGAATGGCCAATGTTGTACCAATCCATAAAAAGGGGAGTAGAGAAGAAGCCAGTAATTACAGGCCAGTTAGTTTAACATCTATAGTGGTCAAATTAATGGAAATACTCTTAAAAAAACAGATAATTTCCCATCTAAAAATTAATGACCTATTGGACCCAAAACAGCACGGCTTTACTGAGGGCAGATCATGTCAGACCAATCTTATTGATTTCTTTGACAATGTCACTAAAGTGTTAGATGAAGGTGGTGCTGTGGATATCGCCTATCTGGATTTTAGCAAAGCCTTTGACACTGTACCACATAAGGAGCTCATAGATAAATTATTGAAGGTAGGACTCAATCCCTGGATAGTTCAGTGGATTTCCAGTTGGCTGAGGGATCGGTATCAGAGCGTTGTTGTAAATGGTGAATCTGAACAAAGGTGAGTTACAAGTGGTGTGCCGCAAGGCTCTGTCCTGGGCCCCATTCTTTTTAATATATTTGTAAGTGACATAGGAGAAGGCTTGGTAGGAAAAGTTTGTCTGTTTGCTGATGATACAAAGGTTAGTAATAGGGTGGATATTCCGGGAGGTGTCTGCAACATGGAAAATGATTTAGCTTTACTGGATAGATGGTCAAAACTGTGGAAACTAGAGTTTAATGTCTCTAAATGTAAAATCATGCACTTGGGTAGAAGGAATCCCTGCTCTGAGTGCTGTATGGGCAGCACTGTGTTAGCCAGGACCTCAGAGGAGAGAGATTTAGGGGTACTGATTACTGATAGCTGCAAGATGAGTGGACAGTGTAGCCAGGCAGTGGGAAAAGCAAGCAGGATGCTCGACTGCATAGCTCGAGGCATCACCAGTAGGAAGAGGGAGGTTGTGATGCCGCTGTATAGAGCCCTGGTAAGGCCACAGCTAGAATACTGTGTGCAGTTCTGGAGACCTTACCTGCAAAAAATACATTATTCAAATAGAATGTGTCCAAAGGCGGGCAACGAAAATGGTGGAAGGACTTAAACTTAAAACAGGAGAGACTTAAAGAACTTAATTTGTACAGTCTGGAGGAAAGAAGGGAGAGGGGGTACATGATTGAGACCTTTAAATATGTGATTTTAAGAAGAAACTTAATGATAGAACAAGGGGGCACAACCTGAAGCTAGTCGGGGGGAAGATCAGGAGCAATGTTAGAAAATATTATTTTACAGAAAGAGTAGTAGATGCTTGGAACAAACTTCCAGCAGAGGTAGTTGAAAAACCATCAGTCACTGAATTTAAACATGCCTGGGATAAGCACACATCTATCCTAAGATAAAGAGTACATACAGTATACACATAAGGGCAGACTAGATGGACCGTATGGTCTCCTTCTGCCGTCAACCTTCTATGTTTCTATGTGTAGGCCTGGCATTAGTGAGCAAGCCCTTAAAAATTTGTTCCACTTGAAACGAAGGTAGCAGTGGGATTGGCACCCTTAAATTTTAGCTGAAGAATATGCAATGGTTTTTTACAAGCACTGAAAAATGTGCCCATTTGGGCATCACAGGGTAAAATGCAGTTGTGTTAGCATGGCAGTAGCAGAGGGTGGCAGGCTGGCAGCGGTGCTGTTGGTGGGAGTAGTGGCATGCTATTCAGTGGCATGAGGCAAAGGGATTTTTAAATTGTCACCGCTTCCAACGCTACGCTTGAGGGTGGTCAAGACAGGACTCCCATGGCAAACTGTGCTAGCTTTGGCCAATGGTCCAATCTGCTCAGAAGTTCAAGGGGTCTGAGCTCAGTGTATCTCCTGGAGAAAGGGCACAGTCAAGGTAGGAGTACATCTGAGTGTTCAGTTGGTGAGGGTGTTGCTGGTAATGAACATCCCTTCCATGACGTTGTGTGTCAGGTGGGCTTATACCATGTAAAAACTTGCACATCATATTCTCAAGAGTGAGTAGGGTGCTGCTGCTGCCACCACCTGTTGAAGAGGTAGTGAACTGACTCAGCGGGGAGCGGAGAGGGGACACCTGGTCAGACATGCTTGCGGCAGGTGTCTGCTGTTTGAAAACCATGGCTAACTGGCTGCATGTCTTCTCTAGTTAATAAGACATTTTTGCCTCATGATAACAATGTGGCTGTCAGCTTTCAAACAGTCAAGCATACAGCACACCATCCTTGCCAGCATTTCCAAGGGCCCGGTTGGTTCCACCTCCGTTCTATGTTGCCATGTTTGTTCATCATTGTCCACCTTGGGGAGAGAATCCTACCACAACCGAAAAACCTTCTTGTCTCTATGAAAAATCATGTATGGCCAACTCCGACACTCTGTGAACTACCAAAAAGAAGATCTTAAGAGTCAGCAGAGGCAAGGAAGCCTCTGGCATAGGTTCAAAAGGAGGACCCTGTAAAGCTGACAGAACTAAACTGAGGTCCCAGGGAGGGATCAGAGTCTGCCGGATGAGTAGCCCCTTGCATTAATGTCTTAATAAAAGAATTAAACACCAATGGCTGAAGGCCTCAATCAAAAGAGCAGAAACTCACCCCTTGAGGGCGCTGAGATGCAAGCAATCATCCAAGCCCTTCTGCAGGAAATTCAGGACCCTGGAAAATGAAAAGCATCAGCACTGTTGGCCATTGGCTTCACATCATGACAAAAAAGTCCACAATCTAAATCTGCGGTCTGCCAGTGTAGGCCGCTATATCCCACCTTCCAATTATAGCCGCACAACAGTGATTATACTGAAAATAGCTAAATTTTATTGCTGTAATTACATAGACACATAACAATCAATGACCATTGGGTAATGAGGGTCTGAATAACTGACAAACCCTGCTCAGCTCGGATCTTGGTGTCAGCAACCAGACTGGTAAAGCTAGTGCTTGTGAACTGAGATGCAGAAGAGGCCCTTGAGACAGAAGGTCTAACCGAAACTGCCAGCCACCGCGACTGACACCCCACCGTGAGCCATGTTCTTCTTGGCCAATGTGGCGAGGCGAGTATGGTGGGAACTCCCTCTGCTCTTACCTTCTTGAGCACGTGGCGCAGCAGCGGTACGACAAGAATGTGTACACCAGATTAAATTTCTGTTGATGATACAACAGCCTTAGTTTAGTATGTGATCTGCATCTACATTGCTGGATTAATGCAATTTAAATTTAGGACCGTAGACCTCACTGTTACTTTTGCTTATCTGTAGTCTCTATATGCTTTTCAGAATGTGTTGCATTTTCTGTACATTGAGCTGTGTTCTATGACGTCTTGTTCCTGTCTATGTTGTCCACCAATTAAGAAGACCTATGGAATTTTAAAGTGGAAGTTACTAGCTTATTCCATATGTGCAGTGAGAATACAGCCAAAGACATTTTGGATGTACTGAAAAGATTGCATGAGAGATCCAGCTTAAACAGTAAGTTAATTCTGCTGAGGAAACTCAAAGTGACGCTTGTTGGTTGCGTTCTGGAGATGCGGTGTGGAATTGGAAGAAGGGTGGGTGTTCCGGGTGACTCCCAGGGTTTCACACAGTGGGACATCCCAATTCAGCGGGTCTTGCAAAAGATGACCCTTAGGATGATGTTGAGGCATAGCTCACTGTTTTCCAGCGCGTGGCTGAGAGAAAGCAGCTGCCTGTGGCCGAGTGGGCCGACGTGATTGCACCGTTCCTGACAGGTGAGCCCCAAAAAGCATATTATGACCTCAGGGAGCAAGATATCCGGGACTATGCCAAACTTAAAATGGAAATTCTTTCTCGCCTAGGGGTTACACCGGCGGTCCGTGCCAGGAGAGTATACCATTGGACTTTCGCCATTGATAAGCTTGCCCAGTTGCAAATGTATGACCTAATCCATCTAGTCCAAAAATGGCTGGAGTCCGAGTGTTCCATACCGCAGATGGTCGAGAAAGTCATGGTGGACTGTTTCTTCCGGACCCTGCCGCCAAAACTACGATGGGTTGGTCAAGGTGATCCTCAGACTGCTGAGCAGCTGGTCAACATGGTTGAAAGATTTGTTGTGACGGAGGACTACCTTCGGGATGCCCCTACAGCACCCACCAAGATCAGCAGACTTGTGACTACTGTGGGTAAGCAAGTTCCCATTGGAGGTGTGTGAAAAGGTGTAAGAGGGAAAAAGATTGACCCCGACCCCCAGAGGCCCCTAATCCTAAGGAGGATGCCCGAGTGAGGAGGTTCCGTGGTCCCCAGTGCTGGAGGTGCCATGAGTGGGGACACATCGCTGATTGCCCCCTTTCCCCTGAGCCCATGGAATGTGACGCTAGCCGGCGAAGGTCTTTGTTCACCGAACCTGCTTGCACCGCCAGCCTGCGGTCTGAGACTGAGCCCCATATGGTGATGTTGAAAGTGAATGGTTGCTCAGTGAAGGCACTGTTGGACTCAGGTAGCCTGGTAAATTTGGTCCGGGCCAACCTTGTGGTTGGAGGTTATGTAGCAAAGAAAAATGTGAGCGTGATTTGCATCCACTGGGATATTGTGGCTTACCCTGTAGCCGTGGGTAAGTTTGATACCCCCGCTGGAACACTGTACTATGAAGTAGGCGTGGTAAAGCGCCTGATGTAGGAAGCAATAGTCGGACGTGATTTTCCCTTGTTCTGGGAGTTGTGGGAAAGGGGTAATACTTCTTCCGGTAGCAAAGAATCTATGCCAGAACCTGTAACCCTTCCCGTTGTTGAGTCAGTTGAAAACGTGGGTACCTCTGAATTAGGCAGTGATGACAGTTTTCCCCTACAGGTGTTGGCAGGTGAGGATGACGAGACTTCCCTCCCTGATGAGCGGGACTTAGACCTCGAAGTGGCTAGGGGTAATTTTGGGTCAGAACAGTTAAGAGACCCCATTCTGGGGACCGCAAGAGCGAATGTCACAGTGTTGAATGGTGTGCCTCAGGAACCAGAAGCTGATCAGAAATTTCCACACTTCACCATGAATGGGGATCTGGTATATCAGGTCTCCAAAATTAATAATGAAATCGCGGAACAGCTTCTGGTACCTAAGCCATCCCGTCGCATGGTACTGGAGATCACCCATAGTCATGTGCTTGGAGAGCATTTGGGGACTAATAAGACCCAGGAGAGAGAGTTCTCCAAAGGTTCTTTTGGCCTGGGGTGTATGAGGACATAAAAGGGTACTGCGAGTCCTGCCCTACGTGCCAGTGAAGTGCCCCAACATCACATTTCCGGAGTCCCTTATTGCCACTTCCCATTATTGAGGTTCCCTTTGAGAGAATTGCCATGGATTTGGTGGGGCCCATTGGGAAGTCTGCCTCGAGGACACCAATACATACTAGTGGTAGAGATGAGCGAACTTTTGAAAAATTCGATTCGACTGATTCGCCGAATTTTCTGACAAAAATCGTTTCGACCCGAATTTATTCGCGACGAATCGCTATTAAAAACGGCTATTTCTGAGCCTCCTAAAGCCTCAATAGGGTTGTAAAACATTCTGCCTTGCTGTAACACGCACAGGATGCGTGCTGGGTTAGTTAAATAATACTTTGAATAAATATCACATGCAGATCAGAGGCATCGCTAATAGAATCGCAGAGCGGCACAATTGCAGAGAGTTGAAGTGGCATCACTATGAGGGGCAGGAGCCCAAACATTGCTTTAAAGAGACACTGGAGTTGGCAGCAGCAGGAGCCCAAAAATTGGATGAATCACACCCTGGAGTTGCAAGCAGCAGCAGCAGGAGCCCAAATATTACTTTAACGAGACACTGGAGTTGGCTTCAGGAGCCCAAAAATTGGATGAATCACACCCTGGAGTTGGCAGCAGCAGGAGCCCAAATATTACTTTAAAGAGACACTGGAGTTGGCTTCAGGAGCCCAAAAATTGGATGATTCACACCCTGGAGTTGGCAGCAGCAGGAGCCCAAATATTACTTTAAAGAGACACTGGAGTTGGCTTCAGGAGCCCAAAAATTGGATGATTCACACCCTGGAGTTGGCAGCAGCAGCAGCAGCAGGAGCCCAAATATTACTTTAACCCTTTTGTTGCCAAGCCCGTAACATCTACGTGCTGGCTTGGCTGGGCCTTAAGTGCCAAGCCCGTAGGTGTTATGTGCTTGACTTTCCTCGCTTGTAGTTTAAAAAGTAAAAACAACAAATACTCACCTGACCCCTTGTTGGATCCGGCCGGATCTCCTCTTTAATTTGGTGCCATCCGATCCCCCGTGGGGGGTCGGATGGCTCCAGGAGAGCCCCCGGAATAGGCCGCCCCCCCCGCTTCTGCAGCAGCAGCTTCTAACTGTAAAGAAAAAAAAAAAATAAAAATGACATTCACTTACCTGTGTGTGCGCTGGCTCCCACTGTCCCTCCTCTTCACCTGGGGGGCCTCCGATCCCCCCCCCAGGACTTACCGATCTTCAGGAGAGAGCCTGGGAGGCTCTCTCCTCTCTTCTTCTCGATGGCGGCCGCCATCATGCCTCTAAGCCTCGCCCCCTTGGGGGCGGGGCTTATGAAGTCATCCCGGCCCCGAACGGGCTTCATCTTTCTCAGCTTCTCAGATGCCGGTGATCGGCGCTGGGGAAGGAGGTGACAGGAGATCCTCTGATCTCCTGCCTTCTCCTTCTCTGGATGCCGATCACCGGCATCTGTCAGCTGAGCGGCGAGGGACAAGAGCTTGCAATCGAAGGTAAGTACAGTAAAAAAAAAATTTTTTTTTTCTAATAAAATACTTTTTATTATTGTGTGGTGTTTTTTTTTTCACATTAACCCTTTGTGAGCTGGTAAGGGGTCCATGAGACCCCTTATACCAGTTCACAAGGCTGGGGGGGTGGCAAGTCACCTGCCCTAGCGGGTGGCTTGCCATTAACCCCCGCACCCCCATTACCTGCCTCCCCAAAGGCCAGGGGGGGCAGAAGAGCCCGGGCCCACATAGGCTATGTGGGCTCGTAGGCTGCAGGGTGGGGGGGCCACCAAAGCTGGCCCCCCCACTCTGTGCCTACAAGCCCCCATAGCTGGTCCCGGGCTGGTTACTTTGGGTAAGGGGGACCCCACGTCATTTTTTTTTTTTGGATTTTGAAGGGTTTTTAACCCTTCAAAATCCAAAAAAAAATGGGGTCCCCCTCCCCGGGAAGGGGGACCCTATGTCATTTTTTTTTTTTAATTAACCATTTGTCATCCAGCAGCTATAAAAGGCTTCTGGGCAGGAAAGGGTGTCTACCTATACATATGTGGTATCGCTGTAACCGGGAGAAATTGGGGTTTCTCACGCAATAAGATTTTATTGACAAACTTACATTTTTTATTACAAAAAAACTCTACAAATTGTAAAAAAATGTTTTTTTTTTATTTTTTTTCACACATTTCACCCAAAAAAATTGAGAATACACCTAAAAAATACAAACAAGACATTTCATGTTAAAGCCCAGACTCTGTTGAAAAAAACAATATATAATTTTCCTGGGAAATCCCTGGAAATCCCTTCAAAAATGACAGTTGAATATGTGTAGCGCAAAATGGTGAAACATCGTCTGGCAACAGGGAGTGGCAAATGCTGCAGGTAGGCTGGCAGCGAAAGGGTTAAAGAGACACTGGGGTTGGCTTCAGTAGCCCAGAAATTGGATGAATTACACCCTGGAGTTGGCAGCAGCAGCAGGAGCCCAAACATTACTTTAAAGAGACACTGGGGTTGGCTTCAGTAGCCCAAAAATTGGATGAATCACACCCTGGAGTTGGCAGCAGCAGGAGCCCAAATATTACTTTAAAGAGACCCTGGGGTTGGCTTCAGGAGCCCAAAAATTGGATGAATCACACCCTGGAGTTGGCAGCAGCAGGAGCAGCAGCAGGAGCCCAAACATTACTTTAAAGAGACACTGGAGTTGGCTTCAGGATCCCAAAAATTGGATGATTCACACCCTGGAGTTGGCAGCGGCAGCAGGAGCCCAAATATTACTTTAAAGAGACTCTGGAGTTGGCTTCAGGAGCCCAAAAATTGGATGATTCACACCCTGGAGTTGGCAGCAGCAGGAGCCCAAATATTACTTTAAAGAGACACTGGAGTTGGCTTCAGGAGCCCAAAAATTGGATGATTCACACCCTGGAGTTGGCAGCAGCAGGAGCCCAAATATTACTTAAAAGAGACCCTGGGGTTGGCTTCAGGACCCCAAAAATTGGATGAATCACACCCTGGAGTTGGCAGCAGCAGCAGGAGCCCAAACATTACTTTAAAGAGACCCTGGGGTTGGCTTCAGGAGCCCAAAAATTGGATGATTCACACCCTGGAGTTGGCAGCAGCAGGACCCCAAATATTACTTTAAAGAGACACTGGAGTTGGCTTCAGGAGCCCAAAAATTGGATGATTCACACCCTGGAGTTGGCAGCAGCAGGAGCCCAAATATTACTTTAAAGAGACCCTGGGGTTGGCTTCAGGAGCCCAAAAATTGGATGAATCACACCCTGGAGTTGGCAGCGGCAGCAGGAGCCCAAACATTACTTTAAAGAGACACTGGGGTTGGCTTCAGTAGCCCAAAAATTGGATGAATCACACCCTGGAGTTGGCAGCAGCAGGAGCCCAAACATTACTTTAAAGAGACCCTGGGGTTGGCTTCAGGAGGCCAAAAATTGGATGAATCACACCCTGGAGTTGGCAGCAGCAGCAGCAGGAGCCCAAACATTACTTTAAAGAGACACTGGGGTTGGCTTCAGTAGCCCAAAAATTGGAAGAATCACACCCTGGAGTTGGCAGGAGTTGACAACAGCAGCAGCAGCAGGAGCCCAAATATTACTTTAAAGAGACCCTGGGGTTGGCTTCAGGAGCCCAAAAATTAGATGAATCACACCCTGGAGTTGGCAGCAGCAACAGGAGCCCAAACATTACTTTAAAGAGACACTGAGGTTGGCTTCAGTAGCCCAAAAATTGGAAGAATCACACCCTGGAGTTGGCAGCAGCAGCAGCAGCAGCAGGAGCCCAAACATTACTTTAAAGAGACACTGGAGTTGGCTTCAAGAGCCCAAAAATTGGATCAATCACACCCTGGAGTTGGCAGCAGCAGCAGCAGGAGCCCAAACATTACTTTAAAGAGACACTGGAGTTGGCTTCAGGAGCCCAAAAATTGGATGAATCACACCCTGGAGTTGGCATCAGCAGGAGCCCAAAAATTGGCCTAAAGACATAAATATGTTTTGCACCATTTGGAAAGTGTAAAACGTGGCACCATGCTGAATCTAGTCGCATGCATCAGGCATTGGTGGGTGGAAATCCTGGCTGATCCATCCCTGATTCATTTTGACAAAGGTGAGTCTCTCCACATTTTTTGTTGACAGACGAGTTCTCCTTGCCGTAACTATGGCCCCCGCCGCACTAAACACCCGCTCAGATGGCACGCTACTTGCCGGGCAGGACAGCTTTTCCAGGGCAAACTCTGCTAGTTGCGGCCACAAATCAAGTTTGGCTGCCCAGAAGTCCAGCGGATCCTCAAGGTGTGTTGTCATGGTCATGTCAAAGTATGACATGACCTGCTGGTTCAGGTCCTGCTCCAGGTCTTCCTGCTGCTCATGAGTAGCCTCACTATGCGGGTGTAGAAAGCTACTCATTAGCGACTGAAGACTGAGGCTGCTGCTGATGGAGCTGCTGCTGCTGCTCCTGCCAACCCCCCCAGCGGCCATGGCAGTGGAAGGTGAGCGCAGAGGTCCCCTCGAGTCAGACCTGCGAGAGTATGGACCATGGCACAGATAGGCATCGGCCAACTGCCTACGTAGAATGTCTTTGTAGTAGTTCAGTTTGTCCTCCCTCTCGGTGGGTTTAAAAAATGCCCCCATTTTGTGCCAGAAGCGAGGGTCCAATAAGGTGGACAGCCAGAAGTCATCCCGCCGTCAGATGGAAACAATTCTGGGGTCACTACGCAAGCACGTGAGCATGCTTCGTGCCATTTGCACAAGTGACTCGGATGGACTACCTGTCTCCATCTCCACTGCATACTGCCACGGTGTGCCCGGGTCCTCTGTCTCGCCTTCCTCAAAAACCTCTAGCTCCTCTGGCTGCTCCTGCTCCTCCTCTCCTGTCCGCTGACTAGATAAACCAGCCATTTCGCCAAGCCTAAACTGTGTTTCGCTGGGCAACTCCTCCTCCTCCTCTTCCTCCTCCTCCTCCAGTTCAGCTCCAATGGGGTTCATGTGGCCGTAAGATGTAAACGCCATGTCTCCAGTGCCCTGACCAGCCATGGTTTCCAACATGTGCTGTAGTACATGAAGCAGTGGAATCACGTCGTTCATCCCGTAATCCTGCCGACTGACAAATAAAGTGGCTTCCTCAAAGGGCATGAGCAAACGGCAGGTGTCACGTATGAGCAGCCACTGGTTGACATTGAAGTTACACAGGGGAGTCCCCCTATCTGCTTGGATCATCAGGAAATCCGTGATGGCTTTTCTCTGTTCATATAATCGGTCCAACATGTGAAGGGTGGAATTCCAACGGGTGGAAACATCGCAAATCAGACTATGTTGGGGGATACCATTCTGACGCTGTAGCTTAAGAAGGGTGTGTTTGGCGGTGTATGAGTGGCTGAAGTGCATGCAAAGTTTCCTTGAAGTTGTTAGGATGTCTTGCAGATGGGGGGAACACTTCAGAAACCGCTTAACAACCAGATTGAAGACGTGAGCCATGCAGGGGGCATGGGTCAGGCTTCCTTGGCGCAGCGCAGACAAAATGTTCTTCCCATTGTCGGTAACCATGATTCCCATTTTAAGTTTTCTTGGAGTAAGCCATGTTTGGATTTCCTGATGAATAAATTTAAGCAGTTCCTCCCCTGTGTGACTCCGTTCGCCAAGACAAACCATGTGAAGCACTGCGTGACACCTCCGTGCCCTGCACACATGGTAGACTGGAGGGGCACTGAGACTTGAGCCTACAGTGGAGGGTGAGGAGATGGCGGAGGATGAGGAGGCCGAGTCACACGGTGTCACAGGCCCAACGGGCAGGGAGCGCGGAGGCCGAAGCGGCGTGACCTGTCCAAGTTGCTGCTGCTGCTGCAAAGGGACCACATTCACCCAGTGGGCCGTAAATGACATGTACTGTCCCTGACCGTAGTTACAGCTCCAGATGTCGGCGCTGCCATGCACTTTGCTACACACCGACAGGCTCAAGGACTGGCCCACCTTCTGTTCAACAAAAGTGTGCAGCGCTGGTACTGCCTTCTTGGCAAAGAAATGACGGCTTGGGACTCTCCACCTCGGCTCGGCACAAGCCATCAGTTCTCTGAAAGGTGCAGATTCCACCACCTGAAAAGGGAGCGACTGCAGCACCAGCAACTTGGACAGGAGCACATTCAGCTTCTGCGCCGTAGGATGAGTGGGCGCATACTGCTGTCTCTTGGACATGGCTTCGCTGATGGATTGCTGGCGGGATACATGACTTGGAGGAGGAGGAGCAGGAGCGACAGAGGATGGGTATGACGCACAGCTGCCTTCGGCTGAGGTGCTGGAGCCTTGGCTGGCAGAAATTGGGAGCGGCGTGCCACTTGGTGAGGAAGCAGACTGGACCACCCCTTGGGAGCCTCGGTTCTCCCAGGTCGCTTTATGGTGACGCATCATATGTTGACGCAGGGCCGTGGTGCCAACATTTGGACCCTGGCCACGCTTCACCTTTTGCCTACATATCTTGCATGTGGCCATGTTACCCTCCTGCGGATGCTTCAGAAAAAACTGCCACACTGCCAAGTAGCTACTTTTCCCACCCCCTGGCCTCACTGATTCACTGCTGCTGTTGCCAACTCCAGGAACCCCTGCTCCACTACCTCCCGATAAGGTAGACTGCCGCACAGCAGGTGCTCTACCCCGGCCCCGGCCGGCTCCAGCCTTTGGAATTGTGCCCCCATGCTGACTGCTACCACCTTGCTGCCTCAGCTGCTGACTCCGGGGCAACCTGCTCCCCTCTTCTCCTGATGATGACGATGAAGCCCCTTCATCACCCGGCTCCCAAGTGCGATCGGCTTCATCGTCATCATCATTATCACCGAGTTGTGGCTGTACGTCACTGATGTTCGTGGATTCGTCAACAGTGTCTGGCGCAGGAGCTGGAATGATCGCAGCACCCACGACACTGTCCACATCACTATTTGTCTGCCTAGCTAAAGAAGCCACCTCCATTTCTTGGCTGGGCAGTAGCTGCTGACTGTCCTCTATCTGATCGTCCTCCTCACTAAAGAGTGGAGCTGAACCCAAAGCATTGGATACGTCGCTGGGGGAGGGAACGGCGTAGGACAGAGGCAATGGGAGGACAGGGACTGCTCTCGGGGCATGCCAACTCAGGGTTGTGTCAGAGGAACCTACCGACCCTAGACTGGGGGTCTCAGACGTAAGTTGTGATGATGTTGTTGTTGAGCGCGTCAACCAATCTACCACGGCAAATGCGTTACTGGTGGAGACCCGACCGTTAGCAGATACTGGCAGATTAGGTCTCTCAGTGTGACTCCTGCTGCTACTGGCCCCCAGTCTGCTGCGAGCTCTGCCTGCGGAATCTTGGCCTCTGCCACTCCTCTTTTCACTTCCAGGCACTTGTCTGCCCGACATAGTCTAACTGGCATGGTGGTAGGTGATATTTTAAGAACCCCCAGGCAGCGGTGGGTCTATATGAAACAGAATATAATGCACACCAAAAGTGAGCAGTAACACTCAGCCTCCAACAGGCCTGCCTAGTGTAAATAAGAGAGCTGCTTAGTGTAAATAAAGAGGGGTATGCTATGTTACAGAATGGGATGCCCCAACAGCCAGCAGTGCACCTGTGAGCAGTACTACTATGCACAGCAAAAGTGTCTTTATCAGGCCTAATTTCAATTAGAATAAGTGCAAATGGTTATGGTCTTAAATAGAGGCTGGTGTAGTCACAGAATGGGATGCCACAACAGGAGTGCACCTGGGACCAGTAGTGCTATGCACAGCAAAAGTGTCTTTATCAGGCCTAATTTCAATTAGAATAAGTGCAAATGGTTATGGTCTTAAATAGAGGCTGGTGTAGTCACAGAATGGGATGCCACAAAAACCAGAGAGCATGCACAGCAAAAGTGTCTTTATCAGGCCTAATTTCAATTAGAATAAGTGCAAATGGTTATGGTCTTAAATAGAGGCTGGTGTAGTCACAGAATGGGATGCCTCACAGCAGAGTGCACCTGGGACCAGTAGTGCTATGCACAGCAAAAGTGTCTTTATCAGGCCTAATTTCAATTAGAATAAGTGCAAATGGTTATGGTCTTAAATAGAGGCTGGTGTAGTCACAGAATGGGATGCCACAACAGGAGTGCACCTGGGACCAGTAGTGCTATGCACAGCAAAAGTGTCTTTATCAGGCCTAATTTCAATTAGAATAAGTGCAAATGGTTATGGTCTTAAATAGAGGCTGGTGTAGTCACAGAATGGGATGCCACAAAAACCAGAGAGCATGCACAGCAAAAGTGTCTTTATCAGGCCGAATTTCAATTAGAATAAGTGCAAATGGTTATGGTCTTAAATAGAGGCAGGTGTAGTCACAGAATGGGATGCCACAACAGGAGTGCACCTGGGACCAGTAGTGCTATGCACAGCAAAAGTGTCTTTATCAGGCCTAATTTCAATTAGAATAAGTGCAAATGGTTATGGTCTTAAATAGAGGCTGGTGTAGTCACAGAATGGGATGCCACAACAGGAGTGCACCTGGGACCAGTAGTGCTATGCACAGCAAAAGTGTCTTTATCAGGCCTAATTTCAATTAGAATAAGTGCAAATGGTTATGGTCTTAAATAGAGGCTGGTGTAGTCACAGAATGGGATGCCACAAAAACCAGAGAGCATGCACAGCAAAAGTGTCTTTATCAGGCCTAATTTCAGTTAGAATAAGTGCAAATGGTTATGGTCTTAAATAGAGGCTGGTGTAGTCACAGAATGGGATGCCACAACAGGAGTGCACCTGGGACCAGTAGTGCTATGCACAGCAAAAGTGTCTTTATCAGGCCTAATTTCAATTAGAATAAGTGCAAATGGTTATGGTCTTAAATAGAGGCTGGTGTAGTCACAGAATGGGATGCCTCACAGCAGACTTAAGATCAGTTCAGTATATATGCACAGTTAGTGTATAAGCAGCCTGAAAACGCTAACAAAGCCAGTCAGCCAGCCAGTAACACTCAGGCTGGATGAAAAAAAAAAAAATCTCCCTGTGACTGCCTCCGATTTTTCCTCACTTTCCTTGTTTTTCGCTGACTCTCTGTCTCCTGCCGGTCTCCTGCCTGTCTCCAGCCTGTCCCTGTCTGTCCCTGTCTGTCTAACTGTCTCTCTCCCTGCCTACAGCAGCGTTCTGTCTCTCACGAATGCAATAGAGAAATGAAGAAAAGCAAGATGGCCGCCGGCCTTAAATAGCGCTGTGACGTCACCAGGCTTGCTGGCTGCTGACAGGCTGCATGTGACTGCTCCAGCTTGCACTGGCGCGGGGTAGATGTCTGGACATGTCCCGTCCGCCATCTTAGAATGCCTGTATGTAAATGAATGGATGTTAAAGGAAAACTTCGAGCGATCGAATCGCGGGGAAATTCGGATTCGATCCGAATCAAATTTTTCATGAAATTCGGATCGAATCCGGGTTCGTCCGGATCGTTTCGCTCATCCCTAACTAGTGGTACTAGATTATGCTACCTGCTACTTGGAAGCAGTTCCGCTAAGAAACATGGCCTCCAAAAATATTGCTAAGGAACTGTTTCTTATGTTCTCCCGTGTTGGGATTCTGAAGGAAATCCTAACTGACCAGGGCATGCCCTTCATGTCAAAGGTCATGAAGGAACTGTGCAAGCAGTATAAAATTACCCATCTCCGCACCTCAGTGTACCACCCTCAGACGACTTAGTGGAAAGGTTTAACAAAACCCTTAAGCACATGCTAAAAAAAGTTGTAGAACAGGATGGCTGTGATTGGGACTGTTTATTGCCATATCTCATGTTTTCCATCCGGGAGGTACCCCAGGTGTCTACAGGGTTTTCACCTTTTAACCCTTTCGCTGCCAGCCTACCTGGAGTTTTTGTCACCCTTGGTGCCAGACCATTTTGCACTATTTTGCGCTCCCCATGTTCAAATGTGATTTTTAAAGGGATTTCCAGGGATTTCCCAGGAAAATTATATATTGTTTTTTTCAGCAGAGTCTGAGCTTTAACATGAATGTCTTGTTCGTCATTTTTAGGTGTATTCTCAATATTTTTTGGCGAAATATGTGCAGAAAAATAAAAAAAAATCTAATCTATTTTTTACAATTTGTAGTGTTTTTTTGTAATAAAAAATGTAAGTTTGTCAATAAAATCTTATTGCGTGTGAAATCCCAATTGATCTCCCGATCACAGCGGTACCACATATGTATAGGTAGACACCCTTTCCAGCCCAGGAGACTCCCCCAAACTGAAACAGAGCTTTAGGGGATTTTCAGAAAAAATACAACTGTGATATGCGCTATGCGCACCTTGCAATTTTTCCAGAAAAACAACCCTTTACATTTGAAATACCCCCAACAAACTATATTTTCCTAAAATATAAATATGCAAACAAGAAAAAAACAAGCTAAGTCTGAAAGCGCAAGGTCCCCCGAACAGAACAATACCCAACATGCCGAGGTACTATTAACTATTATTGTCAGCCTCTGTTGACAGGTCATTTTTCCCCATTTTGCGCCATGTTTTGCGACATTTTTGCTGGAATTTTCAGGAAAATTATATATATATTTTTTGCAGCAGAGTTTAGGCTTTAACATGAAATGTCTTGTTTGTAAATTTTATTTATTATTCATTTTATTTATTAAGTAAAAAAAAAAAAAAAAATTTTTTTTTTTTTTTTAGAAAATTGCCTCCTTTATTTTAAATAAAAAATGTATTTTATTAGGAAAAACCAAATTGCATGTGAAAGCCCCATTTCTACCGATTAGAACGGTACCACATATTTATCGGTAGCCCCCTGTTCCTGCCCAGGAACCCCCCCCCTAACTGCAACAAGTAATTTTTAACATTTACAAATAAAATACAACTACCATCCACACTACAAAGGGTTAAATCGAGAAAAAAAAATGACATAGGGTCCCCCCCTCCCATGGGGGGGGCATTTTTTGGGGGGATTTTTAAGGGTTAAAAACCCTTAAAAATCCCCCAAAAAATGACATGGGGCCCCCCTTACCCAAAGTAACCAGCTCGGGACCAGCTATGCAGGGCTTGTAGGAACAGGGTGCAGGGGCCAGCTTTTATGACCCCTGGCCCTGCAGGCTACATGCCTGCATAGCCCGTGGGCCCGGGCTCTTCTGCCCCCCCTGGGCTTTGGGGAGGCAGGTAATGGGGGTTCCGGGGGTTAATGGCAAGTCACCCGCTAGTCGCAGGTGACTTGCCACCCCCCCAGCCTTGTGAACGGGTATAGGGGTCATGGACCCCTTACCAGTTCACAA
The DNA here is from genome assembly GCA_027917425.1 of Gastrophryne carolinensis. Classification (NCBI taxonomy): domain Eukaryota; kingdom Metazoa; phylum Chordata; class Amphibia; order Anura; family Microhylidae; genus Gastrophryne; species Gastrophryne carolinensis. The sequence goes on from CM051241.1 coordinate 103,827,083, forward strand.
GGGGTTAAATGTAAAAAAAAAACACAGACACACAAAGAGAAAAAAATATTTTATTAATTTTTTTTTTTAATACTTACCTCCCATCCATCCTGGAGCACTTTGTCCCTCGGCGATCACTGGCTTCTGCTCACTTGCTAGAAGCCTTTTATAGCTGCTGGATGACAGAACACAAAGGGTTAATAAAAAAAAAAAATGACATAGGGTCCCCCCTCCCAGGGAGGGAATTTTAAGGGTTAAAAACCCTTAAAAATCCAAAATGTAGGGTCCCCCCTACCCAGCATTACCGACCCGGGCAAGCTATGGGGGCTTGTAGAACAGGGCGCAGGGGCCAGCGTTGGTGGCCCCTGGCCCTGCAGGCTACTAGCCCACATAGCCACTAAGTGGCCCGGGCCCTTCTGCCCACCCCTGGCCGTTGGGGAGGCAGGTAATGGGGGGCTGGGGGTTAATGGCAAGTCACTCACTAGCCGCAGGTGACTTGCCAGACCCAGAGCCTTGTGAGCTGGTATAAGGGGTCTCATGGACCCCTTACCAGCTTACAAAGGGTTAACTGTGAAAAAAAAGACACAACACAATTAATAAAAGTATTTCCTGCCACCTCCTTCACCTGAGACATCTGAAGCCGGAGATCAGGGCTGGGATGACGTCATTAGCCCCGCCCCCAAGGGGGGCTTGGCTTTTCGGCAAGATGGCGGCTGCCATCGAGAAGGAGAGAGGAGAGAGCCTTCCGGGCTCTCTCCTGAAGATCGGTAAGTCCTGGGGGGGGATCGGAGCCCCCCCAGGTGAAGAGGAGGGACAGCGGGAGCCAGCACACACACAGGTAAGTGAATGTCATTTAATTTTTTTTATTTTGTTTTACAGTTAGCAGCTGCTGCTGCAGAAGCGGGGGGGCGGCTATTCCGGGGGCTCTCCTGGAGCCATCCGACCCCCCACGGGGGATCGGATGGCACCAAATTAAAGAAGAGACCCGGCCGGATCCAACGAGGGGCACATAGATTCTACGTGCTTGGCACTTAAGTGGAGTTGAAGCAAGCACGTAGAAACTACGTGCTTGGCACTGAAAGGGTTAAGCTAGTGTATGGTAGGCACCCCCGGGGTTTGTTAGACATAGCCAAGGAAACCTGGGAGACTGAGGCAACCCCATACAAGAGTATAATTGAACATGTGGCCCAGATGCAGGACCGAAACGAAAAGAGCATATGCAAAGGGCTCATGCAGCCCACAGCAGAATATACAATAGATCTGCCAGGGTGAGGGCCTTTAATCCTGGGGACCGGGTCCTGGCATTAGTAGTGCCCACGGTTGAAAGTAAATTTCTCGCAAAGTGGCAGGGTCCCTATGAGATCGTAGAGAAGATGAGCGAGGTGAACTACAAGGTTCATCAACCTGGTAGAAGAAAGCCCTACCAGATTTATCATATAAATCTGTAGTTACCCTGGCTAGAGTTAAAGAGGCGGTGCAGGGCGTTCCCCCAGTCAAAATTGGTGAGTCCTTTTCAGGCCACTAAACGCAGGAGGTCAGGGAGTTTCTGCAGAGAAATAGAGATAAGTTTTCTGACCTACCGGGTCGAACTCACCTAATAAAGCATCATATCAAAGCTGAACCTTGCACTAAGGTTAACCTTAAACCGCACAGGATACCGGAAGTGCGTAGAGAGGTGACCTCTTCGGAAATAAAGCACATGTTAGAGTTGGGCGTCATTGAGGAGTCCTCTAGTGCCTGGTCAAGTCCCATTGTCCTAATACCAACGCCCAATGGGACCTGGAGATTCTGTAACGATTTCAGAAAACTCAATGAGGTCTCAAAATTTGATGCGTATCACATGCCCCGGGTAGATGAATTGATTGAGAAGCTCAGGAGGGCAAAATACATCACAACCCTGGACCTCACAAAAGGGTATTGGCAGATACCATTCTCAGGACACTAAAGAAAAGACCGCGTTTGCCACCCCAGAAGGGCTGTTTCACTATTTGGTAATGCCGTTTGGGTTACATGGGGCCCCTGCTACCTTTCAGAGGCTGATGGACATGTTCTTGAGACCGCATTGTAATTATGCCGCTGCTTACCTGGACGATGTGGTCATTTTTTCGTCTAATTGAAAGAGTCACCTCTGCAAGGTACAGGCCATCCTAGACTCTATCAGTAATGCTGGCTTAACCATAAACCCTAAGAAGTGTGCAGTCGGTCTGGAGGAGGCAAAATACCTGGGCTATTTCATCGGTAGAGGGTTGGTTAAGCCCCAGATTAATAAGGTGGAGGCAATACAGAGCTGGCCCAGTCCTCTTACAGAAAAACAAGTCTTCCTTGGTATAACCAGCTACTACCGTAGGTTCGTGCCCAATTTTGTGTCAATGGCTGCCCCATTAACTGACTTAACAAAGGGTAGTAAGTCAGTAATGGTGGAATGGACCACAGAGGCAGAAAGGCATTTCAAAGCCTAAAATCTGCCCTGTGTAAACAGCCTGTCCTGGTATCTCCGGATTTCAGTAAACAATTTTTGGTACAGATGGATGCGTCTGATTCAAGTTTGGGTGCAGTTCTGTCACAAGAGGTGAATTAGGAAGAACACCCAGTATTGTACCTAAGTAGGAAGCTGACCCCGGCAGAAAGAAATAGTGCGATAGTAGAAAGAGAGTATCTTTCCCTTAAGTGGGCGTTAGAAGCCCTAAAATATTACCTGTTGGGTCGAGAATTTGTTCTGATGACAGATCATGCTCCGCTGGCCTGGATGAAGCAAAATAAGGAGAGAAATGCAAGGGTGACCAGATGGTTTCTTTCCTTGCAAAACTTTAAATTTAAAGTGGAACATAGGCCGGGGAAATTACAAGGGAATGCAGATGCTTTGTCTAGAGTCTACTGTATGGTCGGTGAAAATTGTCAGACCTCGGGTCTGAAGAAGAGGGGGGGATATGTGGTAAGGTGTATGGAAAAGTAATAAATGGTGTCTATTTTTCCCCTGCTATGCTCTATCAGGCACGAACCATGCCGGGTTTTCAGGACCCAGTTCACATTCCCCAGTCCTCTACAGGTTTGTTCCCTGATTCCAGGCCTCGCACAGGTGAGGAGGCTGATTGCAGGGGAAGCCTAAATAAAAGGAGCCGCTGAGCCTGTCAGTTGGCTGTTGACCAGCCTGGAGTAAGGAGCCCCAGGCCGTACTGCTCAATGTGAATGAGAGAACTGGACTAAAGCCAAAGGACTTTGCTTCTGTCACCCCAAACTTGGACTTGTGGGGGGGGCCTAACAGCGTGGGCTTGTATGCCCTGGAAGTGGATCTTGTACACCAAGGACTTTTTTTCCAGCTTGCTGCATTTTCTTACCCTGGACTTTGCTAAGGGCCGGTGAGGTAACCGCTTATACTGTGTTTTGTGCTGCAACCATCTCTGATGTTAAGAGATGCTTTGACTGTGGAATTCTTATTTTCAATAAACTACATTTGATTTGAAGTAGAACTGTCATCTGAGTCACTATCGTTCGCCCCAATCACTTACAATTGTTACAGGGGAGTGCAAAACATCTGGCTCAGCAGCACCTGCCTTGCCATGGTCTTGTGTCCAACTTGCCACAGCCAGCACTGGTTTATGTTGACAGCGCACAAACAAACAAAACACACAAGCAGGCTGTGGGCCAGCAGGTATGCTTATATTACCCTGGCAAAATCTGACCAAATTATTGGCCAAAAGCAATCCAGACCAGGGTTGGTGGCAGTGTATGGGGGGGGGGGGTAGGCAATTGGGATGTCCCCTTTGCCCATGGACCAAAACCCATTTGGTGTAAAATGGGTGTTGGTCCACTTTAAAAAAAATAGATTGCCTTTATTGTGGCTTTACAGTACTACTAAAATCTATTGGCCTCTGCCTCATAACCACCTACCATGTGACTGCATACATTCCTCAGGATGCCTTGGTGTGTGAAATCCGCCTTCCCCCAGGGTGCCTTAAATTCTCCTGCTTCCTCGCCAATGTAAATATTGGACGGCTTCACCCCCAGAATCTTTTGGTTGCACCCCCAGCAATTCAGATAAGCTGAGGGTGGGAGCACACTTGATGCTGAGGATACAGCCATTTTTGGCCCCAGAGCAGAACTTTGGGAAGTCAAAATCCCAGGTATTGTTCTGCTTTAAGCAGAGGCAGCGGAAGTCACAGAAATTGATGTGTGGGAAATGGGATCTTGGTTTACTGGTGCACTTATCATGATATGCCACAAAGATGTCCACTGAGACTTTGTTGCCCAAGGGCCCACATAAACCTGGAGTCGACCTTCTCCCTGATCCAGCGGTGCATGCACCATTGGGGCACAGGTACAATGCTCAACTCCCCACGTGCTTGGTGCAGACTGGAGCAGGGCACCATTAAAATTTGCGAGCAGCTGTGGGGGATCCAGTGACAAATAATCGCTGGGAGCTGACCTGTGTTTAAGTAAAACAGCTCCCCCACCAGCTCGCAACAGCCAGGGGGAAGGGGTTACCGGATGGAGCCCAGGGCTGAAGGTTTTTTTCTTTAGTGGCACCCACAGCAGGGGCGTGTTCTGTCATCCCATGGATCCTGGTGCCCCATGCGATGCAGGCAAGATATGGAACAACCACCAGGATTCAAAGGTGAACAAAGGCCAGATCTGGTTTGCAAACTTCATACAAGTATATAAGGTCTAAAGCAAGCCGCCAGGGCATGGAATATGAAAATAAATGAAGTACTTACACATGACGACTTTCAGAGGAATAAAGTGATCCCTGCTTATACACAAAGAAATTGGCAAACAGATGGATATATGTGCTAATTTGCATGGGTGAACTCCTAGTTTGTTATGAACAAGAAGGAGATGAAATCAGCACTTTGAGACCAAATATCTTGGCACCATGAAGAATTACCTTGACATTCAGATTGAGAGAAAAAGAGTGCAGCTTTTTCAAAACCGAAAGCACAAAATACAAGAAATAATTGAGACATTTGGAATGGAAGACGCCAAACTAGTAAAATCCCCTATGGAAACCAACTACCTGAAGGATATATACAGCAAAGATACTCCACTATCATTTCACTCTCTGTATAGGAAAGCGATAAGGAAATTGCTGTACATTACCACTGCTACAAAGCTTGACATTGCAGCAGCTATCAGAATCCTATGCAGAAAGGGTTCAATGTCGAGTCGGATGATCTGGCATGCTATAAAGTCAGTCTTAAAGGAACTTTGCACTACAAGTAAAAGTTACCAGCAAGTGATGAAAGCATCCTGACATGATATGTGGATGCCTGGTGGGCCAGAGACACCAGTGACAGAATATCTACTAGTGATTTCTTGTTTCTTCTGTTAGGAGATGCTAGAAGTTGGATTAGCCGAAAGCAGCTCTCTGCCACTATCAACTACTGAAGAAGAGTATTTTGCAGCAGTGCAAAGAACTTACATAGTAACATAGTATGTAAGGCTGAATAAAGACTTTAGTCCATCCAGTTCAGCCTGTTTATCTCCTTACAGTGGTCTAGTAGCCATAGCTGGAAATGTTATTACATGCCAGGAAGGCATCAAGGCCACTTTTGAATGTTTTTACTGTATCCTTCATAACTACCTCCTCTGGCAGCGAGTTCCATAGTCTCACTGCTCTTACAGAGATGTTTGTAGCTGCCTGCTGTCCTCTTTTGTTTTAATTACTTCACACAGCTTAGTATCATCTGCAAAGATTGAGACTTTACTGTTTAATCCATACCCAATGTCATTTATATAAATATATATTGAAGATAATTGGCCCCAGAACTGACTCTTGTGGTACTCCACTAGTAACAGTGACCCAATCTGAGTGTGTACCATTGATAACCACCCTCTGCTTCCGATCATTAAGCCAATTTCCCACCCATCTGCACACATTTTCCCCTAGTCCAAGCATTCTCATCTTTTGCACCAGCCTTTTATGTGGCACAGTATCAAATGCTTTAGAAAAGACAAAATATATGATATCCAATGACTCCCCCTGATCCAATCTTGAACTTACCTCCTCATAAAAGCTGATTTGGTTTGTCTGGCAGGAGCGATTCCTCATAAATCCATGCTGATATGGAATAATAAGGTTGTTTTCTCCAAGGTGCTCCAGGATAGTATCCCTTAAGAAACCTTCAAACAGCTTGCCCCCCACAGATGTTAAGCTTACCGGTCTGTAGTTCCCAGGTTCCCCCCTAGATCCCTTTTTGAATATTGGCAGCACATTTGCCAAGCGCCAATCCCTCAGAACAGACCCTGTAGTTATTGAATCCACAAATATTAGAAATAACGGCTTGTCTATTACTGTACATAACTCCCTTAAAACACGAGGATGTATGTTATCTGGTCCCGGGGATTTATCGATTTTTATCTGCTTGAGACGGTGCTGGACTTCTTCCTTGGTTAAACCAGTGACATTTAATGGAGGGTTTCAGTTATTCCCCTGCATTTCACTCGGCATGTCACATTCTTTTGTGAATATAGAAGCAAAGAAGTTATTTAGTAAATTTGCTTTCTCCTCATTTCCCTCTATAGGTGTCCCCTCCTTGCTTTTCAGGGGGCCCACACCCTCAGGTTCGTACCTTTTACGGTTTATGTAGCTAAAGAATAATTTGGGGTTAGTTTTACTCTCTTTCATGACCAGCCTTTCTGTCTCCAGCTTAGCTGCCCTTATCTGTTGTTTACATTGTTTATTTTCTTCTTTATAATTTTTTAACGCTTCCGCTGTCCCTTCCTGCTTTAAACGTTTAAATGTCTTTTTTTGCTGTTTATTGCCCCCTAAACCTTTTTGTTAATCACATCGGTTTACATGTGTGTCTAATAGTTTTATTCCTGTAAGGTATATATCTGTCACAATGAAAATTTAGGATTCCTTTGAAAGTATCCCATTTAGTGTTCATGCTTTTGTTTTTAAGGACATTTTCCCAGTCAATGCAGTTTAGGGCATCTCTAAGTTAGTCGAACTTTGCCTTTTTGAAGTTCCGCGTTTTTGTGGCTCCTTGATAAGGCACCCTAGTGACTGCTAAGTGGAAATTAATGATATTATGATCACTGCTTCCAAGGTGTCCCCCAAACTGTACCTTTACTACTTTGTCTGGTACATTGGTTAGTATTAGGTCCAATATGGCTTTCCCCCTTGTTGGAGCTTGTACTTGTTGGGAAAGGTAGCCATCTTTTGTTTTAGATAAAAAAACTATTACTTTTATGTGAAACACATGTTTCAGCATCCCAGTCTATATCTGGGTAGTTAAAGTTCCCCATAATCACTACCTCATTTAGTTTAGCAGCTATATCTATTTGCCTTAGCATCATATTTTCTGTGGATTCGGCTATATCTGGAGGTTTGTAGCAAACCCCCATCAGTATTTTATTTTTGTTTCTCCCTCCATGTATTTCTACCCATACAGACTCCACATGATCATTCCCCTCACACATATCCTCCCGCAGAGCGGGTTGTAGAGAGGATTTTACAATTAAGCAGACTCCACCCCCTTTGCATTTGTTACGGTCCCTCCTAAACACACAGTAGCCCTGTAGATTTACTGCCCAGTCATAGCTTTCATCCAGCCAGGTCTCTGTTACCCCCACTATGTCATATTGCTCTTCTGTTATTATCAGTTCTAGTTCATCCATTTTATTAGTCAAGCTTCTAGCATTTGTAAGCATGCATTTCAAATGCTTATGATAATTTTGTATATTGCCCTTTTTCCCCCCTCTCCACCCCCAGTTTCAGTCTACACCCACTGTCACTTTCTTTCCTAACTTCCCCTTTGTAACTGCTATTACCCTCCCCCCCCAGTGCTTAGTTTAAACACCCTCCAACCTTTTAGCCATCCTCTCCCCCAGAACAGATGCACCCTCCCCATTGAGGTGCAACCCATCCCTGCCAAAGAACCTTTAGCCCACTGTGAAGTTGGCCCAGTTCTCTAAGAACCCAAACCCCTCCTTTTTACTCCAATTTTTGAGCCACCTGTTTACCCCTCTAATCTCCCGCTGCCTCTCTGGTGTGGCTCTTGGTACTGGTAGTATTTCTGAGAATACTACAGTTGAGGTCCTTGCCTTAAGCTTACGACCTAAGTCCCTGAAATAATTTTTAAGGACCTTCCACCTACTTCTTCCTTTGTCATTTGTGCCAATATGCACCATGACCGCTGGGTTCACGACAGCCCCTCCCAATAATCTGTCAGCCAGTTCTGCTACATGCTGTACTCTTGCCCCAGGAAGGCAACACACTGTTCGGCAATCCCGGTCTTTGTGACAGATTGCCCTGTCTGTTCCCCTAATAATAGAGTCACCCACTACCAGCACCTGTCTTGCCTGCCCTGTTCTACCATTTCCCCTCCCTTTCTTACTGGAGCCGACAGATGTGTCTTGCTGCAGCTGTGCCATCCCTGAGCTAACATCTTCCTCATCTGCCAACTGGGCAAACTTGTTTGGAGGTGCCTGTTCAGGGCTAGCCTCCCCTGTAACTTTTACCCTTACCCCGCCTTCTAACTGTTATCCAGCTAGCTGTCTCATTTTCCTGCTTTTCCTCTCCCCCCATACTACCACCCTCCCCCTCCCCTGACCCATGCAGTGCCAGATCAGTGAGATCCAGACTCTTTTGCATGACAATAATGTCTCTCAGTGTTGCCAATCGTTTATTTAGATCATGAATGACGGCTTCCAAATCAGCAATTCGCAGACATCCGGGGCATAAATATCCACCATAGCACAAGATGTACACTGAACAGCATTGTTAGGCATGGAACCCATTGTATAAATTTGTTGGAACACTGAGTGAAGAATTTACAACACTTAAAATAACAATCTAAAATCAAAGGTAGATATTTACAGCTTCAGCCTTTCTGCTTTTAACTCCTGCTTTAACTCACCACTTACCAAGCAGCCACTTACAGAGTCAGCCTCCAAGGGGAAGCTCCAAGAGCTTCCCCTTGGAGGGAAATAAGCAATGGCTTATAACATACCTGCTTCAATTAGGCCTCAGCAGGAATCCAGGAGAGAGAAAGTGAAAAAAAAAACGTTTTTTTTCTTTTGTTTAAATTTGTACCAGCATTAACACACTGATTCACAAAAATAAAACAACTACATTTTGTTATATTTTACTTACCAAATGAGCCCAGTTTCCCAAAGCTCACCGCAGGAGATCCTGCTTTAACTCACCACTTACCAAGCAACCACTTACAGAGTCAGCCTCCATATGGCTGAGACAACTGTTGACTTGGGTCAACCACAATTGGTACCAATGAGAATCTTTGAGGACAATCAAGGATGCCCTGCACTTGCACAGATGGAAAGGGATAACTCAAGAGCCAGCACATTGATGTGAAGTTCCACTTTCTGAAGGATCTTCAGGAGCAAGGACTGCTTGCCTTACTTTATTGCCCTATTGGGGATTTGACAGCAGATATCCTTACCAAGCCCCTGGCTGCTGAAAGACTCTCAAGGCTTACAAAAAAGATGGGCCTAACAGACTAAGCCTTTGCTGATGAGAAGGGGTGTTAGAGATACCTTAAGCCTTAGCTTAGTATGTGATCTGCATCTATATTGTTGGGTTTATGCAGTTTACATTTAGGACAGTAGATGTTAATTAGTAGTTTATCTATGCTTTTTAGAATGTATTGCTTTTCCTGTATCTGTGCTCTATGACTTCTTTTTCTCTTTCTCTTCCTCTTTCTCCTTTTCTCTTACTGCACACAAGTTCCAGTGAAGCCAGTTGTTGTTATTCCACAAATGTCTATCTGGATTTGACTCCACTGCACCCAGCACTCACACTCAACAATCCCGACCAAGGTAACAGTAAAGCATCCACCATCACAGCCCACGGATCTCTTGTCCTGACCACAAAGGTCTCAACCTTCCTGTTGAGGTGAGATGCAAACAAGTTCATGTCTGGTGTCCCCCCATCGGTTGGACTGAAAGATTACCTGGCTTTATTGCCTCGGATCTAGAGACTCCCTGCTGAGAAAGTAGGCCTGGGTATTAACCTCACCTGGGATGTAAATTGCAGAGACGCATTGGGACAGAAGCCTCCACCAAACACACAATCCTGATTGCTTCCTGAAAAGCTAGCCTGCTTCGGTTGCCGTCCTGGTGGTTGACAGATGCAAAACCGTCACATTGTTGGACTGTACTTGGACTGGTAGGCCCCACAGGAGACTGGTCCAGTTGCAAAGAGTGAGCAGAATTGCCCTCCGTTCTAAGACATTGATGGGAAGATGACATTCCTGTTACTCCCAACATCCTTGGACTGAGAGATCACCCCAACCTGAGAGACTGGTGGCCATCATCAGAATGGTTCACTGCACTGGCAGGAATGACTGACCCTATAATTTAAAGTTATGTTGAAGCACACTAGTAATAGATTCATATATATACAGCATATAGGCATTGGTAAAGGGTTCAGTAATCCTGGTGTGTACCCACTCACTGCGCACAAATAGACCGTATGCAAAAGAGAGTGAAATAACGAACACCCAAGACAAACAAAAAAATTAATGCTGGTGAATAAGTGTTCAATATAAAAGAGACACAGGCGTCAAAGAGATCAACTACATAGTAATGATCACTAGGTGGTGATATAGAGTGGTTCCAACATGTCCTGGGTAGTGTTCCTTATCATACATATTTATGTATGATGATAAGTTACATTTAAACAATACTATGATTAAAGATCATACATTTTCATAGATATAGTGGGGACAACCCAGGGTCAGTTAGGCATTTATGCATAGAAATACATGAAGACAAACAAAGCATTAACAGAGGAAAAAAGTAAGTATATATACTCTTACAGGTGGGACCATCGGGAATGACTGAACCACTGGGTTGGACTGAGTTGGAGCCACCAGACTAAAGAGTTCCTGACCATGTGTGAGAGGGTAAATACTTGTTGCAGGCCCTCATCCAACTGGTCCCATAACACCAGGAATTGTAACTGAAGTGTTTGGTGTGGAACTGAGAAAAGGAAACTACCACCATGGTGGAAACCATAAGACCTAAGTGGTGCATGCCCTGATAAATGGAAGTCAACTCTGCATTCTTCTCTTCATGACTCTTCCCCTCTGAAAGAAAAACCTTGGCCTGATCTGTGTCCACAGTCATGCCCAGGTAAGAGGCCATCCTGGATGGAACAATGTGTGACTTGGGATAATTGATGACCTAGCTGAAATGTTGTCTTCAAGATGTCCCTTACAGTCTCCTCCCTGGAGGGTGCCCAAATGAGCAGATCATCAAAGTAAGGGACAAATCAGATCCCCTGCTGATGCAGCAGGGCCATGATCCCTGCCAGAACTTTTGTGACTACTCGATGGATGCTGACAGTCCGAAAGTAAAAATGCTGTGGGCCCAATGCAAACCTTGAAGTCCACCGTTGCTGAGCACAGGGACCCAATGTGGAATTTCCTCAGCTGCACAAAATTATTGAGATGCCTGAGGTCTAAGATCGGTCGGACTGATCCATCCTCCTTGGGTACGACAAACAGATTGGAGTAGAACACCAGGCCCCTTTTTGCAGCTGGCACTGGGGCAATCACTCTCAACTGCACTTCTCTGGAGAACTCACACATCTGGATTCCACAACTCAGAGGGTGGAATTGCCCTGCACTACTCCCACTGTCTGTATCCTGTCAACCCACTATAACATCAGTAGGGGTGAAATGACGAAGACTTGCAATAGGAATTCTTTGCTTGCACTTTTGAGGAAGTCTTGTGGACTTTTTAGCCAGCTCAGTAAGAGTATCTATAAACAATATCCAGGGGTAAAATAGGGTGATTACAAGGGGGGGGGGTCACTACTATAGAGGGGTTATAGCCGTTAAGACACAAGGATAACAAAAATCACAAAAGTAGTGCCATTAAATCAGCAGTACTTAGTTTATTTATTGTGACAATAACCAAGCCTGCTTACCATTACCTCAGAAACATTTTTTTGCACTTCATCAAATTCCATTATTTCTGCCTCCTCTGTGTTAAATAAGAGCCGCCTGCGTATACAGGGAATGTTTCAGGGAACTGGTCTTGCATTTCTCTCAACACTCTTTTATTCCCAAACCAGTTAATAAAAGCAGCACCATCAACAATTATAAAATCCCAATAATTTCCTCCTCAGAGGAGGGATGAATTTCTTCCTCAGAGGAGGAACTGGAAGAGTGCTCCTCCCGCATGTACTTATGCTTGCATTGCACCTTCGTGCCAGTGCACAAGTGAATCTTACCCTTAGCCACCAAAGAGAACTAATCAAAGGCCTCAAATAAATAAAAATGATGTTTACTCACCTCATGCGCAATCCCTCCCACCTGGTTTCCTCTTCACCGGGGGGCCTCCAATCCCCCCCGGGCTCTTCCACAGTGAGCAGAGGGCCCGAAAGAAGCCCACTCTAGCCCTTGTGGGCGGGACAGATGATGTGACCTTATGACATCATCCCATTCCTGGCTCTGAACTGTCAGATGCCCAGGCTGATCACCAGAGGGAGGTTGGAGGGCTAGGGGGCTGTGGTCCCCTGCCTCCCCAGCCCCCCTCCACTGATCACCCCGGCAGCTGTCAGCAGATCATCGAGGTGAGTAATTTTTCCATGTTTGTGTGTTTCTTTTTTTATATTAACCTTTTGTGAACTGGTAAGGGATATATGAGACCCTATACCAGTTCACAAGGGTTAGGGGGCTGGCAAGTGACCTGCCACTAGCGGGAGACTTGTCATTAACCCCCATTATCTGCCTCCCCAAAGCCTGTTGGGGGCACAAGAGCCCAGGGCCATCTAGGCTCTGTGGATTTGTAGCCTGCAGGGTGGGGGCCACCATGGCTGACCTATGTGCACTGTTTTACAAGCCTCCATAGCTTATTCCCAGGCTGGTTGTGCTGGGTAGGGAGGACCTCGCAATATTTTTTTATTTTTAAGGGTTTCTAACCCTAAAACCCCCAAAGAAATGGGGTCCTCCTCCTGGAAGGGAGACCCTACGCTGAATTCTTTTTTGAGGGGTCTCCTGGGCAGGAATGGGGGGCTACCGGTACATTTTAGATACCAGTGAAATCGGGAGAAATGGGGCTTTCATGTGCAATTTAGTTTTCTTTAATAAAATAAATGTTTTATTTAAAATAAATGGGACATTTTTACTTTTTTTTTACTCAAGAATATATAAAAAAACTGTGGAAAAATTTCAAACAAGACATTTCATGTTAAAGCCTAAACTCTGCCGCAAAAAAAAATTGATTTTTCTGGAAATTTCTGCAAAAATCAAGTTAAACATAGTGCAAAATGGTGAAAATGACCTACCAATGAGAGTGACAATGTGTGCACTTTGTCTGCAAAGCTGAAACTTTCAAGATAAAATACCATTATGTGCATGCTTTACTTTGGAGTGTTTGGCAACTCTTCCCTTGACAGTACCTATGCATATTGGGCATTGTTCTGTTCAGGGGACCTTGCTTTTTGAGATTTAACTTTTTTTTTCTTGTTTTCATATTGCCTGTTAAGGAAAATGTGGCTTTGATTCTGATTCCACATCAACAAGCTTGGTATGCCTAGAAAGTTTAATGTCCAGAGAATATATAGTTTTTGGGGGGGATTTCAAATGTAAAGTATTCTTTAAAAAAAAAAAAAACTGCAAGGTGTGTATAGCAGTTGTATTTTATCTGAAAATCTTCGAAAGCACTGTTTCAGTTTGGGGGAGTCTCCTAGGCAGGATGCCAATACACATGTGGTACCGCTGTAACTGGGAGAAATGGGGATTTTACATGCAATAAGATTTTTTTGAAAACATACATTTTTTTAATTACAAAAAAGGCTACAAATTGTAAAAATCTGATATTTTTTATCTTTTTTGCACATATTTCCCCCCAAAATATTGATAATACATTGATAATAATAATTGATAATTGACAAACAAGACATTTCATAATAAAACCCAGACTCTGCTGAAAAAAAAAACAATATTTAATTGTACAAGGAAATCCCTGGAAATACCTTCAAAAATCACAGTTGAACGTATGTAGCGCAAAAGACGGTGACAAAAACACTAGGTAGGCTGGCATTTAAAGGGTTAAATAAGGGTCCACCCACAGGCATGGGCATCACAAAAACACACAATGTTCCCAAGCTAGATGCCATGCACGCCCCAGGCCGATGAGCTGCCATGCCTGTCTGGTTGCCGAGATGCTGGTAGCGCATGGCCTGAATTGGTATCTACCTGACCATCTACCTGCCTGCTTTCCCACCAAACCAGCCACTTACCCCTACATCCACCCTCCTACCTGCCTAACCAACTGTCCTCCCACTCATCTGTCCACCTGCCTGCCCACCTACCTACCTACCTAACCACTAAGGATGAGCGAATCGATCCGGACGAACCCGGATTCGATCCGAATTTCAGGAAAAATTCGATTCGGATCGAATCCGAATTTCCCCGCGATTCGATCGCTCGAAGTTTTCCTTTAACATCCATTCATTTACATTTACAGGCATTCTAAGATGGCGGACGGGACATGTCTGGACATCTATCCCGCGCCAGTGCAAGCTGGGGCAGTCACATGCAGCCTATCAGCAGCCAGCAAGCCCGGTGACGTCAAAGCGCTATTTAAGTCGGCCATCTTGCTTTTCCTTCCTCATTTCTCTATTGCATTCGTGAGAGACAGAACGCTGTGTAGCTGAGGGAGACACAGTTAGACAGGCAGGGACAGACAGGGACAGGCTGGAGACAGGCAGGAGACAGACAGGAGACAGACAGAAAGTCAGCAAAAAACAGGGAAAGGAAGGAAAAATCGGAGGCTGTCACAGGGAGATTTTTTTTTTTTTCATCCAGCCTGACAGGCTTTGTTAGCGTTTTCAGGCTGCTTATACTAACTAACTGTGCATATATACTGAACTGATCTTAAGTCTGCTGTGAGGCATCCCATTCTGTGACTACAGCAGACTCTGTTTAAGACCATATAACCATTTGCACTTATTATAATTGAAATTAGCCCTGATAAAGACACTTTTGCTGGGCATAGCACTACTGGATCTTTTTTGGGGCATCCCATTCTGTGACTACAGCAGCCTCTGTTTAAGACCATATAACCATTTGCACTTATTATAATTGAAATTAGCCCTGATAAAGACACTTTTGCTGGGCATAGCACTACTGGATCTTTTTTGGGGCATCCCATTCTGTGACTACAGCAGCCTCTGTTTAAGACCATATAACCATTTGCACTTATTATAATTAAAATTAGGCCTGATAAAGACACTTTTGCTGGGCATAGCACTACTGGATCTTTTTTGGGGCATCCCATTCTGTGACTACAGCAGCCTCTGTTTAAGACCATATAACCATTTGCACTTATTATAATTGAAATTAGCCCTGATAAAGACACTTTTGCTGGGCATAGCACTACTGGATCTTTTTTGGGGCATCCCATTCTGTGACTACAGCAGCCTCTGTTTAAGACCATATAACCATTTGCACTTATTATAATTGAAATTAGGCCTGATAAAGACACTTTTGCTGGGCATAGCACTACTGGATCTTTTTTGGGGCATCCCATTCTGTGACTACAGCAGACTCTGTTTAAGACCATATAACCATTTGCACTTATTATAATTGAAATTAGCCCTGATAAAGACACTTTTGCTGGGCATAGCACTACTGGATCTTTTTTGGGGCATCCCATTCTGTGACTACAGCAGCCTCTGTTTAAGACCATATAACCATTTGCACTTATTTTAATTGAAATTAGGCCTGATAAAGACACTTTTGCTGGGCATAGCACTACTGGATCTTTTTTGGGGCATCCCATTCTGTGACTACAGCAGCCTCTGTTTAAGACCATATAACCATTTGCACTTATTATAATTGAAATTAGCCCTGATAAAGACACTTTTGCTGGGCATAGCACTACTGGATCTTTTTTGGGGCATCCCATTCTGTGACTACAGCAGCCTCTGTTTAAGACCATATAACCATTTGCACTTATTATAATTGAAATTAGGCCTGATAAAGACACTTTTGCTGGGCATAGCACTACTGGATCTTTTTTGGGGCATCCCATTCTGTGACTACAGCAGCCTCTGTTTAAGACCATATAACCATTTGCACTTATTATAATTGAAATTAGCCCTGATAAAGACACTTTTGCTGGGCATAGCGCTACTGTACCCTGCCAGGTCCACTTCTTTTTTGGGGCATCCCATTCTGTGACTACAGCAGCCTCTGTTTAAGACCATATAACCATTTGCACTTATTATAATTGAAATTAGCCCTGATAAAGACACTTTTGATGGGCATAGCACTACTGGATCTTTTTTGGGGCATCCCATTCTGTGACTACAGCAGCCTCTGTTTAAGACCATATAACCATTTGCACTTATTATAATTGAAATTAGGCCTGATAAAGACACTTTTGCTGTGCATAGTACTACTGCTGCCTGCCAGGTGAACTCCTGTTGGGGCATCCCATTCTGTGACTACACCAGCCTCTATTTAAGACCATAACCATTTGCACTTATTCTAATAGAAATTAGGCCTGATAAAGACACTTTTGCTGTGCATAGTAGTACTGCTGCCAGGTGCACTCCTGTTGGGGCATCCCATTCTGTAACATCCCATTAGCTTCTGTATTTACTCTAAGCTGCAAACTTATTTAAAGAAATTTGGCCTGTATGAGCCTGCTTACACACTGCTGCGTGCATATATACTGATCTCAAGTCTGCTTGGGGCATCCCATTCTGTAACATCCCATTAGCCTCTGTATTTACTCTAAGCTGCACACTTATTTAAAGTAGTTTGGCCTGTTGGAGCCTGCTTATCCACTGTTGCTGTGCATATATACTGATCTCAGGTCTGCTGTGGGGGCATCCCATTCTGTAACATAACATAACCTACCTCTCCTATTTACACTAAGCAGTTCTCTTATTTAAACTAAGCAGGCCTCTTATTTACACTAAGCAGCTCTCTTATTTAAACTAAGCAGGCCTCTTGGAGGCTGATTGTCCACTTTTGGGTGTGCATTTATATTCGGTTTCATATACAGTGGGGTATCCTAATTTGTAAGATAACCTACCCCAACCATGCAAACTAAATAGGCCTGTTGCAACCTGAGTTTCTCTGCTTGCGTATGGCCTGCATTACAATCTGTCTCTTTCAATGACACTGCTGCCTGGGGTATCCCAATTTGTAAGATAACCTACCCCAACCATGTAAACTAAAGGTTACGTCCTTCCAGAAGGAAAACTTATGCCGAACACTATTTTTGTTAGGGGCATTGACCTTTGGATTGATCGGCATGAAATTAAGTTTTTTTTTTCAAAGTATGGCGCTGTAAAGAAGGTCAAAATTATTTCTCATACTTGGATTATTGTTACTTTTTGTTCAGCTTGAAATATACCAGGCCACACGGGCATCCAAAGGCACATGCTATTTTAACCCTATCTGTTATACAACATAAGCGTTGATCAGCATCAGCTTCATTAAGCTACTTCAGTTTGCACTTCCTTTTTGACTGCTTTCATTTAACCAGGCCGCAGGGCACCCCAAAGCTGCACCTTGCACCCTACCTGTTTATATTAAATAAGCATCTACAGCCTCAGCTTTATTAAGTTATTGCATTTTGAATTGGTTTTGGTCTGCTTTAAATACACCAGGCCGCAGGGCATCCCAAACCTGCATGTTGCACCCCATCTGTTATACTAAATAAGCGTTGATCAGCATCAGCTTTATTAAGCTATTGCATTTTGCATTGGTTTTTGTACTGCTGCCAAAACACTAGCCCATATGGGCATCCCAAACCAGCACATGTCACCCTATCTGTTATACTAAATAAGCTTCTACAGGCCCTTTTTTATTTATTTATTTTTATTTATATAGAGCTGTAATAGCTTATATTGTGAGGTAAATTTGCCATTTTGCAGCATAATATAGAGCAGCCCCTGTGTAAATCTGAGGGGCATTAGCTTATATAGTGAGGTAAATTTGCCATTTTGCTTCATTATATGGAGCAGGCCCTGTGTAAATCTGAGGGGCAATAGCTTATATTGTGAGGTAAATTTGCCATTTTGCAGCATAATATAGAGCAGCCCCTGTGTAAATCTGAGGGGCATTAGCTTATATAGTGAGGTAAATTTGCCATTTTGCTTCATTATATGGAGCAGGCCCTGTGTAAATCTGAGGGGCAATAGCTTATATTGTGAGGTAAATTTGCCATTTTGCAGCATAATATAGAGCAGCCCCTGTGTAAATCTGAGGGGCATTAGCTTATATAGTGAGGTAAATTTGCCATTTTGCTTCATTATATAGAGCAGGCCCTGTGTAAATCTGAGGGGCAA
Organism: Gastrophryne carolinensis; assembly: GCA_027917425.1. NCBI lineage: Eukaryota > Metazoa > Chordata > Amphibia > Anura > Microhylidae > Gastrophryne > Gastrophryne carolinensis. Next base: position 103,845,342 of record CM051241.1, read on the forward strand.
TAGCTTATATTGTGAGGTAAATTTGCCATTTTGCAGCATAATATAGAGCAGCCCCTGTGTAAATCTGAGGGGCAATAGCTTATATTGTGAGGTAAATTTGCCATTTTGCTTCATTATATAGAGCAGCCCAGTTGCCATCTAAATCAACTACTGTCCGGCCAGTACAGCTTTTCCAGGGCAAACTCTGCTAGTTGCGGACACAAGTCAAGTTTGGCTTCCCAGCAAATCCAGTGGATCCTGAAGGTGTGTTGGCATGGTCATGTCAAGGTATGACATGACCTGCTGTTTGAGGTCCAGCTCCAGGTCTTCCTGCTGCTCATGAGTAGACTCACTATGCGGGTGTAGAAAGCTACTCACTAGCGACTGAAGACTGAGGCTGCTGCTGATGGAGCTGCTGCTGCTGCTGCTCCTTCCACCCCCCCCAGCAGCCATGGCAGTGGAAGGTGATCGCAGAGGTCCCCCCAAGTCAGACCTGCGGGAGTATGGGCCATGGCACAGATAGACATCGCCCAACTGACTACGTGGGATGTCTCTGTAGTAGGTCAGTTTTTCCTCCCTCTCAGTGGGCGTAAAAAATGCCCCCATTTTGTGCCGGAAGCGAGGGTCCAATAAGTTGGAGAGCCAGAAGTCTTCCCGCTGACAAATGGAGACAATTCTGCGCTCACTAGTACGCAAGCATGTGAGCATACATCGTGCCATTTGTGCAAGTCACTCGGAGGGACTACCTGTCTCCATCTCCACTGTAAACTGCCACGGCGTGTCTGGGTCCTCTGTCTCGCCTTCCTCACAACCCTCTAGCTCCTGTGGCTGCTCCTGCTCCTCCTCTCCTGTCAGATGACTAGATAAAATGGTCATTTTGTGAAACCTAAACTGTGGTTTGCTGTGCCCCACCCCCTCCTCCTCCTCCACTTCAGCCCCCACAGGCTTCATGTGGCTGTGAAATGTATGTGCCATGTCTCCAGTGCCCTGACCAGCCATGGTTTCCAACATGTGTTGTAGTACATGAAGCAGTGGAATCTCATCGTTCATCTCATAGTCCTGGCAACTGACTAATAAAGTAGCTTCCTCAAAGGGCCTGAGCAAACGGTCGGTGTCACGTATGAGCTGCCAATGGTTTACATTGAATTTACACAGGGGTGTCCCCCTATCCGTTTGGATCATCCAGAAATCCGTGATGGCTTTTCTCTGTTCCTATAGTGCAGTGGTCCTCAACCCTGTCCTCAAGGCCCACCAACATGTCATGTTTTTTGGATCTCCAAATAGCCAGCTCTATTGCTCTGCAGCTGCACTAATTACTCCACCTGTGCATCTTTGTGGAGATCTGCAAAACCTGGCCTGTTGGTGGGCCTTGAGGACAGAGTTGGGGACCACTGCTATAGTGGATCCTGCATATGGAGGGTGGAATTGCAACGGGTGGAAACATCGCAAATCAGACTATGTTGGGGTACACCGTTGTGACGCTGAGGCTCAATAAGGTTGTGCTTGGTGGTGTAGGAGTGCCAGAAGTGCATGCTAACTTTCTTTCCTGTTGTTCGGATGTCTTTCAGATGGGGGCAAGACTTCAGAACTAGACTAAACACGTGTGCCATGTCAGGACGCATGACTCTGGCTTCCTTGTCGCAGCGCAAACAAGATGTTCTTCCAAGTGTCAGTCACCATGGGTCCAAATTTGCAGTTTTCGTGGATTAAGCAATGCTTTCATGGATTGAGTTCTCATTTTTAGTAGTTCCTCCCATGTGTGACTCTGTTGGTCAAGGAAAACCATGTGAAGAACAGTGTGAAACCACAATCACCAAGGGGGCCTAAAAGGATATATATTGTCCACCATGAGTCCATAGTTACAGCTCCAGACGTAGACAACACTGTGCACTTTGGTACACACTGACAGGCTAAAGGACTGGCCCACCTTCTGTTCAACAACCATGCCATGGGACTCTCCACCTCGGCTCGGCACAAGCCATCAGTTCTCTGAAAGGTCCACCACTGGGTAATGCAGCAGGCTGGACTTATGGTGACGCTGTCTGAGAGGAGAAATCCCTCAGTGTTAGGAGCTTACCTGTCTCCCGGCCCCGGTCCCGCGGCGCGTCGCGGCCCCGTTCTCTGTGCCGCTCTGGGGCCAGCGTGACGGCGGCGGGGTGCGGCGGCCTCGTCGCGGGTCGTGCGGCGGGGGCAGGCGGCTCCACGCTCTCACCTCTGGGCGCGGCGGTGCTTCCTCCGGCCGGGAGCGCGCCCGGCCATTCGCGTGCTCGCGCACGCGCGCGAGCACGCTCTGCATATGCCCCCAGGCGGCGCTGCTCCCAGCGCATCCGCCGGGGGGCAAGGGTCTAATGAATAGTTCTGCTATCCTGATGGGAGTCGGGCCCAGGGACTGGACAGTCCGTCTGGCCTGGGCAGGTCCAGTGCCTGGGACCGCTCCCATTGGGTAGTTACTGTGCACCAATCACCACACTTCCCTCTCCTTTCCCTTTTCCCCTTCCCATTGGCCAGTCTTCCCTTTATTACCCTGCCGCCCCTTTGTCCAGTGCCCGTTATAGCCTTGGGTTCTGGATGTGCGTTGCTGACCTTGTGTACTTTGATCTTTGGATTTTGACTACTCTTGCTTGCTGCCTGCCCTGACCTCCTGCTTTGCCCGACTACGCCCTTGCTTGACCCTTCTGTACTGCGCTCCGTGACCTCCTGGATTTGACCTCGGCTAGCCTCGACCACTCTTCCGTTATCTCCCTTGGATACCTCGCCTGTGACCTCCTGGTTTGACCTCGGCCTGAATTACGGACTTTCGCACCCGGCATCCTCATTCGGGATTCCCTGCCAAACATCATTCTGCACCTTAAGCCGTTATCCTTTGCGCCTGTTAAGTCCTGGGGGCAACCGACTGGGAGAGACATTACCCGTGTCTCCTACAAGCGGGGGCTTGTCTATAGGCGGAAGTGGCGGTGGAGATTGGGGGATACCGGCTTAAGACAGACGGGTGTTTGGTATAGTCCTAACAGTATAACGGGCCAAAAAAGAGAATGGACCAGATATTGGAACAGGTGCAGGCCTTAACCGCGGCCGTTGAGCACCTGGCCCATCGTGTGGCGGCCCAGGAGAACCGTCCAGCTCCGATTAACATCAGCCCTCAAGGGGCTTCGGCCGCATCATCAGTGGAACCCAAAATTCCGCTTCCAGATAAGTTCTCTGGAGACAGAGCCAAATTTGCAAATTTTCGGGACTCGTGTAAGCTCTATTTCCATCTTCGACCAACCTCGTCCGGGTCACAGGAGCAGCGCGTGGGTCTCGTTATCTCCCTCCTTCAAGGGGATCCACAATCATGGGCCTTCAGTCTGTCGCCCCAGGATCCAGCTCGTCTTTCTGTGGATAGTTTCTTCTCAGCTATGGAGATTCTATATGATGATCCTGACAGGGGGGCCACAGCAGACGCAAAGCTCCGTACCTTACGCCAAGGACGTCGGCCAGCTGAAGAATATTGCTCAGAGTTTCGACGATGGGCGGTCGATTCACGTTGGAACGACCCAGCGCTTTGCGGTCAGTTCAGGCTAGGCTTGTCTGACTCCATCAAGGACATTCTTGTGAATTATCCAGTTCCTCAGACCTTGGACGAAACTATGCATTTGGCCATTCGCATTGATCGACGTCTGCGGGAGAGACGCCTGGAAAAGGGGTCACATCCCGACTCTAGCTTAAGAGTTGAAGTTCCAGCCTTGCCCTCCTCTGAGGAGCCCATGCAGTTGGGCACCACCAGGCTCACTGAAGCTGAGAGACGTCGGCGCTTGTCAGAAGGTCTCTGCCTTTACTGTGGCGGAACAGGTCACATGGTCAGAGCCTGCCCCAAGAAGCCGTCGGGAAACTTCAGAGCCTAGGGGGAATCGAGGGGACCCACCTAGGCTGTAAGGTATCTCCTCGTGTATTATCACCATTTTTGATTCCGGTCCAGGTAAAACTTGACCCAGAATGTATTAGCCTGGAAGCTCTTTTAGATTGTGGTGCAGCGGGGAACTTCCTTGACTTTGATTTAGCTCAAAGCCTAGGAATTCCGCTCCAGTCCCTTCCTGTAGCCATTCGGGTCTCTGCCATTGACAACACACCCATTGCGGGGGGGCTCATTCATTACAGAACCTCACCAGTCCTGCTCAGAGTGGGAGCGGGGCATTCTGAATTGATTTCCCTTTTAGTTCTTAAAATGCCTTCTACCCCTCTAGTTCTTGGGCTACCTTGGCTACAGAAACATAATCCCCAAATCGATTGGGTAACCAGGCAAATTGTTAAATGGGGTCCTCTGTGCTTTCATTCCTGTCTGGAACTTCCAGTGCGAGCCACTCAATTATCCCCTGAAGAAGTGCCTAGCCCATATCTTGATTTCTATGATGTATTCTCTGAAAAAGCGGCGGATAAACTTCCCCCTCATAGACCTTGGGATTGCCCCATCGAGCTTCTCCCGGGTACTATGCCGCCTAGGGGGAAGATCTTCAATCTAACACGAGCCGAAAATCTTGCTATGCGGGAGTATATCGCAGAAAATCTAAAGAAGGGTTTTATACGGGCGTCCTCTTCTCCGGCAGGGGCGGGGTTTTTCTTTGTCGAGAAAAAAGATGGGGGACTCCGGCCCTGTATCGATTACCGGGGTTTAAACAAGATAACGGTTAAGAATAAGTACCCCCTGCCATTAATTGATGGGCTGTTCACTCAGGTGGTTGGGGCCCAAGTATTCTCCAAATTAGACCTCCGCGGGGCCTATAATCTGATTAGGATCCGGCAGGGAGATGAATGGAAAACAGCTTTTAATACTCATGAGGGGCATTATGAGTACCTGGTAATGCCGTTCGGCTTGTGTAATGCTCCCGCAGTCTTTCAGGATTTTGTGAATGAAATCTTTAGGGAATACTTGGGCCGTTTTGTTGTAGTGTATTTGGATGATATCCTGATTTTCTCTTCCTCGCTATCAGAACATCGTAAACATGTTCGTCTGGTTTTACAGAAGCTCAGGGAGAATCATTTATTTGCCAAACTCAAGAAATGCCAATTTGAGGTTACTGAAGTTCCCTTCTTGGGTTACATCATTTCTAATACCGGCCTTTCCATGGACCAATCCAAGGTTAAAGCGGTTCTAGAGTGGGAACAACCCAAAGATCTTAAGGGTTTACAAAGATTTTTGGGGTTTGCCAACTTCTATAGGAGATTCATTAAAAATTTTTCCACCCTAGTAGCCCCCCTCACTAATCTCACCAAGAAAGGGGAGTATCCTGCTGTTTGGCCAGAGCAATCCGTCTTGGCTTTCAGGAAATTAAAAGAAGTTTTTAGTTCCGCCCCTGTGTTAGTGCACCCGGATTGCCAATTACCCTTTATTGTGGAAGTGGATGCCTCTGAACTTGGTGTAGGAGCAGTGCTTTCGCAATATAGCGGTTCCCCTGAACGCCTCCATCCCTGTGCCTTCTTCTCCAAAAAATTTACCCCTGCCGAGAGAAATTACGATATTGGGAATCGGGAACTATTGGCAATTAAACTTGCGTTTCAAGAATGGAGGCATTGGCTGGAAGGGGCTCAATTTCCCGTTACTGTCTTTACCGACCACAAGAACTTAGAGTACATTCAGTCCGCTAAAAGATTGACCCCAAGACAGGCTCGCTGGTCTCTGTTCTTCTCCCGGTTCAATTTTTCTATTACTTATAAACCGGGATCCAAGAACATGAAGGCGGATGCCTTGTCACGTTGTTTTTCTTCTTCTACTGTACCAGAAGGGGAAAATTTACCCATTTTGTCCCAGGCTCTGGTAGTAGCTGCTATCCAGCCAGAGCTTCCTGATTTAACCCGGTTCCAGTCTGAAGCCCCGCCCGAAAAACCTAGTTATGCCCAATTTGTGCCCGCTGCCTATCGGGCTGCGGTTTTGCACCAGTTCCATGACTCTAAGCTGGCAGGTCATCCTGGTGTCAAGAAAACCATCTCCTTGTTGTCTCGTCAGGTTTGGTGGCCGTCCTTTAGAAAAGACGTACAAGGGTACGTGCGAGCCTGTAAGATTTGTGCCCGCAGTAAGTCATTAAGACACTCTCCTGAGGGTCCTCTACTTCCATTGCCCATTCCCTCCCGCCCCTGGACCCATCTGGCCATGGATTTTATCACCGATCTTCCCCCTTCCCAAGGGTGCACTGTCGTCTGGGTGGTGGTAGATCGGTTTAGTAAGATGGCTCATTTCATCCCATTAAAAAAGCTACCTACTGCTCAGGTCCTGGCCCAACTTTTTGTGACACACATATTTAAAATCCATGGTATCCCGGAGGATGTTGTGTCAGATAGGGGGGTCCAGTTTGTTTCCCGTTTTTGGAGGGCTTTTTGTCTCAAGTTGGGTTTCACTGTCTCCCTATCATCTGCGTTTCATCCTCAGTCCAACGGGCAAACGGAAAGAACGAACCAATCCTTGGAGCAATATTTACGCTGTTTCATTTCGGATGTCCAGACGGATTGGGTGTTGTTTCTTCCATTTGCTGAATTTGCCCTTAATAATGCCACACATTCCTCCACCGGTGTATCTCCGTTTCGTTGTGTTTACGGTAAAGATTTGAAATTTTCGGCCTTGTCGGACCAGCCTTCCAGAGTACCTTCTCTAGATGAATGGATGTCTCAGTGGCCAAGGTTATGGGATAAAATTCAGCAACACCTGTCTAAGGCTGGGGTCCAACAAAAACATTTTGCTGATCGTAGGCGATATAATAATCCTGATTATTTGGTCGGCGATTTGATGTGGCTTTCGACCAAAAATCTGGCCTTACGCCAGCCATCTGCCAAGTTGGGTCCAAGATTTATTGGTCCCTTCCCCATACTGCAGAGAATCAATCGGGTTACCTATCGCCTGGATCTCCCGCCTTCTATGAGGATTTGTAACTCATTTCACGTCTCCCTTTTGAAACCGGCCAGAAACTTTGAACCCGATAATCTTCCGGATCCCATTCTAGTTGACGGGCAACAGGAATTTGAGGTTGCTCGGGTGTTGGACTCTCGCTTTTTTCGTGGTTCCCTTCAGTATTTGATTGATTGGAAGGGTTACGGTCCGGAGGAAAGGTCATGGGTTCCGGCTAGGGAAGTTCATGCACAGAGATTGGTGAGAAAATTCCATAGGGAGAATCCTCAGAAGCCCAGTTTGGAGGGTCCGGTGGCCCCTCCTCAGGGGGGGGGTAATGTTAGGAGCTTACCTGTCTCCCGGCCCCGGTCCCGCGGCGCGTCGCGGCCCCGTTCTCTGTGCCGCTCTGGGGCCAGCGTGACGGCGGCGGGGTGCGGCGGCCTCGTCGCGGGTCGTGCGGCGGGGGCAGGCGGCTCCACGCTCTCACCTCTGGGCGCGGCGGTGCTTCCTCCGGCCGGGAGCGCGCCCGGCCATTCGCGTGCTCGCGCACGCGCGCGAGCACGCTCTGCATATGCCCCCAGGCGGCGCTGCTCCCAGCGCATCCGCCGGGGGGCAAGGGTCTAATGAATAGTTCTGCTATCCTGATGGGAGTCGGGCCCAGGGACTGGACAGTCCGTCTGGCCTGGGCAGGTCCAGTGCCTGGGACCGCTCCCATTGGGTAGTTACTGTGCACCAATCACCACACTTCCCTCTCCTTTCCCTTTTCCCCTTCCCATTGGCCAGTCTTCCCTTTATTACCCTGCCGCCCCTTTGTCCAGTGCCCGTTATAGCCTTGGGTTCTGGATGTGCGTTGCTGACCTTGTGTACTTTGATCTTTGGATTTTGACTACTCTTGCTTGCTGCCTGCCCTGACCTCCTGCTTTGCCCGACTACGCCCTTGCTTGACCCTTCTGTACTGCGCTCCGTGACCTCCTGGATTTGACCTCGGCTAGCCTCGACCACTCTTCCGTTATCTCCCTTGGATACCTCGCCTGTGACCTCCTGGTTTGACCTCGGCCTGAATTACGGACTTTCGCACCCGGCATCCTCATTCGGGATTCCCTGCCAAACATCATTCTGCACCTTAAGCCGTTATCCTTTGCGCCTGTTAAGTCCTGGGGGCAACCGACTGGGAGAGACATTACCCGTGTCTCCTACAAGCGGGGGCTTGTCTATAGGCGGAAGTGGCGGTGGAGATTGGGGGATACCGGCTTAAGACAGACGGGTGTTTGGTATAGTCCTAACACTCAGACATCAAGATTAAAAATTCCAAGAATTTTTGAGGGCTAATTATTCAGAGGCAAATGATAGCTAGTTGTTTCTGATTTAATTACAAGGTGGAAACACACCCTCAAACAAAACTTCACTTTGGCAATACTATTGCATTTGTCTATTCATAATTTTATGTATATATACTAACTAACCTACTTTTTCTCCACAGGATTGTGGATGCAACATGAAAAACTGACACATCGCTGAGTAGCTGATTTTTCCTATCAACAGTCCCCAATAATTCACTGCTGCTGCTGCCGCCACCACCGCAGACTCCAGGGACCCTCTTCCACAACCTCGGCTTGCAACACCTCCTCCCACGACACTCTCCTCATCACTAATTGCCGGCTAGTGGAAGAAGAGGCGAGTGTCTCCTCCACTTTTTGGCTGGGCAGTAGCTGCTGAATTTTATGATTATCAGATCTTCATCAATGGATAGTGGAGCTGAACCCAAAGCATAACAGACAGACAACAGACAGTTGACTGGGGGTGTCATATGCCACTTGTAATGCAGTGGACTGCTTTTGCAGCACTTCCAGACAAAGTTGCTTCATTGGCTGACACAATGACTGGTAAAGCTGTGGAACATATGGTTTAATAGCAAAAATAACGATTTGTTTTTATATGAAAAAGACCCTGGTTTATACATACTTTTTTTTGTTTCAGAGACTGCCCTACGTGGAAATGAATGGCGCATGGATCAGCCAAGCTTTCCTCCCAACAATGCCTGATGTATTCCAGTAGATAGATGACGGGGTCAGACCAACACTAAAGAAAGATGGATCATGCAATACAGATTTAAGGCGCTGCTCTCCAGTTACAGACATTCCTCCGCATCGGACCACAAGTAAGTATTGATAAAAAAATCCTTTACGTTACTCTTACTTTTTATTAATATTCTTCGGATAAGACGGATCAGACATGATTCCAGATTAAAAATTCCAAGAATTTTTGAGGGCTAATTAGTCAGAGGCAATGATACCTTCTTGTTTCTGATTTAATTAAAAGGTGGAAACACACCCTCAAACAAAACTTCACTTTGGCAATACTTTTGCGTTTTTTTATTCATAATTTTATGTAGACATTACTAACTAAGCTACTTTTTCTCCACATGACTCTCCACAGGGTGTGATTCATCCAATTTTTGGGCTCCTGAAGCCAACCCCAGTGTCTCTTTAGAGTAATATTTGGGCTCCTGCTGCTGCTGCTGCCAACTCCAGGGTGTGATTCATCCAATTTTTGGGCTCCTGAAGCCAACCCCAGTGTCTCTTTAGAGTAATATTTGGGCTCCTGCTGCTGCTGCTGCCAACTCCAGGGTATGATTCATCCAATTTTTGGGCTCCTGAAGCCAACCCCAGTGTCTCTTTAAAGTAATGTTTGGGCTCCTGTTGCTGCTGCTGCCAACTCCTGCCAACTCCAGGGTGTGAATCATCCAATTTTTGGGCTCCTGAAGCCAACCCCAGTGTCTCTTTAAAGTAATGTTTGGGCTCCTGCTGCTGCTGCTGCCAACTCCAGGGTGTGATTCATCCAATTTTTGGGCTCCTGAAGCCAACCCCAGGGTCTCTTTAAAGTAATATTTGGGCTCCTGCTGCTGCTGCTGCCAACTCCAGGATGTGAATCATCCAATTTTTGGGCTCCTGAAGCCAACCCCAGTGTCTCTTTAAAGTAATGTTTGGGCTCCTGTTGCTGCTGCTGCTGCTGCCAACTCCTGCCAACTCCAGGGTGTGATTCATCCAATTTTTGGGCTCCTGAAGCCAACCCCAGGGTCTCTTTAAAGTAATATTTGGGCTCCTGCTGCTGCTGCTGCCAACTCCAGGGTGTGAATCATCCAATTTTTGGGCTCCTGAAGCCAACCCCAGTGTCTCTTTAAAGTAATATTTGGGCTCCTGCTGCTGGCAACTCCAGGGTGTGATTCATCCAATTTTTGGGCTCCTGAAGCCAACCCCAGTGTCTCTTTAAAGTAATGTTTGGGCTCCTGCTGCTGCTGCTGCCAACTCCAGGGTGTGATTCATCCAATTTTTGGACTCCTGAAGCCAACCCCAGGGTCTCTTTAAAGTAATATTTGGGCTCCTGCTGCTGCTGCTGCCAACTCCAGGTTGTGAATCATCCAATTTTTGGGCTCCTGAAGCCAACTCCAGTGTCTCTTTAAAGTAATGTTTGGGCTCCTGCTGCTGCTGCTGCCAACTCCAGGGTGTGATTCATCCAATTTTTGGGCTCCTGAAGCCAACCCCAGGGTCTCTTTAAAGTAATGTTTGGGCTCCTGCTGCTGCTGCCAACTCCAGGGTGTGATTCATCCAATTTTTGGGCTCCTGAAGCCAACCCCAGGGTCTCTTTAAAGTAATATTTGGGCTCCTGCTGCTGCTGCTGTCAACTCCTGCCAACTCCAGGGTGTGATTCATCCAATTTTTGGGCTCCTGAAGCCAACCCCAGGGTCTCTTTAAAGTAATGTTTGGGCTCCTGCTGCTGCTGCCAACTCCAGGGTGTGATTCATCCAATTTTTGGGCTCCTGCTGCTGCCAACTCCAGTGTCTCTTTAAAGCAATGTTTGGGCTCCTGCCCCTCATAGTGATGCCACTTCAACTCTCTGCAATTGTGCCGCTCTGCGATTCTATTAGCGATGCCTCTGATCTGCATGTGATATTTATTCAAAGTATTATTTAACTAACCCAGCATGCATCCTGTGCGTGTTACAGCAAGGCAGAATGGTTTACAATCCTATTGAGGCTCTAGGAGGCTCAGAAATAGCCATTTTTAATAGCGATTCGTCGCGAATTTATTCGGGTCGAAACGATTTTTGTCGGAAAATTCGGCGAATCAGTCGAATTGAATTTTTCAAAAGTTCGCTCATCTCTACTAACCACCCACCCACCTGCCTGCCCACCTACCTGACCATCCAATGACCTACTTATCCATCCGCCCATTACCTGCCTAACCACCCACCCACCTATCCATTTGCCCTCCTACCACCCTAACCAGCAACCTTCCCACCTGTCCACTTGCCTGTTCACCTACTTACCTGTCTAACCACCCAACCACCTACCTGGCCACCAAGTGACCTACCTCCCTGACTGTGCCCACCTACCTACCTGCTGCCCAGCTACCTACCTTACCATCCACCCATCTTCCTATCCACCTGTCCACCTAGCTGAACCCCTGCCCTCTCTAAAATGTACTCCTTCTCAAGGGAAAATAAATGTGAAAATAAATAAATAAAATCCTTGCAAAATCTTCGCATCCACTAGCCAGACTCCCTGTAAAGAACTAAACTGGTGCCTGAGGGGGTAGCCAACCTTATATAAGTAGGAGGAGTGACAGCTTTGATCTTTGCAGACATGTCTCCCGGCTGAGAGACAACTCATGTGTAATCGTTTATCATCTGAGGTGGAGCACAGTATAGGAGAAATTATAAAGCATTGGCAAATCAAAGGTCACCAAGGCAGGTTCATGGTTGTGGTGTTTTCAGTAAGGCAACCCCACTACTGCACTGTAGCCTTCACCAATAGGTAACTGATTTGACACCTTTATCTTGTGTCAGTCAACTCTGTATTATGATATTGTTGCTGCAGAAGCTTTAGACATGATGAGAATGTAAACATGTAAAATGGCAGATGCATTTAGGAGTTCTGCTTATAGAAATAAATGTGCCCTCTATACCAGTTCAAAGGGCAGGGACCCCTTACCAGTTCAAAAGTAGTGACAAAAAAAGACCACAACAGAAATTACTTTATTAAGCTAAATTTTCTATATTTATATACCTTTCTATACCTTCTGCTCTTTGGCCCCCCCATGGATATTATTAAATGAGGCCTGCGGAGATGTCTACCAAGTGTATACAAGGCAGAGGTGCTGTAGTATCTCCCCTGTGTGACTCTTAAATCACTGGAGGGGAGGGAAAGTGAGGGGGTTACCACAGGAACTATAACAGGCTCCTTGCCCTAGCTCCCAGCATTACTACTGACTGGAAACCAGGAATGAAGGAGGGAGGAACCGTGTCCTTTCCTTCAAGAGGCATTAGGGTGCATAAAAGTCCATGAGACTATGTGCAGCTGGGTTTCGAGTCAGCTTCTCTAGCCACAGAGTGTGCCCGAGGTAAGTGAACTCTGCAACCTAGTGGCTTTCACACAGTGGGGCACCCCAAACCGTGGGGACAGACTAAAACCCGGAATAGTGAAAATCCCAGGTTTTGGTCCAGTTTAATGACCCCAGCGAAGAAGCCTCCGGAACACCTTACATCACCCAACCTTTCCACATGCAAGTTGGGCTGAGTGCTTTTCTCAAGCAATCCCATGCAATGTTGATTTGACTATAAAGGGAGACTAAGAGGACATAAATATGTGCGACTGATAAGCTAAACTGGGAGTGTGGGGAAGGTGAAATGAGTTTCTTGTTTTGATCACTTTCAGTGTAATCCTAGTGATCTGAAGCTTTATCCCACAAGTATCTCCTTTCTCCATGGCTGCCCAGAGGGGAGGGGGTGGAGGAATACACTGTAGAATAGAGTGTAGAAATATTCTAAGTAGGGCGTATGCACAGGTTAAGGATTTTTAAAAGGTTTTTATTTATAATTTTGCAATCTTAATTATAAAGGTTTATTTATACATGGAAAACAACATAATTTATTAGTCAGAAATTGACATAGATCTAGCTTATATTCTGCAACTTGGTCTTCAGAGCTCTCAATCTGGACATTACTACATCCCAGTCTAGGTAGGAACCCTCCAGGTGACGTGTGATATTGGCTCCTGATTGGTAGCTTTTTCGTCCATGCAAGATTCTCCAGTTATCAAACGTTACCACTTGGCCTATCATGGATATATAAATGGGATTTAAAGAAAATGTAAAAGGGTTAAATAAGCAGCATTTTCAAGACATTCACAGCCCAGTTAGTATTTACTTTCAGTATTAAAGCCGACATACATCCTCTCTGCCCCCAGAAAGTGTGCCATTCCACAAGGACCCTTTCTTTCTTTTACTGGAAAGAAAAGGACAGGGTTTATCCCCGGATTTTATTTCTACCATGAGAGAATAAATTACTAGCTTGACGGGAGTTTCATTCAGTTTGGGTATATAAGTGACCCCTCTTCTCATTAGCCAACTTGTTTATATGTATTTTTAATTTTACACAATTTTGCGATAGTGCTCCTTTAAATTCTCGTCAGAAACACAACTTACAAAGTTACAAAAAAATAAAATAAGCACAAACCTTAAAGATATATGTTTACATGTCTTAGTTTGAAGCTAAGAACAGAGCTCATGTTCTGGGTCTTACCCTCAGTAAGAAGGGTTTAGCAATGATTGTTTAGTTGATTTTTATAGCATTGCGGTAAAAGTTCGAAAATGCTACCACAATGTCATATTATGCTGAGTATTTTTTTCAAGTTCTGCTTCGGAGTTTAGTAAACCTACCTGGATTTAATTTGTAGCAAAATGTATTTTCAGGCATATTCATGAGTTTGACAAAATCTTTTAAAGAGGAGTAAAACTGCTGCACTTGTTCAGCGGGTGTGTTGAGTACCGAATCTCTTGTAGCATTGTTAAAATTAATTCTCAGAAGACTACCGCTGTGATCTAGCCTAACAAATAAAGTACATCACGTATTATTTTCATTCATTTTCATTTAATTTTTCATTTATTCATTTAGTTTGAATTGCAACCTATAGAGTCACTTCCACACTGTACATTTTCATCTCAATGTGGTATACACTTTTGCGTACTGTGCCATGTCTGTGTTAATGAAAGTGTGCTGAGGCCACCCTGCAGCAGCCTAAAAGCTTTACCTTTTCGAGAATATGGAGTTTGATAGACTTTTTTTTCAATTTAATAAATATATGTTAAATTATTTTCTCCTGAATTTTTCCCTGGCACCTTCAACATGGCAGTTTTATAGGTGTGGTAAAAAAAAAAAGGACTCCATCCCCCTACCCAGGTCCGGGTTTTGCGGGCCGCATAAATAGCCTGGGGAGTCAGCTGTGCACTGGCTGTGTCTAGAGCTCACTTGTGGAGTGAGGCTCTGTGTGCCTGGCTGGAAGCTCTTATACAGGCTATTTCATGTGGACCCAAGGTGGATTCAGCTACAAGTGTGCAAGCTTGGACAAAAACTAAGAAAGGCTGTTGTCTGTCTAAAGCAATACTATGGCATTTTTCCTGAAAAGGTGATGTAACCTAAAAAGGATATTTTATGTTATGGACTTTATGTGTGATTAAACACGGACTTTACTTTGAACTTTTCACCTTTGAGCCTCTATACTGCTGACATCCTGCTGTCTACCAGAGCTGATCCTCACATTTGGTGTCGGATGTGGGCAAAGCAGTGAGGCCGTTGCTAGGAGCAACCGACAGAAGTTTTTTTTTTTGTGCATGTCCTACATTAAGCCTGCCAGGCTGCTACCTGTGACCGCAGACAAAATGGAGGCTGTTGTGAAAGCGCTCATGGAGGCGAATCTGCAGCAGCGTGAGGCCAACAAGCAGCAGCAGGAGACCAACAAGCTGCTATTGCAACATGTGATGGCACTGCAAGCTGCAGGAGCGCCCAAAAGTGTCCCTGATGCCCGGAAAGCTGTCCGATTGGTGCTTACAAAGATGACCCCCTCAGATGACGTCGAGACCTACCTATGGTTACCCTGGTGAGACCCGCCATGGTACTGCCCGATGAGTACACGGGGCGGAAAACCGGGGTCTTGTGCATACACGGGGACTTAAGAGACTATGCTACAGCACAAGTGACTCTAACCACTGTCTCCGACAGCTGGAACCATGAAGTTGCCGTCGCCACTAAACTCCCGTATGAACTTATTGTTGGGAGAGACTTTCCGGGGTTCATGTCACTGTGGACCAAGCTCGGAGTTCCGGAAACCCGCGAGGCGGGTGTGTCCCCAACTCAGGGGTGACCCCAGAACCTTGGGAGCCGGAGTCAGAAGGCACCATGGTAGGGGTGACCGCCACTATGGTGGAAGAGGGGGAGTCAACCCCACTGAGTGTTATGGTTGGAGATGTGGAAGATCTGCCAACAGGTCCAGAGTTGGCCGATCTCCATGTCTCCACGGGTAGTTTTGGTACAGCCCAACACCAGGGCCCGACTCTATCTCGGGCCTGGGAGAATGTACTTGAGGTGGAAGGTGAGCCACAACAGCCAGGGGCGGAGTTACAGTTTCCTTGCTTTGTGATTCACCAGGATATGCTGTACCGAGTAAACAAAGTGTCACGCTCTGGTAACTCCAGCCCTCTAGGTAAGCCCTCAACCCCCAATCTCCGCAGCCAGTTTCACCTGTAGGAGCCCCCGCTTGCCGGGATGCAGTATACGCCTGCCCGGGATCGGTTGCCCCCAGGACTTCAATGGCTCAAAGGATGAGAGCTTACTGGGTTAGAGGTCTGAAGAACCAATGGCAAGAGCGAGTGTAGCGGAAGTCCAGAGACAGGCCAGAGGTTGACACGGGGAAGTCTGAGATCGCAGCGGTACAGAGGGAAGAGGCAGCTCGAGGTCAAGGTACAAAGCAGAGGTCGGCAATGGAGATCAGATCGAGAATAGTCGGTACAGGCAGGGGTCGGCAACGGAGATCAATCAAAGTATATCACAAGACAATGCAAGTTACAAGGCGCTATCACAGGCCCTGAGTAACTGACGGGGTGAAGCCTTTATAGGAACCAGATATGATTGGAGATGGGGAAAGTGGGTGTGTGATTGGTGTTTACTAACTCAGAATACAATTGGATCACAGCCAGAACAGGGCTTGTAGCCCAACAGCTCCTTTTGGGCTCATTGGCCCTATTACTGCAAGGGGCATATTCCCACCTCCCCATCTGGGCTCATTGGCCCTAACACAGCCTCCGGCGGGCTCGCTGAGTACAGCGCCACCGGAGGACATAACAATCATGTGCTCGCGCGCGAGCACGAGCAGCAGTGACGCGAGGGAGGAGAGCGGCCGTGCGCGGCGCCGCCTGAGCCAGTGTCAGCTGCGGCCGGCCGCCTGGAGACGACGCTGACACTACCCCCCCTTCACGAGGGGCCTCCGGACCCTTACCCGGTTTCCCTGGATTGTCACGATGGAATTTCTTAACAAGAGCTCTAGCGTGCACATCTTTGGCTGCAACCCAACATCTCTCCTCAGGACCATAACCAACCCAGTCAATCAAATACTGTAAGGAATTATGCACTTTACGTGAATCCAAGATCTTATTCACCTCATATTCTGACTCATTATCAACGAGAATTGGCGAAGGACCAGCAATAGGAGAATTCTTAGCCGGTTTTAATCGAGAAACATGGAAGGAATTGGATATTTTCATAGTCGGCGGGAGTTGCACCTTAAAAGACACATTATTCAACTTCCTGATAATAGAATAAGGTCCAATGAACTTGGGACCTAATTTACTAGAAGGTTGATGGAGGGCAATATTTTTGGTGGAGACCCAAACTAGATCACCCACCTGCAGAACTGGTTCCTGCGACCTGCGACGGTCAGCAAATCTCTTATATCTCAAGCCCGTGATTTTGAGAATCTTCTGAACGCGGGTCCAGATATTCTTCCATTCCATATTCTTCCATTCTTGAAGCCACTCTTCCAATGCCGGCAAATTGGAAGGTGACCCTGAAAGGGAAGAAGCTCTAGGATTTTTCCCCAAATTACAAAAAAAAGGAGACACCTTAGTACTCTCACTAGGTGCGTTATTATAAGCGAACTCAGCAAAATCGATAAATTCCTCCCATTGCTCTTGGGCATCAGAGACATAACATCTTAAGTATTGTTCCAAAGTTTGATTAGTTCTTTCCGTCTGCCCATTTGACTGGGGATGGTAAGCAGAGGAAAGGGAGATCTGTATTCCTAGTCGTGAACAGAAATGTCTCCAAAAACGGGAAGTAAATTGGACACCCCGATCGGAGACTATATTCGACGGAATACCATGAAGACGAAAAATATTTGAAGTAAGCTCAGGAGCTGACGGAAGCTTGGTCAATGGAATGAAATGTGCCATCTTACTGAAATGATCTACGACCACCCAAATTACAGTATTACCATGTGAGAGAGGCAAATCTACAATAAAATTCATAGAAATATGAGTCCATGGTTCATCAGGAATTTCAAGAGGAACCAAACCGCCACTAGGAGCCTTGTGAACCCCTTTACTTCGGGCACAAATAATACAAGCGTTGATAAAGGCAGTAATATCGCGTCTCATGGTAGGCCACCACACATGTCGACGGGCAAGCATAAACGTCTTACGATTACCCAAATGACCTGCAGTTTTAGCATCGTGAAATTCGCGAATTACATCTGAACGCAAGTGCGGTGGCACAAACTGGCAACCTAAGGGTACATCACTAGGAGATTCATTTTGAAACGGCGCCAAAGTATTAGAGAGATCAGGAAGTAACGCCCCGACCACACAACTCGTGGGTAGGATCGGTTCACCAGTATCACCCCGATCCTTACATTCACCGAACATGCGAGATAGAGCATCAGCTTTAGTATTTTTTACACCCGGCTTGAAGGTAATAATAAAATTAAAGCGCGAGAAGAATAATGCCCAACGTGCCTGACGAGAGTTCAGCCTCATGGCAGAACCAATGTATTCAAGATTTTTGTGATCGGTATACACAGTTATAGGATGTAATGAACCCTCCAACCAGTGTCGCCATTCATCAAATGCCAGTTTAATAGCTAATAGTTCCCTATTACCGACATCATAATTTTGTTCCGCGGTACTGAATTTACGTGAAAAATAAGCGCATGGATGAAGACGCTCAGGGTTACCAGAATATTGTGACAAAACTGCACCCACTCCCAGCTCAGAAGCATCCACTTCAATAATGAAAGCTTTATGAATATCTGGATGAACTAACACAGGTGCCGAAGTAAAGGCCCGTTTCAAGGTCAGGAAGGTCTCACAGACAGAGGGAGACCAGTTAGCAGTAAAAGCCCCCTTGCGGGTAAGGTTGGTAAGAGGTGTTGCAACATGAGAAAAGCCTTTGATGAAACACCGATAAAAATTTGCAAAACCTAGAAAACGTTGCAATTCTTTTAGGGTCTTGGGTTGATCCCAATCCTGAACCGCCGAAACCTTCCCCGCGTCCATCTCCAAACCCTGGTTAATAATAACATACCCTAGGAAGGGAACTGTGGTGACTTCAAACACGCATTTAGAAAGTTTAGCAAATAAGTTGTTCTCTCTTAATTTTTGTAGTACCAACTTAACATGGCGTCTGTGCTCCAATAAAGAATTAGAAAAAATGAGAATATCATCCAAGTAGATGACCACAAATCTGCCGAGATACTCTCTGAATATATCATTAACAAAATCTTGAAAGACGGCTGGCGCATTACAAAGACCAAAAGGCATGACCAGGTACTCGTAATGGCCGTCTTTCACATTAAATGCAGTTTTCCACTCATCCCCCTGCCGGATGCGAATCAGATTGTATGCCCCTCTTAAATCCAACTTGGAAAAAATTCGGGACCCTGTGACTTGATTGAACAGATCCCCAATCAAGGGCAAGGGGTATCGGTTCTTAACAGTGATCTTATTCAAGGCTCGATAATCAATGCATGGTCTCAGGCCGCCATCTTTTTTCTCTACAAAAAAGAATCCAGCCCCAGCAGGTGAAGTAGAGGGACGGATAAATCCCTTCCTTAAATTTTCGGTAATGTACTCCCTCATTGCTTGCTCTTCGGGCAGAGTAAGATTATAGATTTTTCCCCTCGGGGGAATCGTGCCAGGTAGCAAGTCAATAGGGCAGTCATAAGACCGATGTGGAGTATCAGCAGAACGTTCAGAGAAGAATCAACCCAGTCTGCATATGGCTGAGGTAATCCCTGAGGTAAAACTTGCATGCTTCTGAGGCCTGTAGTAAAACAGTGATTTTTGCAATGATCACTCCACTTGATCAACTCCCCAACCCGCCAATCTAACACCGGGTTGTGGAGTTGTAACCAGGGGTATCCCAAAACCACCAGAGTTTCCGGACAGTCGAAGATAAAAAATTCTAAGAACTCAGAGTGGGAAGAGCCAACAATTAACCGTAGAGGTGGGGTCTTGGTATTTATAGGTCCCCCCTGGATAGCCTTCCCATTGATAGCCAAAACTTGTAGGGATCTTTCAAGAGGAACTAAAGGGATACCTAAAATGGAGATCATACTCCTGTCCAAAAAGTTTCCCGCCGCACCACTGTCGATAAAGGTGGAAACTGTTTGCTTAGAAGAACCCCAAAACAGGTCAATAGGCACTAGCATTTTATTTTGGCGAGAGTTGCAAACTGACTCACCTAGACCAGCACTCTCTCTCTGATCTAGGTGTGGGAGTTTCCCGCCGGCTTCCCCTTGTTTGGACAGGACCCAGCAAAATGTCCCGAGTTCCCACAATATAGGCATAACCCCTTGGATCACCTACGCTGCTTTTCCTCTTGGGATTACTGGGTTCTCCCTAATTGCATGGGTTCTTCCTGGGAAGGAGGTGAGATATTTTCCCCACAGGTAGCCGGGGAACTAAGACTCTGGAAGGGCCTGAAGGACGTGGGAGCCATGGCTCTCTCCCTAGCCCTCTCTCTAAGACGCCTGTCTATTTTAATGGAGACCTGCATTAATTGGTCTAGGTCTGCGGGTGGAGGAAAATTGACCAAAGCATCCTTGATGCTTTCCGACAGCCCCACCCTGAACTGACTACACAGAGCGGGATCATTCCACCTAGATTCGATAGCCCAGCGGCGGAATACAGCACTATAATCTTCAGCCGAATTCCATCCTTGTCTTAAGGCCCGAAGCCTATTCTCTGCCGTAGATTGTTGATCAGGATCAGCATATAAAACGCCCATAGCACTAAAGAATGCTGTAACGGATTGTAGGGCAGAATCATGAGATGGTAAACTAAAGGCCCAGGACTGCGGGTCTCCTTGAAACAGAGAAATGACTAGGCCTACTCGTTGGGAGTGCCTGAGGAGTTGGGTCTCAGCTTGAAATACAGTTCGCAGGCATTCTTAAAATTGGAAAATTTTGCTCGTTCTCCAAAAAATTTTTCAGGCAGTGGAATCCTTGGTTCAGAGATATGAGGTGGTACAGAGGATGCCGTTAACTGACAAGACTCCTGAGTGGCCACTCTTTGAGCGAGCTGGTTTATCGCCGTGGCCATAGCTTGCATCTGCTGTACCAGGTCATCCATCTTGCGGCCTGTGATAATGTCACGCTCTGGTAACTCCAGCAGAGGTCGGCAACGGAGATCAGATCGAGAATAGTCGGTACAGGCAGGGGTCGGCAACGGAGATCAATCAAAGTATATCACAAGACAATGCAAGGTACCAGGCGCTATCACAGGCAGTGTGTTACTCAATTACAGGAATGGATAAAGACTGTGTTGCCGCTGGTGAGGGAACATATGGAGGCAGCACAGCGGGCCCAAAGTAGGGTTTATAACCGGCAAGCCAGGGTACGGAACTTTAACCCAGGTGACAGGGTTGGGTTCTGGTACCCACAGTGGATAGTAAATTTCTGGCTAGGTGGCAGGGTCCCTACGAGGTGATTCGGAAAGTTGGGGAAGTGACTTACAAGGTACATCAGCCCGGGCGGAGAAAGCAAGAGCAGGTGTACCATGTAAACCTGCTGAAGCTGTGGAAAGACAGAGAGACCCCTGTGGGTGACAGTCCCCGACCAGGTATGTTAGGGGTGGAGCTTCCCGTCCCTCAGTCTGTTGTTTAAAGAAGCGGTAGTTGAGGTGAAAACTGGCGACAACCTCTCCTCTAAACAGACCCAGGAAGCCAGGGAGTTTATTAGCAGAAACACGGATGTGTTTTCAGAACTCCCTGGACGCACTTCTGTCATCCAACATGACGTTGTCACGGAACCACAGGCTAAGATCCGGTTGAAGCCCTACCGAGTACCTGAGTCCCAGCGAAAAGCTATTGCGGAAGAAGTGCAACAAATGCTCAGATTAGATGTAATTGAAGAGTCAAAGAGGGAGTGGGCCAGCCCAATAGTCTTGATTCCCAAGCCAGATGGTACGTTGTGGTTCTGTAATGATTTCCACAAACTTAACAAAGTATCTAAGTTTGATGCCTACCCTATGCCCCGAGTAGACGAGCTTATTGAAAAACTAGGCCAAGCTCGGTATTTTTCTGTTTTGGACCTCACAAAAGGATACTGGCAAGTACCCTTGACTGAGGCTGCCAAGGAGAAAACAGCCTTTATTACACCTGAGGGACTGTTCCAGTATAAGGTATTATCCTTTGGGTTACATGGCGCTCCCGCTACGTTCCAACGGTTAATGGACATTGTCCTCAGGCCACATCATCGGTATGCTTTGGCCTATCTGGACGATATCATCATCCATAGTACGGATTGGGAAAGTCGCCTGCCCAAAGTCCAAGCCGTAGTGGATTCCCTCAGGAAGGCTGGTTTGACGGCAAACCCAAAAAAGTGTGCCTTGGGCTTAGAAGAAACTAGATAACTGGGCTATGTGATTGGGCGAGGAATGGTCAAACCCCAGGTTAACAAAATAGAAGCCATCCGTAGATGGCCACATCCTACCTCTACCCACCAAGTGAAGTCATTTCTGGGGTTGGTAGGGTATTACATGAGGTTCATTCCTAATTTTGCCACCATAGCGGCACCATTGACAGACGCAAGTCTGTCATGGGGAAATGGAGTGAACAGGCTGAAAAAGCGTTCTCCGCTTTGAAGTCTGCCCTGTATGGGTCTCCGGTGTTGGTGACGCCCGACTTCAAAAGGGAGTTCATAGTGCAGACAGATTCCTCCGAAGTAGGTCTAGGTGCTGTACTATCTCAGGAAGTCAACGGGGAGGAGCACCCCGTTGTCTACGTGAGTTGCAAGCTGACACCCGCGGAGACCCGCTATAGTGTAGTGGAGAGAGAGTTTATGGCCATTAAGTGGGCCCTTGAGTCTCTTCGCTACTACTTGCTGGGGAGAAGGTTCTGTTTGATTACGGACCATTCTCCCCTCAAGTGGATGTGCCAGGCTAAGGAAAGGAATGCCAGGGTCACCCGGTGGTTCCTGACCTTACAAAATTTCAAGTTCACAGTAGAGCACAGAGCGGGATGGATGTTGGGTAATGCGGATGCCCTATCCCGGGCACATTGTTTGGCATGTGTCCACCCCCTCAGGGTTGAACAAAGGGGGGGTATGTGGTAAGGTGCAAGGTGCCGTTATTGACGGTAGGTATGTGGCACCAAGGTACCTGGCCATATAGTTTTCTTCAGCATCAGCTGCTATTGGCAGTCTGCTGCTATAATGTTAGTATAGCCGAAAGGCTAACCCGGGACGGCTTTACTGGGATGGAGTAGAGCAGGGTGGGACTCCATCCCCCTACCCAGGTCTGGGTTTTGCGGGCCGCATAAATAGCCTGGGGAGTCAGCTTTGCACTGGCTGTGTCTAGAGCTCACTTGTGGAGTGAGGCTCTGTGTGCCTGACTGGAAGCTCTTATACAGGCTATTTCATGTGGACCCGAGGTGGATTCAGCTACAAGTGTGCAAGCTTGGACAAAAACTAAGAAAGGCCGTTGCCTGTCTGATGCAATACTATGGCATTTTTCCTAAAAAGATGACCTGTAACCTAAAAAGGATATTTTATGTTATGGACTTTATGTGTGAATAAACACGGACTTTACTTTGAACTTTTTGCCTCTATACTGCTGACATCCTGCTGTCTACCAGAGCTGATTCTCACATTATATATATATATATATATATATATATATATATATATATATATATAGCACCATTTTCCATAGCGCTGTACAAAGTAGAATTGCTTTTATTTCAAAATTTTTAAAATAAATTACCCCTTTCTTTGGAAAATAATTAGTGCTTTACTTACAAAACTGCCGTATCACAGGCACATTATTATTTATTTCCTAAAGCTTTAGAGAAGTATGTATTTTTCCACTTTATTGTGATTTAAGTAAAAAAGTTCCTCAAAACTCATTCTTTTCAAACAAATGTAGAGGCTCTTAAAATCATTTAGATATTCCCCCCAGTAATTAGCACAATAATACACTCTAGTTAAATCTTTAGTTACATTTTTTCTGATGTCTCACAGAGGGCCAAGCTAAAACTGTGCATTGTGTTATTCTTCCAGTAAGGGGCAGTCTTTCTACTTGCTAAATCTCTTTTCCTCTTGGGTCATATAAAAAAACTAGCTTTAAGTGAAGTAAATCTTAAAGAGCTTACTCTATAATACGTTGTTTGGACTGGAGGGAAAAATCGCAGTAATCAACTCCGATGTCTGTGAAGTCAATCTGTGTAGATGTGAGGATGTTAAATGCGTCTGGATTCTGTTTCTTCAGTTGTTTGCAGACTTGGAACCCGTCTACCACTTCACTCTCGCCTCCAGTTTCGGACTGTTTTAGACAGTGTAGAAACTGTACCTTAGAAAAGAAAAATATTTGACTGAATATTTATATTTTAGAGAAACATGAAGAGAGCTAAGCTAAAAATCTGGATTGTTCTGGAGAGGCTGAGTTTGGAGAAGCGCACAATAAAGTAAAATGCACAATAACAGCAGCCTATGAAATACATAAAAATGAGCCTCCCCAGTTTGTTTGGATTCCCCATAGGCTGCTGTCATTTTGAAACTTCTAAAATAAAATATCTAACCTTTTAAATATAACTTGCACCTCACCTGTAGAACTGCCCTATTGCATGTGCGGGAGGGGGTTGATTTTTAAATAGAAGAAACATTTTTTTATGGGGAGCCTAATTTAAGAAGCCTCACCTCAGCGCCGCTTTTTTTTCCTCAGCAGCACTCAGCATGGGATTTAAGAAAGAAAAAAATGCGGCAGACAGCTAGCGTCTTAATTCTCACTAGCGCCAAAAATGATACAGCGCTGGGCGCTCTGGTTGAAGCAGTGCCAGATGCTTCTGCCATCTAGTCTTTCCATGCAAATCGTTTTTTTACTGTACCATTTTTTAGCAATAGTGCTCTTTTAATGCGAACAAATCACTGGATTTTGACTATCCTGGGTTATGTTTTTTGCCCTGGGGGAATACAAAATTGGGATGCCCTGCTATGTGAAAGCCCACAGAAAGTCCCTACAAACTCATCTTTCCCAAGTCCTAAGGTGCATGCATGGGTTCTCGTTCAATCAGAGTAATTTTCTGCGCATATGTAATGGCTCTGTTACATGCAGGGCTTTGGCAAAAGTGAGAATGGGTGCATCCCCAGCAGTGTGCGTGCTGTTGCCCCTAGCCTATCTCAATGGCTGGGGGCAGGAGTGCGCTCACAGCCCTAAGATGCACGTATGTGGATGCCAAATGTTAACATCGGCGGGGATGCCAGGAAGCAGGTGAGTTTTGTGGGTGGTTTCAAACAGCGGTGCATCCCAATCTGGGATGATGGTCAGCGTCCAGCCCAGGAATATTTTAGATTCCAGAGCCGGCCTCTCTGAGTTTCGTTCTGCTTTAACTAAAATAAGAAGATAAAATGATTGGAACCTGGTTGGCTCAGCTCACATAAACAGGGAATGTTTACACCACAACTTGAAAGTGGGACCCAGGGGAAAAGGCTGCATTCTTATTATTCTAATCTGTAATAATAAACAATATTATAAAAGTGTTACGCCACAGTTATACCTCTTCTGCTTTCAGCTCATCACTGAATCTGCTGCCCTGAGGTTATTTGAGATTAGGCATTTACTATTACATGTGTGTATATGTACTTTTTTTTATTATCTTTTAGTAAATTATTATTATCTATTATCTTGGAGTAAATTTGTTCTCCAGGGTATGCTTCATTTCCTCATCACCTAGGAATCCTGATTCGGATGCCTGTCTGCATAAAAGTCCAAAAACTGTTACCATGCTGCTTCTGTGCCCCACAACTTCCACAGAGTACGTAGTCTTGGGACTGGGGGGCTAAGTGGATGGGCATCCTAAATTGAAAAAGCCCATGGGGGCTGGGGATACAATATTAATATAGTTATATTTCCACTTTACACAGTTCTAAAGACAAGTCAGCTATATACATTAGCAGGTGCAAGCAGGACTGTGGTTTGTCATTGGGATGTTGTCAATAAGTACCCCCCAACCAGCTAACTCTATGACCAGCTAGCTGAGTGCTTTGTAAATTATAGAGGGGTGATAAAAATTATTACTCACCACGTTGCATTGGCATACAGAGGGGATCAGGAGAAAATAGTTTTTGGGTTGCTTTGCCAGTGATTTTTTTCAGAGCGCTTTCCAGCAGCAGTAAGTACTCACAGACAGCTTAATGAACTACACGTGCTGACTGGATAGCCACTGACGTTTACTTTATCCTCTCTTTGTAATCACGTTTGTGCTATGTTTGTATTTAATAATGTCTGTAATGTTAATTGAGATAACATGAAACTTACAATGAAGGGAACATAAAAACTTCACCCAGCAACGTCACAGAAAGATTTATAGTCCAAGTGAATTTAAACAGTTGTGTTTATATGAAAGGCTGGGAAATGGGCAAGATTTCTGGATCGTATAGGTATATGTCATCCTTGGCATGCTCACACATGTGACCTCAGGCACATCTGTTCTCATGTATACATTACATCTACTTCTACTTATGTTTTTTCTTTGAACTCACAATATTCTCAGTTAATACAGACTGTTTAAGTGAATTAGAGCCTGACGGAAGAAAGTGGAAGAGACTTAAAGTGGACCAACACCCAGGCTGATCTATAAGATTCCCGGACCGATCAGATCCCTCCCCGTGGGGCATCCGAAATCGGGATGCCCCGCTGTGTGAAACCCCCCCAGGACACCCCATTCACCTTACCTTACCCCCGTTCCAACGGCGCATGCGCGGGCCGCAGCCGCATCTCGCGCTTCTCTCTAGCAGGGCACGCTCCCTTCTCTCTAGCAAATGGCCGGCGCGGGCGCACTCCCTGTTAGAGGGAAGCGCGAGAAGCGGGTGCCAGCATGCTCAGAGCCGCTGTGGTTGTCCGTCCCTTGTACGTGCCTACGACAGCGGCTCTGAGCGCGCTGATTGGACGAGGCCCGCGCATGCGCCATAGGAGTGGGGTTTTTTTCTGCCGATCAGGGTGCCCCGCAGAAGTGGACCAAAACCCAGGATAGTGAAAATTCTGGGTGTCGGTCCACTTTAAGGGGACACTCCAGGCAATGGCAATGATAAGGCAGCATCAGCTCATCTGATGTCCCATATGCCTTTCCTCCATTTCTTGCAGCTTAAGGTAAAAACTTAAAGTCTCATAGACTCCAGGGTGGGTTTTGGTTCATTTTAAAGATATTATTTACAAAAGTGTGGGCTTCTCCACTATACTGTATTCACCTAAATTAGTATTTACAAAGAGTTGGAGAATTAAATATTTTTGGAGACATTTTTTTAGTAACCAAGACTCTTTTCAAAACTTAAAATATGCTTTATTTTCTGCTGCTCACTGACTGTGTGTATAAAACTGCCATAGATGTACATGGGGCTGCGGCACTCTATATCACACTAAGCTTTAGTGTCACACTATAGTGGCTGAAGGTCAGTAGCTAATCAGTGCTTCCATTAAAGAGCACTTTAAGGTAAATAAAACAAACTATACTCACCTTTTCTCCCATGTAGACCATTGCTCCTAGTCCGAGGCAGCAGCTCTCACCTAAAAGGCTGGATACATGTCCCTGGCTGTCCGGTATCATGCGCAGTAAATGATACCATTGAATATAGTTAACTTACTGTCACGGACCGGGTGGAGCGGACTCGGGCGTGGATCCGCTTTAACTGTGGGACCGATGGCAGGTACCGTGTCAGGGGAGCGGAGTCTAAGGGGCCACCGGTATTCACCAGAGCCCACAGCAAGGCAGATTGGTCTTGTGTGGTGAGTTACACCCAGGTAGCTATCCCCCAACAGAGGCCCAGTCCCACAGTCAGCCGAGGTTCAGAGAGGTACACAAGTGGCAGGCAAAAGGCGTAGTAAGTACGGGCAGAGATCGGGGTTGGCAGCACAGGTTTGCGGTAAAGGTGAGTAGCAGAGGTCGGGGCAGGCAGCAAAGGTTCAGAGTCGGGGACAGGCAGAGGTCGGTACACGGGTGAGCAATCCAAGAATGACTGACTTTCAACTAGCATGGAGAGACCAAGATCCGGCACTGAAGGAAGTGCCTCTTTAAATAGGAGAAGTGGATGCAGGCTTGGATGACCAGGCACCAATCAGTGCTTTACAGGCCCTTTAAATCTCTGGAATCCAGTGCGCTCGCCCTCTAGTGGACGGAGACGTGCGTGCACCTGAGAAGGAAGCATGGGGGAAGGGAGACAGCTGGGAACAGCCATGAGGGAAGTGCTGCAAAATGGATGACGGCTGGATGCAGCCATGGAGGCAACTGAAGTGCTGCTAGATGGGCGTGCAGCGCTCGCCCTAACAGTGCCCCCCCCCTTGGGTTTCCCCTTCTTGGGGCCAAGAAAATCCGAGATGAGACTACGGTCTAGAATATTCTCTTCAGGCTCCCAAGATCTTTCTTCAGGTCCACAGCCTTCCCAGTCGACTAAAAAATATCTTTTACCTCTGGAGAGCTTAGAGTCCAGGATCTCTTTCGCCATAAAGGCATCCTCGGTACCAGAGATTGGGGCAGGCACCAAGGTTTTAAGAGAGAATCGATTGACAATAACTGGCTTCAATAGGGAAATGTGGAAAGAATTGGGAATTTGCAGTGATGTTGTTAGGTGTAGCTTATAACAAACTGGATTGAGTTGTTGTTTGATCTTATAAGGACCCAGGTAACGGGGGTAGCTAGGAATTTTGAAGCGGATGTATTTTGCTGACAGCCACACCTTATCTCCTGGAGAATAAACAGGCGGAGCTCTTCTCCTTTTATCAGCGCTAACATTCATAAGGGCGGAAGCTTGACAAAGGGAACGCTGTGTTTCTTGCCAGATGGTGGAGAAATCCTGTGTGATGTCATCCACGGCGGGCACTCCGGAGGACGTGGATAAAGGCAGAGGCGGAAGGAGTTGACGGCTGTACACCACCAAAAATGGGGACTTCCTCGTGGACTCAGAATCCTTAAAATTATACGAGAATTCCGCCCAAGGCAACAGATCGACCCATTCGTCTTGACGCGCAGAAACAAAATGGCGTAGATAATGCCCGAGAATGTGGTTGACTCTTTCCACCTTGCCGTTAGACTGGGGATGATAAGCGACGGAAAAATCCAGTTTAATTTTCATTTGTTTACAAAGAGCTCTCCAGAACTTGGACACAAACTGCACCCCTTTGTCTGAGACAATGTGTGAAGGTAATCCATGAAGTCGAAAGACATGCTTCAGGAAGTATTTTGCCAACAAAGGAGCCGACGGGAGACTGGGCAAAGGAACAAAATGCGCCATTTTAGAAAACCTATCCACTACCACCCAAATAACAGTATTGCCATGCGAAGAAGGGAGGTCGGTAATAAAGTCCATAGCAATGTGTGTCCATGGGGTATCTGGAATAGGAAGAGGATGGAGTAGGCCAACAGGCCTTTGGCGAGGGGTTTTGTCGCGAGCGCAGGTGGTACAGGCCTGAACGAATTAGGTCATATCCTTTCAAAAGAAGGCCACCAATAATATCTAGAAATGATAGAACAATATTTCCTGCTGCCGGCATGGCCGGCTACATGGGAAGAATGCCCCCATTCTAATATTTTGCGACGTTGGCGAGCTGGCACAAAGGTCTTTCCCGGTGGCGCTTGTACAAGAGTAGCGGGGGCAGAGTGGACAAGGCGTTCAGGCGAGATGATATGTTGTGAGGTGGATTCTACACCAGAGATGTCAGAGGAGCGAGAAAGGGCGTCCGCCCTGATGTTCTTAGCGGCTGGCCGGAAGTAGATTTGAAAATCGAATCGAGCGAAAAACAACGACCAACGAGCTTGTCGTGGATTCAATCGCTGGGCAGTTTCTAAATAAGATAGATTTTTGTGATCAGTATAGCTGGATACTTGATGGGCAGAACCTTCTAAGAGGTGTCTCCACTCCTCCAATGCTAACTTGATGGAGAGTAGCTCCCGATCTCCGATGGAGTAATTCCTCTCAGCTGGAGAAATGGTCTTCGGAAAGAACCCGCAGGTGAGAATTCTGGCAGTAGACGATTTTTGAGTGAGCACCGCTCCGGCTCCAGTGGAGGAGGCCTCTACTTCTAGGGCAAAAGGCCGAGATGGATCTGGTCTAGACAACACTGGTGCAGAGGAGAAGGCCTTTTTTAGAGCAATGAATGCCTCTTCCGCCTGAGGAGGCCAAGACTTAGAATTGGCGCTTTTCTTCGTGAGGGCCACAATAGGCGCCACTACCATGGAGAAGTGAGGAATAAACTGCCGATAGTAATTGGCGAAGCCCAGAAAACGTTGAATAACTCGCAGGCCAATAGGACGGGGCCAATCCAGAACTGCTTTTAACTTGCTGGGGTCCATCTGAAGACCACGAGCAGAGACAATAGGGTCGATTCAGAGAAACACCAAAAACGTTAGTATTTTTTCCGATCTGTGTTTTTTGGTGTAAATTTTCCGATTTCGTATGGACATTCGAGCGATTCTATAATGCATTTCAAACCGTGTGTAAGTTTTCCGTCCGTTCGTATGGCAGTTAGTGAATCAGTTGAATGTCAGTTTCCATCCTGACTTTTCCGTTTCCTTTCTCAGGTTTCAAAGTCGGTTTTGGATTTTGCCCTTTTTCCTTTTTTGTCCGGACAAAAATCCTTATGATCTTGCGCCTGCACACTACAAACTTAACTCATTAAAGTGCTGCCTACATATTTGGCTCACTCACTTCTTCTACAATGCTTAGCTAAATCACTTTGCACTTTCTTACATCTTCCATGTCTCACCCCTAAAACTGACCCAAACCACTGTGCGCTCAGGCGAATCTTCATTTCTGCTTTTTCTTTATTTCATTCGTTTTGTGGTAACCAACCATTAATGAATGTATTTCTAAAAGTAAATCATACATTTTTTTTTTATTTATTTTGAACTGGCATTTTTTACTTGCGTTTTTTAATTAAAATTTTTGGTTTCAAATGGTACAACTTTAAATTTGTTGTGTTGTTACCCACACCCTGTACATACAGATTGCTCTCCAAATTTTTAAAACACCCAGCATCTTCTGCATGTTATGAGCCTTGAAACAGCCAAGATGGCGGGTCAGGTAATATAAGGCAGCCTGCAAACAGAAAGGGCCTTGTGACTGTGTTGCTCTGCATTCTGGGATTTCTGACCTTTCAAGGCCCCCAGCTCTGCTGTCTCTGAGCAAAACACAGCTGTAACCCGTACCCTGCACTTTATCCCACTCTCCTCTCCTCAGTAAGTGTGGTGCATCTGACCAAAGATAAGATAAAATAATTACACAAAGCAAAGGTTGCCAACTACAACAATAAATCCGAAAACAAATTAAGATTCAAGTACAACAACAATCCAAAAAAAAAAAATAACAAAGGACATAAGTTTAAAAATAAATCGCAATTATATGGATGTGTGGCAAAATAAAGGTTTACATGCAAAGGACTAATTAAGGTCCACATTAAAATGCTTTTATAAGGCATACATGAAATGTATTGATTCAGGTATGCATTGCTATACAATTTATGGCCTCGGCCATGCTGATACATGCAGTTCATTGGAGCTGAAGGCGCGCAGACTCCTCCACATAGCCACAAAACATGTTCTACAATAGCAAATCCGAGTCCTCACAGGTGTCGGAAGTGGATTTGCAATTAAACGGATTTTTAGGGTGGGAATCAGCTCTCTGAATCACATGGAAACACATCCAATTAATGGAAGTTTTAGGAACGAACGGAAAAATTACAATTTGGTTGGGAACATTTCCGATTTGGTTATAAAACTTCCGATTTTGTTAGTAAAACTTCAGATGATCGTAAGAGCATATACGAATTCGTTCGAACGTTCGCGCGAGTCGGAAATGGCCAAAAAAAAGGAAAAAATGACTAACACCCACCCAAACTTCCGATTCCCGATCCGAAATCAATTAACTTTTGCATTTAGAATCGACCCTAATATATCCAAGAAAGGGTAAGGTGGTTTGATCAAAAAGACACTTCTCCAACTTGTCGTAAAGATGGTGTTGACGGAGACGAGACAGGACTTGCCGGACTTGACCATGATGTTCTTCTAGATTAGATGAAAAGATGAGTATATCATCCAAATATACAACTACACAGGAGTAAAGCAAATCCCGAAAAATGTTGTTTACGTATTCCTGGAATACTGCGGGTGCATTGCAGAGACCAAAGGGCATCACTAAATATTCAAAGTGGCCATCGCGGGTATTGAAGGCGGTCTTCCATTCATCGCCCTCGCGTATACGTATCAAAATATAGGCTCCCCTCAGGCCAAGCTTGGTGAAGACCCTGGCCCCACGCAGTCGGTCAAATAATTCGGCAATCAAGGGCAAAGGTAATCTTATTGAGGCTGTGGTAATCAATACAAGGGCGAAGAGAGCCATCTTTTTTCGCCACAAAGAAGAACCCCGCGCCTGCTGGAGAGGAAGACTTCCGTATGAACCCTTTATGAAGATTTTCTCGCATATACTCCAACATGGCTTGAGTCTCAGGAGCCGAGAGAGGGTAAATTCGGCCACGAGGAGGAGTGGTACCCGGTAGGAGGTCTATAGCGCAATTGTAGGGGCGATGAGGCGTACCTCCGCTTGTTTCTTGTAGAATACATCAGCATAGGTCAGGTAGATCTCAGGCAAGCCAGGTAATGGTGCTGAAGCAGGAATGGGTCGAACAGGAACAGACTCCAAGCACCTCTTAAAGCACGCTGCACCCCAAGTCTTGATATCGCTGGTGGTCCAGTCAAGCGTGGGATCATGACGTTGGAGCCAAGGAAGGCCTAGAAGAATCTGAGAGGTGCAATTAGGGAGGACGTAGAACTCAACATTCTCTTGATGGAAGAGTCCAATTTTTAATTGGAGGGGAACGGTGCGATAGCGCACAGTACAGTCCAGCCTATCACCATTGACTGAGGCAATAAATAAGGGTGTTGCAAGGCGATTCACAGGGATATGGCGTATTCACCAATGGACAACTCGCCCTGGACCAAGTTCTCTGAGACAAAGGTGTGAATACTGGAAGAGACAGGGTCATTGCAATCCCACAAGGGAGTGGCCCAGGCCAAAGCCTTTCCAGAAAACAAACTGATGACAAAGGCCACCTTAGCTCGTTCAGTGGTAAATTGATCCGCCAACAACTCCAAGTGCAGGGAACATTGCGCAAGGAACCCTCTGCATAACTTGGCATCCCCATCATATTTAGCCGGCCAGGAGAGACGGATTTTGGCAGAAGATGCTACCGGGGGCTGTGGTGGTAATGCTGGAGCCGGTGATGGAACTTGCTGTTGCTGAATCGTTAATAATTGCTGCATCATGGCAGAGAGTTGATTAATCTGGCGGGACTGCATAGCCACTATAGCAGCGGGATCCATGGCCGGATCTTACTGTCACGGACCGGGTGGAGCAGACTCGGGTGTGGATCCGCTTTAACTGTAGGACCGATGGCGGGTACCATATCAGGGGAGCGGAGTCTAAGAGGCCACCAGTATTGACCAGAGCCCACCGCAAGGCAGGTTGGTCTTGTGCGGCGAGTGACCCCCAGGTCGCTACCCCCCCAACAGCGGCCCAGTCCCACAGTCAGCCAAGGTTCAGCGAGGTACACAAGTGGCAGGCAAAAGGCGTAGTAAGTACAGGCAGAGATCGGGGCTGGCAGCACAGGTTTGCGGTAAAGGTGAGTAGCCGAGGTCGGGGCAGGCAGGTCGGTACACGGGTGAGCAATCCAAGAATGACTGACTTTCAACAAGCATGGAGAGACCAAGATCCGGCACTGAAGGAAGGAAGTGCCTCTTTAAATAGGAGAAGTGGATGCAGGCTTGGATGACCAGGCACCACTCAGTGCTGTACAGGCCCTTTAAATCTCAGGAATCCAGTGTGCTCGCCCTCTAGTGGACAGAGACGTGCGTGCACCTGAGCATGGAAGAAGGAAGCATGGGGGGAAGGGAGACAGCTGGGAACAGCCATGAGGGAAGTGCTGCAAAATGGATGACGGCTGGATGCAGCCATGGAGGTAAGTGAAGTACTGCTAGATGGGCGTGCAGCGCTCGCCCTAACACTTACCCCTGGAGGATACTGGAGAGCAGGATAATCTGTATGGAGACTTAATTTTCCGGATGTGTAGGCAACATTATTTGCATCAACTTTGTCCTGAACCTGCCAGGTGTACCTGTGAAATAAACAAATTTATTATTATTATTATTATTATTATTATTATTATTAATAATAATAATGGCACTGTACAATGTGAAATTACAAACAGGGTCTGAAGTATAAGGTATGTAGACAAAAGGTAGGTCACAAGTAATATATACTTAGTATGATGGCAAGTGTTCTGAAGTTTGTCTTTTATGCTTGACTAAATAGGTGAGTTTTGAGGGCACCTTTAAAGGCTTGAAGACTTGGGGAGTTGCAAATTGTGAAGGGGGAGCATTCCAGAGTAATGGAGCGGTGGAGTGGAGCGTGTGAAGTCCTGAATGCGAAAGTGGGAGGAGGTGGGGGGGGGGGGGGGGACAGAGCAGAGATTGCATCTGGGATGGTATTTGCTTATAAGTGAAGAAATGTAGGCAGGAGTCTGATTGAAAAGAGCTTTGTATGTTAATTGACAGCCAGTGGAGGGAATGACATAGATTAGCAGCACTAGAGAAACAAGAGGAGAGATGAATGAGTCAAGCAGCAGAGTTGAGAATAGATTGGAGAGGTGCCAGTCTGTTTTTGGGAGACCACAAAGAGAGAGAGAGTGTTGCAGTTAGTATGGTTGGGAGATGATCAGGGTATACTCTAGGATATTGGTGGTATTAGGTGACAGTCATAGATGCAGGAGAGATATTTTTGAGTTGGAGATGGCAGGAGGTGGGGGGACTAAATGTCAGGTGTAAATGAGAGAGAGGAGTCCAGTATAACACCAAGGCATCATGCCTGGAGAGTTGCAGTAATTGTAAGGTTTTTGACAAATATAGTTGGTGTGGAGGCAGTTGGAGAGTTTTATGGTGGGAACACAACAAACTCCATCTTGTCCATGTTTAGTTTAAGGGTGCGAGATGACATGAATGATGAGATAGCTGAGATTTGAGAGGCGTTCTTGCTTAGCACGCAATAACATTGTCTGGACCCATGACACTCCCCTTATGGTCCAACATTATTCATTGGCCATTGATTCCATTAAATCAATTAAAAGGCAGCTCATAAATGACTAGTGTTGCAGCTGGGATTTGCATCATTTTCAATTTCTACCCAAATGTATATTTGGTTTGCATTAGAAACCAATTTAGGCCAAATTGGGGAGCTCTGACAATGTGTCTTTTTGTGAATGTTAACAGTACATTATTGTGTGACAAAAGAATGTCCTTAAGGTGCTGAGCAACTATTAATTTTTCTTATGTTATTAATTGTGCGTTATATGGTGGAAGTGCAATGCTATATGTGTACTGGGCGCACTTTTATCTTTTTGAAGATCTTGGTGTACAGTTGCTAATAGCAAAATATTTCAGGTAATGAAAATAGTACCATAAAACGCACATTTGCTTGCATATAAAAACTAGAAAAGTTGAGTACACTAGCTTTTACATACACACTACTGGATACACACAATCCACCTGAGGTAGTCATACAGTAAAACTGCTTCTTTGTTTTTAAGTCCCGTTCTTCTAGTTTCCAGTTCCATACTTTGTAGCAATGTCAACAGGTTTTCCACTTTGGTTCCCTTTAGGAATTACCACTATACCAACCCCTTCTAGATTGGAGCTAACCCCCTATATGCTTGTGGGTTGTCACTATTTAGGTCTACCATATGGTGTTTTATTTCAGAGCCCAGATAATTAGGTAACCCAATAGCTTATTGACCATTATAGATAGGGATGAGCGAATCGATCCGGACGAACCCGGATTTGTTCCAAATTTCATGGAAAATTCGATTCTGAACGAATCCGAATTTCCCCGCGATTCGATCGATCAAATTTTTCCTTTAAACTCCATTTATTTCAATTACAGGCATTCTAAAATGGTGGATGAACATGTCCAGACATATCCCCTGGGGCAAGGTATCATGGGTAAGTCACATGCAGCCTATCAGCAGCCAGGAAGCCCGGTGACATCACCGTGCTATATAAAGCAGCGGCCATCTTGCTTGTGCGCATTTCAGCCTTGCGTTGCTGCCAGAGCACAGCTAGTTAGAGACAGGGACAGAGAGTTAGAGATAGGTAGGGAGAGTCAGAGAGGCAGACAGAGAGGTAGACAAAGCCAGGGAAAGATAGGGAAAGATAGGGAAAAAACGGAACCATCCAGCCAGGAACAGCTTAGAAGTGACAGTTTTTTTTTTTTTTTTTCATTAGCCAGATCAGTTTTCAATTCGATTTCAGTTCTTTGTGCTGTAAATCTGCCTTGCCACTGTGCATGCCATCTATGCAGTGGCTTATTTAACCCTATCTGTTACACACAAGCATTTATCATAATATATAACTGGATTAGTTTAAATATTTTTTGGTCTGCCTTTAACCAAAAAAACACCAGCCCACCTGGGTATCCCAAACCTGCACTTAGCAGCCTATCTGTTATACTAAATACGCTTGTTGATCCTTCCTTAGCTTAATCAAAGTATTGCATTTTGAATTGGTTTTTGGTCTGCCTTTAACAAAAAAAACACCAGGCTGCAGGGCATCCCAAACCTGCACTTAGCAGCCTATCTGTTATACTAAATACGCTTGTTGATCCTTCCTCAGCTTAATCAAAGTATTGCATTTTGAATTGGTTTTTGGTCTGCTGCCAAAACACTAGGCAGCAGGGTATCTCATATTGCCAAATTTCATAGTATCTGGTGCAGAGAAGCAGTTCCTCACTTTATTTAGCTTCTTCTTTTACCTATTGCGCATGTCAAATACATAAAAATGTCAGGCAGACAAGTGCAAGGATGTTCAAAGTGGCAGAGACCAAGATTCAGCAGGCAGAGGTCACAGCAGACTAGGAGCGAGTGGCATCAGGAGTCACGGTGAGAGACCTGATCTGCCAGTATCTGCTAGTGGTCGTGTCTCCATCAGTAACGCATCTGCCGTGGTAGATTGGTTAAGGCGCTCATCAACATCATCACAACTTACATCTGAGACCCCCGGTCTAGGGTCGGTAGGTTCCTCTGACACAACCCTGAGTTGGCCCCAAGAGCAGTCCCTGTCCTCCCATTGCCTCTGTCCTACGCCGTTCCCTCCCCCAGCGACGTATCCTATGCTTTGGGTTCAGCTCCACTCTTTAGTGAGGAGGACGATCAGATAGAGGACAGTCAGCAGCTACTGCCCAGCCAAGAAATGGAGGTGGCTTCTTTATCTAGGCAGACAAATAGTGATGTGGACAGTGTCGTGGGTGTTGCGAGCGTTCCAGCTCCTGCGCCAGACACAGTTGAGGAAACCGAGAACATCAGTGACGTGCAGCCACAACTCGGTGATGATGATGATGATGATGAAGCCGATCGCACTTGGGAGCCGGGTGATGAAGGGGCTTCATCGTCATTAGAGATGAGCGAACTTTTGAAAAATTCGATTCGACTGATTCGCCGAATTTTCCGGCAAAAATCGTTTCGACCCGAATAAATTCGCGACGAATCGCTATTAAAAACGGCTACTTCTGAGCCTCCTAGAGCCTCAATAGGGTTGTAAACCATTCTGCCTTGCTGTAACACGCACAGGATGCGTGCTGGGTTAGTTAAATAATACTTTGAAGAAATATCACATGCAGATCAGAGGCATCGCTAATAGAATCGCAGAGCGGCACAATTGCAGAGAGTTGAAGTGGCATCATTATGAGGGGCAGGAGCCCAAACATTGCTTTAAAGAGACACTGGAGTTGGCAGCAGCAGGAGCCCAAAAATTGAATGAATCACACCCTGGAGTTGGCAGCAGCAGCAGCAGGAGCCCAAACATTGGCTGAAAGAGACACTGGGGTTGGCTTCAGGAGCCAAAAAATTGGATGAATCACACCCTGGAGTTGCAAGCAGCAGCAGGAGCCCAAATATTACTTTAAAGAGACACTGGAGTTGGCTTCAGGAGCCCAAAAATTGGATGAATCACACCCTGGAGTTGGCAGCAGCAGCAGGAGCCCAAAGATTACTTTATAGAGACACTGGAGTTGGCTTCAGGAGCCCAAAAATTGGATGAATCACACCCTGGAGTTGGCAGGAGTTGACAGCAGCAGCAGCAGGAGCCCAAATATTACTTTAAAGAGACCCTGGGGTTGGCTTCAGGAGCCCAAAAATTGGATGAATCACACCCTGGAGTTGGCAGGAGTTGACAGCAGCAGCAGCAGGAGCCCAAATATTACTTTAAAGAGACACTGGGGTTGGCTTCAGGAGCCCAAAAATTGGATGAATCACACCCTGGAGTTGGCAGCAGCAGGAGCCCAAATATTACTTTAAAGAGACACTGGGGTTGGCTTCAGGAGCCCAAAAATTGGATGAATCACACCCTGGAGTTGGCAGCAGCAGGAGCCCAAATATTACTTTAAAGAGACACTGGGGTTGGCTTCAGGAGCCCAAAAATTGGATGAATCACACCCTGGAGTTGGCAGCAGCAGGAGCAGCCCAAACATTACTTCAAAGAGACCCTGGGGTTGGCTTCAGGAGCCCAAAAATTGGATGAATCACACGCTGGAGTTGGCAGAAGTTGGCAGCAGCAGCAGCAGGAGCCCAAACATTACTTTAAAGAGACCCTGGGGTTGGCTTCAGGAGCCCAAAAATTGGATGAACCACACCCTGGAGTTGGCAGCAGCAGGAGCCCAAATATTACTTTAAAGAGACACTGGGGTTGGCTTCAGGAGCCCAAAAATTGGATGAATCACACCCTGGAGTTGGCAGCAGGAGCAGCCCAAACATTACTTCAAAGAGACCCTGGGGTTGGCTTCAGGAGCCCAAAAATTGGATGAATCACACCCTGGAGTTGGCAGAAGTTAGCAGCAGGAGCCCAAACATTACTTTAAAGAGACACTGGGGTTGGCTTCAGGAGCCCAAAAATTGGATGAATCACACCCTGGAGTTGGCAGAAGTTGGCAGCAGCAGCAGGAGCCCAAACATTACTTTAAAGAGACCCTGGGGTTGGCTTCAGGAGCCCAAAAATTGGATGAATCACACCCTGGAGTTGGCAGCAGCAGGAGCCCAAATATTACTTTAAAGAGACACTGGGGTTGGCTTCAGGAGCCCAAAAATTGGATGATTCACACCCTGGAGTTGGCAGCAGCAGGAGCCCAAATATACACTGGAGTTGGCTTCAGGAGCCCAAAAATTGGATGAATCACACCCTGGAGTTGGCAGGAGTTGACAGCAGCAGCAGCAGGAGCCCAAACATTACTTTAAAGAGACCCTGGGGTTGGCTTCAGGAGCCCAAAAATTGGATGAATCACACCCTGTGGAGAGTCATGTGGAGAAAAAGTAGCTTAGTTAGTAATATCTACATAAAATTATGAATAAACAAATGCAAAAGTATTGCCAAAGTGAAGTTTTGTTTGAGGGTGTGTTTCCACCTTTTAATTAAATCAGAAACAAGAAGGTATCATTGCCTCTGACTAATTAGCCCTCAAAAATTCTTGGAATTTTTAATCTGGAATCATGTCTGATCCGTCTTATCCGAAGAATATTAATAAAAAGTAAGAGTAACGTAAAGGATTTTTTTATCAATACTTACTTGTGGTCCGATGCGGAGGAATGTCTGTAACTGGAGAGCAGCGCCTTAAATCTGTTTTGCACGATCCATCTTTCTTTAGTGTAGGTCTGGCCCCTTCATCAATCTACTGGAATACATCAGGCATTGTTGGGAGGAAAGCTTGGATGATCCATGCGCCATTCATTTCCACGCAGGGCAGTCTCTGGAAAAAAAAAGTCTGTATAAACCAGGGTCTTTTTCATATAAAAACAAATGGTTATTCTTGCTTTTCAACCATATGTTCCACAGCTTTACCAGTCATTGTGTCAGCCAATGAAGCAACTTTGTCTCGAAGTGCTGCAAAAGCAGTCCACTGCATCACAAGTTGCATCTGACACCCCCAGTCAACTGTCTGTCTGTTATGCTTTGGGTTCAGCTCCACTATCCATTGATGAAGATCTGATAATCATAAAATTCAGCAGCTACTGCCCAGCCAAGAAGTGGAGGAGACACTCGCCTCTTCTTCCACTAGCCGGCAATTAGTGATGAGGAGAGTGTCGTGGGAGGAGGTGTTGCAAGCCGAGGTAGTGGAAGAGGGTCCCTGGAGTCTGCGGCGGTGGCGGCGGCAGCAGCAGCAGATTATTGCGGACTGTTGTTCGGAAAAATCAGCTACTCAGCGATGTGGCAGTGTTTCATGCAGCATCCTGTGGAGAAAAAGTAGGTTAGTTAGTGTATATACATAAAATTATGAATAGACAAATGCAATAGTATTGCCAAAGTGAAGTTTTGTTTGAGGGTGTGTTTCCACCTTGTAATTAAATCAGAAACAACTAGCTATCATTTGCCTCTGAATAATTAGCCCTCAAAAATTCTTGGAATTTTTAATCTTGATGTCTGAGGGATTTCTCCTCTCAGACAGCGTCACCATAAGTCCAGCCTGCTGCATTACACTTGGAAGAACATCTTGTTTGCGCTGCGACAAGGAAGCCAGAGTCATGCGTCCTGACATGGCACACGTGTTGAGTCTAGTTTTGAAGTCTTGCCCCCATCTGAAAGAACAACAGGAAAGAAAGTTAGCATGCACTTCTGGCACTCCTACACCACCAAGCACAACCTTATTGAGCCTCAGTGTCACAACGGTGTACCCCACCATAGTCTGATTTGCGATGTTTCCACCCATTGGAATTCCACCCTCCATATGCAGGATCCACTATAGCAGTGGTCCCCAACCCTGTCCTCAAGGCCCACCAACAGGCCAGGTTTTGCAGATCTCCACAAAGATGCACAGGCGGAGTAATTAGCACAGCTGCAGAGCAATAGAGCTGGCTATTTGGAGATCCAAAAAACATGACATGTTGGTGGGCCTTGAGGACAGGGTTGAGGTCCACTGCACTATAGGAACAGAGAAAAGCCATCACAGATTTCTGGATGATCCAAACGGATAGGGGGACACCTCTGTGTAAATTCAATGTAAACCATTGGCAGCTCATACGTGACACCGACCGTTTGCTCAGGCCCTTTGAGGAAGCTACGTTATTAGTCAGTTGCCAGGACTATGAGATGAACGATGAGATTCCACTGCTTCATGTACTACAACACATGTTGGAAACCATGGCTGGTCAGGGCACTGGAGACATGGCACATACATTTCACAGCCACATGAAGCCTGTGGGGGCTGAAGTGGAGGAGGAGGAGGGGGTGGGTCACAGCAAACCACAGTTTAGGTTTCACAAAATGACCATTTTATCTAGTCATCTGACAGGAGAGGAGGTGCAGGAGCAGCCACAGGAGCTAGAGGGTTGTGAGGAAGGCGAGACAGAGGACCCAGACACACCGTGGCAGTTTACAGTGGAGATGGAGACAGGTAGTCCCTCCGAGTCACTTGCACAAATGGCACGATGCATGCTCACATGCTTGCGTACTAGTGAGCGCAGAATTGTCTCCATTTGTCAGCGGGAAGACTTCTGGCTCTCCAACTTATTGGACCCTTGCTTCCGGCACAAAATGGGGGCATTTTTTACGCCCACTGAGAGGGAGGACAAACTGACCTACTACAGAGACATCCCACGTAGTCAGTTGGGCGATGTCTATCTGCGCCATGGCCCATACTCCCGCAGGTCTGACTCGGGGGGACCTCTGCGATCACCTTCCACTGCCATGGCTGCTGGGGGGGTGGAAGGAGCAGCAGCAGCAGCTCCATCAGCAGCAGCCTCAGTCTTCAGTCGCTAGTGAGTAGCTTTCTACACCCGCATAGTGAGTCTACTCATGAGCAGCAGGAAGACCTGGAGCTGGACCTCAAACAGCAGGTCATGTCATACCTTGACATGACCATGCCAACACACCTTCAGAATCCACTGGATTTGCTGGGAAGCCACACTTGACTTGTGGCCGCAACAAGCAGAGTTTGCCCTGGAAAAGCTGTCCTGCCCGGCCAGTAGCATGCCATCCGAGCGGGTGTTTAGTGCGGCGGGGGCCATAGTTACGGCGAGGAGAACTCATTTGTCAACTAAAAATGTGGAGAGACTCACATTTGTCAAAATGATTCAGGGATGGATCAGCCAGGATTTCCACCCACCAATGGCTGATGCATGCGACTAGATTCAGCATGGTGCCACGTTTTACATTTTCCAAAAGCTGCAAAACATATTTATGTCTTTAGACCAATTTTTGGGCTCCTGCTAATGCCAATTTCAGGGTGTGCCTTCCAGCCAACTTTTGGGCTCCTGCTGATGCCAACTTCAGGGTGTGCCTTTCAGCCAATTTTTGGCCTCCTGCTGCTGCTGCTGCCAACTCCAGGGTGTCTTTCAAGCAATGTTTGGGCTCCTGCTTATGCTGCTGCTAACTCCAGGGTGTGCCTTCCAGCTAATGTTTGTGCTCCTTCTGCTGCCAAATTCAGGGTGCCTTCCAGCCAATTTCTGGGTTCCTGCTGCTGCTGCTCCCAACTCCAGGGTGTATCAGTCAATTTTTGGGCTCCTGCTGCAGCTGCTGCCAACTCCAGTGTCTCTTTAAAGTAATGTTTGGGCTCCTGCTGCTGCTTGCAACTCCAGGGTGTGATTCATCCAATTTTCGGGCACCTGCTGCCAACTCCAGTGTCTCTTTCAAGCTATGTTTGGGCTCCTGCTGCTGTTGCTTGCAACTCCAGGGTGTGATTCATCTCATTTTTGGGTTCCTGAAGCCAACTCCAGTGTTTGTTTCAAGCTATGTTTGGGCTCCTGCTGCTGCTTGCAACCCCAGGGTGTGATTCATCCAAATTTTGGGCTCCTGCTGCCAACTCCAGTGTCTCTTTCAAGCTATGTTTGGGCTCCTTCTGCTGCTGCTGCTGCTGGCAACTCCAGGGTGTGATTCTTCCAATTTTTGGGCTCCTGCTGCCAACTCCCTTGTCTCTTTCAAGCTATGTTTGGGCTGCTGCTGCTACTGCTGCTGCTTGCAACTCCAGGGTGTGATTCATCCAATTTTTGGGCTCCTGCTGCCAACTCCAGTGTGTCTTTCAAGCCATGTTTGGGCTCCTGCTGCTGTTGCTTGCAACTCCAGGGTGTGATTCATCCAATTTTTGGGCTCCTGAAGCCAACTCCAGTGTCTCTTTAAAGTAATGTTTGGGCTCCTGCTGCTGCTTGCAACTCCAGGGTGTGATTCATCCAATTTTTGGGCTCCTGCTTCCAACTCCAGTGTGTCTTTCAAGCTATCTTTGGGCTGCAGCTGCTGCTTGCAACTCCAGGGTGTGATTCGTCCAATTTTTAGGCTCCTGCTGCCAACTCCAGTGTCTCTTTCAAGCTATGTTTTTGCTCCTGCTGCTGTCAACTTCAGGGTGTGATTCTTCCAATTTTTGGGCTCCTGCAGCCAACTCCAGTGTCTCTTTCATGCAATGTTTGGGCTCCTGCTGCTGCTGCTTGCAACTCCAGGGTGTAATTCATCCAATTTTTGGGCTCCTGCTGCAAACTCCAGTGTGTCTTTCAAGCTATGTTTGGGTTCCTGCTGTTGCTTGCAACTCCAGGGTGTGATTCATCCAACTTTTGGGCTCCTGAAGCCAACTCCAGTGTGTCGTTCAAGCTATGTTTGGGCTCCTGCTGCTGCTTGCAACTCCAGGGTGTGCTTCATCCAATTTTTGGGCTCCTGCTGTCAACTCCAGTGTGTCTTTCAAGCTATGTTTGGGCTCCTGCTGCTGCTGCTGCTTGCAACTCCAGGGTGTGATTCATCCAATTTTTGGGCTCCTGAAGCCAACTCCAGTGTCTCTTTCAAGCTATGTTTGGGCTTCTGCTGCTGCTGCTTGCGACTCCAGGGTGTCATTCAGCCAACTTATTGGCTCCTGCTGCCAACTCCAGTGTCCCTTTCAAGCTATGTTCGGGCCACTGCTGCTGCTGCTGGCAACTCCAGGGTGTGATTCAGCCAATTTTTGGGCTCCTGCTGCAAACTCCAGTGTGTCTTTCAAGCTATATTTGGGCTCCTGATGCTGCTTCTGCTT
This sequence comes from Gastrophryne carolinensis, assembly GCA_027917425.1. Lineage (NCBI taxonomy): Eukaryota > Metazoa > Chordata > Amphibia > Anura > Microhylidae > Gastrophryne > Gastrophryne carolinensis. The sequence goes on from CM051241.1 coordinate 103,888,553, forward strand.
GCAACTCCAGGGTGTGATTCATCCAATTTTTGGGCTCCTGAAGCCAACTCCAGTGTCACTTTAAAGTAATGTTTGGGCTCCTGCTGCTGCTTGCAACTCCAGGGTGTGATTCATCCAATTTTTGGGCACCTGCTGCCAACTCCAGTGTTTCTTTCAAGCTACCGGTATATTTGGGCTCCTGCTGCTGTTGCTTGCAACTCCAGGGTGTGATTCATCCAATATTTGGGCTCCTGAAGCCAACTCCAGTGTGTCTTTCAAGCTATGTTCGGGCCACTTCTGCTGCTGCTGCTGCTTGCAACTCCAGGGTGTGATTCATCCAATTTTTGGGCTCCTGCTGCCAACTGCAGTGTCTCTTTCAAGCTATGTTTGGGCTCCTGCTGCTGCTGCTGCTGCTTGCAACTCCAGGGTGTGATTCATCCAATTTTTGGGCTCCTGAAGCCAACTCCAGTGTCTCTTTAAAGTAATGTTTGGGCTCCTGCTGCTGCTTGCAACTCCAGGGTGTGATTCATCCAATTTTTGGGCTCCTGCTGCCAACTCCAGTGTTTCTTTCAAGCTACCGGTATATTTGGGCTCCTGCTGCTGCTGCTTGCAACTCCAGGGTGTGATTCATCCAATTTCTTGGCTCCTGCTGCCAAATCCAGTGTCTCTTTCAAGCTATGTTTGGGCTTCTGCTGCTGCTGCTTGCAACTCCATGGTGTGATTCATCCAATTTTTGGGCTCCTGCTGCCAACTCCAGTGTGTCTTTCAAGCTATGTTTGGGCTCCTGCTGCTACTGCTGCTTGCAACTCCAGGGTGTGATTCATCCAATTTTTGGGCTCCTGAAGCAAACTCCAGTGTCTCTTTAAAGTAATGTTTGGGCTCCTTCTGCTGCTTGCAACTCCAGGGTGTGATTCATCCAATTATTGGGCCCCTGCTGCCAACTCCAGTGTGTCTTTCAAGCTATGTTTGGGCTCCTGCTGCTGCTGCTTGCAACTCCAGGGTGTGATTCATCCAATGTTTGGGCTCCTGCTGCCAACTCCAGTGTCTCTTTCAAGCTATGTCGGGGCTCCTACTGCTGCTGCTTGCAACTCCAGGGTGTGATTCATCCAATTTTTGGGCTCCTGCTGCCAACTCTAGTGTCTCTTTAAAGCAATGTTTGGGCTCCTGCTGCTGCTTGCAACTCCAGGGTGTGATTCATCCAATTCTTGGGCTCCTGAAGCCAACTCCAGTGTCTCTTTCAAGCTATGTTTGGGCTTCTAATGCTGCTGCTTGCGACTCCAGGGTGTCAATCTGCCAATTTTTAGGCTCCTGCTGCCAACTCCAGTGTCTCTTTCAAGCTATGATCGGGCCGCTGCAGCTGCTGCTGGCAACTCCAGGGTGTGATTCAGACAATTTTTGGGCTCCTGCTGCCAACTCCATGGTCTCTTTCAAGCTATATTTGGGCTCCTGCTGCTTCTGCTTGCAACTCCAGGGTGTGATTCATCCAATTTTTGGGCTCCTGAAGCCATATCCAGTGTCACTTTAAAGTAATGTTTGGGCTCCTGCTGCTGCTTGCAACTCCAGGGTGTGATTCATCCAACTTTTGGGCATCTGCTGCCAACTCCAGTGTGTCTTTCAAGCTATGTTTGGGCTGCTGCTTGCAACTCCAGGGTGTGATTCATCCAATTTTTGGGCTCGTGCTGCCAACTCCAGTGTGTCTTTCAAGCTATGTTTGGTCTCCTGCTGCTGCTTGAAACTCCAGGGTGTGATTCATCCAATTTTTGGGCTCCTGAAGCCAACTCCAGTGTCTCTTTCAAGCTATGTTTGGGCTACTGCTGCTGTTGCTTGCAACTCCAGGGTGTGATTCATCCAATATTTGGGGTCCTGAAGCCAACTCCAGTGTGTCTTTCAAGCTATGTTTGGGCCCCTGCTGCTGCTGCTGCTTGCCACTCCAGGGTGTGATTCATCCAATTTTTGGGCTCCTGCTGCCAACTGCAGTGTCTCTTTCAAGCTATGTTTGGGCTCCTGCTGCTGCTGCTGTTTGCAACTCCAGGGTGTGATTCATCCAATTTTTGGGCTCCTGCTTGCAACTCCCTTGTCTCTTTCAAGCTATGTTTGGGCTGCTGCTGCTACTGCTGCTGCTTGCAATTCCAGGGTGTGATTCAACCAATTTTTGGGCTCCTGAAGCCAACTCCAGTGACTCTTTAAAGTAATGTTTGGGCTCCTGCTGCTTCTTGCAACTCCAGGGTGTGATTCATCCAATTTTGGGGCTCCTGCTGCCAACTCCAGTGTTTCTTTCAAGCTATATTTGGGCTCCTGCTGCTGCTGCTTGCAACTCCAGGGTGTGATTCATCCAATTTTTGGGCTCCTGCTGCCAGCTCCAGTGTCTCTTTAAAGCAATGTTTAGGGTCCTGCTGCCAACTCCAGTGTGTCTTTCAAGCTATGTTTGGGCTCCTGCTGCTGCTTGCGACTCCAGGGTGTGATTCATCCAATTTATGGGCTCCTGCTGCTGCTTGCAACTCCAGGGTGTGATTCATCCAATTTTTGGGCTCCTGCTGCCAACTCCAGTGTCTCTTTAAAGTAATGTTTGGGCTCCTGCTTCTGCTTGCAACTCCAGGGTGTGATTCATCCAATTTTTGGGCACCTGCTGCCAACTGCAGTGTGTCTTTCAAGCTATGTTTGGGCTCCTGCTGCTGCTGCTGCTTGCCACTCCAGGGTGTGATTCATCCAATTTTTGGGCTCCTGCTGCTAACTCCAGTGTCTCTTTCAAGCTATGTCTGGACTCCTGCTGCTGCTGCTTGCAACTCCAGGGTGTGATTCATCCAATTCTTGGGCTCCTGCTGCCAACTCCAGTGTGTTTTTCCAGCTATGTTTGGGCTCCTGCTGCTGGTGCTGCTGCTTGCAACTCCAGGGTGTGATTCATCCAATTTTTGGGCTCTTGCTGCCAACTCCAGTGTCTCTTTCAAGCTATGTCTGGGCTCCTGCTGCTGCTGCTTGCAACTCCAGTGTGTGATTCATCCAATTCTTGGGCTCCTAATGCCAAGTCCAGTGTCTCTTTCAAGCTATGTTTGGGCTTCTGCTGCTGCTGCTTGCGACTCCAGGGTGTCATTCATCCAATTTTTGGGCTCCTGCTGCCAACTCCAGTGTCTCTTTCAAGCTATGTTCGGGCCGCTGCTGCTGCTGCTGGCAACTCCAGAGTGTGATTCAGCCAATTTTTGGTCTCCTGCTGCCAACTCCATGGTCTCTTTCAAGCTATATTTGGGCTCCTGCTGCTTCTGCTTGCAACTCCAGGGTGTGATTCATCCAATTCTTGGGCTCCTGCTGCCAACTCCAGTGTGTTTTTCCAGCTATGTTTGGGCTCCTGCTGCTGCTGCTGCTTGCAACTCCAGGGTGTGATTCATCCAATTTTTGGGCTCTTGCTGCCAACTCCAGTGTCTCTTTCAAGCTATGTCTGGGCTCCTGCTGCTGCTGCTTGCAACTCCAGTGTGTGATTCATCCAATTCTTGGGCTCCTGATGCCAAGTCCAGTGTCTCTTTCAAGCTATGTTTGGGCTTCTGCTGCTGCTGCTTGCGACTCCAGGGTGTCATTCATCCAATTTTTGGGCTCCTGCTGCCAACTCCAGTGTCTCTTTCAAGCTATGTTCGGGCCGCTGCTGCTGCTGCTGGCAACTCCAGAGTGTGATTCAGCCAATTTTTGGTCTCCTGCTGCCAACTCCATGGTCTCTTTCAAGCTATATTTGGGCTCCTGCTGCTTCTGCTTGCAACTCCAGGGTGTGATTCATCCAATTTATGGGCTCCTGAAGCCATATCCAGTGTCATTTTAAAGTAATGTTTGGGCTGCTGCTGCTGCTTGCAACTCCAGGGTGTGATTCATCCAATTTTTGGGCACCTGCTGCCAACTCCAGTGTGTCTTTCAAGCTATGTTTGGGCTCCTGCTGCTGCTTGCAACTCCAGGGTGTGATTCATCCAATTTTCGGGCTCCTGCCGCCAACTCCAGTGTGTCTTTCAAGCAATGTGTGGGCTCCTGCTGCTGCTGCTTGCAACTCTAGGGTGTGATTCATCCAATTTCTGGGCTCCTGCTGTCATCTCCAGTGTCTCTTTCAAGCTATGTTTGGGCTTCTGCTGCTGCTGCTTGCAACTCCAGGGTGTGATTCATCCAATTTTTGGGCTCCTGCTGCCAACTCCAGTGTCTCTTTAAAGCAATGTTTGGGCTCCTGCTGCTGTTGCTTGCAGCTCCAGGGTGTGATTAATCCAATTTTTGGGCTCCTGAAGCCAACTCCAGTGTCTCTTTAAAGTAATGTTTGGGCTCCTGCTGCTGCTTGCAACATCAGAGTGTGATTCACCCAATTTTTGGGCTCTTGCTGCCAACTCCAGTGTGTCTTTCAAGCTATGTTTGGGCTGCTGCTGCTGCTTGCAACTCCAGGGTGTGATTCATCCATTTTTTAGGCTCCTGCTGCCAACTCCAGTGTCTCTTGCAAACTATGTTTGTGCTCCTGCTGCTGTCAACTTCAGGGTGTGATTCATTCAATTTTTGGGCTCCTGCAGCCAACTCCAGTGTCTCTTTCATGCAAGGTCTGGGCTCCTGCTGCTGCTGTTTGAAACTTCATGGTGAGATTCATCCAATTTTTGGGCTCCTGCTGCCAACTCCAGTGTCTCTTTCAAGCTATGTTTGGGCTGCTGCTGCTTCCAACTTCAGGGTGTGATTCATCCAATTTTTGGGCTCCTGAAGCCAACTCCAGTGTCTCTTTATCGCAATGTTTGGGCTCCTGCTGCTGCTTGCAACTCCAGGGTGTGATTCGTCCAATTTTTGGGCTCCTGCTGCCAACTCCAGTGTCTCTTTCAAGCTATGCTTGGGCTGCTGCTGCTGCTTGCAACTCCAGGGTGCGATTCAGCCAATTTTTGGGCTCCTGCTGCCAACTCTGGTGTCTCTTTAAAGCAATGTTTGGGCTCCTGCTGCTGCTTGCAACTCCAGGGTGTGATTCATCCAATTATTGGGCTGCTGCTTGCAACTCCAGGGTGTGATTCATCCAATTATTGGGCTGCTGCTGCCAACTCCAGTGTCTCTTTCAAGCTATGTTTGGGCTCCTGCTGCTGCTGCTTGCAACTCCAGGGTGTGATTCATCCAATTTTTGGGCTCCTGCTGCCAACTCCAGTGTCTCTTTCAACCAATGTTTGGGCTTCTGCTGCTGCTTGCAACTCCAGTGTGTGATTCAGCTAATTTTTGGGCTCCTGCTGCTGCCAGCTCCAGGGTGTGTTTTTCAGGCACTATAGTGGCCCCCCATAGTGATGCCACCTCAACTCTCTGCAATTGTGCCGCTTTGCAATTCTATTAGCGATGCCTCCGATCTGCATGTGATAATAATTTACAGTATTATTTCAATAACCCAGCACACGTCCTATGCGTGTTACAGCAAGGCAGAATGGTTTACAACCCTATTGAGGCTCTAGGAGGCTCAGAAATAGCCGTTTTGAATAGCGATTCGTCGCAAATAAATTCGGGTCGAAACAATTTTTGTCGGAAAATTCGGCGAATCAGTCGAATCGAATTTTTCAAAAGTTCGCTCATCTCTAATTATAGACATTGACACCTAATAAATATATATAATATATATATATATATATATATATAATTTTTTTTTTTTTTTTTTCTCGCACACTGGATTTAGAAGATAAAAATTAGAAACAAATATTCTGAACCAAACGATGTGCTAAAATACCCCCTACCAATCACCCCATTATAGACAGTGTGCAGAATTTCCCCCAAACACCATTGCAGACCCCACATTACAGGCAGTAAGCAGTATTCCACATAAGAGGTAGGAAGGAGCATCCCACATTACAGGCAGTGAGCGGTATCCCACATTACAGACAGTGAGGGGCATCCCAAATTACAGGTAATGTGCAGGTATCCCCAATACAGGCAGTGTGCAGACATCCCCAATACAGGAAGTGTGCAGGCATCCCCAATACAGGCAGTGTGCGGGCATCCCCATTACAGGCAGTTAGCAGGCATCCCCAATGCAGGCAGTGTGCAGGCATCCCCAGTATAGACTGTGCAGGCATCCCCAATACAGGCAGTGTGCTGGCATCCCCAATACAGTGTGCAGGCATCCCCAATATAGTTTGCAGGCATCCCCAATACAGTGTGCAGGCATCCCCAATACAGGCAGTGTGCTGGCATCCCCAATACAGTGCGCAGACATCCCCAATACAGTGTGCAGGCATCCCCAATACAGGCAGTGTGCTGGCATTCCCAATACAGTGTGCAGGCATCCCCAATACATTGTGCAGGCATCCCCAATACAGGCAGTGTGCTGGCATTCCCAATACAGTGTGCAGGCATCCCCAATACAGTGTGCAGGCATCCCGAATGCAGTGTGCAGGCATCCCCAATATAGGCAGTGTGAAGGCATTCCCAACACAGGCAGCGTGCAGGCATCCCCAATACAGTGTGCAGGCATCCCCAATAAAGTGTGCAGGCATCCCCAATACAGGCAGTGTGCAGGCATCCCCAATACAGTGTGCAGGCATCCCCAATATAGTATGCAGGCATCCCCAATACAGGCAGTGTGCAGACATTCCCAATACAGGGGGTGTGCAGGCATCCCCAATATAGTGTGCAGGCATCCACAATACAGTGTGCTGTCATTCCCAATAAAGGCAGTGTGCAGTCATCCCCAATACAGTGTGCAGGCATCCCCAATACAGTGTGCAGGCATCCCCAATACAGTTTGCAGACATCCCCAATACAGTGCAGGCATCCCCAATATAGTGTGCCTGCATCCCCAATAGTGTGCAAGCATCCCCAATAGTGTGCAGGCATCCCCATTACAGTGTGCAGGCATCCCCAATACAGTGTGCAGGCGTCCCCAATATAATGTGTAGGCATCCCCAATATAGTGTGCAGGCATCCCCAATATAGTGTGCAGGCATCCCCAATACAGTGTGCAGGCATCCCCAATATAGTGTGCAGGCATCCCCAATACAGTGTGCAGGCATCCGCAATACAGTGTGCAGGCATCCCCAATACAGTGTGCAGGCATCCCCAATACAGTGTGCGGGAATCCCCAATACAGTGTGCAGGTATCCCCAATACAGTGTGCAGGCATTCCCAATAGTGTTCAGGATTCCCCAATATAGTGTGCAGGTATCCCTAATACAGTGTGCAGGTATGCCCAATACAGTGTGCGGGCATCCCCAATAGTGTGCAGGCATCCCCAATACAGTGTGCAGGCATCCCCAATAGTGTGCAGGCATCCCCAATACAGTGCAGGCATCCCCAATATAGTGTGTAGGCACCCCCAATACAGTGCAGGCATCCCCAATATAGTGTGCAGGCATCTCCAATATAGACTGTGCAGGCATCCCCAATATAGACTGTGCAGGCATCCCCAATACAGTGTGCGGGTATCCCCAATACAGTGTGCAGGTATCCCCAATACAGTATGTAGGCATCCCCAATACAGTGCAGGCATCCCCAATATAGTGTGCAGGCATCCCCAATATAGACTGTGCAGGCATCCCCAATATATACTGTGCAGGCATCCCCAATACAGTGTGCAGGTATCCCCAATACAGTGTGCAGGCATCCCCAATAGTGTGCAGGCATCCCCAATACAGTGTGCAGGCTTCCTCACTAGTATGCAGGCATCCCCAATAGTGTGCAGGCATCCCCATTACAGTGTGCAGGCATCCCCAATAGTGTGCAGGCATCCCCAATACAGTGTGCAGGCATCCCCAATAGTGCTGAAAAAATCGCTGGAAGGTCAGCACTCCATAAAATATAACATTTATTGGGATCCTCTAAAAAGCATATAATCCGATACAGCATTAAAACGTTACGGTCCTTAATCATAGATAAATAGCATGTAAACAAAGGACATATTTATGCAAAAAGTGTAAAAACAGACTTACACCCAGGCGGCCGCGTCATGGACCACTTCCGGGTGCCGTCAGAGTGACGTAAGCGGCGGCGACGGCGGCGCCCCAGCCAATAGCAAATCGAAACTAGGAAAAATCAGGGGTGGGCAAAAGTCCTCACCCATTGGCCAGGTCGAAGGCCAGGCTGGGGCGTCAGCATGGCAACAGCGGAGACGCCATGCTGGGGAATGTAAACACTTGGTGCGGCATCTCAGCCGATGACAGCAGCTCGCCAGCTGGGAGCAAGGAAAACACTCACCGGAGGGGACAGATCAGTCCTCAATGAAACCCGGCGGTGGACCAGCTGGGGCGCCGCTAGATAGCGGCGGAGACGCCACCCCGAGAAGGCACCACTAGAAAGGAAGTGGCGAGGAGGCCAGCACTTACCATGGGGGAAAAAACGGAAAAAGCAAAAAGACATTGATCATGCGCGGAGATCATTCAGGCAATATAAAGCAATATGACATCGAGAATAAAAACAGATGTGTACAAATATCATACAATGATAACCGCAATGTATATAGATGTGATACAATGATGATCAAAAACTGGCAATCGCCAACATTAGACAAGGAGAAAGAAATAAATGGCACTAAGATCATGAGGCCCCTTAAAAAGCTTGTAAAACTACTATATAGAACAGATGGCAGACAAATGGTCAGACCCGTGATGTAAGTTAAAGCAAGGACCAGCCCCTCAATATATCTTAAGACGCAAATATATATCACAACATAGCATATGAATAGATGCCAGTATAGGAAATGTGAGTGGCCAGAATGTCAAGTCGACACACATGATGTATTGTATAAAAGCATAGCATATGTATCAAAACATGTAAAAAAGCCAAACAAAACAAGACCAGAAAAAAGGGGGGCTCCCACTAATACATAAATGGAGTAATGTGCATAAAATTGGCATCAATAAAAAATCCAATAGCGGAGGCCCACTAAGAAGTCCATCTATATGGAAAAAAGCAGAAGAAAAAAGGGAGAAATAAATAGATGTAAAAATAATTTACCTATCAATAATAAAGGATATGTCTCATTTATGGTTTCGACCCCCAGGGTATCTGGTACGGAGTGTAAAAATCCAGTACGCTTCCCTATACAGAAGTTTCCTAAAGATATCGCCACCCCTCAGTCCAGTCGTGACCCTTTCAATGGCACCAATCTGAAACGAAGGAGGTAAACTCCAATGGCAATCATTATGGAGGCGTGCCACATTAGAGTTCTTAGTCAAATCGTGGCGCCGAATGCCATAGAGATGCTCATTGATTCTAATCTTCAATTTACGCCTTGTGCACCCCACATATTGTTTAAAACAATATTGGCACGTTATCAAGTATATAACGGAGGACAAATTACAAGATTTGATTCTGTACACGATGCCCGTATTAGTAGATGTAATTGTACGGCTCTTATGAACAAACTTACCGAGGCCGCATCTGTTACCTCCACAGAGAAAGAACCCTGTGGTGCTGAGCCACGTACTGCTGGTTGTCGATGTCGTTTGAAAATAACTAGGTGATAAGGAATTACCCAGATTGGGCGATTTGCGGCTTACTATAGGTATGCCACCCTCTATCTCCTTAGACAGTGCTGGATCCGCTCTTAAAATTGGTAAGTTACTCCTGATAATATGAGCGATTTGTTTAAATTCTAGGGAATAAGGGGTACTGAAAGTAACTCGGGTCAAATGGTCTAAAATCTTTCTTTTGGAACCTTTATTAAGAATACTATCGCGATTCTTGGCGAGGGCAATATCTTTAGCTCTCCAGAGAATCCACATGGGACAGCCTCTATCCCCAAGGCATGATTCAATTTGTTCTGCCTCACGTTAAAAAGAAATGACTTGCGAGCAATTGCGTCTGCTTCTAATCATTTCGCCCACAGGTATGGCTTTAATAGTGTGGGGGGGGGTTGGCAGCTGGAGGCTTGCAGAATATTGTTTACTGCCGTGGGCTTACGGAATGTAGAAGTTAACAGGGAATTGGACTGGGGATCAGCCATAATCCTAAGGTCCAAAAAATCAATAACAACCGGGTCAAACTGGGAGGTAAACTCAAGATTGAGCCGGTTATCATTACAATGATCCCAAAAACGTTTTAGGTCAGACTCCGTACCTGTCCAGATCAAAAAGATCATCAATATAATGCAAGTAAATTACCACTTGGGAGTGCCAGGGATTAGATTGGCCGTACACAAATTGATGCTCCCACCCCATATATAGGTTGGCCAGGGATGGGGAAAATGGGGCCCCCCTCAATTGCAAGTAGAATTGGGTGTCAAATGTGAAATAATTATGACCCAGTAGGAGTCAAATGTGTGAAATGTGAAATAATTATGACCCAGTAGGTATTCCGTGTTCCAAATGGTGGAAGGACTTAAACTTAAAACTTATCAGGAGAGACTTAAAGAACTTAATTTGTACAGTATGGAGGAAAGAAGGGAGAGGGGGGACATGATTGAGACCTTTAAATTTGTGAAAGGATTGAATAAGGTTCAGGAGGGAAGTGTTTTTAAGAAGAAGCTTAATGATAGAACAAGGGGGCACAACCTGAAGCTAGTCGGGGGGAAGATCAGGAGCAATGTTAGAAAATATTATTTTACAAAAAGAGTAGTAGATTCTTGGAACAAACTTCCAGCAGAGGTAGTTGAAAAATCAACAGTCACTGAATTTAAACATGCCTGGGATAAGCACACATCTATCCTAAGATAAAGAGTACATACAGTATACACATAAGGGCAGACTAGATGGACCGTATGGTCTCCTTCTGCCGTCAACCTTCTATGTTTCTATGTATGTTTCTATGTTTCATTCTCCAGACTCGGTTGCCCCCAGGACTTACTGGCGCAAAGATTGCTGACTTATGGTGAAGACAGGTGAACTGCGGGTTATCCCAAATCAGGAGTTCGAACGGGAAGAGTCCAAAACGTCAAAATCCAAAGGGTTAGGCAGAGAATGGTAAAGACAAGCAGGGATCAAAGACGGGAGGTCACAGGGCACTGTATCCAGGGGGTTTGGCAGAGAATAGTCGAGACAGGCAAGGGGTAAGGCAGAGACAAGGTCAGACAGGCAGAAGGTCGGTGCGGGCAGCGGACAGGAGTGGTCAAAGACGGAGCCGGATCAAAACACACTAAACGCAATTCCAACAGCACACCCAGGCTAGTAATGGCTATAACGGGAACTGATGGTCAGGGCAAGGAGACTTTTAAAAGGGGACTGGCCAATGGGAAAAGGGGAAATGTCTGATTGGTGCAAACTTGGAACATGCTCCTGATAGGAGGGCCCCAGGGACTGGACCGCCCTGACCAGCCAGGCTGTCCAGTCCCTGGGCTAATCAAAAGCTGATGATACTGGACCAACTTGCCCCCCGGCGAAGCACGAGTCTGCCTGCCGGGCGCAGGACGCGCTGGCCGACGCAGCAGAGCTGCTGCCGGGGACCCCAGCCGCCGCCGCCGAGCAGGGGGCAGAAACCAGAGCCCCAGCAAGGGGAAGCGACAGCGAGGCGGCCACCCTGCACGACCGCCGGAGGACTGAGGCCGGCCGTGAACGGGCGGAGGCACCAGGTAAGACTCTTACACTGGTGGGGAACTTTTTGATTCTCAATCCACGGGGGATCATGCGGTCATCAATGTATTTGGATAAATTCGACATATCCCACCAAATGTGTGTCTCCTTGTTAAGTAAGTCTCCATGCAATTTGAACAAGGAGTGTAGGTCCGCTTTAGGGACAACATCATCTTCTTTCTCCGTCAGCCTTTGTGAAAAAGTGTGAGTCTTTTGCATTTGTCCGTAACCATAAAGCATCCCCGCAGATTGAGAATCAAAAACTGGAGTCCAAGAAATCCGCATTGGATTTTAATTTTCTTTACAGAAGAATGCTGGAGCTACAAGAGAAGTTGGAAACTACTGTCATCGCATCCAAAAATCGACCGTAGGAAACGTTATCCACGTTCCATCTTAAAGGGTCCGGCTAAACCTAAAGGTGTGACTTTTTTTACGTCAGACTCTGACTCGGATTCGTCCGAACCTCCAAATTACCATCATTCTCTCCCACCAAGTCGCCAATACAGAAATACAATACAGTTCTGCCATGAGAAACACTTATCGCCATGTAAACCAAAATTATGATTTTTTAGGCGAGCAGAGACACTCGGCACGCATGGTGACTCGGTCACGAGTAAGAAACCATGCAGAAGAGGAGGATGGAAACATAATAGAGCCGTCAAGACAAAACCCATGATGGGGACGTCATTGAATGCAAACAATTGGCTTGATGCAGAGCCTCCCCGTTCAGCTATCCCGTGCGTTTTCCCGTTGGTTTTGGGCTTTGATCGGGTCAGGAAAGGGTGCTACGTTGATTTTAGTGTGCGTTTATGCGCTCAGGTGTGCACTCAGCCGCCTTTCCGATTGTCGCCTCGCACAAGGCTGTTTCCCGGCAAAACGGACGCCTCGCTCATTGTTCCGTTTTTTTCAGTGATGCAGAGCCTTGTTTTCCGATTGAAATCAGCCTAATGAAACGGGGCCGCCGAGCCTTCACTTACGGCAAGTCAGAGCAGCCGTATTTGCACTCGGGCAATAATATGCAGTCCTCTGTTGGAGCACATCAGCCGGGCCAGCTCCGCGGTCTTGTCCTGCTGAGTATGGCAGAAACCAGGCTGCACCTATTTGAGCTCACCCGCCTTACTGGGTATGTGTATGAAACTTGTATTGTTTGCCCACCCTGTCTGACTTTGTTTTTTCCCTTAACACACTATTTGGTAATTTTTTGGTTAGTATATTTTTAGCCTAATTTTTTTACTTTAAATGGGTTAAGTGATAGAACCCTATTGCGTCATGTTCTTGCCCTCTTATGTAAGTAGTATTCCCCAGACTTTTTTAATGAGTGTACAGGTTGGATGTGCATGTATGCTCATTACAAATGTCCTTTCCTCCAACCCTACCCCGCTCACCTATTTGTCCCTCTTTTCTATTGTTGCAATGCACACCTTTTTTATTTTTATTTTGTTTGTTTTTTTTTGTTTTGTTTTTGGGCAGGAGACTCTGGCTATCCTTTGCTCCCCTGGTTGCTGACCCCAATCCTGCACCCATCTTCACAGGCAGAGGAGCCCTACAATACTGCCCCCAGGAGGACTCGCTCTGTGGTGGAGCGAGCCTTTGGTCTCTTGAAGATGAGGTTCCGTTGTCTTGATTAGACTGGTGGGGCACTACAATATACGCCTGCAAAGGTCATTAAACTAATCATGGCTTGTTCCGCTTTAAGAGAGGGAGTCTGCCATTTCTGAGTAAAGTCTCATTAAAAAGGGTTTCACACAGTGGGGCATCCCGATCTGGGATTTCCAGGGGGAAGACCAGTGGCCGCTCTGGGTTTTGTTCTGCTTTATGTGAGGGAACCTGTGTTACTTTAATAATAATGTAAAGGAGGTGGGTTATTCCATCCTAACCTGATTTGGTCATGATGTTTTAAAGCAGGCCAAAGCCCATGTAACCCAGCCCTTTGGAGTGTGAAGAAATCCAGGGCTGGGTTACAGGCATCATGTCTCTGGGGCATTCCAATTTGGGATGTCCTGCACGTCACTGCGGGGGAACGTCAGAGCTATACCAGGAGCTATGCCATCTTTACACAGGAGCAGGACGACATCATCATGGATGTGAGTTTAGGTGCGCGCACACATTCCTTATAATAAAAAAAAAAAAAAAGCGCAAGAATAGTCTGAAACAACTTAGTTTGTCACGTTAAATACAAGTCCACCTTAGTTTAACCCATGTACGCAGCTACAAACTAGGCTACATGCAGATAGAAGAACTAGGGCAATGTGAGGCAGCAAAAGGGTAATAAAGTGACTTTAGTTAGGCCAGGAAACTTGTTAATGTATTTTGTGGATTAATGGTGGGTCCTTGTATCTTTTTTTTACAGATGATGCTGCGGAATCGTTTTTTAAGAGTTTGGGCTTTTCATTAAATCACGCTGAAGGTCCGGTTTAAAAAGGGCCCCAATAAAACAACGCCCAACCAAACCATAATGCTAAACTAAGGTTTTTTTTCATTCACAGATCAAAGAAAAAACACAGCCACAAAACCCCGAGGCCTAATTTTTAACATGTTTAATTCAAATTTAAATAGTTTTTTACTTTTGTTTTATCAAAAAAATAATCTCAAAACCACAAAACCAAAAAAAAAAGTTTGATTAAAAAAAACATAAACAGATTTTGTGAGTTGTCTTTCCTGCAAATGTACAATCACACAACATCATCACACATTTACATGACACAAAAGGTTTAGATATGGGACAAAAAATCAGAAAAACTCACAACCAATTACGGTAAACATTAAAGGCAAGGAAGAAGGAACACCAAAGAGATTAAGGTATGCATTAATGGCAAGGAAGAAGGTACACCCAAAAATAAATTTGACAATATATATATGTGTCAAATTGGCAGTTGGTGCCATATGCATATTCAAATAGAGGTTTAGGGATGTGCGCTTGCGTGTAGCCAGATTGGCAACTGAAGAGCCATGGAGATGTAAGTATACTTGGAAAAATCACCAAAATGGAAGGTCAAATACGACGGAAACCAAGCAGGTACGTTCAAAAACCAAGGAAAAAGCAGGGAAAAACGGGCCGCCCGTGTGAACGGGAACGGAAGCCCTGATCAAATTGAAGGCACCCGAGAGAGCAAAAAAAACTTCCCGAGTAAAGACAAATTGACGGATCAGTTAGGGAGCCATTCCGACGGAGGGTCTGCATCACATTTGAGCCACGATTCAAACGGGAGCTCCGGACAATCTAAGCTCAGACCGGGGGAGGCTCTGCATCAGGCCCAATGTCCTGAATTTATCGGACTATACTTTATCGGCAGCAGAGATATCTTTACTTTCTAGGGCACTCTCATTTGTTCCGGACACACACTTTGACCCCTTTCGTACTATTTTGGACATTAACAGGTTTGTCAGGTCTCTCACATTGAAACGTCACTTTTTTTGTCCCACAGGTGAAGTGGAACAAGAGGTGAGCATAGATTGCCCTCCTTCTCAGGCGGTTCCATCTGTTCTGGGATCCCCGGGGCTGTCAACTTTCATGGAGAAATGTAGAACCGTTGATATAGAACAACTCCAATTGGAGTTAGGGCAAAAGTCTGCCTTTTCATGTGTGAGCATACCTAAACCCATAGTTATTTCTAACTCTGATTTTTATCCCATCAATTCCAGAGGCGAGGTTTTGGCCCTTTTTCAGGAGGCTGTCGAACGTGACCTTAACACTTTACAGTCCCATACCAACAAAATGGGACAACAGAACATGACGTCCCAGGAATTTGATGCTTTGATTACACTCAAAAACAAATTCACTAATTGTTATTAGACAAGCTGACAAAGGGGGTAAGGTTGTTGTTCTCAACAAGAGTACTTACAGGGATGAGGCCCTGAGACAGCTGCAGGATCTGAACACTTACAGATGCCTGAGCAATGACCCCACCAAATCATTTCAGAAGATTTTGTATGATTTAGTTGGTGAAGGGGCATCCCTAGGGGTCCTTTCAGATAAAATGGAAGAACATCTCAAGGTTGTGAATCCTGTGGTTCCTATTTTCCATCATCTTCCAAAGATCCACAAGTCCGATAATCCACCTAAGGGCAAACCTATTGTGGCGGGTATTGGGGGTCTCAATGAACCCATGGGTCAATGGCTAGACCACCTTTTACAGCCTTTAGTTGTCCAACTTCCCAGTTTTATCAGGGACACGGAACACTTTATTTACCTACTATCCAATATCCCCTGGGTCGATGGCTTCCTTTTATGCATCATGGACGTGACATCCCTGTATTCGTCTATACCACATGACTTGACAATCATAGCATTGGAATTTTACCTTGCCAATTACTCTGATTACGACCCTGACCTCTGCCAATACATTATTATGACCACAGAATACCTACTGGGTCATAATTATTTCACATTTGACTCCCAATTCTACTTTCAATTGAGGGGAGGCCTCTATGGGGGCACCATTTTCCCCATCCCTGGCCAACCTATATATGGGGTGGTGGGAGCATCAATTTGTGTACGGCCAATCTAATCCCTAGCGCTCCCAAGTGGTGACTTACTTGCGTTATATTGACAATCTTTTTTTGATCTGGAAAGGTACGTAGTCTGACCTAAAACATATTTGGGATCATTGTAATGATAACCGGCTCAATCTTGAGTTTACCTCCCAGTTTGACCCGGTTGTTATTGATTTTTTGGACCTTAGGATTATGGCTGATCCCCAGTCCAATTCCCTGTTAACTTCTACATTCCGTAAGCCCACAGCAGTAAACAATATTCTGCAAGCCTCCAGCTGCCACCCCCCCCACACTATTAAAGCCATACCTGTGGGCGAAATGATTAGAAGCAGACGCAATTGCTCGCAGTCGCAAGTAATTTCTTTTTTTACGTGAGGCAAAACAAATTGAATCATGCCTTGGGGATAGAGGCTATCCCATGTGGATGCTCTGGAGAGCTAAAGATATTGCCCTCGCCAAGAACCGCGATAGTATTCTTAATAAAGGTTCCAAAAGACAGATTTTAGACCATTCGACCCCGGTTACTTTCAGTACCCCTTATTCCCTAGAATTTAAACAAATCGCTCATATTATCAGGAGTAACTTACCAATTTTTAGAGCGGATCCAGCACTGTCTAAGGAGATAGAGGGTGGCATACGTATAGTAAGCCGCAAATCGCCCAATCTGGGTAATTCCTTATCACCTAGTTATTTTCAAACGACATCGACAACCAGCAGTACGTGGCTCAGCACCACAGGGTTCTTTCCCTGTGGAGGTAACAGATGCGGCCTCTGTAAGTTTGTTCATAAGAGCCGTACATTTACATCTACTAATACGGGCAAGGTGTACAGAATCAAATCTTTATTGAATTGTAATTTGTCCTCCGTTATATACTTGATAACGTGCCAATATTGTTTTAAACAATATGTGGGGTGCACGAAGCGTAAATTGAAGATTAGAATCAATGAGCATCTCTATGGCATTGGGCGCCACGATTTGACTAAGAACTCCAATGTGGCACGCCACTATAATGATTGCCATGGGAGTTTACCTCCTTCGTTTCAGATTGGTGCCATTGAAAGGGTCACGGCTGGACCGAGGGGTGGCGATATCTATAGGAAACTTCTGTATAGGGAAGCATACTGGATTTTTACACTCCAGATACCCTGGGGGTCTAAACCATAAATGGGACATATTCTTTATTATTGATAGGTAAATTATTTTTACATCTATTTATTTATTTATTTCTCCCTTTTTTCTTCTGCTTCTTTCCATATAGATGGACTACTTAGTGGGCCTCCGCTATTGGATTTTTTATTGATGCCAATTTTATGCACATTACTCGTTACATTTATGTATTAGTGGGAGCCCCCCTTTTTTCTGGTCTTGTTTTGTTTGGCTTTTTTACATATTTTGATACATATGCTATGCTTTTATACAATACATCATGTGTGTCGACTTGACATTCTGGCCACTCACATTTCCTATACTGGCATCTATTCATATGCTATGTTGTGATATATATTTGCATCTTAAGATATATTGAGGGGCTGGTCCTTGCTTTAACTTACATCACGGGGCTGACCATTTGTCTGCCATCTGTTCTATATAGTAGTTTTACAAGCTTTTTAAGGGGCCTCATGATCTTAGTGCCATTTATTTCTTTCTCCTTGTCTAATGTTGGCAATGTTTTGATCATCATTGTATCACATCTATATATATTGTGGTTATCATTGTATGATATTTGTACACATATTTTTTTATTCTCAATGTCATATTGCTTTATATTGCCTGAATGATCTCCGTGCATGATCAATGTCTTTTTGCTTTGTCCTTTTTTTCCCCCATGGTAAGTGCTGGCCTCCTCTCCACTTCCTTTCTAGTGGTGCCTTCTCGGGGTGGCATCTCCACCGCTGTCTAGTGGCGCCCCAGCTGGTCCACCGCTGGGTTTCATCGAGGACTGATCTGTTCCCTCCGGTGAGTGTTTTCTTTGCACCCAGCTGGCGCGCTGCTGTCATCGGCTGAGACGCCGCACCGAGTGTTTACATTCCCCGGGGTGGCGTGTCCGCCATTGCCATGCCAACTCCCCAGCCTGGCCTTCGACCTGGCCAATGGGTGAGGACTTTTGCCCACCCCTGATTAGTCCCAGTTCCGATTTGCTATTGGCTGGGGCGCCGCCGGCGCTTACGTCACTCTGACGGCACCCGGAAGTGGTCCACGACGCGGCCACCTGGGGGTAAGTCTGTTTTTACACTTTTTGTATAAATATGTCCTTGGTTTACATGCTATTTATCTATGATTAAGGACCGTAACGGCGTCTGAAATGCGTTAGACCGCTGCTTGGGTTGTTGATCTTCATCTTTTAATGCTGTATCGGATGATATGCTTTTTAGAGGATTCCAATAAATGTTATATTTTATGTAGTTGTAGACCATACTCAGCCCTTAATCATGACATGAGGGCTGAGTCTGTGCCCGAAACGCGTTGGCATCCAAGCTGCTCCCTAATGCTTTATCTTGACTTGTATTCGTGGATGGAATGCTTTTAAAGAATTTTTGTATGGAATAAATGTGGATATTACATCCTTTTAAAGCGGATTAAGGCTGGTGTACTAATTGGTCTACAGATGCATGTGAGCTGAGCGCTCATGGCCGGGCCTTTTTCTGTGTCTTTCACAACCAAGGATTTCTGATGCTAACAGGCGGGGCTGATCATCTCCGTTTTTATATTTTATGGAGTGCTGACCTTCCAGCAATTTTTTCGGTGCTTAAGGGGTGTGGGATACCCTGGTCTTTGCACCCACCGAAATTTTTTGACCATCTGTGTGCACCCATTTTCTACTATTTGCCTGCATCCCCAATAGTGTGCAGGCATCCCCAATTCAGTGTGCGGGCATCCCCAATACAGTGTGCAGGCATCCCCAATAGTGTGCAGGCATCCCCAATAGTGTGCAGGCATCCCCAATAGTATGCCGGCATCCCCAATAGTGTGCAGGCATCCCCAATACAGTGTGCAGGCATCCCCAATACAGTGTGCAGGCATCCCCAATAGTGTGCAGGCATCCCCAAACTGTGCAGCATTTAAACAAAATGGGCCCGCTGTGAACTTGCGGCTGACTGCCACTTCCCGCCGCCGCTCCCCACCGCCACTGCAAGAGTGTAAGAGACTAGATTGACGAAAATGTCTCCTTCTGCCATCAACCTTCTATCTTTCTATGTTTCTATGTTCAAACATAAAAAACAGTAGTTAAAGCGGTCCTTCACTCTGAATAAGAGCACATCTTATATGTTTCCCACACCCTGTACATACAGATTGCGCACATTAAAAATCATCCTACCTGCATCTACTGCATGTTATGAGCCTTTAAACATCCAAGATGGCAGCTCATGGAACATCAGGCAGCCTGCAAACAGGAAGTGCCTTCTGACTTTGCTGCTCTGCATTCTGGGATTGCTGACCTTTTCCTGACCCCAGCTCTGCTCTGTCTGAGCAAAGCACAGCTATAACTCACACCCCTGCACTTTATCCCGCTTTCCTCTTCTCAGTAAGTATGATGCTTTTGAGTCAAGATGGCGGCGCCCGTATCCTACAGTCTTTAACAGATTTGCAGCCCGGTGGGTGAAAGTATAATAAGTAAGTGATTAAAAACTTAAAATATATTAATTTTAGATGCTGGGGAATCATTTTTTAAGGGTTTGAGCTTTTCAATAAATCATGGTGAAGGTCCACTTTAAGAAACAAATAAAAATTGTGCATACTTTAAGTAAATATGCAAATAAGTTTAAAAGATATATATATATATATATATATATATATATATATATATATTACATTCGGGCAAATGTAAAAAAAAAACGTACATTCCGTTGATCCCCCAGCAGCCTTGGTAGTCGCTGCTGCCTGCCTCCTCCTTCATCTGGTTCCGGCCCCTGGGTGGGGCGTGGCCTGTGACGCTGACTTGCAGCTGACTGCCGCTTCCATGGCCGCAGCTCCCTCCTACAGAGGTGGTGGAGAGAGGCGGGGAGCGGCAGTTAGCCGCAAGTTCACAGTGAGCTGATATCGGCCCGGGTGGGCATGGCCTGTGTCTCCTACCAGCGTCACACCACGATACACAGGCCACGCCCACCCCGGGACGATATCAGCTCACTGTGCTCACTGTAAACTTGCAGCTGACTGCCACTCCCTGCCGCTCTTCACCGCCTCTGTAGGAGGCGGCAGGGAGCTGCGACCATGTAAGCGACAGTCAGCCTCAAGTTCACAGCGAGCCGGTTCCAGCTTCTGGGTAGGCGTGGCCTTTGATGCCTGTCAGCATCACAGGCCACGCCCTACCCAGGGACCGGAACCAGATGAAGGAGGAGGCAGGCAGCGGCGACTACCAAGGCTGCGGGGGATCCACGTAATGTAAGTTTTTTTTTTACATTCGCCCGTTAAGACGCATGGACATTTTTCCCCCACTTTTGGGGAAAAGTAAGTGCGCCTTATAAGGCGAGAAATATGATATATATATATATATATATATATATATATATATCTTTTAAACTTATTTGCATATTTACTTAAAGTATGCACAATTTTTATTTGTTTGTTAACTGCTGTTTTTTGCGTTTGAACATAGAAATATAGAAAGATAGAAGGTTGTTGGCAGAAGGAGACATTTTCATCAATCTAGTCTGCCCTTATATGTGGGTGTTCTCTTTATCTTAGGATAGATGTATGCTTATCCCAGACATGCTTAAATTCATTTTTTGACGATTTTTCAACTACCTCTGCTGAAAGTTTGGTCCAAGCATCTACTACTCTTTCTGTAAAACAATATTTTCTAGTATTGCTCCTGATCTTCACTCCGACTAGCTTCAGGTTGTGCCCCCTTATTCCATTATTAAGTTTCTTCTTAAAGTGGACCTTCACTCTGAATAAGAGTCTATCTTATATGTTTCCCACACCCTGGACATACAGATTGTCCACATTAAAAATCATCCTACCTGCATATACTGCATGTTATGAGCCTTTAAACATCCAACATGGCGGCTCATGGAAGCCGCCATCTTATCAGGCAGCCTGCAAACAGGAAGTGCCTCCTTACTGTGCTGCTCTGCATTCTGGGACTGCTGACCTTTACCTGACCCCAGCTCTGCTCTGTCTGAGCAAAGCACAGCTATAACCCGCCGCCCCTGTACCTTATCCCACTCTCTTCTCCTCAGTAAGTGTGATGCTTCTGAGTCAAGATGGCGGCGCCCGTATCCTAAATTCCTGAACAGAGTTGCAGCCCAGTGGGGGAAAGAATAATAAGTTAGTGACTAAAAATGTTAAATATATTAATTTTAGATGCTGGGGAACCGTTTTTTAAGAGTTTGGGCTTTTCATTAAATCACGCTGAAGGTCCGGTTTAAAAACTCTTCCCTCCTGAACCTTATTCAATTCTTTCATATATTTAAAGATCTCAATCCTGTGCCCTCTCTCCCTTCTTTCCTCTAGACGGTACAAATGAAGTTCTTTAAGTCTCTCCTGACATGTTTTAAGTTTAAGTCCTTCAACCATTTTTTGTTGCTGGCCTTTGCACTCGTTCTATTTAAATAATGTATTTTTGCAGGTAAGGTCTCCAGAACTGCCCACAGTATTATATATGTGGCCTCACCTGGGCTCTATACAGCGGCATCACAGCCACCCTCTTTCTATTGGTGATGCCTTGAGCTATGCAGCCAAGCATCCTGCTCGTTTTTGCTACTGCCTGGCTACACTGTCCACTTATCTTGTAGCTATCACTGATCAGTATTCCTAAATCTCTCTCCTTCGAAGTCCTGGTTAACACAGTGCTATCCATACGGTACTCCGAGCAATGAATCCTTCTACCCAAGTGCATTGTTTTACATTTATAGACATTAAACTCCAGTTTCCGCCGTTTTGACCATTTATCATGTAAGGCTAAGTCATTTTCCATGTTGCATACACCTTCAGGAATATCTATGCTATTACTCACCTTTGTATCATCAGCAAACAGGCAAATTTTACCTGCCAAACCTCCTCCTATGTCACTTACAAACATATTAAAAAGAATGGGGCCCAGGACAGAGCCTAGTGGTACACCACTTGTAACTTGTCTTTGTTCAGATTGCACGCCGCCTGTGCCCCAGGGGTAACCCGATTTAGAATGCCCCACTGTGTGGAACACCCCAGACCGTCAGTAACAACTTTCTAGTCCTTTCCGGTGCATGCCTAGGCTCTCGTCCAATCAGAGCTGTTTGCCATGCCTATGTCATTTGGCAAACAGCTCTGATAGTCTGCAATGGGAACACAAGGGGGCACAACCCCAGCAGTGCGTGTACTCCTGTCCCAGCCTATCTGAATGCCATTGCACAATGTCAATGTTAGCCATTTGCTGACCTTTTAAATTTCAGGGCCACACAGGGTTTCGTGAGAATAATTTGATGAAATATCATGTAAAAAAGTCTTAAATGTTAATTAATGACGTATCATTTTCTTTCCTGTTTAAACCTGTCAGAGATTCCATTAAGCTTTTTGAAAAAAAAGCTATATTTTTACACCTATTAGATGAACAAACAGTATAAATGTATTTTAACTTGGTTTTAGTAGTTGTAAATGTGTAAATAAAATGTGTTTTGTTCCATACACCTAAAATCATTTTACAAGGTACAGTGTAGATTTTCTGGTGGGATTATCTTATACCTGGCAGTCTAGAAGTAACAAATAGAAATAACCCAAGGCCCTAGGTGTCTTTATGCATATGTGATCCCACACTCTTGAATTACTTTAAAGCAGCCTCAGCCCACTGCTGGAAGAGGTTAGTATTCATGGTCCAGGCACAAGCAGTGGTCCTGCTTTAAGTCACTGTATTTTATGTAGGGACTTTACTGTACTTTTGCAATATTCTTTTAAAAGGGCATTCTTTGCATATGTTCTGTTACTATAGTACAATGACGTTTGCATTATTTTGTGTAAAGTTTTACTACGGTTTACTACTTCATCAGGCAGATAGCTTAACATGTCAAAATATAAACTCCAAAATCATCTGAGAAACTAACTCTTTGAAGTTTTTCGACTATCTGTCAAATTAATTATCAATTTAAACATGTTTCAAAGGAAATGCTGTTTATCTTGTTTAACAACATTTCCAGGTCTGATAGAGAAGATTAAGGATATGTCAACATCCTGATGTCCTTGAAACACAAACAACTTATTAGAGTTATTTTAGACTGTTGCCTTTTTAGTATTTCGCTATGCTATGAGTAGTTGTAAAAACATAAAGATAGTTGTCAACAATGTGTCTCCTTAGGAGCCACAGCTATTTTTTGTATTAAAAAAATGCTATTCTATTGTGTTTTGTATAATACATCTGCTGCATCATTGTGAATTATCCATACTCTAATCCCTGTGTATGGTCAGTTGTGCAATACCATATATACTGCAGCTCTGCATGTTAAAGGGACAGTCAATGAAATGGCAATGATAAGGCAGCAAGCAGTTCATTATAAGCCTTTCCTGCAGACCTCTGGAGATGCTGAGGCAGCTCTTCAAAGTTTTTCCATCCTTTAAATTAACTACGTCCACAACACCGCACAAATGTGGTTGCATGGATGCCCCAGTTCATGATCACCCTCATTGTAAGCAAAACCTGACAAATTACAGTGGCCATGCTGACGGATCTGGCCACGGCAGGGCACAGTGCAACTTATGGTGACACACCTAGTAATCACAGTGAAGTCAGCGGTTTCACTTAGAAAATATATTGTATTTTGTTAATACCAGATTTTAAAGCGCTTTTACATGGTCTATTTTACACTGCTCCTGGGGCGACAACACTGTGTGCCTGGACAAATGCATTAAGAGACATAACTATGTAAAAGCCATACTGTAATAGCTAAAGGTGATCCATGGTGCGGGCCCTGCCCCTTGCAATCACTGAGTATTATTCCAAAGCAGCAACTGAACTTTTAAAGCAGACATTCTCACCAAAGATTCTGCTTTAACATTTTGAGCACAATCTCTAAATAGCATTGGCAATACATGCAGTTATTTTGGACTGAGACGTGAACTCCAGTGTGACTAACAATGGATGATAACGTTCTACATGCACATTGTAGGAATAAATACAGATATGGAGGAATAATAGATCCACAACTACAGCTTTCTGAGATCGTAAATTGAGTACACTGGTGGTCCACTCTGATCCAAGAGTAGACAAACAGGGAGATCGATCTCCGATCTCGGTAAGTTGTAGTTCAGCAGGTCTCGACATTGTCCAGTTTTTACACTTGTCTCTCTGCAAGAGTGAATAACGCTTGGATATACATTGTGCAGCTGAGTAGCCAGACAACACTACTGTCCACCAGGGTAAAAAAAACAACTATTTTTATTAGTATCAAAATACAAAATGCAAAAAAACTCAATGAAAATCACTACAATGGCCTGATTTAAAAAATATGCTAAAAACAAATACACACAAAGATCATAAAGTGCTGCCTATATGATAGATGCAATAATATAAAGCAATGTGAGACTGATGGACCCCCGGACAATAGGGGCAATAATATATAACCTATGTAAGTGGCAATAGCCACTTTTTAGTGACCAAAACACAGTCAGACCATCAGAACATCAGCAATCAAAATGCAGTAATCTTACATGAAGTGTGTCAACAGGCAGGCACCACCCTTGTGTCACAGCCTATGCTGCTTCATCAGAGGGCAGGTATATACTGCTGAATAGGCCAGCTTTACCCTATGTATTGCGCAGAGCCGCGTGATTGGTCATTGAGATCGAAAGTACTTTTGGTCCAGATTTTTGTCCCCGCAGGAGCTCTAGGCTCAAATACAATATGCCATACTGATTGGAGAATGCATGAGCACAAGCTTTGTGGCTAAGAGCCAGCACATCCACCCAGGGTGGGTCCTGTATACATGTCAATTTTATGTGTATTGGTGTCAAAGGGAGTCCATCATTAGCATTCACTCAAATGCTTAATTTATCATAAACAATTACAATTATACATGTATTTTATATATTGTATTTATATTCTGGTTAAATGCATTCAATGCAATAAGAACAGTCTCTGCATAGTTAGCTAGCTTATAGCAGTATGGTTTAATTAAAATAATTGCTGGACACGGGGGAGTACAATTAAGCAGCATAAAGATTTTCTTAGCTCTCACCAAGTCCTGAACAATCTGACTTCTATTCACATCTTCTGCTTTTTATAAAATCTGACCTCTTCACCTTTAACACAGGCTTACAAGTTATACCTTATGTTCACTTAGAAGGTGCACATTTCTCAGTAAAACAACTGGCTTTTTGTTTATGCTTCAAGAGACTGATAGGTTTCCTCATGCTCCTGGGGCTGACCTATTAAATGTTATTTTGACCTTCAGACCTGCTGCCACATTTAGTAGGGTACTCATTTAAATATGGAGTATTTGTCCTCTCAGATGGTGAGATGGTAGAGGTCTCCATAAGAGATGAACGTACCGATTCATATGAATCGGAATTCACTCTGAATTTTAGAGAAAGTTCCCTGTCGATTTGTGCCAATTCTCCCGTTGGTCAGGTCCAGCGGTGGGGGGTCAGTGGTGAGCACTGGCAGAAAATCTGGCTTCTGCCACTCCCCTCCTGCTGTGTGTATAGCCAAAGCCATAGTCCAAAACCTGGACTAGAGTCTAAAAGATTCTCGACAGGAAAACTTATGCACAGAGACACTTATTGTTCTCAATAGAAACCAACGTACACAGGCCATGCCCATCTCAGCTGGACCTGCTCATCATACGGACACCATTGAAAAGCGATGAGCAGTCACAGAAGGCAGGGATACTGGGAGTCAGTGGGAAAGTTTACAAAAGTGAACCATCCCTCAAAAATTTAGATGCATCATAATCATATGAGGTTGTTTTTCAGGAGTTGGCCTAGGTCTATTAGTTTCTGTAAAGGGAATTGCTTGTCACAGTCCATGTCCCTCCCCTCCACAGTGATGCTGAGACATGTGAAGGGGAGTTACCAGAAGCCTCAACTCTGGAGTATAAAAGCATGGGGATATCCCCTGACCACCAAATGTTGACTGTAACTGTCAATTTGACTGCTGATGCTGGGGGAGGACAAGACGTGCCGGTAATGTGTATATATGTATAGTTAAAGTCTGGGCAAACAGAAAAAAGAACATACCCACCTACAGTTCCGTGCAGCTAAATTGCACAATGCTGGTAGTGTGAATCTTACCAGCATCAGCAATCTCACCCCCACCATCACTGTTGTCCCTAGCCCTACATTACTCCCCTCACATCAGTAACAATTAGTGGCCATGCCTGCTCCATTCACCACAAAAGAGAGGGCGTGCCTCCCTGTGCTTTGTAGGACTATAGGGGAGTATGTGATATTTATTGCTTTAGTCCATACA
This sequence comes from Gastrophryne carolinensis, assembly GCA_027917425.1. Taxonomy (NCBI): domain Eukaryota; kingdom Metazoa; phylum Chordata; class Amphibia; order Anura; family Microhylidae; genus Gastrophryne; species Gastrophryne carolinensis. The sequence continues at coordinate 103,914,873 of CM051241.1, forward strand.
GTCCTTTTAATGTAGTTTATTCAAATAATCTTTTTACAGTGTGTTTTTTACATCAACTCTAGATGAACTGGTAAGAAGTTCAATAGAGCAGTTATAAGGGTCAGGGGATTGCATTCTGATATCCCTCCTCCTGGGCAATGCCAGTTTGCCTATTGGCACCCCTGGAGCAGCAACAGACCTGTGTTGAAAGCAAAGGGGGTGGTAAACTTGGGGTTGTTAAACTGACAAGGCTGGATGCCAACTATTCAGCCCTCATGCAAACCTCTATGCCTAGTGCACTGGGCTAATTGTCAAAAAGGCCACACTTTTTTATATTTAAATAAGTAAAAGACAAAAAGTGTTGACCTTAACTGCTAATACAATCATTGGAACATTTTATTCTTTCGTTCTCCTGCCCCACATAAAAGGAAAAGCTTGAAAAATGAACGTGCTACCTGTAGCACACCCCTACATTGTGGCCATGCAATTATTTTACAATGGGTTATTGCATCAAGCCACAAATCTGCATTACTCAGAATATTGCTGTTCAGGATAGAATTGTTTGAGCTATAGCTGTTTCCACCTCGGCACTCCTTGTTTTCAGGAATGCTCAGGAGGAGAGTGTTTACACAGCATGGGACTTAAACTACAATTTTAATTTAAGGGATTTACACTCAGCAGGAAATCTTCTACTGCTGCATTTATTATTATTCCCTTCCCAGCCAAACAGAATCACAAACTATCATTAGAATGTCCCCTCCCTTTTGTAAGCACTGCTCAATCAACTGTCCAAGAATGAGAAACTTTATTTGTGCTGAGGCTTCCTAAAATTTATGGGATCCTCTCTACGTTTCTACAATTGTTTACATAAAGTCTTTTGTGTAAATGTTTCACTTCTAGTGCCAGACATTTCCTAGTAATGAAAAGCAAACACATTTGGTCATCTCCCACTGGATTCGGGATGTACATTTGCTTTGACCGCATTTTCTTTGACTATGATCATACTGGGTTCATCAACTGTTCGAGTAAAAGATGATAAAGTAACACATATGTGGTCTAGAAGTTATAACAGGGAAGGAAGCCTACTTGAAGCTATGCTCTAATCTGGAAAGAATGCAGAATTCCTGCCAAAAACTCTGGCAAACCCTCCCCCTCCCCCCCCCCCCCCCCCCGATTTACTTGCGTTGATTTCTAAACTCATGCAATTCAAAACGTAATAGACCATGCACAGCACTGCACACATTGTTTTCCTTATTATTGAGGCGGCTAGAATGAAAGCTAGCTCAAGCTAGCAGCTAAACAGTAAGTTTGCATCAGAGCACACCTCCCCCCAAATATACACACACACACACACACACACATACTCTTTGGCTGGGATTCCCTGGCTGTTCTGGTCACACTGGTGAAATGGGCTGAGTGTTTTCTTGCAGATTTGACAGCCATGCTTTATGATACAATAATACACAATTATGGGCCTAGTTATTCTTTATATACTAATTGAAATGACATGAAAATTACACAATTCATTTTGTACAAAAACAGAGACAAATAATAATAAAAACAAATAATAAACACAATGCCTGGTTCACACAGACAATGACAGGGATCGCGTCAGGGGTCCTGCCGGGATCAGGCGGGGAAAGGGGTTCACACAGTGGGGTACCTTTTGGAAAAATGGTTAAACCGGACCTTCAGCGTGATTTAATGAAAAGCCCAAACTCTTGAAAAACGGTTCCCCAGAATCTAAAATTAGTATATTTTACGTTTTTAGTCACTAACTTATTATTCTTTCCCCCACTGGGCTGCAACTCTGTTCAGGAATTTAGGATATGGGCGCCGCCATCTTGACTCAGAAGCATCACACTTACTGAGGAGAGGAGAGTGGGATAAAGTACAGGGGAGCGGGTTATAGCTGTGCTTTGCTCAGAAAGAGCAGAGCTGGGGTCAGGTAACGGTCAGCCATCCCAGAATGCAGAGCAGCACAGTCAGGAGGCACTTCCTGTTTGCAGGCTGCCTGATAAGATGGCGGCTTCCATAAGCAGGGAAACATATAAGATAGACTCTTATTCAGAGTGAAGGTCCGCTTTAAGGCACCAAAGAAAATGCATGTGGCTGTCTATGCGTGCATGTATATAGAGATATATTGGTTTAACCTAGTTCAATATTATCTGGTACATTCAGAAGAGGATATGTTGGGTAACTGGCCGGTAACACATGCCCGAACCTGGATGTTTAGAGGTCTGGGCATGTGTAAGTGTGCTTCTGCTGCTAGATGTGAAAATGCACGCATGCACAGATCTGTTCCAAAAAAACAACTTTCATGTATGTACACACATCAGCACGACTGTGCTTCCGGATGTTCTGAAAATGACATGGCCATTACGTAGCCATGCATGGCTGTTGTGTTATTATGCATGCATGCCTTCCTGGCACATGCGCTATTCCAAATGCATGTGACCATTTATAAGGATGGACCTGGCAGTGACACGCCACTCTCTGATCAGCGTAACTTCCTGGATTTCCTGTTTCCTGCGTTCCTTGCTCATTGGATTGTTTCTTCAGTGTCTGACCTGGCTTCATTCTTCAACTTTAGATTATCCCTTGGACTGTCTTATGGCTTGACACTGGCTTGGACTTTGAATTTTCCTCTGTGCTACAGCCTATTGACCTTGGTCTGGACTTTATCCATAAATCTCAGCCGGTGACCCCTGACCCAACCTTGTGTCACTACTCTTTAGATGCATCCCTTTGGTACCTCACCCCACCATCCTTGGTGACTTCTAGCTTTCCGGGGGAACAACCCTGGTTGTTGTGTGGAACAGTCTGTCCGTTCTTGCACGGGGCTACAGTGAATAACAAACCTGCCAGAAGATTTCGATCCTTGTGTGTAGGTCACTTGCTGTGGGATAGGTGTACCCACACCTGGAGCTCCAGCTTGCCTCCTGACCATTGCTCTGACAGACAGCCTGACAGTATAGCTGTAAAGCCACTGCTTATTTGTAATTTCTTATGGAATTTCCCTTGCTTAAAATAAAATATAGCTTACCCCAATTTCAGCAACATGTCTGGAATGATGCTGAATTTCAAGGTTATCTGCTCCCAGCCCTCACTCAGCTGGTCTTTCTTTTGTAGATAATCCAGACTACCCTGCTAGTGTTGTGTATCCCAGTGCATTCTTCTGGCGGCCGCAGAAAGTCTTCTGTACCATGGTTTATTCTTTAATAAAAACTTACTGAATTGTGATATTGCTTAGAAATATTGGCATGCTTTGACCAAAGCCAAATTAAACACAGTCGAATATGGGCCTGCTACATCCCTCATCCACCAGGCATCCTTATTTGGAATCTCCATCCATTGGAAATTTGTAAAGTATGAAAAGCACCTCCAATCTTTGCAGTCCTTAGTCACACGGGTAGTCTATGCAGCTACTGACACAGGAATTTCAAGGCTAACAGCTAACTCACATCGAGCATGTAATGCACAGTTGACATTTCTAATTCTACTGTGTCCAAATGAGCCACCCCAATGCATTTGACTAAATACCCTAACGTTTTCTGTACGCAGATGAGCCTATTAATTCCTGTAGGGGTCATACCTGGGAACATATTCTTTTTTCTCTGGACCTAAATCTAGGATACCCTCCTGGGTTTTGGCCCACTTTACAGGGACATCCCCCCACGCATGCATGGACTCTAGTCCAATAGTCCATATATCACCACTTGTGGAGGTACGTATTTAAACAAGCAAAGCCAGCACTACAAAAATTCAGCACTACAAAATTCTGCTTCAGATGTCTGTATTGCAGACAGTAACTAACATTTTGAGGTTGCACAGAACCCTTTAATTGTTTGGTTTCTTTGCTTCATCCAATCAGAATAGGTTGTGGTCGATATTAACATTTGGCAATCTATTCTAAATAAATGGATTGCAATGGCACTGCCTGCACCCACCACCAGTCATTCAGATATGTATTGCTAGGAGTGCTGGGGATGTGTCCCCACAAGCACTGTGAGACTGTTTTCTTGGGGGATTATATGGCAAAAGCAGGTCCATTACTAGCCCCATGCAATAGGTGCAGCCGCAGAGGGCAGTGCAAAATCCCTGCTGCAAGGGGCATGGGCGGGAGCCTGGGGGGCCAAAAGCGCCCTGCTTACAGCTGAGCACCGATGCACCCTTCCTGTCAGATGTGAGCCTTGACTGACACAAGCCCTAGCAACTCAGTGCTGCAGGGGGTACAGAAAGGTGGCCACTAGATATGAGTGAACCCTAACCACAAATTTTGGGTTTGTACTGAACTTTGCAAGGTTGGGTTCCCAAACTTGAACACGGACTTCAACCAGCAGTTCGTGTTCACATTGGGGGTCCGGCCCAAACATGAGAAAAGTTGGCAGCCCATCAACCAGCTTCACCTAAGATTGTAGCAACAGGAAGCTGCTGTAGCCTGATCCACTTCTGTCAGTGCAGCAGAGTGGCGGCAGCAGTGGCGACTTTTGAAACTGGCCCCAGTCGTGGCTACAAAGACATTGCTGCCACTCCCATCCTTTTCCTCTGCTGAGATAATTGACAATCTTACTGGATCCAAGCAGATGAGGCCAAAAACAGCCCTGCTTCCACTGTGGAAGCTTATTTTTTATTTACCTACCTCATTGGGCAACGCTGCTGGGCAGGGGTTGGGTATAGGGTTGGGTTTTTTTCAGTAAGCACTGGATGGTCACTTAATGTGGGCCATTGGCCCTTACCAGCCCCCCACTGCTCATCTTTTGCCATCTCACCGCTGCCCACAACCTAATTCTGCTCATCTTTTATTTTCTGAACATAAGGTCATTGTATGCTTGCACATACATAAGTTTTCCTCTGCATTTAACCCATTTGTGTAGTGAGGTTGTCCTACAGGGGCTGTGCCCGGCATGCTGGAGCCCAAAGAGGAGGCAGCAAGACCAGCGGGAGAAGGACCAGAGGAAGCTGGCTGTAGAGGCAGCAGTAGACATCAGAAATTAAGATATGGAGGTACCAGCAGGGACCGGTGGTACTGAGTACCGAACTGCCACACAATGAAGGGCAGGTATAGGGCAATACATGCACTATACCTGCAAATCGATCTGGTAGAACCGGAATTTGATCCGATTCTAGGCAGAAATCGGTTTGTCTTGAATTCAAATTTCGTGCTGATTGATTTTTACCAGAAATACCCCAAAACTAAAAAAGCAAAAAACACCTGACTGCCTTCCTCTTTCCAACGTCATCACCCCACCAAAGGCCAAAGGCTAAAGAAGGGAAACCTCTTTCTCCCTGTGTGTAAATTGGTGGTAGGAGGACTCTGGACAGCACTGGACATTAAAAAATGGACAGCACCCGGGCAAGAAAGAAAAGGAGCCAGCTGAAGAACATGACACCGGAGTCTCTGCTGCTACTGCCAGAGCCAAGGGGAGACCCCCAGGACATCTAATGGAATGGATAGAGGAATGGGTTCTTTTTTTTAGCGATTTAAAGTGGACCAACACCCAGGGGTGATCGGCCCGGAAATCTATAAGATTCCCGGGCCGATCACCTCCCACCCCGCGGGACATCCGAGATCGGGATGTCCCGCGGGGTGAAACCCCCCAGAAACCCCAAAAACATCTTACCTGATCCGCCGCCGCTTACGCCGCCGCCGCCTCCCGAGAGTGACGCGCGGGAGGCGGCGGCGGAATCGGCTTGGACGTTCCTGATCCCCGCCTGGACGTTGGCGGGGATTGGCTGCGGCGTTCACGTGGTAGCGTTGAGAGGTGAGTTTTTTGGGGTTTCTGGGGGGTTTCACACAGCGGGGCACCCCTGATCGGGGTGCCCCGCCGAAGTGGACCAAAACCCAGGATAGTCAAAATCCTGGGTGTTGGTCCACTTTAAATATTTGATTTGGAACTAACTACATTTCTGGCTCTTTAGTAACTCATACTTAAGTTAGCATAGCTCTGCACGTATAAAGTCAGTTGTTAAGACGACAAGCATTCTGTTTTTAATGATTTACCCCCTAGTGCAAATAGATCTGCTTATACTGTAGATCCAATTATGGGTCTCTGACAACCCAAAGAAGGAGATGTTATATTAAGCACGACATTACACAGGTTACAGAGTGCAATGTAATGACATGTGAGTCAAATTTAGATTTTTGTCAACAAAGTTGTGAAATAGCTGTGGATTCAATTAAGCAAGGCTTGAATTGTAATATGATGGTTTTATTTACCTAGACTTTTGGAGCAGAAGAAGCTAAGATTCTGTATAAATGCAAGAAACTATGGGGTTTATTAGATAGAGGAAGCAGCTTACCCATCTATTAGTATATAGTATATGTGTGACGACGCTGTGTTCCCTACAGTGCCACATAAGACGAGGTACACACTGGGCTGGATTGATTATATTTCTTTTGGCCAATTTTTCATTTTTTGAGGGGGAGGGGGCTGGTGCATGTGCCATGGGATCCCTGGCCTGTTTGGAATTGTTAATGTATGCATTTTTTGCACTTTTGTGTTGCGCTGCAAACTTGCGATTCGGCCAATGCAAAACCTGTGTCATGTCATTCCAGTGTCCACAATGTTTTTTCTGGTGTTTGCGGCATGTAAATGTGCTGCCATCACCCCTAAAATCAAAAGCCGGTGATTTCACCAGGCGTTGTGTAAATGGAATCCTGTTTTTATAGTGCCAGTGCGAGCACTGTGCATTTTGTTCTTAAATTGCTTTGAATTCTGGTGCTTCCAGGTGCGCTAGTGGCCGCTGGCATGTAGGCTTATCCAAGCCCTGTGCAGTGCCCAGTGCCCGCAAGGAGTGCTTGAGCGCAGAGCGCCAGCTGTCTTCTGCCAGCAAGAGAGCGTCTTGCAGGAGATACTCATCTTGACCCTGCAATTTTTTTACTTAAATTAGGCACCCCATTGCTATGATAGAACCAGGATGGTGTAAATACCATGGTAACATTATTTTTTTACATATTTTCAAGCATTTTTCTTCAGCTAGATCTTCCTCATCCTGCTTCATTGACTCATCTCTCCAAGCCATCTTGACTTTTCTTATTCAGCCATATGTTTGATGCACATTATTCCTAGTGACGATGTGATGTGAGTTTTATCTTGCAATCAGAAGGGGCCAGGATCAGGGGCGTACATAGGTTTCACAGGGCCCAATAGCAAAAGCCATAGTGGGGCACCACTAAAAGAGAAGATATCTTTGTAATAAAATACCATATTTTTCACCTTATAAGATGCTCAAATTTTTCCCCAAATGTGGGGGTAAAATGTCAGTGTCTTATTGGGAGGGATGCAGGTACGGGCCACGCTGACCGGCTGCATGAATCGGTTGTGCGCACACCATCGCTGGCCCATAAATTACTGGCAGCGCTAGCAGCGACCGGAGCGGGGACAGTGGGCGGGGTTCAGTTACCCTGCCCACTGCTCCTTCATCGGCTGGTGGCCGAAGCGTGAGGCTCATGTAAGTATGTTTTTTTTTTATTCAGCCACACTGCATATGGCGAATGAGATGGGGGTGTCACACTACCAATGGGGGTGAATGCCACACTACCTATGGGGATGGAATGAGGGGAATGCAACACTGCATATGAGGAATGGGATGAGGGAATGCCACACTACCTATGGGGATGGGATGAGGGGAATGCCACACTGCCTTTGGGATGGGGGGAATGCCACACTACCTATGGGGATGGGATGAGGGGAATACCACACTGCCTATGGGATGTGGGGAATGCCACACTGCCTATGGGGATGGGATGAGGGGAATGCCACACTGCCTATGGTAAATAGGAGTGGGGGGGTGTCACACTGCCTATATGGGAAATGGGATAGGGGCATGCCACACTGCCAATGGAAGGGGGAATGCCAAACTGCATATGGGATGAGGGAATGTCACACTACCTATGGGAATGGGATGAGGGGAATGCCACACTGCTTATGGGATGGGGGGATGCCACACTGCCTATGGGGAATAGAAATGGGGGGGATGCCACACTGACTATATGAGGAATGGAATGGGGACATGCCACACTGCCTATATGGGGAATGGGAGGGGGTAATGCCACACTGTCTATGGGAATGGGATAAGAAAATGCCACACTACCAATGGGATGGGGGGGGGAAAGCTGCAATATCTGTAATGGGGCGCTTAGAATATTTTTTTCTTTTTTCAAATCCTATGCGCGTCTTATGGACAGGTGCGTCTTATATGGCACAAAAATACAGCATATAATAACATTTATCAATATTAAAATATTACCTTGTATGCCTGTTTGACAGGAGCCCCAGGTGCCAGCAGCTTGTTTCCCAGTGCTCTATATCAGAACTCTGGGGAAAACAAGCTGCTAGCATCTTTTTTTCTCCCAGTTGAGCCAACATCTATGGTCTCTGGTGCTCTATGCTAATTTTTGAAGGGGCAGAATGAAGTACCCAGTGTACCAATCCCTGCTGCTGCCAACCTGAGCCCACCAATGGCGACTGCACCCCACCAGCACCAATTCTGGTCTTTCCGTTGTTGGCCAGCCTGACCAACAAAGAAAGGAATAGGTACGGAAGGAATAAGAAAGATGTGCTGCAAGATGCACACAGAGCCTCCTTCTGCCATGGGCTTTATATTAGCTACCTCCCCTTCCTCTATGGTATGTACACCCTTGGCCAGGATAAACTTTCTTTGGTATTGTTAGCAAAATACCCAAGCATTGTGTGGTCATCTAGAAAGATCTGCAGGGGATTACTGGGTACATTAGCGTGGACCGAAACTCTTTAGAGTCTTGATGTAAGTATGTTTGTACTGTATATTAAGTACAAGTACAGTGTCAGTAAGTTGTATTTTTTTAGCCATGGATGTAAGCAGGGAACCCAAGGTTAAGGTAATACCTTTCTTCGGGTGTGTTTTTAGTTCCAGAAATGTGCGGTACTTTATGGAATTGCTTCGAAAACTTGCAGTTTTAATATTATTGAGTTAGCCAATAAATGGTATTACCTTAACCTTGGATTTCCTGCTATATTAAGTACAGTAAAGGATTCTACAGAGTCCAAATCAGTATTTTCAAATAACTAAAGAAATATATATATATATTTTTTTAAGTAATTGTAGTTGAAAGATTTTTAGTGGGGTTAGTGTAAAAAGGGCACAAAGGGGTGGCCAACTGCCGCTGCTTAAACCAGGATGCTGCAACCTTTAAGTTGATATCATTAAATAAGACGCTAGCTGGCGGCAGCATCAGTGCTGCTGTTTTTTTTATTTCTTAATTCGAACGCTAAGTGGCGCTTCTTAAATGAGTTTCATATTAAAAATTGGTAGATTGTAAATGGATTCAGTACATCCTTAAACTGGACCTTCAGCATGATTTATTGAAAAGCCCAAACCCTTATAAAACAATTCCCAAGCATCTAAAATTAATATATTTTACGTTTTTAGTCACTTACTTATTATTCTTTCCCCCACTGAGCTGCAACTCTGTTCAGGACTTTAGGATACGGGCGCCGCCATCTTGACTCGGAAGCATCACACTTACTGAGGAGAGGAGAGTGGGATAAAGTACAGGAGGCGGGTTATAGCTGTGCTGTGCTCAGACAGAGCAGAGCTGGGGTCAGGAAAAGGTCAGCAATCCCAGAATGCAGAGCAGCACACTCAGAAGGCACTTCCAGTTTGCAGGCTGCCTGATGTTTCATGAGCTGCCATCTTGGATATTTAAAGTCTCATAACATGCTGTGCAACCATATAGCTTGTTATTTATGCTTATTACTATATATATATATATATATATATATATATATATATATATATTATTAATAGTTTTTATTTTATTTTTTTTTCAGGATTTTTTGCTGAGGGAATATGATTATGCCCGTGGGGCGAAGAGGCGCATAGCGGTGGAGGTGAAGGCCACTGTGTCCCGGCGCTTCCACACGAACCTGACCGTCCGCTCCATAGTCCAAAAGTGGTCGGACTTTAAGCGCCGGGACCCAGAGGGCGTGTATAGGCTCTATGATGCCTATGCTTCAGGTAAGTGTCAGCTCACAACATGTCAATCAATCCACTAATGTAGTATGATTTTTACATTTTTTTGTACATTCTGGGTTTTAAAGTTGTCATTTTTTTTGCCCCCTTTTACACAGATAAGCGTCCTCCCCTGGGCAAACGTGGGAAGGGTTTCCTCCCCCGCAGCAGAGTGGTGGGGTCCGATGACTCTGTGGGGGAGGGGCCCTCTCACCAGTCCAACCTAGAGGACCCAGGGGAGGAAGGGGATGACGCCCCAGAGGAGCGTGCTGCTGGGGGGCGGGCAGTTTGGAGCCTCAGCTCCTCAAAATTGGACTCTGGTGAGTCTGCAAACCCCGTGGGCCACTCTCAAGTGGGGAGTCCAAGTGGGGAGGTGGAAGTGGACTCACCCACACTCCCTCAAGGATCTGGGAGTGAGAGGGAAGAGGGTGGCCCATGTGGTTTGGGATCATCAGGGCCAATTGTGAGGAGTCGAGGCTCCACGTCTCCTCCTCAGAGTCCTCCCTGGGAAACCAGCGGCAGGTCATCCCCTGGTGAGTGCATTTCTAATTCTTGTTTGTCTGTTACAGGTGATCCTGGTGACTTAGCACTAATCCTGTGCCCTTGTTATCTGGTTTTTAGGGCACCATAGAGCCACCCCCTCCACCAGCTATGCGCCAGACCTTGGCCGCGGGCATAGTTATGGTAAGTGTTTGTTGTTATCCCTCACATTCCATATGTTAGGACATTCCTTAAAGTGGACCAACACCCATTGGTGATTGGCCCGGGAATCTATAAGCTTCCCTGGCGATCACCTCCCTCACCGCGGGACCCCCCCAAAAGCCCACAAACTCCTTACCTCATTGTCGGCGGCGGCAGCCACCACTGCCGCCGCCTCCCGCGCGCCCCTCTAGATGTGCGTGTGTCCGCGCCGGCCGTTTGTGAATGTCCGGCGCGGGCGCTCCCTGTAAGAGTGACGCGCGGGAGGCGGTGGCGGACGGGCTCTCTCTCCGATCGGGGTGCCCCGCCAAAGTGGACCAAAACCCAGGATAGTATAAATCCTGGGTGTTGGTCCACTTTAAACATACACATGTTTCCTGGTCCATAGTACAAGATGGTTTTCTAATCTACATTAACATCACAAACACCACTACAGTGCAATCCAACTGCCAACCACCCCTATGTTTCAGCCCACACCATGATGGCGCCTAGCAAATGTGTTATTTTTGTAAGTTGTTTCGGCTAACACATGTTGCACACTCTACAAGTAAGATTCTACACTCAACTGCAAATTAGGCCTTAGCATTGCACTGTAAAGGTTATTGGCACATTATCTTGATGTGTCCATGTTGCACACATAAATAATTTACATGAACTCATGGACCAGTAAATATGCTAATGTCGGACAACATGTGTGTAACCATGCAAGCATTTGTTTTAGCAGACTCCCTAAACAGATGGATGTCAAATCTTCATGTGTCATTGGCCAACTAAATTTTTGTTTCTCTTTTGCTTTCTCCTGACAGATGTAGCCACGCAGACGGAGCCGGTGACCATACTCCCCACCCCAGCTCCCGGGACGGCCAGCAGCATGGGCCCCAGCCACAGCTGCGATGGTGAGTACATCCCACTTCATATGCCTAAAGACTTTGGACCCCTATGTCATATTGTAAATTCTGGAGACATTTACAATGTACCTATGTCTTTTCTAAGCACACATCTAGGTTACATGTGTTTGTCCGACAATCCTAAATGCATGTCTGCATGCTTGATTGTTGGCTCCCATTTTTGTTTTTGCCACATAGTGTTAAAATGCGGTTTGCCAAAAAACAAATTGGTCTGCTAAGGTGGTGACCTCTAATATGCTTGGCCCAAGCAGTTTAATCGTTAGGACTTATGCCCTGATGTTTGGCTGTAACTAACCAAAGAAATGTCCACACTGGGACTTTTACCTAAATTTATTCTCAAGAGTTCAGAGTAAATGTATGCTTGGGATGTTGTAGCCACATTTAAGGCAGCCACTAGTACTCATATAATGGTAACACATAAGGGCACAGTTGCCAACAATGTGAATGTGTGGGTCAGCTAATTTGAGGCAATTACATTACATTGCTACATCTGTGTATGTTGAGATCACATAATATGTTTTAAATATTGTTTTTTTATACTCTCTACAGCTTGTGAAACCGAGCATCGCAGACTGTGGCAGTCTATCCGGCGTCTTCGCCTTATGCTGCTGGACAAGAAGAGGCGTCGTTAGGGTGGGGGGTATGGTTTTTGCCGCTGTGCGGCGGAATGTTGGCCCTGTTGGCCGCCTTGAGGCACAATAAATATTTTATATTTTTCTAATTACAGTGTGTTGTGCCTTGTCAAGCAAAGTTTAATTGTCTAGCAACCCATTAGTTTGTAAATGTTGTCGTACCTTTGTAGCCTTTTAATGTGTAAACCATAGTAATATATGGTCACCAATGTGTGTCATACATTTCTGGCTACATGTACATATCTAGATCTAGAGACTCATCCCTGACTGTGTTCTTAGCTATGTCTTTGAAAAAACACGATTTGGAGGTGGGGTACTAACATTTATTCTCCCAAAATTAACAAACAAACTAAATCAAAATTCTTGACTTGGTGGCCTTGGAGGTTGTGATTCATTGCTAGGGGTGGTGTTGGGGGACAACAGTGCAGTAAAAAAAATAGACTGCTGTTCTATCAGCTGATGGATCAACAACAAAGTTTTGTCCTGGCGCTGTACCGATTGCTCCATGGCATGTGCCAGTCGTTCTAGTGCCCTGTTTGTTTCCAATTGTTGCCGATGTTGAACATCATGGAGCAGGCACTGCAGGTCCTCAATTTGTTGCCGATACACCAGCCCCTGATTTTCCAACGCCGCAATGCGCTCATTAGTTCCATCACGCGGCTGTTGGCGACTGTAGTCCTCCAGCATCCGGACCCCTAGCTCATAGAATTCTGCACTTGTCGGTGCCAGACCTCCTCTTCTTGTGTGTTCGGCCTAAAAAAACAAAAAAAAAAGATTGTAGTGAAGCTGAAACAATGCAGGTATGCCCCTTCCAATCATTCAAGTGTAACAATCAAACTTACCCTTGCTTGAGCCTCTGTAGCTTGGCCACATGGCACTTGGACAGACGGCACAGCTTGGCTTTCAGGTATGGCCTCCTGCCAAAACACCAAAGAAATAACATGTTCCATGGTGGTTCCTGGACTACCCACGAACATGTCAATGTGGTTTTTGTTCCCCAAAATAAGCCATGTTACCTCAGTGTCATCCGCCCTAAGTAGTTCCGGGGTCTGGCTGCCAGAAAGGGGGAAATCCACATCTGAGAGATGGGGCAAGCTGGCATATGCTAAACAGGAAAGTCATGTTAGTAGGTCAGTGGACAAAAATCAAATTTAATATGGATAGACTATTGAGGCCATACCTCGACAAAGTGGCAGATTACACAATAGCCAAAAGGGATCTTGTAAACTCAGATTGCTAACATGTATGTAAGAGGAAGAGTAGCCAATAATTGGGCCAAACACTAACAGACACATTGCTCAAATTACACATACCCGCCATCTCACAGATGTCCTGAGTTAGGCCCTCACTCGAGCTTTGCCCTTGAAAATACATGTTTAAACACAAGTTGGACTAATAAATTCCTAAAAAAAGGTTTGCAAACATCCTTACTAGATAATCAAGCAAAACCAACTTACCCTCATCTCTAGCAGCCTCAAGGTGAAGGGCCCTTTCCGGACAGCCACTTCCTATATTCCGGTCAACTAAAATACACAATGAATGTCTCTAAATATTCATAACACTACTCGGGTGAATGTTTGTCTTTTAATAGACAAAAAAAATGTATTGCAATCACTCTAAACAGTTTACTAATGAGCCTGGGGATGGCAAATCCACTAAAAATAGCCATCTTCAAGTTGACATAGCAAACATGTAGATTATTAGACTAACCAAATAGAACCAGTGTAACATAAACAGCATAAAGGATACAGTGTTTTGGGCAATACACACCAACAGAGTCCTGTTGACCTGCAACATAGGAAGTGGTGTCTTGGCCTACAAAGAAAAAAGAGGAATGAAAGACATGCACTTGTGTTAAAGTGGAAAAAGCAAGGTTGACACATGCACTTACCGGTATCCAAAGAGTAGCTTGGCTCTTGAGGAGATGCTGGTGCCAATGGCGGTGCAGCTAGGCAAAAGCAAAGTAAAAATTTAGCCATTGGTAATGTGCGGCACAAAATAAACCATGAATTAAGGTGTGTGTGAGCAGCTCAATCACTAATATTCACTAATAAAGGCCAGTGTGGCTTCCACATGTATATGCAGATATATGCCCACACATCTCTGGCTTCCCACATAGCTACACGTGTTAGGGCCTTGTTAGTTAGTTGCTGAGAGGGTTAAAGTGGGCGTGAAATTAGTCCCCAGGCCCATATTACTAATCCTCAAAAGTGGTACAAGCTATTGTTTGAGGTGCTCCAACAGCCATTTTTTCTTAACAAAACCAGCACATAAATTAGTGATAAATACCTTCAATGGCAGACTGGGTTAGGCTAGAGGTTGGTTGAAGGGCAGGAGTTGGGGTGTCCTCCTCACCCAAATCCTGGACATCACCATGTGCACCTATGCAGAAAGCAACAGACAGGAAAGTAAAACATTTATGAGGTATAATGTACTACTTCACATGTCCTACTGTTAGTTGCCCAGAAAGACACAAAGCAAATCACATACAATAACATTACCAGAAAAAAATATGCACAAAATATGTACCTTCAGTCCAATCTGTGGTGTCATCCCCAGCATCAACACCCTGCAGCCGAATGAGTGGAATTTTGGCCTTCAGCATCTCCTCATATGGCATGTAGGTACTCTTTGGACCCTGGATGGTCCCACTGTCGACCTCAAGATCATGCTTCATCTTTTGCATAAGGGCCCTTCTCAAAGTGTAGAAGCGTTTCTTGCAGGATGGGCCACTACGTGGGTATTGAGCAGTGCTAGTAAGCTCCTCCCCAATGGCATCCCACAATTTGCTCCTTTCTTGCTTGCCTATAGACTGGCTTTGGGAGCCAAAGATTAGCTCCCATTTGGCCAGGGTAAGACGCACAAGAGTATTGTTATCCGCCAAATTAAATTCTGGCTCCCTCTTGGCAAATGGGCAGCTGGCCTTGGGTGCAGGCTCACCTTCGGCCTGGGCCCTTTTCCTTAAGGGAGGTCTGCGCACAGCACCCAACACACTCCTACTTGGGCCAGCTGTGGCCGGCAGATGTCCAGAATTTGGCTCCATCCTGTAGCTGCACACACACACCACTATACAGCACACAAGCATGCATACAGACTACAGAATGGCATCAACATCTTTTGGGGGGTGCAGGTTTTATGTGCTCTAACAACCAATCACAAACAGGTCCACTTAATTGATTCACACATACTGGCCAGGTGCTTGGAGCAACAGCTCCACTGCACTGACTGAACCATGTGTGGTAGCCAATGAACTAATTACAGGGCTCATTAACCAAACAACACACAATTATAGGAACAGGAAACAGTTCCACTCCATGAATGTCATGGTGGTCTGTGACCATGACATGAAGCTGTGGGCCGTGAGATCTGGCTTCCCTGGCTCATGCCACGACTCTTACGTGCTCCAGCAGTCAGTCCTGTGCAGGAAGTTCGAGAACAACGAAATGCCAGCTGGCTGGCTACTGGGTAAATAAATAACCATGCCAAAGTATTTTGCATAAAATATGTGGCCTAGTAAGCTAAATTTAAAATATTGCGAAAAATAACATGTACTAGTACTAATTGCTGTCTCTCTCATTGTGTTTATTCCACAGCGGATAAGGGATATGGGCAGAGAACGTGGGTCATGACTCCGGTCAGAAACCCACAGACCTCTGCCCGACAATGCTACAATGCAGCACATCGCAAAACCAGAAGCATTGTGGAAAGAACCATTGGACTGCTGAAAGCGCGCTTTCTGTGTTTGGCACGCCCAGGAGGAGAGATGTTGTACAGTCCACAAAAGATTATCCTCGCATGCTGTGTGCTACACAATATTTGCATATGCCACAGAATCCAACCCCCTGAAGAAACAGCACTGGTGCCCAAAATCCCCAACTTGCTCGCAGAAACGAGTGAGGACACCCAGACTGGATTTGAGCTAAGGGAAAGCATGATCACTTTGTTTTTCTCGGTAAGCTACCTCCCCTTCACTCTAATCCAAGTGCTGCACTACAGGGGAATTATTTGTTGGCTCCAAACATAAGTTTACCAAAACCATTATAAGGGGTGTGTAAGTTGACCACTATAAGGGGGGGGGGGGAGTTGATCCAAACCATTATAAGGGGGGGAAGTTGACCCAAACCATTATAAGGGGTGTGTAAGTTGACCAAAACCACTATAAGGGGGGGGGGGGAAGTTGACCCAAACCACTATAAGGGGGGGGGGGAAGTTGACCCAAACCATTATAAGGGGGGGGGAGTTGACCCAAACCATTATAAGGGGTGTGTAAGTTGACCCAAACCACTATAAGGGGGGGGGGAGTTGACCCAAACCATTATAAGGGGGGGAAGTTGACCCAAACCATTATAAGGGGTGTGTAAGTTGACCCAAACCACTATAAGGGGGGGGGGGGAAGTTGACCCAAACCACTATAAGGGGGGGGAAGTTGACCCAAACCATTATAAGGGGGGGGAAGTTGACCCAAACCATTATAAGGGGGGGGGGAGTTGACCCAAACCACTATAAGGGGGGTAAGTTGACTCAAACCACTATAAGGGGGGGAAGTTGACCCAAACCACTATAAGGGGGGGGTTGACCCAAACCACTATAAGGGGGGGGAGTTGACCCAAACCATTATAAGGGGGGGGAGTTGACCCAAACCACTATAAGGGGGGGGAAGTTGACCCAAACCATTATAAGGGGGGGGGTTGACCCAAACCACTATAAGGGGGGGGGAGTTAACCCAAACCACTATAAGGGGTGTGTAAGATGACCCAAACCACTATAAGGGGTGTGTAAGTTGACCAACATAACAATTAGGGGTGTTTTGCAAGTTGGCAAAAACTGACCCAAACCAAAAAACAACAATGTAATTAAATGCTACAAACCAAAATTAGTTAAAAATACTAACTACACTTTTTTTTCTTTTTTAGGCACCATGATGATAAAAACACTTTTTGGCACTTTTTGTCTTGCACCAAAAAAAAAATAAATAAAAAAAAAAATAAACAAAGAAACATGTTGTAATGTGTTTACTACTGAAGGTCCTAACATTGATTTCAATCAAACAGCAAACCAACGCGCAGGCGCTGTGTTGAATAGCGTGTGAGAAAATGACAGCGCCTACAAAGCTGATCTGAAACATCATATTCACCAATGTAGGCATTGTTCACAACAACGCCAGGTAGCGACTGAGGAGGCCTGCTATAGCGAATCGCAGCCGCCCGCGGCGTACGCTAGCGGTGCTCATAGCGCCATACTTCAGGCGGTCATCTGTCGCTACCTGGAGCTATTACTGAATCGGCCTCCCCGTGTATAGTGCTGGTGCTCTAGCTTCCAGAGCACCCAGTATTACCTTTTGTTTACAGTCGGTCTCCTATACATTTCAATGGACGTTCATTTGCTTGTGTTTAAACAGCGTGTTTGACATTTTTTATTTTTGCTCAAATCATTGTGTGACCTCTCCTGGCTGCAAACAAACATTTTTATAAACTTTTTTGACTTTTTATATTTTTATGCAGAATTGTCATTACAGGTCTGACACTAAAGTGTTAATGTCACAGTGTTAAAACAATGTCATTTCATTTGTTTTTGCTTTGTTACTGGTGGATATGTGTTCAAAAACAGACTTTGATCACACATCGTCTGGCGCACTATGCTATAGAGCCCAGATTTAGAGCGCCAACACTGTTTGTGTGTCCTTTTTTGATAAGTATGGTGTGGAGCGGCGAGAGTAGGTCGCACTGAGCTGGTGCTACCTTTCGCTTCCTGCAGCGCGGTACTGGTGTTACAGAGCCCAGCATACATCACATTCGTTAATGTCGGCCAGGTTACTACAGTGACTGGGGCGCTCTGTTTCATCGCCCGATACCCGCTTACAGCATCTACTAGCGGTCGCTCTAAGCGCCACTATACAGATGCTCATCTGCTGATACCTGGCGTTAGGTTAGCGTATTATACCCATTTGGCAGGGAGACCTGGACTTTGAGGGACGCTGGCAGGATACATTTTTTAATCTTTTTTTAATGAGTCTGATGTCTATAGTCTGTTATTTATATCAACATGTTATAAGTGTCAGAGTAGACAGGGCTGAAAAAAAATCTCATTTTTGAAGGTATCTTCATTCAAAATGAACAGATTGCTGACATTTATTTTTATATTCCAGAGGATTTGTCTGGTAGAAACTGATGGAATCCTGACACATTCAGTTCCACTTTCCTCCGTCAACAAACTGTAACATTTATCCAAAAATGTTTGTGCTGCAGGTTAGCTCTGAGAGGTGGTTAAAATGTTTCAGCTCACACATCAAAACAGATAATGTTCTGTTGCATGATCAGGACTAGTTTGCTCAGGTTTCCTCTATTTTCACTAGTTACCGCCTATTCCTGCCTCTACGACCACTGCATATAAAGCAACAGTAGGTAAGACCTCTGAAAAAAATGTTGGGCCTTATTTATGACGTGCCCTGTATAGTGTAATTTTGTTGGCATGCTGCCTGTTTTTGAGTGCCGGAATCTATTTATATTTTGGTGCTGCAATTTGTATGAGAAGGCACTGCAAGTCACAACAGTCGCAATAAGCAGCTTGGATTGGTGCAATAGGTATGGGGTGGCCCGTGTCAGCGTCTGATGGACACTTAAGGCTCTGTTCGCTCCTATCTGTTGCGTAATTGCAAGCGTTTTGTAAGTGGGTCAGAGGTGCATTGTATCAAAACAAATTCTGTGCTTTTGATGATTTAGCATTGCGTTTTCGTCGCGCTTTTGAAAAGGAAAACAGTTTTTTAAACAATAAGTAAATGGTAAATTTTATGGCAACGCAAACACAACGCAAGTGCAGTGCAGCTACACTGCGCTATACATTCATTATGCTTGCATTGCCATAGAATTCTATTGACCTACGTGTTATTACATTACGCAGAAAAAGGTGTGATACGTTGAGTAAAGCAGCGCGGGTGTATGGCGGAAAGTATCTAGAATGATGTGCAGAATCTCTGTGTTGTAACTGCATTGCAATGCAATGCAGCACAGCAATGCAGAGAAATTGCAGAGGTGTGAGCAGAGCCTGAGGCTCTATTTACACATCTCTGCTCGCGCTGTGTTGGGCAGCGCAGTCACAATGCAAAGGAAAATGCTGCCTATTATTTTTAATACGTAGTGTATTTTTATATACACAGTGTATCTATGTAAACTGACCCATTACAAATTATGGGCAGCATTTTCCTTTGTGTTGTAACTGTGTTGCCCAATGTAGCACAAGCAGAGAGTTGTGAATAGAGCCTCAGGCGATTTTTTCTGCATTGCACAGTACCAGTGTGCGCCACTCTGTATCACCAACTTTCAGACGCTGCCTCCCATATCTATAAATTTTTTATATGCTGAAAAGTTTAGTACTGTATATAACAGGCGCTTGTCAGCATTTCTTCATTACAGTTACAGGATATCACTTCTGTGGGACAAACTTTACTGTGCATTTATGGTGCGTTTTAGTTGTTGTGCTCCTAAGTACAGATAGCGTTCAATTTATCACTAGAGCTGGGTATGCTTTGAGCGCTGAGACCTGCAGTGTTACTTCACAACAGGCGCTCAGTGGCGTTCTCCCATAGACTTCAACGGCCCTTTCTAGCCATTATGCTTTTTGTACTTGTGGTTTCGATTTTAGCAATAATTTAGTACTCATTTAGCTGACACTTCAGAGTTTTAATGTTCGCAGTGTTTGTGTCCTTTTTTAATGTCCTTTTTTGATCATCGCCTCACTTGCGCTATCAATCCTGCCACTCGTGCGTCAAGCCATTTGGGTGCTACTAATGTCATCCCAGGTATGATGTCATCGCTTTGTCACTGTGGTCTCTGCATTTCTTACAGGTCTTTTTTGTTGTGCGCCTGGCGCACAGTGCCTTAGTGCCAAGTTTTCTGAGCTGCGACACGCGCGCTGTTGTTTTACATCATAAATGTGACGCGGCATGGGGCGCCACTTTTCTGGTGCTCAAAAATGGCACAGCGTATCATTGCTTGGGCGCTATGTCTGTCTTAACATAGAAACATAGAAGGTTGACGGCAGAAGGAGACCATACGGTCCATCTAGTCTGCCCTTATGTGTATACTGTATGTACTCTTTATCTTAGGATAGATGTGTGCTTATCCCAGGCATGTTTAAATTCAGTGACTATTGATGTTTCAACTACCTCTGCTGGAAGTTTGTTCCAAGCACCTACTACTCTTTCTGTAAAATAATATTTTCTAACATTGCTCCTGATCTTCCCCCCGACTAGCTTCAGGTTGTGCCCCCTTGTTCTATCGTTAAGTTTCTTCTTAAAAACACTTCCCTCCTGAACCTTATTCAATCCTTTCACATATTTAAAGGTCTCAATCATGTCCCCCCTCTCCCTTCTTTCCTCCAGACTGTACAAATTAAGTTCTTTAAGTCTCTCCTGATAAGTTTTAAGTTTAAGTCCTTCCACCATTTTCGTTGCCTGCCTTTGGACACGTTCTATTTGAATAATGTCTTTTTGCAGGTAAGGTCTCCAGAACTGCACACAGTATTCTAGCTGTGGCCTTACCAGGGCTCTATACAGCGGCATCACAACCTCCCTCTTCCTACTGGTGATGCCTCGAGCTATGCAGCCGAGCATCCTGCTTGCTTTTCCCACTGCCTGGCTACACTGTCCACTCATCTTGCAGCTATCAGTAATCAGTACCCCTAAATCTCTCTCCTCCGAGGTCCTGGCTAACACAGTACTGCCCATACGGTACTCAGAGCAGGGATTCCTTCTACCCAAGTGCATGATTTTACATTTAGAGACATTAAACTCTAGTTTCCACAGTTTTGACCATCTATCCAGTAAAGCTAAATCATTTTCCATGTTGCAGACACCTCCAGGAATATCCACCCTATTACTAACCTTTGTATCATCAGCAAAAAGACAAACTTTTCCTATCAAGCCTTCTCCTATGTCACTTACAAATATATTAAAAAGAATGGGGCCCAGGACAGAGCCTTGCGGCACACCACTTGTAACTCACCTTTGTTCAGATTGCACGCCATTTACAACAACGCTCTGATACCGATCCCTCAGCCAACTGGAAATCCACTGAACTATCCAGGGATTGAGTCCTGAGTATAGTGGCCTATGTTATTTTGTCTGCGTCGTATCTGTCAAGATGATTATCCTTTTAAATTTTGACCCGCTGACACTAAACACATGCTACAACAGGGCCTAAAAAAGGTTTCTGTGTTTCTTTGACTGTGTTTTTGAAAATGTTTTATGGTTAGTTGTGTGCGCTGTTTGTTGTGGGCAAGTTGAGAACTTCTGTGTTTTTTGTCTCACTAATTTCCCCTAGTTTTGTTTAGCATTTATTTCGCATTGTTTGCTGCTTGTGTAGCGCTCTTTTCAGCAGCATTTTTCTGCATAGCACCAATCTTTGGGTCATGTGATATTTTCGACCTCCGGTTTTTGGCCTTAGTGGTACGCAACAGCCATGGCACCCACCCACTAGTGTGCTGAGCCCATGGTGAACGGACAGGTTATAACGGTAGGTTTTGTTGTTTTGTGTGTCCTTTGCAGTGTGTTTTTTTCTGCTTTTGTTTTGTTTGCTCAGTGTGTGTCTGTGCTGTTTAGCCACGTGTGTTTCTCATGGGTGTGTCCACATCTCATTAGGTTTTTGTTTTTTCCATTGTAAGTAGCATTTTTTATAAGCTTAGCTATATACATTACTTGGCTGCTTAGTGTTTGCTATGTTTGATTCCTAAGTTCAGAATTGTTTGTTTCTGCTTGCATTTTAACGCTTCTCTTGCGTTTTGCAAACTGTGTCTTTTAAAAGCATAGAAACATTGAGACTGATTCAGTACTAATGCCAGGTATCGGCAGATGATCGTCTGTATAGCGGCGCTTAGAGCGACCGCTAGTATACGCTGTAAGCGGGTATGGGGCGCTGTAACAGAGCGCCTCAGTCGCTCTAGTAACCTGACCCGCATTGATGAATGTGATGTATGTTGGGACACCAGTACTGCGCTGCAGGGAGTGAACGGTAGCGTCAGCTCAGTGCGACCAACTCTCGGCGCTCCACACTATACTAAAGCTGGTCGCTATAGCACAGAATGCCAGACACTGTGTGATTAAAGTCTGTTTTTGAACACATATACACCTGTAACAAAGCAAAAACACATGGAATGACATTGTTGCAAGATTGTGACATTAACACTTTAGTGCCAGACCTGTAAATACAATTCTGCATAAAAAACAAAAAAGTTATCAAAAATGACTTTTTCTAGGCCAACAGAGGTGACACAATTATTTTTGTGACAAAAAAAACCCTGTTTAAACAGAAGAAAAGGAACATCCATTGAAATGTACGGGAGAGCGACAGGTAGCAACAGGTAATACCTGGCACTCTGGAAGCTAGAGCGCCGGCGCTATATGCTAAGCCACCTGTAACGATGAATCAGAGGCTACATGATGCTGTTAAAGTCACTCACCAGATTCGCTTTCATAAATGTGGTTTTGCATACAGCGCCCGGTGTTCACCAGACGCTGCCTGCCGCTACGAGGCACTATCTGCCGCTATTCCTTGATGAATAAACCCCCATAGTAACATAGAAGGTTGATGGCAGAAGGAAACTATACGGTCCATCTAGTCTGCCCTTATGTGAATACTGTATGTTCTCTTTATCTTAGGACATATGTGTGCTTATCCCAGGCATATTTAAATTCACTTATTGTCTTAAAGCGGACAAAAACCCACATTTTTAACTATCATCCGCTGAATTGCTCCCCCCATGAAGAGCATCTTTTGCCAATTTTCAGTGCTCCTGCATCACTCTAATTCCAGATGATGGCGCTTGTTTTAGCTCTTAAGCTCCGCCTCCTCCATTCATTACCATTGTTGTGTGTGGCAATGATGTCATTGCCACACCAATGCAATGACTGATTGCCTGCCATCTTACAGAGAGAGGCAGTTGCAGGACAATTCGAAAAACCATTAATTATCCATTTCTACACCCTAAGGAAGGAATATTGGCAGGGGCAATGGCCAAATGTATTTCACAAGTTTGGTGGGTTTTGGTCCACTTTAAAGCCTCTTACTTGCTTTCTAAGATTAGTTTCATTTGCGTAATTACATTTGTGTTTTGCAGTTCCGTTACAAAATTTCACACATGTGACAGGTTTTATTTTGGGTTGACAATTTGGATATCTCATGTTTATTTATTTTGTGCGTAAAACAGGAAGGACTGGAAGAATGAACACCCTTAACACACGAGAAAATGCATTCAAAAAGGAAAAAAGTTTAATTGGCAATAAGTGACAAAATGGTGACAAGAGGTGTATATATACAAAACATAATATACAAATTTATCGCTGAATGTAGGAAATAGTAAATGCTGCAAGCAGCGCCACGAGGGTTCAATGTCCAAACAAGCAAGCAGGGATCATGAATAAAGGGATAAGCGCAAAGTCCAGTAGCAGAATAGACAAAACTTCCCTGGTTGCAAGTAAAAATGAGACACCTCTTTTTTCCTTGTTAGAATGTCCAGAAAGAAGGTGAAAATGCAGAGAGCACTTACAAGGATTAAGGCTGTAATGGCTGCAGCATCGGGTAGACAGAGAGAGGTCCCGACGTTTCGGCTCGTCAAAGAGCCTTCTTCATGAGGAGCGGTATTGTATGCCTGGTTAGTAGCACTTAAATAGTGAAAGGGATAAGCCTCCAGCCAATCAGAATCACGCCAGCGTGCTCGCCCGGCCGGGCGCGCCCTGATGACGTCATCCGCGACGTCCGTAAGTCATCCCGGTCAGCCCAGCGTGGGGGGAAAAAAGGATGTCCCTCTCCACACTGAGTAGACGCGCGGGGTGGCCCGCGGTATCGCGGTGTAGCACAGTATCTAACCTTAGTAAACAAAAACAAGATCCTGTCCTGTGATGCAGTCTCCGGGAAAATGGCCACCGCTCAGTTAGAGAGCATGGGCTCCAGTAAAATGGCTGACGTATTGCATTGCTGCAAAGTGTAAAACCTTACTAAGCAAAAACAGGATCCTGTCCTTTGATGCGGTCTCCGGGAAAATGGCCACCGCTCAGTTAGAGAGCACGGGCTCCAGTAAAATGGCTGACGTATTGTTGCAAGATAGAGGATGGCAAGCTGGCGAATCCTTCATAAGAGCGAGTGACGTCATCAAAGGAAACCAAAAATATGGCGGAGCCCGTCGGGGCGACCGTTTTGAAGGTTACATCCGGAGTGCCAAAGGCACTGTGCAGGGCTGGCGATTTAGGCTGGAGGCTTTTATGTGTGGCCATCTTACAGGCTATTTAAGAAAACAGATAAAATCAGTGTCAGTGATAGTGTACAATAAAAACAATACCCTTGGCAATTGCCTAAAAGAAAATCATCATCGCTCAATACTAGAGAATACAGATACTTTAAAGTGGAACTAAAGTGTAATTGACACATAAAAGTATAACACAAGACAAAAGGAGATAAAGGAGAATGAAACGGCCACACTAAGCATCACCCAAAGGACAGTGCCTCATGTACGTAGACTCGCTTTAAGGCAGAACCACAAGGGCCAGAGAATGAAAGGCCAAAATAGGCGTCTCAGGGGGGAGTGGAGCCGCTTTAAAGTAGAGCCACAGAGGCCAAAAGGAGGATCGTAGGGTTGAGGTAGAGGTTGCAAACCAGTTTGTCTGAACGTGAATAGTACAGTTCGTCATTCGCCGTAATCCTATGGATTCTGACGAATTGCGAATAGGGAAGGGACTTAATTAGTGGTGGAGGGTGGTAGCTATTGGCATGGAGAAAGGTGTTTCTATCTGTTGGTTTCTTATAGACGTCAGTGACTATAGTCCCATTGCAGTTCATAATCTGAACGTCCAAAAAGTGTATGGTTTGTTGACTATGCTCAAGGGTAAAGGAGATCGTCGGTAAGCAATTGTTAAGGTATGTATGAAAGGACTGTAGTAGATGAGCGTCTCCCTGCCAAATTAGAAATATGTCATCTATAAAGCGCAGCCATATGAGGACGTGGGATTGATAAAGTCCTGAAGGGTACACAAACCTTCTTTCAAAGTTGGCCATAAATAAATTGGCATAGGCGGGGGCCATATTTGACCACATTGCCGTGCCCTGTGCCTGTAGGTAGAATTTTTGGTCAAAGGAGAAGTAATTCTTTTTTAGTATAATGGAAAGTAGTTTGATGGCCAAGTCTTGTGTGCCTCCTGTTAGTATAGTGCCAGAGAGGGCCTCACGAATGACCTCAATGCCTTCATCATGGGGTATAGAGGTATACAAGCTAGTTATGTCCATAGTGGCCAAGATGCAATTGTCCGTCAGTGTATCAAGAGTAGTGATACGATTTAAAAAGTCAGTAGTGTCTTGTAAATAAGAAGGAGTGGCAAGTACTAGGGGTTGTAATAATTGATCAATATATATTGCGGGATTCTGAAAGATGGATTCACTGCCGGCCAAAATCGGGCGACCTGGTGGATTATCCAGCCTTTTATGGATTTTAGGAAGGCAATAAAACAGTGGGATCAGGGGATGATCTGTAGTCAGGAATCTAGCTGTTTTTTTGTCAATAGTGTTATTATCCAATGCTATTTGGATGACATCGTCGATTTCTTTCTTAATGTCCTGTGTGGGATCATGTTGTATAGGGACATAAACACTATGGTCACTAAGCTGGCTCAAAATTTCTTTTTGGTAATCAATGGCATTCATGACAACAATTGCTCCGCCTTTGTCAGCTGGTTTAATAATTATTGCTGGGTTCTCACTCAAAGAGTGCCTTTCTTTCAGAATTGGTGAAGTTGGGTTGTCCCTTATACTTATCTTTCTCACGTGAGAGAAACAAAGGTATGTTCCCCTGTGGGCATTGTACCCAATGAAGTTATACGTATAAATCACAAACATTCACGCATCCAATGACGGGGAAACGCTACACCATAAACCACTTAATTGCTCTACAAAGAACGTCATCTATTTGATCAAGTGCCCCTGTGGGAAGGGGTATGTAGGGAAAACCAAGACGGAAATATGGACTAGGATTAGCGAGCACCGTTCTGACATCAGACTGGGTAGATTAGAATCTCCTCTAGCCAGACACTTTCTACAAGAAGGTCATTCGATAAATCGACTCAGGTTCCTGGTGATAGAGGTGTTATCACCACCCAAGCGGGGTGGGGACCGTGATAAACTGTTACTCCAGCGGGAGCTCTTCTGGATTCACCAACTAGGCAAGAAAAGTCTTAATGAAGTCTTAATGAAGACATGGACTTTTCTGTGTTCTATTAATGTATACCTTTAAACAGCACTGTTATGCCAATTGACACACAAATCGAGCTATAGTCTCACTTTAGTTCCGCTTTATAGTACTCTTTATACATAAGCTGGTCCAGCCAGTTACATTAATTATCCCCGCTAGCATTTGGCCTCTGTGGCTCTACTTTAAAGCGGCTCCACTCCCCCCTGAGACGCCTATTTTGGCCTTTCATTCTCTGGCCCTTGTGGTTCTGCCTTAAAGCGAGTCTACGTACATGAGGCACTGTCCTTTGGGTGATGCTTAGTGTGGCTGTTTCATTCTCCTTTATCTCCTTTTGTCTTGTGTTATACTTTTATGTGTCAATTACACTTTAGTTCCACTTTAAAGTATCTGTATTCTCTAGTATTGAGCGATGATGATTTTCTTTTAGGCAATTGTCAAGGGTATTGTTTTTATTGTACACTATCACTGACACTGATTTTATCTGTTTTCTTAAATAGCCTGTAAGATGGCCATGCATAAAAGCCTCCAGCGCACCCTCCAGCCTAAATCGCCAGCCCTGCACAGTCACTTCTCCAGCATCACGCTTTATTTGATTGCCTTTGGCACTCCGGATGTAACCTTCAAAACGGTCGCCCCGACGGGCTCCGCCATCCTTTTGGTTTCCTTTGATGACGTCACTCGCTCTTATGAAGGATTCGCCAGCTTGCAACAATACGTCAGCCATTTTACTGGAGCCCGTGCTCTCTAACTGAGCGGTGGACATTTTCCCGGAGACCGCATCAAAGGACAGGATCCTGTTTTTGCTTAGTAAGGTTTTACACTGTGCAGCAATGCAATACGTCAGCCATTTTACTGGAGCCCATGCTCTCTAACTGAGCGGTGGCCATTTTACCGGAGACCGCATCACAGGACAGGATCTTGTTTTTGTTTACTAAGGTTAGATACTGTGCTACAACGCGATACCGTGGGCCACCCCGCGCGTCTACTCAGTGTGTAGAGGGACATCCTTTTTTCCCTCCACGCTGGGCTGACCGGGATGACTTGTGGACGTCGCGGATGACGTCATCAGTGCGCGCCCGGCCAGGCGAGCACGCTGGCGTGATCCTGATTGGCTGGAGGCTTATCCCTTTCACTATTTAAGTGCTACTAACCAGGCATACAATATCGCTCCTCATGAAGAAGGCTCTTTGACGAGCCGAAACGTCAGGACCTCTCTCTGTCTACCCGATGCTGCAGCCATTACAGCCTTAATCCTTGTAAGTGCTCTCTGTATTTTCAACTTCTTTCTGGACATTCTAACAAGGAAAAAAGAGGTGTCTCATTTTTACTTGCGACCAGGGAAGTTTTGTCTATTCTGCTACTGGACTTTGCGCTTATCCCTTTATTCATGATCCCTGCTTGCTTGTTTGGACATTGAGCCCTCGTGGCGCTGCTTGCAGCATTTACTATTTCCTACATTCAGCGATCAATTTGTATATTATGTTTTGTATATATACACCTATTGTCACTTATTGCCAATTAAACTTTTTTCCTTTTTGAATGCATTTTCGTGTGTTAAGGGTGTTCAATCTTCCAGTCCTTCCTGTTTTATGTACTGTATAGGCCCGCAGTGAGTAGGCGGACCCTGGAACCTTAGAACCCCTATCTAAATGTTTCTTATATTTAACTTGATTTCTTTGTCAGTGTGCTACAACCAATCATTAATTGCTTATTTATTTTGTGCGGCCTATTTTTTAAATCTGTTTTCTGTTGCCTTTGGCTAAGGCGCTCCATGTTTTTCCCTGACTAAGAATGGCTCTGGGTATAGGTGAGAGATATTGCCTTGGTTCTTGTGCTATAATATTTGGCTAATGGCCTTGTGGGTTTGGAGTCTTCTTGTGTGTGTTTTTTAAAGCAATGTATATGTGTGTCTGTATTTTTATGGCTTGGATTCTGTTTGGCTGGGTCAGTGTAGTTGCTGTCAATGTGTGTTGGGCATAGAAGTTTTGCCTGATTCTATTTGTTACCACCAGCGCTATTTTGCCCTTTTTTTGTCTTCATATAGATAATGCACCAGCCAGAGGATCATTATGCCCGGTCCTAGTTCTGGAAGGTGTTTATTGTCTGTGAGATCCAGGAGATGGTCAATTGGCCCTTCAGTGTCAAGCTGAAGCTCCGACCCTGAAGCACAAGGATCCAGAGCTTATATACCAGCTTTATGATGCCTACTGCTCCAGTAAGTTAATTATGCTTGTAGAGCTAGTGCAAACCATCAACCATAAAATTACTCATCACTCATGTTTTTGTAATGTCTAATTTTTCCACAGATAATTGCCCCCCTCTGCAAGTTTGGGAAAGAAGTCCTCCCCAGGCCACCAAGAAGTCCTCCCTCTGGCCAGACAGAGGTGGAGGACCAGGGGTCAAAGACGAACAATGTCGTGGATGACCCATGGAAATTAGATGGGGAGGAGGAGGTGGTGGACACTTTGTCTGAGGAGGTGTGTTTCTCATGTGTGCTTTTGTTTGTCTTTCATATTGTTTCAGGGTATCACAGGCCAGACACATCCACCTCCCTCCTGGAAATTCAACCAGAGCAATATCAAGGTGAATGTTTACACAGAAGCATACATCCCCAACTATCTACTGTATTGCCTCTGAGCTGCCTGCTAGCTTGATGTCACACCTAAAGAGACTTCAATTGTTTGTTTTTTTCTTTACCTTGCTGAAGTATCCACACTAGGGGTGCTGCTGCCTTTCCCCCACCAGCATCAATATGGTTCCAGCAGCGTGGGCCATCCCCATAGCGCTGATGGTGAGTAACATTATTACAGGTTAACATTTTGAGCTTGATTTACTATGTTGTGCATATGGTTCACCTCCTAGATGGCAGCCATCTCTAGATTGTCATCCACCCTGTTTGCCTTTTTTGGTTGCCCACATTGGTGTGAATGCACCACCACTGTGTTTTTTGGGGTTTCTATAAGCCAAAGCCTTTGGCCATTGACATACTTGACAGTTCATGTATTTGGGGTGGTCCAACACTTGATTGGCCTCATGTCCTTGCGTGCACTCACGAAATGTGTGTGTGTCTCTTTGTTAACATTTGTGTTGATTTTTTTTGTTATGTTTTTATTGTTTGTTATGTATTGACCAATCTGAATATTGCCTTTGGCTCAGCCAGCTGTTGTAGAGTTCAAACTTCCACATAGCATTTATGTGGCCCGCACCTACTCCCAGATCTGTGTCGGGGTTATTTGCTGATCTGCACTTGCTCAGGCTCAGACAAACCCAGGGCCTTTGTTGAAGATGTTGCTTGTTGCTTGAGGAACACAGATGCCAAATGAAAACCTATTTGCCAAGACACACAAGAAGCAGGGATCGCTTCAGCATTCCCTATATCACAGCGAGAGGGGAGCTGCTGAAAGGATGCTTGCTGCTCTTATTTTATTCACATACTATGTTTATTAATATGCATGGTATAGAACGCAGGTTGGATGAAATATTGCAGGTAAGGGAAGAAGACATGGCATTCTAGGGGATTTCCCACAGCGGGGATGAAGAACAAAACCTGGAATAGCGAATATCCTGGGTTTTGATGAAATCCTCTGCATGCATTTATCAACTACATGCAATCTTAAAATGCTATTGAACTGTGTGTAACCTATTTAGAACTGCTGTAATTTATAAATTCATGCGTCTGTAGGAAAATCAAAAAAGCATTACCTGTTGGCATGTCTTGAGGATTCTACATTGCTTACCCATAGAAGGTGTGTCTCATATATCCAATCCTTTTGCCAAGTGTGACCAGCTCTCCTTGCTGAATTGGGGCACCGTCCAAAAGCACAATCCCCACTTTTCTCAAGGTAGACAACCACATGTAGGCAGTCTGGTCGCAGTTCAAAACCTTTTCATACGACAATGTGGGGATTTTAAGATCATTTCCCCAATACTCATGCTCTGTAAGAAAAAAAAAAGTAAAAAAATGAAAGTTTAAAAAACAATTTACAATGTGGTACATGTGTCAGACTCAAACCGGACCAACATCCATTTTTACTTTAACGAGTGTTGGTCCCGCTGTTTCGTGATCACAAAAAGCTTGGGGGAGCATCCAGAATGCTGGAGCCCCTCTCTCATAATACTCACATTCATTATGAGCCCGCCATGAGAACGGAGTCCCCCGATTGGTGTTGGTCCGGTTTAATACAATAGATTATCTTTATTTTTAGCTTTATTATACAATAGATTATCTTTATATGTTCAGAGCCACATGTTATTTAAAGTATAGTTAAGATCTTACTGAAGTGTCATGGATCACATCAGAAGTCAGGAATCCATTTTTATCATATCAGGAACAGCCATTGCTCTTTTTGCTGGTTTTCAAGTTTTGGCTATCATTAAAGAGGATCGTCAGCTCCACGGCAGCCATAGAAGGACCCCGGAAGAAGTGTGTACACAGGTGGCCCAGTTATTTTTTTTGATGGTGCAATTTACAGTGGGGTAGTCTGGGTTGGGCTGCCCCACTGCTGCATATTAAAGAGGGACTCAGAGGCGCCCAGCCTCCAAGTTGCAGCCAAGGGCAATCCAGATTTAGATGTATCCATAATAACGATCCTAATGTTTTTTTTGAATATTGGGCAAAGGCTGAGGTAAAAAAAGAAATACAGGCTGTTTTGGGTCACAGGGCTGGTGATGGAAGGTGACCACATAATCATCCTTTCTGAGTATAGGTGTGATTTAAAGCAGCATTATCGTTAGGGATGAGCGAATCGATCCGGACGAACCCGGATTCGATCCGAATTTCAGGAAAAATTCGATTCGGATCGAATCCGAATTTCCCCGCGATTCGATCACTCGAAGTTTTCCTTTAACATCCATTCATTTACATTACAGGCATTCTAAGATGGCGGGCGGGACATGTCTGGACATGTATCCCGCGCCAGTGCAAGCTGGGGCAGTCACATGCAGCCTATCAGCAGCCAGCAAGCCCGGTGACGTCACACAGCGGTATTTAACGGCGGCCATCTTGCTTTTCCTCATTTCTCTATTGCATTCGTGACAGACAGACAGAACGCTGTGTAGCTGAGGCAGTTAGACAGGCTGGAGACAGGCTGGAGACAGGGACAGACAGGGACAGGCTGGAGACAGGCAGGAGACAGGCAGGAGACAGACAGGAGACAGACAGAAAGCCAGGGAAAGGTAGGAAAAACGGAGCTGGCTGACAGGGAGATTTTTTTTTTTTCATCCAGCCTTTGTTAGCGTTTTCAGGCTGCTTATAGTAACTAACTGTGCATATATACTGAACTGATCTTAAGTCTGCTGTGAGGCATCCCATTCTGTGACTAAAGCAGCCTCTATTTAATAGCATAATAAACATTTGCACTTATTCTCATAGAAATCAGGCCTGATAAAGACACTTTTGCTGTGCATGCTCTCTGGTTTTTGTGGCACTGGCATCCCATTCTGTGACTAAAGCAGCCTCTATTTAATAGCATAATAAACATTTGCACTTATTCTCATAGAAATCAGGCCTGATAAAGACACTTTTGCTGTGCATGCTCTCTGGTTTTTGTGGCACTGGCATCCCATTCTGTGACTAAAGCAGCCTCTATTTAATAGCATAATAAACATTTGCACTTATTCTCATAGAAATCAGGCCTGATAAAGACACTTTTGCTGTGCATGCTCTCTGGTTTTTGTGGCACTGGCATCCCATTCTGTGACTAAAGCAGCCTCTATTTAATAGCATAATAAACATTTGCACTTATTCTCATAGAAATCAGGCCTGATAAAGACACTTTTGCTGTGCATGCTCTCTGGTTTTTGTGGCACTGGCATCCCATTCTGTGACTAAAGCAGCCTCTATTTAATAGCATAATAAACATTTGCACTTATTCTCATAGAAATCAGGCCTGATAAAGACACTTTTGCTGTGCATGCTCTCTGGTTTTTGTGGCACTGGCATCCCATTCTGTGACTAAAGCAGCCTCTATTTAATAGCATAATAAACATTTGCACTTATTCTCATAGAAATCAGGCCTGATAAAGACACTTTTGCTGTGCATGCTCTCTGGTTTTTGTGGCACTGGCATCCCATTCTGTGACTAAAGCAGCCTCTATTTAATAGCATAATAAACATTTGCACTTATTCTCATAGAAATCAGGCCTGATAAAGACACTTTTGCTGTGCATGCTCTCTGGTTTTTGTGGCACTGGCATCCCATTCTGTGACTAAAGCAGCCTCTATTTAATAGCATAATAAACATTTGCACTTATTCTCATAGAAATCAGGCCTGATAAAGACACTTTTGCTGTGCATGCTCTCTGGTTTTTGTGGCACTGGCATCCCATTCTGTGACTAAAGCAGCCTCTATTTAATAGCATAATAACCATTTGCACTTATTCTCATAGAAATCAGGCCTGATAAAGACACTTTTGCTGTGCATGCTCTCTGGTTTTTGTGGCACTGGCATCCCATTCTGTGACTAAAGCAGCCTCTATTTAATAGCATAATAAACATTTGCACTTATTCTCATAGAAATCAGGCCTGATAAAGACACTTTTGCTGTGCATGCTCTCTGGTTTTTGTGGCACTGGCATCCCATTCTGTGACTAAAGCAGCCTCTATTTAATAGCATAATAAACATTTGCACTTATTCTCATAGAAATCAGGCCTGATAAAGACACTTTTGCTGTGCATGCTCTCTGGTTTTTGTGGCACTGGCATCCCATTCTGTGACTAAAGCAGCCTCTATTTAATAGCATAATAACCATTTGCACTTATTCTCATAGAAATCAGGCCTGATAAAGACACTTTTGCTGTGCATGCTCTCTGGTTTTTGTGGCACTGGCATCCCATTCTGTGACTAAAGCAGCCTCTATTTAATAGCATAATAAACATTTGCACTTATTCTCATAGAAATCAGGCCTGATAAAGACACTTTTGCTGTGCATGCTCTCTGGTTTTTGTGGCACTGGCATCCCATTCTGTGACTAAAGCAGCCTCTATTTAATAGCATAATAACCATTTGCACTTATTCTCATAGAAATCAGGCCTGATAAAGACACTTTTGCTGTGCATGCTCTCTGGTTTTTGTGGCACTGGCATCCCATTCTGTGACTAAAGCAGCCTCTATTTAATAGCATAATAAACATTTGCACTTATTCTCATAGAAATCAGGCCTGATAAAGACACTTTTGCTGTGCATGCTCTCTGGTTTTTGTGGCACTGGCATCCCATTCTGTGACTAAAGCAGCCTCTATTTAATAGCATAATAAACATTTGCACTTATTCTCATAGAAATCAGGCCTGATAAAGACACTTTTGCTGTGCATGCTCTCTGGTTTTTGTGGCACTGGCATCCCATTCTGTGACTAAAGCAGCCTCTATTTAATAGCATAATAAACATTTGCACTTATTCTCATAGAAATCAGGCCTGATAAAGACACTTTTGCTGTGCATGCTCTCTGGTTTTTGTGGCACTGGCATCCCATTCTGTGACTAAAGCAGCCTCTATTTAATAGCATAATAAACATTTGCACTTATTCTCATAGAAATCAGGCCTGATAAAGACACTTTTGCTGTGCATGCTCTCTGGTTTTTGTGGCACTGGCATCCCATTCTGTGACTAAAGCAGCCTCTATTTAATAGCATAATAAACATTTGCACTTATTCTCATAGAAATCAGGCCTGATAAAGACACTTTTGCTGTGCATGCTCTCTGGTTTTTGTGGCACTGGCATCCCATTCTGTGACTAAAGCAGCCTCTATTTAATAGCATAATAAACATTTGCACTTATTCTCATAGAAATCAGGCCTGATAAAGACACTTTTGCTGGCCAAAGCCCTACTGGACCCTGCCAGGTCGATTCCTGCCCGGGGCATCCCATTCTGTGACTACAGCAGCCTCTGTTTAAGACCATATAAGCATTTGCTCTTATCATATTTGAAATTAGCCTGATAAAGACACTTTTGCTGGCCAAAGCCCTACTGGACCCTGCCAGGTCCATTCCTGCCCAGGGCATCCCATTCTGTGACTAAAGCAGCCTCTGTTTAAGACCATATAAGCATTTGCTCTTATTATATTTATATTATAAGACACTTTTGCTGGGCATAGGCTTACTGCTGCCTGCCAGGTGCACTTCTGTTGAGGCATCCCATTCTGTAACATAGCATACCCCTCTTTATTTACACTAAGCAGCTCTCTTATTTACACTAAGCAGGCCTGTTGGAGGCTGAGTGTTACTGCTCACTTTTGGTGTGCATTATATTCTGTTTTATATAGACCCACTGCTGCCTGGGGGTTCTTAAAATATCACCTACTACCACGCCAGTTAGACTATGTCGGGCAGACAAGTGCCTGGAAGTGAAAAGAGGAGTGGCAGAGGCCAAGATTCCGCAGGCAGAGCTCGCATCAGACTGGGGGCCAGTAGCAGCAGGAGTCACGCTGAGAGACCTAATCTGCCAGTATCTGCTAGCGGTCGGGTCTCCACCAGTAACGCATCTGCCGTGGTAGATTGGCTGACGCGCTCATCAACAACATCATCACAACTTACATCTGAGACCCCCAGTCTAGGGTCGGTAGGTTCCTCTGACACAACCCTGAGTTGGCATGCCCCGAGAGCAGTCCCTGTCCTCCCATTGCCTCTGTCCTACGCCGTTCCCTCCCCCAGCGACGTATCCTATGCTTTGGGTTCAGCTCCACTCTTTAGTGAGGAGGACGATCAGATACAGGAGGACAGTCAGCAGCTACTGCCCAGCCAAGAAATGGAGGTGGCTTCTTTAGCTAGGCAGACAAATAGTGATGTGGACAGTGTCGTGGGTGCTGCGAGCGTTCCAGCTCCTGCGCCAGACACTGTTGACGAATCCACGAACATCAGTGACGTACAGCCACAACCCGGTGATGATGATGATGATGACGATGAAGCCGATCGCACTTGGGAGCCGGGTGATGAAGGGGCTTCATCGTCATCATCAGGAGAAGAGGGGCGCAGGTTGCCCCGGAGTCAGCAGCTGAGGCAGCAAGGTGGTAGCAGTCAGCATGGGGGCACAATTCCAAAGGCTGGAGCCGGCCGGGGCCGGGGCCGGGGTAGAGCACCTGCTGTGCGGCAGTCTACCTTATCAGGAGGTAGTGGAGCAGGGGTTCCTGGAGTTGGCAACAGCAGCAGTGAATCAGTGAGGCCAGGGGGTGGGAAAAGTAGCTACTCGGCAGTGTGGCAGTTTTTCCTGAGGCATCCGCAGGAGGGTAACATGGCCACATGCAAGATATGTAGGCAAAAGGTGAAGCGTGGCCAGGGTCCAAATGTTGGCACCACGGCCCTGCGTCAACATATGATGCGTCACCATAAAACGACCTGGGAGAACCGAGGCTCCCAAGGGGTGGTCCAGTCTGCTTCCTCACCAAGTGAGCTCCCAATTTCTGCCAGCCAAGGCTCCAGCACCTCAGCCGAAGGCAGCTGTGCGTCACACCCATCCTCTGTCGCTCCTGCTCCTCCTCCTCCTCCTCCAAGTCATGCATCCCGCCAGCAATCCATCAGCGAAGCCATGTCCAAGAGACAGCAGTATGCGCCCACTCATCCTACGGCGCAGAAGCTGAATGTGCTCCTGTCCAAGTTGCTGGTGCTGCAGTCGCTCCCTTTTCAGGTGGTGGAATCTGCACCTTTCAGAGAACTGATGGCTTGTGCCGAGCCGAGGTGGAGAGTCCCAAGCCGTCATTTCTTTGCCAAGAAGGCAGTACCAGCGCTGCACACTTTTGTTGAACAGAAGGTGGGCCAGTCCTTGAGCCTGTCGGTGTGTAGCAAAATACATGGCAGCGCCGACATCTGGAGCTGTAACTACGGTCAGGGGCAGTACATGTCGTTTACGGCCCACTGGGTGAATGTGGTCCCTTTGCAGCAGCAACTTGGACAGGTCACGCCGCTTCGGCCTCCGCGCTCTCTGCCCATTGGGCCTGTGACACCGTGCGACTCGGCCTCCTCATCCTCCGCCATCTCCTCACCCTCCACTGTAGGCTCAAGTCTCAGTGCCCCTCCAGTCTACCATGTGTGCAGGGCACGGAGGTGTCACGCAGTGCTTCACATGGTTTGTCTTGGCGAACGGAGTCACACAGGGGAGGAACTGCTTAAATGTATTCATCAGGAAATCCAAACATGGCTTACTCCGAGAAAACTTAAAATGGGAATCATGGTTACCGACAATGGGAAGAACATTTTGTCTGCGCTGCGCCAAGGAAGCCTGACCCATGCCCCCTGCATGGCTCACGTCTTCAATCTGGTTGTCAAGCGGTTTCTGAAGTGTTCCCCCCATCTGCAGGACATCCTAACAACTTCACGGAAACTTTGCATGCACTTCAGCCACTCCTACACCGCCAAACACACCCTTCTTGAGCTACAGCGTCAGAATGGTATCCCCCAACATAGTCTGATTTGCGATGTTTCCACCCGTTGGAATTCCACCCTTCACATGTTGGACCGATTATATGAACAGAGAAAAGCCATCACGGATTTCCTGATGATCCAAGCAGATAGGGGGACTCCCCTGTGTAACTTCAATGTCAACCAGTGGCAGCTCATACGTGACACCTGCCGTTTGCTCAGGCCCTTTGAGGAAGCCACTTTATTTGTCAGTCGGCAGGATTACGGGATGAACGACGTGATTCCACTGCTTCATGTACTACAGCACATGTTGGAAACCATGGCTGGTCAGGGCACTGGAGACATGGCGTTTACATCTTACGGCCACATGAACCCCGTTGGAGCTGAACTGGAGGAGGAGGAGGAGGAAGAGGAGGAGGAGGAGTTGCCCAGCGAAACACAGTTTAGGCTTGGCGAAATGGCTGGTTTATCTAGTCAGCGGACAGGAGAGGAGGAGCAGGAGCAGCCAGAGGAGCTAGAGGTTTTTGAGGAAGGAGAGACAGAGGACCCGGGCACACCGTGGCAGTATGCAGTGGAGATGGAGACAGGTAGTCCATCCGAGTCACTTGCGCAAATGGCACGAAGCATGCTCACATGCTTGCGTAGTGACCCCAGAATTGTTTCCATCTGTCGGCGGGATGACTTCTGGCTGTCCACCTTATTGGACCCTCGCTTCCGGCACAAAATGGGGGCATTTTTTAAACCCACCGAGAGGGAGGACAAACTCAACTACTACAAAGACATTCTACGTAGGCAGTTGGCCGATGCCTATCTGCGCCATGGTCCATACTCTCGCAGGTCTGACTCGAGGGGACCTCTGCGCTCACCTTCCACTGCCATGGCCGCTGGGGGGGTTGGCAGCAGCAGCAGCAGAAGCTCCATCAGCAGCAGCAGCCTCAGTCTTCAGTCGCTAATGAGTAGCTTTCTACACCCGCATAGTGAGGCTACTCATGAGCAGCAGGAAGACCTGGAGCAGGACCTGAACCAGCAGGTCATGTCATACTTTGACATGACCATGCCAACACACCTTGAGGATCCACTGGACTTCTGGGCAGCCAAACTTGATTTGTGGCCGCAACTAGCAGAGTTTGCCCTGGAAAAGCTGTCCTGCCCGGCAAGTAGCGTGCCATCTGAGCGGGTGTTTAGTGCGGCGGGGGCCATAGTTACGGCGAGGAGAACTCGTCTGTCAACTAAAAATGTGGAGAGACTCACCTTTGTCAAAATGAATCAGGGATGGATCAGCCAGGATTTCCACCCACCAATGCCTGATGCATGCGACTAGATTCAGCATGGTGCCACGTTTTACACTTTACAAATGGTGCAAAACATATTTATGTCTTTAGGCCATTTTTTGGGCTCCTGCTGCTGCTACTGCCAACTTCTGCCAACTCCAGGGTGTGATTCATCCAATTTTTGGGCTCCTGAAGCCAACTCCAGTGTATATTTGGGCTCCTGCTGCTGCTACTGCCAACTTCTGCCAACTCCAGGGTGTGATTCATCCAATTTTTGGGCTCCTGAAGCCAACTCCAGTGTATATTTGGGCTCCTGCTGCTACTACTGTCAACTCCTGCCAACTCCAGGGTGTGATTCATCCAATTTTTGGGCTCCTGAGGCCAACTCCAGTGTATATTTGGGCTCCTGCTGCTGCTACTGTCAACTCCTGCCAACTCCAGGGTGTGATTCATCCAATTTTTGGGCTCCTGAAGCCAACTCCAGTGTATATTTGGGCTCCTGCTGCTACTACTGCCAACTTCTGCCAACTCCAGGGTGTGATTCATCCAATTTTTGGGCTCCTGAAGCCAACTCCAGTGTATATTTGGGCTCCTGCTGCTGCTACTGTCAACTCCTGCCAACTCCAGGGTGTGATTCATCCAATTTTTGGGCTCCTGAAGCCAACTCCAGTGTATATTTGGGCTCCTGCTGCTGCTACTGCCAACTTCTGCCAACTCCAGGGTGTGATTCATCCAATTTTTGGGCTCCTGAAGCCAACTCCAGTGTATATTTGGGCTCCTGCTGCTACTACTGCCAACTTCTGCCAACTCCAGGGTGTGATTCATCCAATTTTTGGGCTCCTGAAGCCAACTCCAGTGTATATTTGGGCTCCTGCTGCTGCTACTGTCAACTCCTGCCAACTCCAGGGTGTGATTCATCCAATTTTTGGGCTCCTGAAGCCAACTCCAGTGTATATTTGGGCTCCTGCTGCTGCTACTGCCAACTTCTGCCAACTCCAGGGTGTGATTCATCCAATTTTTGGGCTCCTGAAGCCAACTCCAGTGTATATTTGGGCTCCTGCTGCTGCTGCTGCTGCCAACTTCTGCCAACTCCAGGGTGTGATTCATCCAATTTTTGGGCTCCTGAAGCCAACTCCAGTGTATATTTGGGCTCCTGCTGCTGCTGCTGCTGCCAACTTCTGCCAACTCCAGGGTGTGATTCATCCAATTTTTGGGCTCCTGAAGCCAACTCCAGTGTATATTTGGGCTCCTGCTGCTGCTACTGTCAACTCCTGCCAACTCCAGGGTGTGATTCATCCAATTTTTGGGCTCCTGAGGCCAACTCCAGTGTATATTTGGGCTCCTGCTGCTGCTACTGTCAACTCCTGCCAACTCCAGGGTGTGATTCATCCAATTTTTGGGCTCCTGAAGCCAACTCCAGTGTATATTTGGGCTCCTGCTGCTGCTGCTGCTGCCAACTTCTGCCAACTCCAGGGTGTGATTCATCCAATTTTTGGGCTCCTGAAGCCAACTCCAGTGTATATTTGGGCTCCTGCTGCTGCTACTGTCAACTCCTGCCAACTCCAGGGTGTGATTCATCCAATTTTTGGGCTCCTGAAGCCAACTCCAGTGTATATTTGGGCTCCTGCTGCTGCTACTGCCAACTTCTGCCAACTCCAGGGTGTGATTCATCCAATTTTTGGGCTCCTGAAGCCAACTCCAGTGTATATTTGGGCTCCTGCTGCTACTACTGCCAACTTCTGCCAACTCCAGGGTGTGATTCATCCAATTTTTGGGCTCCTGAGGCCAACTCCAGTGTATATTTGGGCTCCTGCTGCTGCTACTGCCAACTTCTGCCAACTCCAGGGTGTGATTCATCCAATTTTTGGGCTCCTGAAGCCAACTCCAGTGTATATTTGGGCTCCTGCTGCTACTACTGCCAACTTCTGCCAACTCCAGGGTGTGATTCATCCAATTTTTGGGCTCCTGAGGCCAACTCCAGTGTATATTTGGGCTCCTGCTGCTGCTGCTGCCAACTTCTGCCAACTCCAGGGTGTGATTCATCCAATTTTTGGGCTCCTGAAGCCAACTCCAGTGTATATTTGGGCTCCTGCTGCTACTACTGTCAACTCCTGCCAACTCCAGGGTGTGATTCATCCAATTTTTGGGCTCCTGAGGCCAACTCCAGTGTATATTTGGGCTCCTGCTGCTGCTGCTGCCAACTTCTGCCAACTCCAGGGTGTGATTCATCCAATTTTTGGGCTCCTGAGGCCAACTCCAGTGTATATTTGGGCTCCTGCTGCTGCTACTGTCAACTCCTGCCAACTCCAGGCTGTGATTCATCCAATTTTTGGGCTCCTGAAGCCAACTCCAGTGTATATTTGGGCTCCTGCTGCTGCTGCTGCCAACTTCTGCCAACTCCAGGGTGTGATTCATCCAATTTTTGGGCTCCTGAAGCCAACTCCAGTGTATATTTGGGCTCCTGCTGCTACTACTGCCAACTTCTGCCAACTCCAGGGTGTGATTCATCCAATTTTTGGGCTCCTGAGGCCAACTCCAGTGTATATTTGGGCTCCTGCTGCTGCT
Organism: Gastrophryne carolinensis; assembly: GCA_027917425.1. NCBI lineage: Eukaryota > Metazoa > Chordata > Amphibia > Anura > Microhylidae > Gastrophryne > Gastrophryne carolinensis. The sequence goes on from CM051241.1 coordinate 103,955,499, forward strand.
GCTGCCAACTTCTGCCAACTCCAGGGTGTGATTCATCCAATTTTTGGGCTCCTGAAGCCAACTCCAGTGTATATTTGGGCTCCTGCTGCTACTACTGTCAACTCCTGCCAACTCCAGGGTGTGATTCATCCAATTTTTGGGCTCCTGAGGCCAACTCCAGTGTATATTTGGGCTCCTGCTGCTGCTGCTGCCAACTTCTGCCAACTCCAGGGTGTGATTCATCCAATTTTTGGGCTCCTGAGGCCAACTCCAGTGTATATTTGGGCTCCTGCTGCTGCTGCTGCCAACTTCTGCCAACTCCAGGGTGTGATTCATCCAATTTTTGGGCTCCTGAGGCCAACTCCAGTGTATATTTGGGCTCCTGCTCCTGCTGCTGCCAACTTCTGCCAACTCCAGGGTGTGATTCATCCAATTTTTGGGCTCCTGAAGCCAACTCCAGTGTATATTTGGGCTCCTGCTGCTGCTGCCAACTTCTGCCAACTCCAGGGTGTGATTCATCCAATTTTTGGGCTCCTGAGGCCAACTCCAGTGTATATTTGGGCTCCTTCTGCCCCTCATAGTGATGCCACTTCAACTCTCTGCAATTGTGCCGCTCTGCGATTCTATTAGCGATGCCTCTGATCTGCATGTGATATTTCTTCAAAGTATTATTTAACAAACCCAGCACGCATCCTGTGCGTGTTACAGCAAGGCTGAATGGTTTACAACCCTATTGAGGCTGTAGGAGGCTCAGAAATAGCCGTTTTTAATAGCGATTCGTCGCGAATTTATTCGGGTCGAAACGATTTTTGTCGGAAAATTCGGCGAATCAGTCGAATCGAATTTTTCAAAAGTTCGCTCATCTCTAATTATCGTGACAAATGTCCCAATGATAAACATCTATATAATTATGCTGGGTGGCAAGAGGAGAGGTCACTTATACATCAAGAAATATCCAGCCATACTTGTTTTTTTTTATTTAAATGGAAGGAAGAGGAAATCCGGGGTGATGGTTCTGTCACCCCTGATACACTAAACCTGTCACCCTTGGATATTATTCCTACCAGGAGAGAAAAAAAATGCACTGCAAGGCTCATTCATATTTAGGAACAGCTGTTATATACAAAAGGCCTTTAAGACATTTGGCAGATGGATATTCTTGTTTGCTTTAAGAATGCTTTTCATAATGGCCATGAATGGTTGTTACAGCAACTTCCTTTGACACAAATACATTAAAGACTAACATATGTAAACTATTCAGAAAAAAATAACTTCTGGTGGATTGCACATGCTGAAAAGATCCTACTGAAAACAAATACATTCATCCTGCAGTTATATAACATCTGCATAAATTATTAATAAAGATTGCCTCTTGCCCAGAGACGACCAAAATATATTCAAGTGGAAAGCTGTTAGAATATTTTTTAATAAATTACTCTTCTCAATTCATAGGATAATCTTAGGCTTATGTCCAAAGGTTAAAAGACAAGGGTTAAAAAAAATCACCTTGTATCAGCATCAGCGCATTCCTCTAGAGCTGTTGGTGGTGGCCCCAGCGAGGTTTCACAGATCTGTCTCCAATGCTGCGTGTGCACTCACCTACTACCATTTAATAAACTGTGATGGTGGGGACGAGCGCACAGCAGGGGATCTGTGAATCTGGGGAAATGCGGGGCTGTGGGAACTATGTAAGTTATTTTTTTAACCCCCTCGCACAGTCAAAGCTTTAGGAGGGGTGTGAGAATTATTATAGGAAATAATAGATTCCATCTTACAATATGCTCTTGTCCCCTGTAAAAAAAATAGACTGTGTTAACTATCACCTCTGCAGAAAGAAGCTGACAGTGGGAGGACCTGGCTCCAACACACACCCTGCTGGTCCCACTCACACCTCCACTAGACAGAGGGGAACCAAAAAGTATACCCTGCTGGGAAATACGATGGCAGGAGAATTTTACAGGTATCTCGCAGATAGGCTGGTTCCAGAGCAGTACTGGAAATTTCTGGGCCGCCATTTACCCTAATCAGAAGCTAAACACATATTTGGAATCTGCAATTCCTAATGGCTGTATAGGTATGCTTCATATCATCCTAGAGGAGACAGGGACTGAGCTATAGAGAGCTTGGTTTATGAGCCACATGTCACAGCAGTGTTTGGACTCATTGGATGGGCAGCATCTGACTGAGTAATTTAACACCGGAATCCGACTTTCTTACCAAAAGTTATGCTCCATAATAGTTTTTAGGAGTTATGAGTGGCAAACCTGTGATCTTGGGGCTACGACTCATTTTGGAGGTTATGTGATGTAGGGAAGGAGTCCAAAAAATCTAGCAGGCTCTGTGGCCCTGCATCACTGCATATAATGAAAATAAGGTAATTAATATTTCTTTTCTCATTATGTCTGTAACCACTCACTTGTAATGTACCCTTCAGACCTATATATTAATATGTTCATTGCATATGTATAATTGTCAAGTGTGCTTGTTAAGCGACTAAATATATAAAAAAAATCTTGGCCTGTCCTAGATCTTGACCCCGAACTTATTTATACACTACTGCTCTAGCTTTCGGGCCCAATATTACCTGCTAATGGACTGGGGCCATCTAACAGAGCTGGTGGGATTTACGACTGGTAGGACTTCATTCACTTGTGGTAGTATAGCGTTCCCCACAGCTGGTTAGGGTCAGTGAACCATTTATAACAAAAACAGAACACGTGATCTCTGTGATTTGCCCCCCCCCCCCCCCCCCACAGCTGATAGCATCAATTCCATTACTTGGTATTGGGAGCAAAAAATTGTGGAAGACAATAGTAGGCAGGACAGTCCATTTAACATGCAATTCCCCCTGTCTTTAGCTCCCGATGCCCTATAGGCTAAGAGGTAATGGAGCATAGCACCAACTATGTGGATATGGTTTCCTGCAATAGGGGTTACAGCACATCAGGCATTGGTACATTCTATTGAAGGACCACTTAGATACTAGGTGACACTCTAATGTGATATTGGTATAAACAGTTTTGCAGACTATTGAAAGTTACATACAGAGCACCTAAGAAATGCAAGGTTAAGGTAATACCAATAAATGACTAACTCAATACAGAGCACTTTAAATTGTATGGAGTACCAGTCATCTCAAGCAGTAAGATTTCAAAAATATAGCAAATAGTTTCCTGCATTTTAATGAATAATCTCCAAATTTGGCATAATAAAGCCACATTTCCTAGCTATGTTGGTGAGATGATGAGTAACACAGAATAACCTTGCTTGCTCAAGTGATCATATAGAGAAATGAAAATCTGTCAAAATGTGAAATACAATACTCCTTTAAAATATACTCAATTAAAAACCAAGACGGAATATCAGAAGCACCAACATCTAAAAGCTTCCTATATCTCTGTTTAAACTGTGACACATGCAGCCAGGATATATTATCAATAGCCTACTGTCTGGATTGTCTGCATTTGCCTACATATTGAACATCACAACCAGAACAAAATATGACTGATACTTGAATAGACCACAAGGTGCAGAAGGGAACAGATAGGTGCACAGTGTGTCAGCCTCAGGCAATGGTTTTAACACTGTTAACAACTGGTTTGCACATTACGTCGAATCTTAAAAGCTTTAGCCTGCCAGACTATAAATCATTGTTAATGCATGAACAGTAGCAGTCTGGTTTCCAGGCTCATACTAACTTTCTCCCTCCTTCTCCCCCTTGGGATATAAGGCTCGATTCAGAGAGACAAAAAAAGACTTTCGTTTTTGTGCCGATCTGTTTTTTTTTTTTAATTTTCCCGCTCTCGTATGAGTGTACAAGCGATTCTATGCATGCATTGCTATCCTTCTGTAAAGTTTTCGTCCATTCGTACGGCAGAGTATGAGTGTATGAGGATGTCATTATCCAGCGTGACTTTTCTGTTTCATTTTCTCATGTTACAACGTAGGCTTTCGTTTTTGCCCTTTTTCCATCATCTCCTCCCACGAATCCTTTACGTTTCCCTTTTTCAATAAATAATCGTCCGGACGTAAATCCTTACGATCTTGCGCCTGTGCACTACAAACTTAACTCAATAAAGTGCTCACCTACATATTTGGGTCACTCACTTCTGCTACAATGCTTAGCTAAATCACTTTGCGCTTTCCTACATCTTCCATGTTTGACCCCTAAAACTCACCCAAATCACTTCGCGGTTAGGTTCCTCTTCCATTTTAGACCCCTAAACTTACCCAAATCACTTCTCGGTCATGTGAATATTCATCTCTAAATATTTCTGGGCCCATTAGTTTTGTGTTAATGTATTTTGGAAATGAAATGACACTAAAACTTTTATTAATTTTTTTTTGAATACCAAATGCCATTTTTGTTTGGCCTTTTTTTGAAAATGTGTTTTAAAAAAATGTACCTTTTTTTTCTTCATAAAATCTAAAATATTGAAATATTTAGAAAATTTAAAATTTTTACAACTATAAAAAAATAAATACATAGCAATGGCAGGCTACTGATCATTATTCTTCATCTGTGGTCCCCAACGATTCGTGCAGCTCCTGCATCTCGCCCACCAACTGAAGGACCCCGACACTCAGTTGTGCCACTCTGGCAGGTGTGGTCCCTGTTAAAAAACATAAATTACATTATTGGTATAACCTTGTTGGGGTCATACTGCAGTGCCCCCCCCCCCTGTATGCCCCCCCCCCCCTGTATGGTCCAAATCTGGATTTAAAAAGCCCAAAGGCCCTCACCACCACGGCCCAGGTTTTGCATAGGGCCCGATTATAGAACTCCTGGCCCGCATTCTGCAGGCAAAGAACGGGCGTCAGGAGCAAGGGCAGGAGCAGATATCCAGAATCCCCTGAAAGAATTTAAAAATACTAACATAAAATACACATTCTAAGCAACAATATTGTTTAACATGTCATCAAGGGCTAAAAACAGCCATAGGTTAAGACATGAGTCATCAACTATATTCATTGCCATACAGTGAAAATGGATTGATGGAATGTGAGCAAACTTACCCAGGAGCCATCCACCAGATCATTCTCCTGACTCAAACTGACGAAATAAGCCAGAGCTCTGCAATATATAAGCATCATGGGACGACCCTGGATGCCCTGCAAGAACACTGAGGAATTGCATAGCTGGACCAAACACTGCTTGTATGTTGTGTGAGTGGCACATCTTGCGGTTCCTGCAACCAAATATAAAATAATTACACAAAGCAAAGGTAACCAACTAAAACAATAACTCCTACAACAAATTAAGATTCAAGTTCAACAATCCAAATAAAATTCACAAAGGACATAAGTCTAAAAATATATAGCAATTATATGGATGTGTGGGAAAATAAATGTTTACATGCTAAGGACTAATTAAGGTCAGCATTAAAATGCTTCTATAAGGCATACATAAAATGTATTGATTCAGGTATGCATTGCTATACAATTTATGGCCTCGGCCATGCTGATACATGCAATGCCTTGGAGCTAAAGGCGTGCAGACTCCCCTACATAGCCGCAAAACAAGTTCAACAATAGCAATCCGAGGCCTCAAAGGTCCCGTAAGTGGATCACAAATGAAACGATTTTAAAGGGTAGTGGTCCCTCGGCAATCAGCTCTTTGAATCAGATGCAAGCCCATCCCAACAACGTAGGTTATCTGAACGAACGCAAAGTATCAGATTTTGATGGGAAAATGATCCGAACTAACGCAAATGATCCGATTTAGTTTCGTTCTTCAAAAGCGCATATACGAAAGCGCCCGAACGTTCGTACGAATGGAAAATGAACGAAAAAAACAAAAAAAATTACTAACACACACAAAAACTTTCACAGACAGCTACGGAAGTCCAGAAGAATGTGCCTCTGAATCGAGCCTATAGTGTGAATTTATCCATTTCAAAGCATCTCAGAAACTCCAATTATTTTAAAATACCTTATGTATTCTAAGTGGTGCCACTTTCTTTGCCTCAGTTTCTTGAACATACCTGAGCTGGAAAGGGTATGTCATTGCAGAGTTTCATGAGTCTTTAGCATGCTCTGAGTGGCTGTTAGACCATTTTTTTTGTATATACGCACACCTATCTTAAATTAGAAAATTACTTGATTTAATGTTTAAAGTATTTACAGTGGAATAAAACAAGAATAAAATCTCATTTTTATAGGAGGTACTGTAGAGGAGGTACTGTATAGCAGACACGCTGATTACAGTCCTTAAGGAAAAACAGAGATGATATTCACAAAAATGCAGAACAGACATCACTTATAATGCACAATAAAACATAGTGCATGCCAGCAAATATAATCACAGTGAATACATAGCATATTATCATCATGGTGTGTTAATAGCACATACCGTGGGAAAAGTTAGATATATGGAGACACCTGGTGATGCAGCAATTAGCAATCAAACATAGAGTAATACAGTGTAGCATGTAAACATATCCAGGAAAATGAAAGACAGTGCTGCGCTCATACAGAGAACGGATAAGGAGTAGCATATACCTCAGCAGCAATGTATCTGACATGCGTTTCATGGCTGAAGTTCTCTTTCAACAGAGAGCTAATGACAAGCAAAAGCAGCTATGCACTTTGTGGGGGTGGCTATGGTGTTGGGGGGGTAGCACTAGGAGTGCTATTCAAAAATCCATGATTAAAAACCTGACATAAGTTCCTGGCTGGTTAGTGAGGTGAGGGGGCTAACTCACAATTACACAGCAGCAGTGTTCTTTGTGTATGGGACTAATTTCTCTCATATAGATCTTGGTACACAGACTAAGGGCCTTATTTATCAAGGGCTAGCGCCAGGTAGTGTCTGACGAGCGCCAGGTACCGCCAGCTAACGGCGGCTACCGACTCAAGTACGCCCGGCGGCGGTCACAATGACGCATTTATCACGCTAAATGAGGCTAGCGCCGGCGAGAGCGTCAGCTAGCGCGGGATTCATCATGTAGCCGACTGCAACGAACAGCACCGCTACTAATCCCATCACAGCACCAGGTATCACCTGTCGCTCCCTGGCGCTCTCCAATGCATTTCAATGGAGCAATCTTTAAATATTCATAATTAATTGAGTTTATGTTTTTTTTTTTTTTTTTTTAACTGTCAAAAATTCTGTGACCACTACAGCAATGTTAGATATTTTTTTTAAGGTAAAAAAAAAATAAAAAAAAATATGTGCAGAATTGATATTACAGGTCTGATATTAATGTATTCATATTACAAAATGTTTAGAAAAACTTGTATAATTTTTACATTAAAAAAAATGGTTGTTTGGGGGTTAAAAACTACTTTACACACATCGCCGCCAGCGCTCTGGGGTTTAAACAAGGAATTCACAGCGCGAGAAATTTTTGAGCGTGATTTGTTAATGAATCTGCAGCAAGCCGTTCGCTCTGGCCATTCGCTGTCAGGCGCACCCATACAACGCAGAACCTGTGAAACATCGACCCCTAACCCCGTATTCAACATTACCGCACACCGACTGAGTCGCTGCAAACAAGCAAACCACGGGCAAGCACAGCGAATACTAGCTGGCGCTGTGAAAATCACGCTACTGGCGCTCATCTGTCGCTACCTGGCGCTATTAAAGTGGACCAACACCGAGAGGTGATCGGCCCGGAAATCTATAAGATTCCCGGGCCGATCACCTCCCACCCCGCGGGACATCCGAGATCGGGATGTCCCGCGGGGTGAAACCCCCCCAGACACCCCAAATCGCCTACCTGATCTTCGGCGGCGGCCGGCCGCCGCCGCCTCCCTCGCGCCCCTGTAGGCGTGCGCGCGCCCGCGCCGGCCGTCTGCGAATGGCCGGCGGGGGCGCGCGCGCGCCGGAAGTGACGCGAGGGTGCCGATCGGGGTGCCCCGCCGACGTGGACCAAAACCCAGGATAGTCAAAATCCTGGGTGTTGGTCCACTTTAATGAATCGGCCTCCCCGTGTGCAGTAGTCAATAGCAACAGAATTGTGTTTTTAATCAATGAAATACATTATACCAAAAGGTGTATACTTGCCCAAAACATATTTCTTATTTAACATACATTAGCAATAAATGTAAGATATGGCTATTCAAAGTAATTAGAGATGAGCGAACTTTTGAAAAATTCGATTCGACTGATTCGCCGAATTTTCCGACAAAAATCGTTTCGACCCGAATAAATTCGCGACGAATCGCTATTAAAAACGGCTATTTCTGAGCCTCCTACAGCCTCAATAGGGTTGTAAACCATTCAGCCTTGCTGTAACACGCACAGGATGCGTGCTGGGTTAGTTAAATAATACTTTGAAGAAATATCACATGCAGATCAGAGGCATCGCTAATAGAATCGCAGAGCGGCACAATTGCAGAGAGTTGAAGTGGCATCACTATGAGGGGCAGAAGGAGCCCAAATATACACTGGAGTTGGCCTCAGGAGCCCAAAAATTGGATGAATCACACCCTGGAGTTGGCAGGAGTTGACAGTAGCAGCAGCAGGAGCCCAAATATACACTGGAGTTGGCCTCAGGAGCCCAAAAATTGGATGAATCACACCCTGGAGTTGGCAGAAGTTGGCAGCAGCAGCAGCAGGAGCCCAAATATACACTGGAGTTGGCCTCAGGAGCCCAAAAATTGGATGAATCACACCCTGGAGTTGGCAGGAGTTGACAGTAGCAGCAGCAGGAGCCCAAATATACACTGGAGTTGGCTTCAGGAGCCCAAAAATTGGATGAATCACACCCTGGAGTTGGCAGGAGTTGACACCAGCAGCAGCAGGAGCCCAAATATACACTGGAGTTGGCTTCAGGAGCCCAAAAATTGGATGAATCACACCCTGGAGTTGGCAGAAGTTGGCAGCAGCAGCAGCAGGAGCCCAAATATACACTGGAGTTGGCCTCAGGAGCCCAAAAATTGGATGAATCACACCCTGGAGTTGGCAGGAGTTGACAGTAGCAGCAGCAGGAGCCCAAATATACACTGGAGTTGGCCTCAGGAGCCCAAAAATTGGATGAATCACACCCTGGAGTTGGCAGAAGTTGGCAGCAGCAGCAGCAGGAGCCCAAATATACACTGGAGTTGGCCTCAGGAGCCCAAAAATTGGATGAATCACACCCTGGAGTTGGCAGGAGTTGACAGTAGCAGCAGCAGGAGCCCAAATATACACTGGAGTTGGCCTCAGGAGCCCAAAAATTGGATGAATCACACCCTGGAGTTGGCAGAAGTTGGCAGCAGCAGCAGCAGGAGCCCAAATATACACTGGAGTTGGCCTCAGGAGCCCAAAAATTGGATGAATCACACCCTGGAGTTGGCAGAAGTTGGCAGCAGCAGCAGCAGGAGCCCAAATATACACTGGAGTTGGCCTCAGGAGCCCAAAAATTGGATGAATCACACCCTGGAGTTGGCAGGAGTTGACAGTAGCAGCAGCAGGAGCCCAAATATACACTGGAGTTGGCCTCAGGAGCCCAAAAATTGGATGAATCACACCCTGGAGTTGGCAGAAGTTGGCAGCAGCAGCAGCAGGAGCCCAAATATACACTGGAGTTGGCCTCAGGAGCCCAAAAATTGGATGAATCACACCCTGGAGTTGGCAGGAGTTGACAGTAGCAGCAGCAGGAGCCCAAATATACACTGGAGTTGGCTTCAGGAGCCCAAAAATTGGATGAATCACACCCTGGAGTTGGCAGGAGTTGACACCAGCAGCAGCAGGAGCCCAAATATACACTGGAGTTGGCTTCAGGAGCCCAAAAATTGGATGAATCACACCCTGGAGTTGGCAGAAGTTGGCAGCAGCAGCAGCAGGAGCCCAAATATACACTGGAGTTGGCCTCAGGAGCCCAAAAATTGGATGAATCACACCCTGGAGTTGGCAGAAGTTGGCAGCAGCAGCAGCAGGAGCCCAAATATACACTGGAGTTGGCCTCAGGAGCCCAAAAATTGGATGAATCACACCCTGGAGTTGGCAGGAGTTGACAGTAGCAGCAGCAGGAGCCCAAATATACACTGGAGTTGGCCTCAGGAGCCCAAAAATTGGATGAATCACACCCTGGAGTTGGCAGAAGTTGGCAGCAGCAGCAGCAGGAGCCCAAATATACACTGGAGTTGGCCTCAGGAGCCCAAAAATTGGATGAATCACACCCTGGAGTTGGCAGGAGTTGACAGTAGCAGCAGCAGGAGCCCAAATATACACTGGAGTTGGCTTCAGGAGCCCAAAAATTGGATGAATCACACCCTGGAGTTGGCAGGAGTTGACACCAGCAGCAGCAGGAGCCCAAATATACACTGGAGTTGGCTTCAGGAGCCCAAAAATTGGATGAATCACACCCTGGAGTTGGCAGAAGTTGGCAGCAGCAGCAGCAGGAGCCCAAATATACACTGGAGTTGGCCTCAGGAGCCCAAAAATTGGATGAATCACACCCTGGAGTTGGAAGGAGTTGACAGTAGCAGCAGCAGGAGCCCAAATATACACTGGAGTTGGCCTCAGGAGCCCAAAAATTGGATGAATCACACCCTGGAGTTGGCAGAAGTTGGCAGCAGCAGCAGCAGGAGCCCAAATATACACTGGAGTTGGCCTCAGGAGCCCAAAAATTGGATGAATCACACCCTGGAGTTGGCAGGAGTTGACAGTAGCAGCAGCAGGAGCCCAAATATACACTGGAGTTGGCCTCAGGAGCCCAAAAATTGGATGAATCACACCCTGGAGTTGGCAGAAGTTGGCAGCAGCAGCAGCAGGAGCCCAAATATACACTGGAGTTGGCCTCAGGAGCCCAAAAATTGGATGAATCACACCCTGGAGTTGGCAGAAGTTGGCAGCAGCAGCAGCAGGAGCCCAAATATACACTGGAGTTGGCCTCAGGAGCCCAAAAATTGGATGAATCACACCCTGGAGTTGGCAGGAGTTGACAGTAGCAGCAGCAGGAGCCCAAATATACACTGGAGTTGGCCTCAGGAGCCCAAAAATTGGATGAATCACACCCTGGAGTTGGCAGAAGTTGGCAGCAGCAGCAGCAGGAGCCCAAATATACACTGGAGTTGGCTTCAGGAGCCCAAAAATTGGATGAATCACACCCTGGAGTTGGCAGAAGTTGGCAGCAGCAGCAGCAGGAGCCCAAATATACACTGGAGTTGGCCTCAGGAGCCCAAAAATTGGATGAATCACACCCTGGAGTTGGCAGAAGTTGGCAGCAGCAGCAGCAGGAGCCCAAATATACACTGGAGTTGGCCTCAGGAGCCCAAAAATTGGATGAATCACACCCTGGAGTTGGCAGGAGTTGACAGTAGCAGCAGCAGGAGCCCAAATATACACTGGAGTTGGCCTCAGGAGCCCAAAAATTGGATGAATCACACCCTGGAGTTGGCAGAAGTTGGCAGCAGCAGCAGCAGGAGCCCAAATATACACTGGAGTTGGCCTCAGGAGCCCAAAAATTGGATGAATCACACCCTGGAGTTGGCAGGAGTTGGCAGCAGCAGCAGCAGGAGCCCAAAAAATGGCCTAAAGACATAAATATGTTTTGCACCATTTGGAAAGTGTAAAACGTGGCACCATGCTGAATCTAGTCGCATGCATCAGGCATTGGTGGGTGGAAATCCTGGCTGATCCATCCCTGATTCATTTTGACAAAGGTGAGTCTCTCTACATTTTTAGTTGACAGACGAGTTCTCCTCGCCGTAACTATGGCCCCCGCCGCACTAAACACCCGCTCAGATGGCACGCTACTTGCCGGGCAGGACAGCTTTTCCAGGGCAAACTCTGCTAGTTGCGGCCACAAATCAAGTTTGGCTGCCCAGAAGTCCAGCGGATCCTCAAGGTGTGTTGGCATGGTCATGTCAAAGTATGACATGACCTGCTGGTTCAGGTCCTGCTCCAGGTCTTCCTGCTGCTCATGAGTAGCCTCACTATGCGGGTGTAGAAAGCTACTCATTAGCGACTGAAGACTGAGGCTGCTGCTGCTGATGGAGCTTCTGCTGCTGCTGCTGCCAACCCCCCCAGCGGCCATGGCAGTGGAAGGTGAGCGCAGAGGTCCCCTCGAGTCAGACCTGCGAGAGTATGGACCATGGCGCAGATAGGCATCGGCCAACTGCCTACGTAGAATGTCTTTGTAGTAGTTGAGTTTGTCCTCCCTCTCGGTGGGTTTAAAAAATGCCCCCATTTTGTGCCGGAAGCGAGGGTCCAATAAGGTGGACAGCCAGAAGTCATCCCGCCGACAGATGGAAACAATTCTGGGGTCACTACGCAAGCATGTGAGCATGCTTCGTGCCATTTGCGCAAGTGACTCGGATGGACTACCTGTCTCCATCTCCACTGCATACTGCCACGGTGTGCCCGGGTCCTCTGTCTCTCCTTCCTCAAAAACCTCTAGCTCCTCTGGCTGCTCCTGCTCCTCCTCTCCTGTCCGCTGACTAGATAAACCAGCCATTTCGCCAAGCCTAAACTGTGTTTCGCTGGGCAACTCCTCCTCCTCCTCTTCCTCCTCCTCCTCCTCCAGTTCAGCTCCAACGGGGTTCATGTGGCCGTAAGATGTAAACGCCATATCTCCAGTGCCCTGACCAGCCATGGTTTCCAACATGTGCTGTAGTACATGAAGCAGTGGAATCACGTCGTTCATCCCGTAATCCTGCCGACTGACAAATAAAGTGGCTTCCTCAAAGGGCCTGAGCAAACGGCAGGTGTCACGTATGAGCTGCCACTGGTTGACATTGAAGTTACACAGGGGAGTCCCCCTATCTGCTTGGATCATCAGGAAATCCGTGATGGCTTTTCTCTGTTCATATAATCGGTCCAACATGTGAAGGGTGGAATTCCAACGGGTGGAAACATCGCAAATCAGACTATGTTGGGGGATACCATTCTGACGCTGTAGCTCAAGAAGGGTGTGTTTGGCGGTGTAGGAGTGGCTGAAGTGCATGCAAAGTTTCCGTGAAGTTGTTAGGATGTCCTGCAGATGGGGGGAACACTTCAGAAACCGCTTGACAACCAGATTGAAGACGTGAGCCATGCAGGGGGCATGGGTCAGGCTTCCTTGGCGCAGCGCAGACAAAATGTTCTTCCCATTGTCGGTAACCATGATTCCCATTTTAAGTTTTCTCGGAGTAAGCCATGTTTGGATTTCCTGATGAATACATTTAAGCAGTTCCTCCCCTGTGTGACTCCGTTCGCCAAGACAAACCATGTGAAGCACTGCGTGACACCTCCGTGCCCTGCACACATGGTAGACTGGAGGGGCACTGAGACTTGAGCCTACAGTGGAGGGTGAGGAGATGGCGGAGGATGAGGAGGCCGAGTCGCACGGTGTCACAGGCCCAATGGGCAGAGAGCGCGGAGGCCGAAGCGGCGTGACCTGTCCAAGTTGCTGCTGCAAAGGGACCACATTCACCCAGTGGGCCGTAAACGACATGTACTGCCCCTGACCGTAGTTACAGCTCCAGATGTCGGCGCTGCCATGTATTTTGCTACACACCGACAGGCTCAAGGACTGGCCCACCTTCTGTTCAACAAAAGTGTGCAGCGCTGGTACTGCCTTCTTGGCAAAGAAATGACGGCTTGGGACTCTCCACCTCGGCTCGGCACAAGCCATCAGTTCTCTGAAAGGTGCAGATTCCACCACCTGAAAAGGGAGCGACTGCAGCACCAGCAACTTGGACAGGAGCACATTCAGCTTCTGCGCCGTAGGATGAGTGGGCGCATACTGCTGTCTCTTGGACATGGCTTCGCTGATGGATTGCTGGCGGGATGCATGACTTGGAGGAGGAGGAGGAGGAGCAGGAGCGACAGAGGATGGGTGTGACGCACAGCTGCCTTCGGCTGAGGTGCTGGAGCCTTGGCTGGCAGAAATTGGGAGCTCACTTGGTGAGGAAGCAGACTGGACCACCCCTTGGGAGCCTCGGTTCTCCCAGGTCGTTTTATGGTGACGCATCATATGTTGACGCAGGGCCGTGGTGCCAACATTTGGACCCTGGCCACGCTTCACCTTTTGCCTACATATCTTGCATGTGGCCATGTTACCCTCCTGCGGATGCCTCAGGAAAAACTGCCACACTGCCGAGTAGCTACTTTTCCCACCCCCTGGCCTCACTGATTCACTGCTGCTGTTGCCAACTCCAGGAACCCCTGCTCCACTACCTCCCGATAAGGTAGACTGCCGCACAGCAGGTGCTCTACCCCGGCCCCGGCCCCGGCCGGCTCCAGCCTTTGGAATTGTGCCCCCATGCTGACTGCTACCACCTTGCTGCCTCAGCTGCTGACTCCGGGGCAACCTGCACCCCTCTTCTCCTGATGATGACGATGAAGCCCCTTCATCACCCGGCTCCCAAGTGCGATCGGCTTCATCGTCATCATCATCATCATCACCGAGTTGTGGCTGTACGTCACTGATGTTCGTGGATTCGTCAACAGTGTCTGGCGCAGGAGCTGGAACGCTCGCAGCACCCACGACACTGTCCACATCACTATTTGTCTGCCTAGCTAAAGAAGCCACCTCCATTTCTTGGCTGGGCAGTAGCTGCTGACTGTCCTCCTGTATCTGATCGTCCTCCTCACTAAAGAGTGGAGCTGAACCCAAAGCATAGGATACGTCGCTGGGGGAGGGAACGGCGTAGGACAGAGGCAATGGGAGGACAGGGACTGCTCTCGGGGCATGCCAACTCAGGGTTGTGTCAGAGGAACCTACCGACCCTAGACTGGGGGTCTCAGATGTAAGTTGTGATGATGTTGTTGATGAGCGCGTCAGCCAATCTACCACGGCAGATGCGTTACTGGTGGAGACCCGACCGCTAGCAGATACTGGCAGATTAGGTCTCTCAGCGTGACTCCTGCTGCTACTGGCCCCCAGTCTGATGCGAGCTCTGCCTGCGGAATCTTGGCCTCTGCCACTCCTCTTTTCACTTCCAGGCACTTGTCTGCCCGACATAGTCTAACTGGCGTGGTAGTAGGTGATATTTTAAGAACCCCCAGGCAGCAGTGGGTCTATATAAAACAGAATATAATGCACACCAAAAGTGAGCAGTAACACTCAGCCTCCAACAGGCCTGCTTAGTGTAAATAAGAGAGCTGCTTAGTGTAAATAAAGAGGGGTATGCTATGTTACAGAATGGGATGCCTCAACAGAAGTGCACCTGGCAGGCAGCAGTAAGCCTATGCCCAGCAAAAGTGTCTTATAATATAAATATAATAAGAGCAAATGCTTATATGGTCTTAAACAGAGGCTGCTTTAGTCACAGAATGGGATGCCCTGGGCAGGAATGGACCTGGCAGGGTCCAGTAGGGCTTTGGCCAGCAAAAGTGTCTTTATCAGGCTAATTTCAAATATGATAAGAGCAAATGCTTATATGGTCTTAAACAGAGGCTGCTGTAGTCACAGAATGGGATGCCCCGGGCAGGAATCGACCTGGCAGGGTCCAGTAGGGCTTTGGCCAGCAAAAGTGTCTTTATCAGGCCTGATTTCTATGAGAATAAGTGCAAATGTTTATTATGCTATTAAATAGAGGCTGCTTTAGTCACAGAATGGGATGCCAGTGCCACAAAAACCAGAGAGCATGCACAGCAAAAGTGTCTTTATCAGGCCTGATTTCTATGAGAATAAGTGCAAATGTTTATTATGCTATTAAATAGAGGCTGCTTTAGTCACAGAATGGGATGCCAGTGCCACAAAAACCAGAGAGCATGCACAGCAAAAGTGTCTTTATCAGGCCTGATTTCTATGAGAATAAGTGCAAATGTTTATTATGCTATTAAATAGAGGCTGCTTTAGTCACAGAATGGGATGCCAGTGCCACAAAAACCAGAGAGCATGCACAGCAAAAGTGTCTTTATCAGGCCTGATTTCTATGAGAATAAGTGCAAATGTTTATTATGCTATTAAATAGAGGCTGCTTTAGTCACAGAATGGGATGCCAGTGCCACAAAAACCAGAGAGCATGCACAGCAAAAGTGTCTTTATCAGGCCTGATTTCTATGAGAATAAGTGCAAATGTTTATTATGCTATTAAATAGAGGCTGCTTTAGTCACAGAATGGGATGCCAGTGCCACAAAAACCAGAGAGCATGCACAGCAAAAGTGTCTTTATCAGGCCTGATTTCTATGAGAATAAGTGCAAATGTTTATTATGCTATTAAATAGAGGCTGCTTTAGTCACAGAATGGGATGCCAGTGCCACAAAAACCAGAGAGCATGCACAGCAAAAGTGTCTTTATCAGGCCTGATTTCTATGAGAATAAGTGCAAATGTTTATTATGCTATTAAATAGAGGCTGCTTTAGTCACAGAATGGGATGCCAGTGCCACAAAAACCAGAGAGCATGCACAGCAAAAGTGTCTTTATCAGGCCTGATTTCTATGAGAATAAGTGCAAATGTTTATTATGCTATTAAATAGAGGCTGCTTTAGTCACAGAATGGGATGCCAGTGCCACAAAAACCAGAGAGCATGCACAGCAAAAGTGTCTTTATCAGGCCTGATTTCTATGAGAATAAGTGCAAATGTTTATTATGCTATTAAATAGAGGCTGCTTTAGTCACAGAATGGGATGCCAGTGCCACAAAAACCAGAGAGCATGCACAGCAAAAGTGTCTTTATCAGGCCTGATTTCTATGAGAATAAGTGCAAATGTTTATTATGCTATTAAATAGAGGCTGCTTTAGTCACAGAATGGGATGCCAGTGCCACAAAAACCAGAGAGCATGCACAGCAAAAGTGTCTTTATCAGGCCTGATTTCTATGAGAATAAGTGCAAATGTTTATTATGCTATTAAATAGAGGCTGCTTTAGTCACAGAATGGGATGCCAGTGCCACAAAAACCAGAGAGCATGCACAGCAAAAGTGTCTTTATCAGGCCTGATTTCTATGAGAATAAGTGCAAATGTTTATTATGCTATTAAATAGAGGCTGCTTTAGTCACGGAATGGGATGCCAGTGCCACAAAAACCAGAGAGCATGCACAGCAAAAGTGTCTTTATCAGGCCTGATTTCTATGAGAATAAGTGCAAATGTTTATTATGCTATTAAATAGAGGCTGCTTTAGTCACAGAATGGGATGCCAGTGCCACAAAAACCAGAGAGCATGCACAGCAAAAGTGTCTTTATCAGGCCTGATTTCTATGAGAATAAGTGCAAATGTTTATTATGCTATTAAATAGAGGCTGCTTTAGTCACGGAATGGGATGCCAGTGCCACAAAAACCAGAGAGCATGCACAGCAAAAGTGTCTTTATCAGGCCTGATTTCTATGAGAATAAGTGCAAATGTTTATTATGCTATTAAATAGAGGCTGCTTTAGTCACAGAATGGGATGCCAGTGCCACAAAAACCAGAGAGCATGCACAGCAAAAGTGTCTTTATCAGGCCTGATTTCTATGAGAATAAGTGCAAATGTTTATTATGCTATTAAATAGAGGCTGCTTTAGTCACAGAATGGGATGCCAGTGCCACAAAAACCAGAGAGCATGCACAGCAAAAGTGTCTTTATCAGGCCTGATTTCTATGAGAATAAGTGCAAATGTTTATTATGCTATTAAATAGAGGCTGCTTTAGTCACAGAATGGGATGCCAGTGCCACAAAAACCAGAGAGCATGCACAGCAAAAGTGTCTTTATCAGGCCTGATTTCTATGAGAATAAGTGCAAATGTTTATTATGCTATTAAATAGAGGCTGCTTTAGTCACGGAATGGGATGCCAGTGCCACAAAAACCAGAGAGCATGCACAGCAAAAGTGTCTTTATCAGGCCTGATTTCTATGAGAATAAGTGCAAATGTTTATTATGCTATTAAATAGAGGCTGCTTTAGTCACAGAATGGGATGCCAGTGCCACAAAAACCAGAGAGCATGCACAGCAAAAGTGTCTTTATCAGGCCTGATTTCTATGAGAATAAGTGCAAATGTTTATTATGCTATTAAATAGAGGCTGCTTTAGTCACAGAATGGAATGCCAGTGCCACAAAAACCAGAGAGCATGCACAGCAAAAGTGTCTTTATCAGGCCTGATTTCTATGAGAATAAGTGCAAATGTTTATTATGCTATTAAATAGAGGCTGCTTTAGTCACAGAATGGGATGCCAGTGCCACAAAAACCAGAGAGCATGCACAGCAAAAGTGTCTTTATCAGGCCTGATTTCTATGAGAATAAGTGCAAATGTTTATTATGCTATTAAATAGAGGCTGCTTTAGTCACAGAATGGGATGCCAGTGCCACAAAAACCAGAGAGCATGCACAGCAAAAGTGTCTTTATCAGGCCTGATTTCTATGAGAATAAGTGCAAATGTTTATTATGCTATTAAATAGAGGCTGCTTTAGTCACAGAATGGGATGCCAGTGCCACAAAAACCAGAGAGCATGCACAGCAAAAGTGTCTTTATCAGGCCTGATTTCTATGAGAATAAGTGCAAATGTTTATTATGCTATTAAATAGAGGCTGCTTTAGTCACAGAATGGGATGCCAGTGCCACAAAAACCAGAGAGCATGCACAGCAAAAGTGTCTTTATCAGGCCTGATTTCTATGAGAATAAGTGCAAATGTTTATTATGCTATTAAATAGAGGCTGCTTTAGTCACGGAATGGGATGCCAGTGCCACAAAAACCAGAGAGCATGCACAGCAAAAGTGTCTTTATCAGGCCTGATTTCTATGAGAATAAGTGCAAATGTTTATTATGCTATTAAATAGAGGCTGCTTTAGTCACAGAATGGGATGCCAGTGCCACAAAAACCAGAGAGCATGCACAGCAAAAGTGTCTTTATCAGGCCTGATTTCTATGAGAATAAGTGCAAATGTTTATTATGCTATTAAATAGAGGCTGCTTTAGTCACAGAATGGGATGCCAGTGCCACAAAAACCAGAGAGCATGCACAGCAAAAGTGTCTTTATCAGGCCTGATTTCTATGAGAATAAGTGCAAATGTTTATTATGCTATTAAATAGAGGCTGCTTTAGTCACAGAATGGGATGCCAGTGCCACAAAAACCAGAGAGCATGCACAGCAAAAGTGTCTTTATCAGGCCTGATTTCTATGAGAATAAGTGCAAATGTTTATTATGCTATTAAATAGAGGCTGCTTTAGTCACAGAATGGGATGCCAGTGCCACAAAAACCAGAGAGCATGCACAGCAAAAGTGTCTTTATCAGGCCTGATTTCTATGAGAATAAGTGCAAATGTTTATTATGCTATTAAATAGAGGCTGCTTTAGTCACAGAATGGGATGCCAGTGCCACAAAAACCAGAGAGCATGCACAGCAAAAGTGTCTTTATCAGGCCTGATTTCTATGAGAATAAGTGCAAATGTTTATTATGCTATTAAATAGAGGCTGCTTTAGTCACAGAATGGGATGCCAGTGCCACAAAAACCAGAGAGCATGCACAGCAAAAGTGTCTTTATCAGGCCTGATTTCTATGAGAATAAGTGCAAATGTTTATTATGCTATTAAATAGAGGCTGCTTTAGTCACAGAATGGGATGCCAGTGCCACAAAAACCAGAGAGCATGCACAGCAAAAGTGTCTTTATCAGGCCTGATTTCTATGAGAATAAGTGCAAATGTTTATTATGCTATTAAATAGAGGCTGCTTTAGTCACAGAATGGGATGCCAGTGCCACAAAAACCAGAGAGCATGCACAGCAAAAGTGTCTTTATCAGGCCTGATTTCTATGAGAATAAGTGCAAATGTTTATTATGCTATTAAATAGAGGCTGCTTTAGTCACAGAATGGGATGCCAGTGCCACAAAAACCAGAGAGCATGCACAGCAAAAGTGTCTTTATCAGGCCTGATTTCTATGAGAATAAGTGCAAATGTTTATTATGCTATTAAATAGAGGCTGCTTTAGTCACAGAATGGGATGCCAGTGCCACAAAAACCAGAGAGCATGCACAGCAAAAGTGTCTTTATCAGGCCTGATTTCTATGAGAATAAGTGCAAATGTTTATTATGCTATTAAATAGAGGCTGCTTTAGTCACAGAATGGGATGCCAGTGCCACAAAAACCAGAGAGCATGCACAGCAAAAGTGTCTTTATCAGGCCTGATTTCTATGAGAATAAGTGCAAATGTTTATTATGCTATTAAATAGAGGCTGCTTTAGTCACGGAATGGGATGCCAGTGCCACAAAAACCAGAGAGCATGCACAGCAAAAGTGTCTTTATCAGGCCTGATTTCTATGAGAATAAGTGCAAATGGTTATTATGCTATTAAATAGAGGCTGCTTTAGTCACAGAATGGGATGCCAGTGCCACAAAAACCAGAGAGCATGCACAGCAAAAGTGTCTTTATCAGGCCTGATTTCTATGAGAATAAGTGCAAATGTTTATTATGCTATTAAATAGAGGCTGCTTTAGTCACAGAATGGGATGCCAGTGCCACAAAAACCAGAGAGCATGCACAGCAAAAGTGTCTTTATCAGGCCTGATTTCTATGAGAATAAGTGCAAATGTTTATTATGCTATTAAATAGAGGCTGCTTTAGTCACAGAATGGGATGCCAGTGCCACAAAAACCAGAGAGCATGCACAGCAAAAGTGTCTTTATCAGGCCTGATTTCTATGAGAATAAGTGCAAATGTTTATTATGCTATTAAATAGAGGCTGCTTTAGTCACAGAATGGGATGCCAGTGCCACAAAAACCAGAGAGCATGCACAGCAAAAGTGTCTTAATCAGGCCTGATTTCTATGAGAATAAGTGCAAATGTTTATTATGCTATTAAATAGAGGCTGCTTTAGTCACAGAATGGGATGCCAGTGCCACAAAAACCAGAGAGCATGCACAGCAAAAGTGTCTTTATCAGGCCTGATTTCTATGAGAATAAGTGCAAATGTTTATTATGCTATTAAATAGAGGCTGCTTTAGTCACAGAATGGGATGCCAGTGCCACAAAAACCAGAGAGCATGCACAGCAAAAGTGTCTTTATCAGGCCTGATTTCTATGAGAATAAGTGCAAATGTTTATTATGCTATTAAATAGAGGCTGCTTTAGTCACAGAATGGGATGCCAGTGCCACAAAAACCAGAGAGCATGCACAGCAAAAGTGTCTTTATCAGGCCTGATTTCTATGAGAATAAGTGCAAATGTTTATTATGCTATTAAATAGAGGCTGCTTTAGTCACAGAATGGGATGCCAGTGCCACAAAAACCAGAGAGCATGCACAGCAAAAGTGTCTTTATCAGGCCTGATTTCTATGAGAATAAGTGCAAATGTTTATTATGCTATTAAATAGAGGCTGCTTTAGTCACGGAATGGGATGCCAGTGCCACAAAAACCAGAGAGCATGCACAGCAAAAGTGTCTTTATCAGGCCTGATTTCTATGAGAATAAGTGCAAATGGTTATTATGCTATTAAATAGAGGCTGCTTTAGTCACAGAATGGGATGCCAGTGCCACAAAAACCAGAGAGCATGCACAGCAAAAGTGTCTTTATCAGGCCTGATTTCTATGAGAATAAGTGCAAATGTTTATTATGCTATTAAATAGAGGCTGCTTTAGTCACAGAATGGGATGCCAGTGCCACAAAAACCAGAGAGCATGCACAGCAAAAGTGTCTTTATCAGGCCTGATTTCTATGAGAATAAGTGCAAATGTTTATTATGCTATTAAATAGAGGCTGCTTTAGTCACAGAATGGGATGCCTCACAGCAGACTTAAGATCAGTTCAGTATATATGCACAGTTAGTTACTATAAGCAGCCTGAAAACGCTAACAAAGGCTGGATGAAAAAAAAAAAATCTCCCTGTCAGCCAGCTCCGTTTTTCCTACCTTTCCCTGGCTTTCTGTCTGTCTCCTGTCTGTCTCCTGCCTGTCTCCAGCCTGTCCCTGTCTGTCCCTGTCTGTCCCTGTCTCCAGCCTGTCTCCAGCCTGTCTAACTGCCTCAGCTACACAGCGTTCTGTCTGTCTGTCACGAATGCAATAGAGAAATGAGGAAAAGCAAGATGGCCGCCGTTAAATACCGCTGTGTGACGTCACCGGGCTTGCTGGCTGCTGATAGGCTGCATGTGACTGCCCCAGCTTGCACTGGCGCGGGATACATGTCCAGACATGTCCCGCCCGCCATCTTAGAATGCCTGTAATGTAAATGAATGGATGTTAAAGGAAAACTTCGAGTGATCGAATCGCGGGGAAATTCGGATTCGATCCGAATCGAATTTTTCCTGAAATTCGGATCGAATCCGGGTTCGTCCGGATCGATTCGCTCATCCCTAAAAGTAATCAATGAGAGCTCCTCCTAGACAAATGTATACTCCTTTTCAATGATGGTCTATTGCGACAATTCAGTCATGACCTCATGACACAAGTTAAAGTTTAAGGTTAAATGTTAAAAGGAGCCGAAATGTTGCACAAAATACCCTTATAGCATTTTGGAATGTATTTTTATCAGGGACTCAAATGATGAAGTGGAAACAGTATTTTCCATCTGTAATAAGTGATCAAAAGAAGAGGACTTGTGCCATCAAAATAAAGGGGATCTAAGATTTCTAGTTAAAAAATAAGAGCCATGCAAAGAGTTTGAAAGGTAAACAGTTCCTGAATGAGTATTTGTTTTTATTTTCCAGTGATAGAAGACAATACGAAAGCTCTAAGCACAGGCATTTGGTGGGAGTGGGTCATGAAATGATACAAATACTGGAAGTTAAATGCACTTTTTTTTCTTTTCTTCGTGGTTTCAACGGCCCCGCACAAGGGATTTTACTAAGCACATAAAAATATAACTTCAGTTTATTATTAGAGATGAGCGAACTTTTGAAAAATTCGATTTGGCTGATTCGCCGAATTTTCCGACAAAATTCGTTTCGGTCCGTATTTATTCGCGACAAATCGCTATTAAAAACGCCTATTTCTGAGCCTCCTAGAGCCTCAATAGGGTTGTAAACCATTCTGCGTTGCTGTAACACACATAGGATGCGTGCTGTGTTAGTTAAATAATACTGTAAATAAATATCACATGCAGATCAGAGGCATCGCTAATAGAATCGCAGAGCGGCACAATTGCAAAGAGTTGAAGTGGCATCACTATGAGGGGCAGGAGCCCAAACATTGGTTTAAAGAGACACTGGAGTTGGCTGCAGCAGGCCAAAAATTGGATGAATCACACCCTGGAGTTGCAAGCAGCAGCAGGAGCACAAACATTGCTTTAAACAGACACTGGAGTTGGCTGCAGGAGGCCAAAAATTGGATGAATCACACCCTGGAGTTGCAAGCAGCAGCAGCAGCAGGAGCCCAAGCATAGCTTGAAAGAGACACTGGGGTTGGCTGCAGGAGCCCAAAGATTGGATGAATCACACCCTGGAGTTGCAAGCAGCAGCAGCAGCAGCCCAAACATTGGCTGAAAGAGACACTGGAGTTGGCAGCAGGAGCCCAAAATTGGATGAATCACACCCTGGAGTTGCAAGCAGCAGCAGGAGCCCAAACATAGCTTGAAAGAGACACTGGAGTTGGCAGCAGGAGCCCAAAAATTGGATGAATCACACCCTGGAGTTGCAAGCAGCAGCAGCAGGAGCCCAAATATTGGCTGAAAGAGACACTGGAGTTGGCTTCAGGAGCCCAAACATTGACTGAGACACCCTGGAGTTGGCAGCAGCAGGAGCCCAAACATTACTTTAAAGAGACACTGGAGTTGGCAGCAGGAGCCCAAAAATTGACTGACACACCCTGGAGTTGGCAGCAGCAAAAGCAGGAGCCCAAAAATTGCTTGAAAGACACCCTGGAGTTGGCAGCAGCAGGAGCAGCAGGAGGCCAAAAATTGTCTGAGAGAGACACTGGAGTTGGCAGCAGGAGCCCAAAAATTGGATGAATCACACCCTGGAGTTGCAAGCAGCAGCAGGAGCCGGAACATTACTTTAAAGAGACACTGGAGTTAGCAGCAGGAGCCCAAAAATTGCAGCAGCAGGAGCCCAAACATTACTTTAAAAAGACACTGGAGTTGGCAGCAGGAGCCCAAAAATTGACTGACACACCCTGGAGATGGCAGCAGCAGCAGGAGCCCAAACATTACTTTAAAGAGACACTGGAGTTGGTAGCAGGAGCCCAAAAATTGGATGAACCACACCCTGGAGTTGCAAGCAGCAGCAGCAGGAGCCCAAACATTACTTTAAAGAGACACTGGAGTTGGCAGCAGGAGCCCAAAAATTGATTGACACACCCTGGAGTTGGCAGCAGCAGCAGCAGGAACCTAGAAATTGGCTGGAAGGCACCCTGAAGTTGGCAACAGCAGGAGCACATACATTAGCTGGAAGGCACACCCTGGAGTTGGCAGCAGCATAAGCAGGAGCCCAAACATTTCTTGAAAGACACCCTGGAGTTGGCAGCAGCAGCAGCAGGAGCACCAGGAGGCCAAAAATTGGTTGAGAGAGACACTGGAGTTGGCAGCAGGAGCCCAAAAATTGGATGAATCACACCCTGGAGTTGCAAGCAGCAGCAGGAGCGCAAACATTACTTTAAAGAGACACTGGGGTTGGCAGCAGGAGCCCAAAAATTGGATGAATCACACCCTGGAGTTGCACGCAGCAGCAGGAGCCCGAACATTACCTTAAAGAGACACTGGGGTTGGCTTCAGGAGCCCAAAAATTGGATGAATCACACCCTGGAGTTGGCAGCAGCAGGAGCCCAAACATTACTTTAAAGAGACACTGGTGTTGGCAGAAGGAGCCCAAAAATTGGATGAATCACACCCTGGAGTTGCAAGCAGCAGCAGCAGGAGCCCAAACATTACTTTAAAGAGACACAGGGGTTGGCTTTAGGAGCCAAAAAATTAGATGAATCACACCCTGGAGTTGGCAGCAGCAGCAGCAGGAGCCCAAACATTACTTTAAAGAGACACTGGATTTGGCAGCAGGAGCCCAAAAATTGGATGAATCACACCCTGGAGTTGCAAGCAGCAGCAGCGGGAGCCCAAACATTACTTTAAAGAGACACTGGAGTTGGCAGCAGGAGCCCAAAAATTGGATGAATCACACCCTGGAGTTGCAAGCAGCAGCAGCAGGAGCCCAAACATTACTTTAAAGAGACACTGGAGTTGGCAGCAGTAGCCCAAAAATTGAATTGACTGACACACCCTGGAGTTGCAAGCAGCAGCAGCAGGAGCCCAAACATTACTTTAAAGAGACACTGGAGTTGGCAGCAGGAGCCCAAAAATTGGATGAATCACACCCTGGAGTTGCAAGCAGCAGCAGCAGGAACCCAAACATTACTTTGAAGAGACACTGGAGTTGGCAGCAGGAGCCCGAAAATTGGATGAATCAAACCCTGGAGTTGCAAGCAGCAGCAGCAGGAGCCCAAACATTACTTTAAAGAGACACTGGAGTTGGCAGCAGGAGCCCAAAAATTGGACGAATCACTCCCTGGAGTTGCAAGCAGCAGGAGCCCAAACATTACTTTAAAGAGACACTGGAGTTGGCAGCAGGAGCCCAAAAATTGACTGACACACCCTGGAGTTGGCAGCAGCAGCAGCAGGAACCTAGAAATTGGCTGGGAGGCACCCTGAAGTTGGCAGCAGCAGGAGCACATACATCAGCTGGAAGGCACACCCTGGAGTTGGCAGCAGCATAAGCAGGAGCCCAAACATTGTTTGAAAGACACCCTGGAGTTGGCAGCAGCAGCAGCAGGAGCAACAGGAGGACAGAAATTGGCTGAGAGAGACACTGGAGTTGGCAGCAGGAGCCCAAAAATTGGATGAATCACACCCTGGAGTTGCAAGCAGCAGCAGGAGCCCGAACATTACTTTAAAGAGACACTG
This sequence comes from Gastrophryne carolinensis, assembly GCA_027917425.1. NCBI lineage: Eukaryota > Metazoa > Chordata > Amphibia > Anura > Microhylidae > Gastrophryne > Gastrophryne carolinensis. The sequence goes on from CM051241.1 coordinate 103,981,152, forward strand.
GAGTTGGCAGCAGGAGCCCAAAAATTGGATGAATCACACCCTGGAGTTGCAAGCAGCAGCAGGAGCCCAAACATTACTTTAAAGAGACACTGGAGTTGGCAGCAGTAGCCCAAAAATTGACTGACACACCCTGGAGTTGCAAGCAGCAGCAGCAGGAGCCCAAACATTACTTTAAAGAGACACTGGAGTTGGCAGCAGGAGCCCAAAAATTGGATGAATCACACCCTGGAGTTGCAAGCAGCAGCAGCAGGAACCCAAACATTACTTTGAAGAGACACTGGAGTTGGCAGCAGGAGCCCAAAAATTGGATGAATCAAACCCTGGAGTTGCAAGCAGCAGCAGCAGCAGGAGCCCAAACATTACTTTAAAGAGACACTGGAGTTGGCAGCAGGAGCCCAAAAATTGGACGAATCACTCCCTGGAGTTGCAAGCAGCAGGAGCCCAAACATTACTTTAAAGAGACACTGGAGTTGGCAGCAGGAGCCCAAAAATTTACTGACACACCCTGGAGTTGGCAGCAGCAGGAACCTAGAAATTGGCTGGGAGGCACCCTGAAGTTGGCAGCAGCAGGAGCACATACATCAGCTGGAAGGCACACCCTGGAGTTGGCAGCAGCATAAGCAGGAGCCCAAACATTGTTTGAAAGACACCCTGGAGTTGGCAGCAGCAGCAGCAGGAGCAACAGGAGGCCAGAAATTGGCTGAGAGAGACACTGGAGTTGGCAGCAGGAGCCCAAAAATTGGATGAATCACACCCTGGAGTTGCAAGCAGCAGCAGGAGCCCGAACATTACTTTAAAGAGACACTGGAGTTGGCAGCAGGAGCCCAAAAATTGGATGAATCACACCCTGGAGTTGCAAGCAGCAGCAGGAGCCCGAACATTACTATAAAGAGACACTGGAGTTTGCTTCAGGAGCCCAAAAGTTGGATGAATCACACCCTGGAGTTGGCAGCAGCAGCAGGAGCCCAAACATTACTTTAAAGAGACACTGGAGCTGGCAGCAGGAGCCCAAAAATTGGATGAATCACACCCTGGAGTTGCAAGCAGCAGCAGCAGGAGCCCATGCATTACTTTAAAGAGACACTGGAGTTGGCAGCAGGAGCCCAAAAATTGGATGAATCACATCCTGGAGTTGCAAGCAGCAGCAGCAGGAGCCCGAACATTACTTTAAAGAGACACTGGAGTTGGCAGCAGGAGCCCAAATATTGACTCACACACCCTGAAGTTGGCAGCAGCAGGAGCCCAAACATTACTTTAAAGAGACACTGGAGTTGGCAGCAGGAGCCCAAAAATTGGATGAATCACACCCTGGAGTTGCAAGCAGCAGCAGGAGCCAAAACATTACTTTAAAGAGACACTGGAGTTGGCAGCAGGAGCCCAAAAATTGGATGAATCACACCCTGGAGTTGCAAGCAGCAGCAGCAGGAGCCCAAACATTACTTTAAAGAGACACTGGAGTTGGCAGCAGGTGCCGAAAAATTGGATGAATCACACCCTGGAGTTGCAAGCAGCAGCAGGAGCCCAAACATTACTTTAAAGAGACACAGGAGTTGGCAGCAGGAGCCCAAAAATTGGATGAATCACACCCTGGAGTTGCAAGCAGGCAGGAGCCCAAACATTACTTTAAAGAAACACTGGAGTTGGCAGCAGGAGCCCAAAAATTGGATGAATCACACCCTGGAGTTGCAAGCAGCAGCAGCAGGAGCCCGAACATTACTTTAAAGAGACACTGGAGTTGGCAGCAGGAGCCTAAAAATTGACTGACACACCCTGGAGTTGGCGGCAGCAGCAGCAGCAGGAACCTAGAAATTGGCTGGAAGGCACCCTGAAGTTGGCAGCAGTAGGAGCACATACATTAGCTGGAAGGCACACCCTGGAGTTGGCAGCAGCATAAGCAGGAGCCCAAACATTGCTTGAAAGACACCCTGGAGTTGGCAGCAGCAGGAGCAGCAGGAGGCCAAAAATTGGCTGAGAGAGACATTGCAGTTGGCAGCAGGAGCCCAAAAATTGGATAAATCACACCCTGGAGTTGCAAGCAGCAGCAGGAGCCCGAACATTACTTTAAAGAGACACTGGAGTTGGCAGCAGGAGCCCAAAAATTGGATGAATCACACCCTGGAGTTGCAAGCAGCAGCAGGAGCCCGAACATTACTTTAAAGAGACACTGGGGTTGGCTTCAGGAGCCCAAAAATTGGATGAATCACACCCTGGAGTTGGCAGCAGCAGGAGCCCAAACATTGGCTGAAAGGCACACCCTGAAGTTGGCATCAGCAGGAGGCCAAACATTGGTTGGAAGGCACACCCTGAAGTTGGCATCAGCAGGAGCCCAAAAATTGGCATAAATATGACATAAATATGTTTTGCACCATTTGGAAAGTGTAAAACGTGGCACCATGCTGAATCTAGTCGCATGCATCAGGCATTGGTGGGTGGAAATCCTGGCTGATCCATCCCTGATTCATTTTGACAAAGGTGAGTCTCTCCACATTTTTAGTTGACAGACGAGTTCTCCTCGCCGTAACTATGGCCCCCGCAGCACTAAACACCCGCTCAGATGGCACGCTACTTGCGGGGCAGGACAGCTTTTCAAGGGCAAACTCTGCTAGTTGCGGCCACAAATCAAGTTTGGCTGCCCAGAAGTCCAGCGGATCCTCAAGGTGTGTTGGCATGGTCATGTCAAGGTATGACATGACCTGTTGGTTCAGGTCCTGCTCCAGGTCTTTCTGCTGCTCATGAGTAGCCTCACTATAGAAAAGGGTGTAGAAAGCTACTCATTAGCGACTGAAGACTGAGGCTGCTGCTGACGGAGCTGCTGCTGCTGCTCCTGCCAACCCCCCCAGCAGCCATGGCAGTGGAAGGTGAGCGCAGAGGTCCCCTCGAGTCAGACCTGCGAGAGTATGGGCCATGGCGCAGATAGGCATCGGCCAACTGCCTACGTAGAATGTCTTTGTAGTAGTTCAGTTTGTCCTCCCTCTCGGTGGGTTTAAAAAATGCCCCCATTTTGTGCCGGAAGCGAGGGTCCAATAAGGTGGACAGCCAGAAGTCATCCCGCAGACAAATGGAAACAATTCTGGGGTCACTACGCAAGCACGTGAGCATGCTTCCTGCCATTTGCGCAAGTGACTCGGATGGACAACCTGTCTCCATCTCCACTGCATACTGCCACGGTGTGTCCGGGTCCTCTGTCTCGCCTTCCTCAAAACCCTCTAGCTGCTCCTGCTCCTCCTCTCCTGTCCGCTGACTTGATAAACCAGCCATTTCACCAAGCCTAAACTGTGTTTCGCTGGGCAACTCCTCCTCCTCTTCCTCCTCCTCCTCCAGTTCAGCTCCAACAGGGTTCATGTGGCCGTAAGATGTAGATGCCATGTCTCCAGTGCCCTGACCAGCCATGGTTTCCAACATGTGCTGTAGTACATGAAGCAGTGGAATCACGTCGTTCATCCCGTAATCCTGCCGACTGACAAATAAAGTGGCTTCCTCAAAGGGCCTGAGCAAATGGCAGGTGTCACGTATGAGCTGCCACTGGTTGACATTGAAGTTACACAGGGGAGTCCCCCTATCCACTTGGATCATCAGGAAATCCGTGATGGCTTTTCTCTGTTCATATAATCGGTCCAACATGTGAAGGGTGGAATTCCAACGGGTGGAAACATTGCAAATCAGACAATGTTGGGGGATACCGTTCTGACGCTGTAGCTCAAGAAGGGTGTGTTTGGCGGTGTGTGAGTGGCTGAAGTGCATGCAAAGTTTCCTTGAAGTTGTTAGGATGTCTTGCAGATGGGGGGAACACTTCAGAAACTGCTTGACAACCAGATTGAAGACGTGAGCCATGCAGGGGGCATGGGTCAGGCTTCCTTGGCGCAGCGCAGACAAAATGTTCTTCCTATTGTCGGTAACCATGATTCCCATTTTAAGTTTTCTTGGAGTAAGCCATGTTTGGATTTCCTGATGAATACATTTAAGCAGTTCCTCCCCTGTGTGACTCCGTTCGCCAAGACAAACCATGTGAAGCACTGCGTGACACCTCCGTGCCCTGCACACATGGTAGACTGGAGGGGCACTGAGACTTGAGCCTACAGTGGAGGGTGAGGAGATGGCGGAGGATGAGGAGGCCGAGTCGCACAGTGTCACAGGCCCAACGGGCAGGGAGCGTGGAGGCCAAAGCAGCGTGACCTGTCCAAGTTGCTGCTGCTGCTGCTGCAAAGGGACCACATTCACCCAGTGGGCCATAAACAACATGTACTGTCCCTGACCATAGTTACAGCTCCAGACGTCGGCGCTGCCATGCACTTTGCTACACACCGACAGGCTCAAGGACTGGCCCACCTTCTGTTCAACAAAAGTTTGCAGCGCTGGTACTGCCTTCTTGGCAAAGAAATGATGGCTTGGGACTCTCCATCTCGGCTCGGCACAAGCCATCAGTTCTCTGAAAGGTGCAGAGTCCACCACCTGAAAAGGAAGTGACTGCAGCACCAGCAACTTGGACAGGAGCACATTCAGCTTCTGCGCCGTAGGATGAGTGGGCGCATACTGCTGTCTTTTGGACATGGCTTCGTTGATGGATTGCTGGCGGGATGCATGACTTGGAGGAGGAGGAGCAGGAGCGACAGAGGATGGGTATTGCGCACAGCTGCCTTCGGCTGAGGTGCTGGAGCCTTGGCTGGCAGAAATTGGGAGCGGCGTGCCACTTGGTGAGGAAGCAGACTGGACCACCCCTTGGGAGCCTCGGTTCTCCCAGGTCGCTTTATGGTGACGCATCATATGTTGACGCAGGGCCGTGGTGCCAACATTTGGACCCTGGCCACGCTTCACCTTCTGCCTACATATCTTGCATGTGGCCATGTTACCCTCCTGCGGATGCTTCAGAAAAAACTGCCACACTGCCGAGTAGCTACTTTTCCCACCAACAGGCCTCACTGATTCGCTGCTATTGTCGCCAACTCCAGGAACCCCTGCCCCACTACCTCCAACATGTGAAGGGTGGAATTCCAATGGGTGGAAACATCGCAAATCAGACTATGTTGGGGGATACCGTTCTGACGCTGTAGCTCAAGAACGGTGTGTTTGGCGGTGTATGAGTGGCTGAAGTGCATGCAAAGTTTCCTTGAAGTTGTTAAGATGTCTTGCAGATGGAGGGAACACTTCAGAAACTGCTTGACAACTAGATTGAAGACGTGAGCCATGCAGGGGGCATGGGTCAGGCTTCCTTGGCGCAGCGCAGACAAAATGTTCTTCCCATTGTCGGTAACCATGATTCCCATTTTAAGTTTTCTTGGAGTAAGCCATGTTTGGATTTCCTGATGAATAAATTTAAGCAGTTCCTCCCCTGTGTGACTCCGTTCGCCAAGACAAACCATGTGAAGCACTGCGTGACACCTCCGTGCCCTGCACACATGGTAGACTGGAGGGGCACTGAGACTTGAGCCTACAGTGGAGGGTGAGGAGATGGTGAAGGATGAGGAGGCCGAGTCGCACAGTGTCACAGGCCCAACGGGCAGGGAGCGCGGAGGCCAAAGCGGCGTGACCTGTCCAAGTTGCTGCTGCTGCTGCAAAGGGACCACATTCACTCAGTGGGCCGTAAACGACATGTACTGTCCCTGACCGTAGTTACAGCTGCAGACATCGGCGCTGCCATGCACTTTGCTACACACCGACAGGCTCAAGGACTGGCCCACCTTCTGTTCAACAAAAGTGTGCAGCGCTGGTACTGCCTTCTTGGCAAAGAAATGACGGCTTGGGACTCTCCTCCTCGGCTCGGCACAAGCCATCAGTTCTCTGAAAGGTGCAGAGTCCACCACCTGAAAAGGGAGCGACCGCAGCACCAGCAACTTGGACAGGAGCACATTCAGCTTCTGCGCCGTAGGATGAGTGGGCGCATACTGCTGTCTCTTGGACATGGCTTCGTTGATGGATGCTGGCGGGATGCATGACTTGGAGGAGGAGGAGCAGGAGCGACAGAGGATGGGTATGACGCACAGCTGCCTTCGGCTGAGGTGCTGGAGCCTTGGCTGGCAGAAATTGGGAGCGGCGTGCCACTTGGTGAGGAAGCAGACTGGACCACCCCTTGGGAGCCTCGGTTCTCCCAGGTCGCTTTATGGTGACGCATCATATGTTGACGCAGGGCCGTGGTGCCAACATTTGGACCCTGGCCACGCTTCACCTTCTGCCTACATATCTTGCATGTGGCCATGTTACCCTCCTGCGGATGCTTCAGAAAAAACTGCCACACTTCCGAGTAGCTACTTTTCCCACCAACAGGCCTCACTGATTCGCTGCTATTGTCGCCAACTCCCGGAACCCCTGCCCCACTACCTCCCGATAAGGTAGCCTGCCGCGCAGCAGGTGCTCTACCCCGGCCCCGTTTGGCTCCAGGCTTTACAATTGTGCCCCCATGCTGACTGCCAACCATGCTGCTAACACCTTGCTGCCTGAGCTGCTGACTCCGGGGCATTCTGCGCCCCTCTTCTACTGATGATGATGATGAAGCCCCTTCATCACCCGGCTCCCAAGTGCGATCGGCTTCATCATCATCATCACGAGTTGTGGCTGTACGTCACTGATGTTCGTGGATTCGTCAACAGTGTCTGGCGCAGGAGCTGGAACGCTCGCAACACCCACGACACTGTCCACATCACTATTTGTCTGCCTAGCTAAAGAAGCCACCTCCATTTCTTGGCTGGGCAGTAGCTGCTGACTGTCCTCTATCTGATCGTCCTCCTCACTAAAGAGTGGAGCTGAACCCAAAGCATGGGATACGTCGCTGGGGGAGGGAACGGCGTAGGACAGAGGCAATGGGAGGACAGGGACTGCTAACTCAGGGTTGTGTCAGAGGAACCTACCGACCCTAGACTGGGGGTCTCAGACATAACTTGTGATGATGTTGATGAGCGCGATAACCAATCTACCACGGCAGATGCGTTACTGATGGAGACACGACCGCTAGCAGATACTGACAGATCAGGTCTCTCACCGTGACTCCTGCTGCCACTCGCTGCGACCTCTGCCAGCTGAATCTTGGCCTCTGTCACTCCTCTTTGAACATCCTGGCACTTGTCTGCCTGACATTTTATGTATTTGCTTATTTAGTATAAACAGATAGGGTTCAAGGTGCAGCTTTGGGGTGCCCTGCGGCCTGGTTTATTAAAAGCAGTCAAAAACAAGTGCAAACTGAAGTAGCTTAATAAAGCAGCTGATGCTGATCAACGCTTATGTTGTATAACAGATAGGGTTCAAGGTGCAGCTTTGGGGTGCCCTGCGGCCTGGTTTATTGAAAGAAGTCAAAAACAAGTGCAAACTGAAGTAGCTTAATAAAGCAGCTGATGCTGATCAATGCTTATGTTGTATAACAGATAGGGTGCAAGGTGCAGCTTTGGGGTGCCCTGCGGCCTGGTTTATTAAAAGAAGACAAAAACAAGTGCAAACTGAAGTAGCTTAATAAAGCAGCTGATGCTGATCAACGCTTATGTTGTATAACAGATATGGTTCAAGGTGCAGCTTTGGGGTGCCCTGCGGCCTGGTTTATTAAAAACAGTCAAAAACAAGTGCAAACTGAAGTAGCTTAATAAAGCAGCTGATGCTGATCAACGTTTATGTTGTATAACAGATAGGGTGCAAGGTGCAGCTTTGGGGTGCCCTGCGGCCTGGTTTATTGAAAGCAGTCAAAAACAAGTGCAAACTGAAGTAGCTTAATAAAGTAGCTGATGCTGATCAACGCTTATGTTGTATAACAGATAGGGTTAAAATAGCATGTGCCTTGGGATGCCCGTGTGGCCTGGTATATTTTAAGCTGAACAAAAAGTAACAATAATCCAAGTATGAGAAATGCTTTAGCTTAACAGATAGGGTTAAATAGCATGTGCCTTGGAATGCCAGTGTGGCGTAATGTATTTTAAGCTGAGCAGAAACTTTTAACACTAATCCAAGTATGAGAAATATTTTTGACCTTCTTTACAGCGCCATACTTTGAAAAAAAATCCTTAATTTCATGCCGATCAATCCAAAGGTCAATGCCCCCAACAAAAATAGTGTTCGGCATAAGTTTTCCCTCTGGAAGGACGTAACCTTTAGTTTACATGGTTGTGGTAGGTTATATTACAAATTGGGATCCCCCAGGCAGCAGTGTCATTGAAAGAGACAGATTGTAATGCAGACCATACGCAAGCAGAGAAACTCAGGCTGCAACAGGCCTCTTTAGTTTACATGGTTGGGGTAGTTTATCTTACAAATTGGGATACCCCACTGTATATGAAATCGAATATAATGCACACCCAAAAGTGGATAATCAGCCTCCAAGAGGCCTGCTTAGTTTAAATAAGAGAGCTGCTTAGCTTAAATAAGAGAGCTGCTTAGTGTAAATAAGAGGCCTGCTTAGTTTAAATAAGAGAGCTGCTTAGTGTAAATAAGGGAGGTAGGTTATGTTATGTTACAGAATGGGATACCCCCAAGCAGGCTTTAGAACAGTATATATGCACAGCAACAGTGGATAAGCAGCCTGCAACAGGCCAAATTACTTTAAATAAGTGTGCAGCTTAGAGGAAATACAGAGGCTAATGGGATGTTACAAAATGGGATGCCCCCACAGCAGACTTGAGATCAGTATATATGCACAGTAAAAGTGTCTAAGCAGGCTCCAACAGGCCAAATTACTTTAAATAAGTGTGCAGCTTAGTGAAGATCAAGAGGGGTATGGTATGTTATAGAGTGGGATACCCCCAAGCAGGCTTTAGAACAGTATATATGCACAGCAACAGTGGATAAGCAGGCTCCAACAGTCCAAATTACTTTAAATAAGTGTGCAGCTTAGTGAAGATCAAGAGGGGTATGGTATGTTACAGATTGGGATGCCCCCACAGCAGACCTGAGATCAGTATATATGCACAGTAAAAGTGTCTAAGCAGGCTCCAACAGGCCAAATTACTTTAAATAAGTGTGCAGCTTAGTGAAGATCAAGAGGGGTATGGTATGTTACAGATTGGGATGCCCCCACAGCAGACCTGAGATCAGAATATATGCACAGTAAAAGTGTCTAAGCAGGCTCCAACAGGCCAAATTACTTTAAATAAGTGTGCAGCTTAGTGAAGATCAAGAGAGGTATGGTATGTTACAGAATGGGATACCCCCAGGCCGGCTTTAGAACAGTATATATGCACAGCAACAGTGGATAAGCAGGCTCCAACAGGCCAAATTACTTTAAATAAGTGTGCAGCGTAGTGAAGATCAAGAGGGGTATGGTATGTTACAGAATTGGATACCCCCAAGCAGGCTTTAGAACAGTATATATGCACAGCAACAGTGGATAAGCAGGCTCCAACAGGCCAAATTACTTTAAATAAGTGTGCAGCTTAGTGAAGATCAAGAGGGATATGGTATGTTACAGAATGGGATACCCCCAAGCAGGCTTTAGAACAGTATATATGCACAGCAACAGTGGATAAGCAGGCTCCAACAGCCCAAATTACTTTAAATAAGTGTGCAGCTTAGTGAAGATCAAGAGGGGTATGGTATGTTACAGATTGGGATGCCCCCACAGCAGACCTGAGATCAGTATATATGCACAGTAAAAGTGTCTAAGCAGGCTCCAACAGGCCAAATTACTTTCCATAAGTTTGCAGCTTAGTGAAGATCAAGAGGGGTATGGTATGTTACAGAATGGGATACCCCCAAGCAGGCTTTAGAACAGTATATATGCAAAGCAACAGTGGATAAGCAGGCTCCAACCGGCCAAATTACTTTAAATAAGTGTGCAGCTTAGTGAAGATCAAGAGGGGTATGGTATGTTACAGAATGGGATACCCCCAAGCAGGCTTTAGAACAGTATATATGCACAGCAACAGTGGATAAGCAGGCTCCAACAGGCCAAATTACTTTAAATAAGTGGGCAGCTTAGTGAAGATCAAGAGGGGTATGGTATATTACAGAATGGGATACCCCCAAGCAGGCTTTAGAACAGTATATATGCACAGCAACAGTGGATAAGCAGGCTCCAACAGGCCAAATTACTTTATATAAGTGTGCAGCTTAGTGAAGATCAAGAGGGGTATGGTATATTACAGAATGGGATACCCCCAAGCAGGCTTTAGAACAGTATATATGCACAGCAACAGTGGATAAGCAGGCTCCAACAGGCCAAATTACTTTAAATAAGTGTGCAGCTTAGTGAAGATCAAGAGGGGTATGGTATGTTATAGAGTGGGATACCCTCAAGCAGGCTTTAGAACAGTATATATGCACAGCAACAGTGGATAAGCAGGCTCCAACAGCCCAAATTACTTTAAATAAGTGTGCAGCTTAGTGAAGATCAAGAGGGGTATGGTATGTTACAGAATGGGATACCCCCAAGCAGGCTTTAGAACAGTATATATGCACAGCAACAGTGGATAAGCAGGCTCCAACAGGCCAAATTACGTTAAATAAGTGTGCAGCTAAGTGAAGATCAAGAGGGGTATGGTATGTTACAGAATGGGATACCCCCAAGCAGGCTTTAGAACAGTATATATGCACAGCAACAGTGGATAAGCAGGCTCCAACAGGCCAAATTACCTTAAATAAGTGTGCAGCTTAGTGAAGATCAAGAGGGGTATGGTATGTTACAGATTGGGATGCCCCCACAGCAGACCCGAGATCAGTATATATGCACAGTAAAAGTGTCTAAGCAGGCTCCAACAGGCCAAATTACTTTAAATAAGTGTGCAGCTTAGTGAAGATCAAGAGGGGTATGGTATGTTATAGAGTGGGATACCCCCAAACAGGCTTTAGAACAGTATATATGCACAGCAACAGTGGATCAGCAGCCTGCAACAGGCCAAATTTCTTTAAATAAGTGTGCAGCTTAGAGGAAATACAGAGGCTAATGGGATGTTACAAAATGGGATGCCCCCACAGCAGACTTGAGATCAGTATATATGCACAGCAAAAGTGTCTAAGCAGGCTGCAACAGGCCAAATTACTTTAAATAAGTGTGCAGCTTAGAGGAAATACAGAGGCTAATGAGATCTTACAAAATGGTAATGTTCCCACAGCAGACTTGAGATCAGTTCAGTATATATGCACATCAAAAGTGTATAAGCAGCCTGAAACAGCTAACAAAGCCAGTCAGCCAGCCAGTAACACTCAGGCTGGATGAAAAAAAAAAAAATCTCCCTGTCACTGCCTCCGATTTTTCCCAACTTTCCCTGCTTCTCGCTGACTTCCTGCCTGTCTCCTGCCTGTCTCCTGCCTGTCTACTGGCTGTCCCTGGCTCTCTAACTGTCTCTCCCTGAATACAGCAGTGTCCTGTCTCTCACGAATGCAATAGAGAAATGAACAAAAGCAAGATGTCTGCCGCCTTATATAGCGCTGTGACGTCACCGGGCTTGCTGGCTGCTGATAGGCTGCATGTGACTGCCCCAGCATGCACTGGAGCGGGGTAGATGTCTGGACATGTCCCGTCCGCCATCTTAGAATGCCTGTAATGTAAGTGAATGGATGTTAAAGAAAAACTTCGAGCGATCGAAGCACGGGGAAATTCGGATTCGATCCGAATCGAATTTTACATGAAATTCGGATCGAATCCGGGTTCGTCCGGATCGATTCGCTCATCCCTATTTATTATGTATCAAGTTACAAGGTCCCTCAAAACTCTAAACTCATTTGGATTAAATCCATTTTGCATGACTGTGGTTGCAAGCTTTTACTGAGGAACGTAACAGGACAGATAAAAGCAATTCTAATATTGTCTCATATTGATTCCACTAGGGTGAAATGCATAGTGCCTTATTGTTAAAACCTACTTGAGTGAAATACGTTCTACAAGTTACAGACATTTAACCCTTTAAATGCCAGCCTCATAAAATTTACGTGGTTGCCTCTCCGCCACTTAAACCGGACCTTCAGCGTGATTTAATGAAAAGCCCAAACTCTTAAAAAACGGTTCCCCAGCATCTAAAATTAATATATTTTACGTTTTTAGTCACTAACCTATTATTCTTTCCCCCACTGGGCTGCAACTCTGTTCAGGAATTTAGGATATGGGCGCCGCCATCTTGACTCAGAAGCATCACACTTACTGAGGAGAGGAGAGTGGGATAAGGTACAGGGGGGCGGGTTATAGCTGTGCTTTGCTCAGACAGAGCAGAGCTGGGGTCAGGTAAAGGTCAGCAGTCCCAGAATGCAGAGCAGCACAGTCAGGAGGCACTTCCTGTTTGCAGGCTGCCTGATAAGATGGCGGCTTCCATAAGCCGCCATCTTGAATGTTTAAAGGCTCATAACATGCAGTAGATGCAGGTAGGATGATTTTTAATGTGAACAATCTGTATGTACAGGGTGTGGGAAACATATAAGATAGACTCTTATTCAGAGTGAAGGTCCGCTTTAAGTGCCAGCCATGTAAATTTTACATGCCTGACTTTCCCCAATCACAGTAAAAAAAGTAAAAAAAAAAGGCCCTTACCTGACCCCTTGTTTGATCCGTCCGGGTCTCCTCTTCAGCCAGCGGGGCTCCGATCGCCGATTGGGGCTCCTCCGGCTGCAGGGTCATTTTTTTTTCTAATTAACCCTATGTTTCCTGTAACCCAGTAGGTATAAAAGGCTTCCAGTAGCAGCAGGAGAGCAGAAGCCTAAGTGATCAGCGTGGGACACAGGGATGGATGGGAGGTAAGTATTAAAAAAAAAAATAAAAAAAAAATATATTTTTTTAAATAAAGTTATTTTGAAAAAAGTGTGTCTGTGTGTTTTTTTTTACTTTTAACCCTTTGTGAACTGGTAAGGGGTCCATGTGACCCCTATACCAGTTCACAAGGCTCAAGGGTCTGGCAAGTCACCTGCGGCTAGTGGGTGACTTGCCATTAACCCCGAGACCCCCCATTACCTGCCTCCCAAAAAAACCCTTATATTCCCCCAAGAAATGGTGCCCCCCCTGTGAAGGGGGACCCCACACCAATTTTTTTTATTTAACCCTTTATTATGTGGATAGTAGTTGTATTTTATTTGTAAATGTTATAAAGTGCTCTTCTAAGTTTAGGGGATCTCCTGGACAGGAACGAGGGGCTACCGATACATATGTGGTATCATTGTAATCGGGAGAAATGGGGCTTTCACGTGCAATATGGTTTTCTTTAATAAAATAAATGTTTTTGTTAAAATAAAGGAGACAATTTAAAAATATGTATTTTTTTTATTTTTTTTTTACTTATTTACTTAAAAATATATAAAAAAGTAGAAAAAATATATTAAAAAAAGTAAGAAAAATACAAACAAGACATTTCATGTTAAAGTCTAAACTCTGCCACAAAAAGAAAATATGCCATTTTCTTGGAAATTCCTGCAAAAATCACACTTAAACATGGCGCAAAATGGTGAAAAATTACCTGTCAGCAGAGGGTGACAAAATCTCGAATAGGCTGGCAGTTAAAACAGGTAACTATGCATGTTGGGTATTGTTCTGCTCGGTGGACCTTGCGCTTTCAGATTTAGCTTGTTTTTTCTTATTTGCATATTGATATTTTAGGAAAAGGTGTTTTTTATTCTGCTTTTTTATACAATTTTTTGTGAAACCCTGTGCAACCTAAGAATTCTTTGAGATATTACTCCCAGAAAGATGAGCCCACTACAACAAGCTGGGTACGCTTAGAAAGCTTAACATGTGTACTTTCAGGGAAATATATTGTTTATCAGGGATATTCCAAATGTAAAGGATTGTTTTGGTAGAAAAAGCACAAGGTGCGCACTTTGTCTGCAGAGCTGAAATTTTGAAGTAAAATTACCGTTATGCGCATGCTTTACTTTGGGGTGTTTGGCAACTCTCTCCTTGACAGAACCTATGCATGCTGGGTATTGTTCTGTTTGGAGGATGTTGCTTTTTCAGATTTTCAGTTTTTTTCTGGTTTGCATATAGTTTTTTTTAGGAAAATGTGGTTTTGATTCAGCTTTTTTATTGTTTTTTAGGGAAACCCTGTGTAACCAAAGAATACATTGAGTGATTATGTCCAGAAAACTGCACCTATGTCAACAAGCCTGGTACGCCTAGAAAGCCTGAGGTGTATAATTTTAGGGAATATATAGTTTATGGCTTTTGACACTGTGAACTATTTCTCACTATTCAATATACTCTCCTCTTTTTGATTTCAAAATCTTTCATGCTTTTGGTTGTCTTATCTCTCTAAGCGATAATTTAGTGTATACTATTCAAATACAGTTTTCTTTGCTAGTCTTCTGTCAATATGCCACAAAGTTTTGACCTAGAACCTCTACTTTTTTTCATTCTACACTTATGAACTTGGACAACCTATTTTCTTTACATTGCTTCTAATATAACTTTAATGTGGATAACACTTAGATTACCTTTTTGACTTAAAAATCTCTTTTCCCCTATTTTGCATTTTTTTCATCACTAGATGACTAGGAAGAGGCTGCTTTGACCTATCATAGCAATGATGCTATGGACACTGCCATGGAGTGAGGGGGAGGGTAAAGGTTGCTCCCACCAAGTTATATTTGTTAAATTTGAGAATTTTGTAAACACGGAACTGAGGCTTAGGGGGTGATAAAAAAAGGCTTAGTAAGAAAATAAAGGTGTATTACATATATTATTAGCTAGTAACACAGCAAGGAAATGCATCCAATACAAGTATTCAAATCATATCAGTACAGCGGCATGGATGGAAACTTTTTTGTGACCCTCAGCAGGGGGGTGTTTTGGCGGTGCCAGTACTGGCCGTATGTGCGGGCACTACTGGGATGTCAGCCAGTGGTTGTACTTGCATGCACATGGCTGCTCCTGGGATAAAAGAGCCATCTAACCCTCTAACCCGAAGCCTCTAACCCTCTAACCCTCTAACCCAGCATCGGCTGCGCTCACTGCAAGCGCAGCTGCCATCTGACCCACCAGTACCCCTAAGCTCCAGGTTGCTTCAGGCTCCTGCTTTTATAAAATTCTTGTATTTGACTAACAGAGATCTCTTCTTTTATGTACAAAGCTTTGGTGGTACCCAAGATTGTCATAGAGCTGGGATGGTAAGTTCACTAATTCAACTACAAAGCACTCCTATATTCAGTTTCTCGAATGCTGAAATGTCTTCTAAAATGTCATAGAGCCTTGGATAGGCAACAAATCTAATGGTATTTTGCCCATTAAATGCATATGGGAGTCGTGAGTGATGTAAACTGATACTGATACTGGCCTTGAAAAACAAGGGAAAATAAAAGTGAAACATAAAAATCCAATTATCATTTACAACTTCTGTAGAACTGTAAAATGCTCTGTTACATGAGTCATTTAATTTGTAAATTCCTCCTATGAAACTCAATAAAAAGGTGCCCTTTGTTTAAAGCCTAATAAAATTCCAAGAGTTAAGAGGTCATGGGGTGACTCCAGGGGAGTCCAGATATACATATTCAGACATGTGTAGCTATAGCTAACTTTATGACTTGTTAAAGGGTCCTTAGCTAATCTAGCAGGCATGCTCTCTGTGAGTACAAATACAGCAACACTTTAATGCTAAAGTCTAAACTAAGGAAGCTAATTCAGGGTTGTCCAGCCTGTGGTCAAGTATCCTGGAATCCTCAGGTGAAGGTGCTTAATGCTGCATGTCAAGTAGTCAGCTATGAGAGCCTTTCCCAGTCCAAGACAACAAAAGTGGCAGACATGTTTTTTTTTCTATTTCTTAATAGAACCATCTGCACTTGTGATAGGGCAGTGCTATGGGTGAAGAGAAGAATTCATAAATGCTCTAAAATATTATAGAATACAAACCCTACGGGGAGAAAAAATACATCGGCATGAGTGCTCTATAGTTCCAAAACTGGAGCCCAGAGAAAAGAGTGAGGATGTTTTTGTTTTATTTTTAAATGCCTACTAGGGTAATGGAGAATAATGGGACATGCATGCTGGGCCCAATTTCTTATTAACTAAAACAAAATGCTCTCCCGGAAAGGAAGCCTAACAGTTAATTATTCTTACCTATAGAGTGATCATGGTGTATGAGTATTTTCGGCCCGTTAGGTGCAGAATTCTGTTTTATAGCAAATCTCTCATCTTAGCACAGAGAAGTGTGGAGGGTCTCACCAATTATGCACGAATATCATGTAGGGATCAAAATACAACTTACCGTATTGTAAGCATTTTGCACCTCACCTGAAGAACTGCCCCATCACAGCAGATTTTGTGGCAAAGGCTCTTCCAGCCAGATGATGATCAGAATTCGCCAGGCTCAGTTTTGAAACTCAGGCCCTTATTCATCAAGTGATAGCGTCAGACAGTGCCTCAATAGCGCCAGGTATCGTCAGCTATCAGCAGCTACCGACTCCAGAACGCTATGCTGCGAACACAATCACGCATTTATTACGCTAAATGAGGCTAGCGCCGGCGAAAGCGTCACCTAGCGCTGCATTCATCATGTAGCTGACTTCAGCAAACAGCGCCGCTGCTAACCCCCTCACAGTGCCAGGTCAGACCTTTCGCTATCTGGCGCTCTCCCATACATTTCTATGGCAGACACTGCAATGTTTTTTTTTGTGGATTTTGTGTTTTTTTTTGGGGGCCAAAAATGAAACACATGTTGTTTAGGACATGTCTGATGAATCTGTGTTGTTTTTGGTTAAATATAAAATGCATCTCCTCCCACAAAACACATTAGCCTCAAATTAGCTAGCTTTCACAACACCCATGGCTTGGAAAGCTATTTTTTAGTCAGTCATGGCTGGCGCTCACGTTCGCTCCTTGAAATTTTCAGCGCCCATGCTATTTTGCAGCCCTGTCCTTGTTGAATCTGTGGTGGTCAGTGTTTGTGCAGTCGCTGTTGTGATTCGCTATGTGGCGGCGCTAGCGTCGCTGTGCTGTTCATACATGTGCATTTCTGCATTTTTTCCTGAATTCACTTGCAGCGACCCCAGTCGTTCTTAATGAATACACTGTAGTTCAGAGCGTGCATATGTCCACATTCTGCAGGATTTTTTCAGGCGTACAAGCTCATAACAACCCGTTATGCATTCTCCTGTGTCCCACATTATCATGTTGTTGGATAGTTATATTGTGTTCTTATTTTATTTAGGAATCGGATTTTAATTTGTAAGCAACCAGATCTGACCTATGCATTACAGGATATTGAACACCCAGCTAAATCAAGCTAATAATTAATTGCGTCTTGGCCAATAGCTTGTTGTAATGCATAAATCTACTAATAGCGCAACTTTGCTTGCACGTAGCGGATATTAGCTTCTTCCTAGTGCGCGGTTAGCTTTCGTCATATCCACTTCCGGTTTCCTCCTTTGCGTTTCCACCAGGATGCCCAGGCGACGTATCCTGCGCCTCCCCAGCTCCTCCTCTGACTCTGGCCCCCCCACCCCTCCCCCACCTCCCCCACCTACCTCACCTCCCCCACCTAACCCCCCTCCACCCCCTCCCCCCCCCGGCCGTCAAAATTGAAGAGGATGCGGGTGGATAGCCGCGTAAACGGGCAGGTTGTGAAAGTGAGTAATTTTGCCTTGGATTATATGTTTAATCTGTTCTCAGTATAAATGTTTAGGCCATTGTTCTGATGTCATGTATTGATTACATTTATTTATGTCATTTCTCATAGGATTTCTGCATCCAGCAGTATGACTATGCTCTGGGGGAAAGAAGCTCATTGCCCTGGAGGTGAAGGCCAGTGTCCCGGCGCTTCAACACCAGGCTCAGTGTCCGAGCCATAATGCAAAAGTGGTCGGACTTCAAGCGCCGGGACCCTGAAGGCGTGTACCAGCTATATGATGCGTACGCTTCAGGTAAGTGGAAGTTGATGCTATGTTTATACTTTTTGGGAAATAATATTCTAAGCTGTGTCCATTTTGGGTAGTAATTGTAATTTTTTTTATTCACCCCCTCAACACAGATAAGCGTCCTCCCCTGGGGAAATGTGGGAAGGGATTCCTCCCCCGCACGAGACAGGCGGACTCGGGGGAGTCATCGGGGGAGGGTCCCTCTCGGGTTTCCTATTTAGAGGACCCAGGGGAGGAAGGGGATGACGCCCCAGAGGAGTGTACTGCTGGGGGGCTGGCAGGATCTAGCCTCAGCTCCTCACACTCTGACTCTGAGGAGTCTCCCCAGCCAAGGGGCCACTCTCAAGTGGGGAGTCCAAGTGGGGTGGAAGTTGTGGACTCTCCCACACTCCCTGAAGGAGCAGGGAGTGAGAGGGAGGAGGGTGGCCCTTTGGGTGGGGGATCTTCGGATCAGAGTGTGAGGAGCCGAGGCTCCACGCCTCCTCCTCAGAGCCCTCCCTGGGCTTCAAGTGGCAGCTCATCCCCTGGTGAGTGCCGATTTAGTCAGTGTTAGTCTGTGACAGGTTCCATATGGCCATTTGTACTTATCCCTTGCCATTCCTCTATAATTTGCAGCGCATCATATAGCCGGCACCTCCAGGAGCTTTGCGCAACGCCTTCTCCATGGGCATAGTCGTGGTAAGTGTTTGTTGTTATCCCTCACATTCCATATGTTATGACATTCCTTAAAGTGGACCCACACCCATTGGTGATTGGCCCGGGAATTTATAAGCTTCCCTGGCCAATCACCTCCCTCACCGCGGCCCCCCCCCAAAGCCCACAAACTTCTTACCTCATTGGGGGCGGCGGAAGCCACCGCCGCTGCCTCACGCGTGCACCTCCAGATGTGCATGCGCCCGCGCTGTCCGTTTGTGAATGGCCTGCGTGGGCGCGTGCCCTGTAAGAGTGACACGCGGGAGCCTGCGGCGGACGGGCTCTCTCTCGGATCAGGGTGCCCCGCCAAAGTGGACCAAAACCCGCCAAAGTGGACTAAATCCTGGGTGTTGGTCAACTTTAAACATACACATGTTTCCTGGTCCATAGTACAAGATGGTTTTCTAATTTACATTAACATCACAAACCCCAATACAGTGCAATCCAACTGACAATCACCCCTATGTTTCAGGCCACACCATGATGGGGGCTAGCAAATGTGTTATTTTTGTAAGTTGTTCCGGATAACACATGTTGCACACTAGTAAGATTCTACACTCAACTGAAAATTAGGCCTTACCATTGCACTGTAAAGGTTATTGGCACATTATCTTGATGTGTCCATGTTGCACACATAAATAATTTACATGAACTCATGGACCAGTAAATATGCTAATGTCGGACAACATGTGTGTAACCATGCAAGCATTTTTTTTGGCAGACTCCCTAAACAGATGGATGTCAAATCGTCATGTGTCATTGGCCAACTAAATTTTGGTTTCTCTTTTGCTTTCTCCTGACAGATGTTGCCACGCAGATGGAGTCGGTCACCATCCTCCCCACCCCAGCTCCCGGGACGGCCAGCAGCATGGGCCCCAGCCACAGCTGAGATGGTGAGTACATCCCACTTCATATGCCTAAAGACTTGGGAGCCCTATGTCTTATTGTAAATTCTGGAGACATTTACAATGTACCTATGTCTTTTCTAAGCACACATCTAGGTTACATGGGTTTGGCCAACAATCCTAAATGCATGTCTGCATGCTTGATTGTTGGCTCCCATTCTTGTTTTTGCCACGTAGTGTAAAATTGTGGTTTGTTCCAAACCAAATTGGCCTGCTAAGGTGGTGACCTGTAATATGCTTGGCCCAAGCAGTTTAATCGTTAGGACTTAGGCCCTGATGTTTGGCTGTAACTAACCCAAGAAATGTACACACTGGGACTTAGACCTTAATTTATTCCCAAGAGTTCAGAGTAAATGTATGTTTGGGATGTTGGAGCCACATTTAAGGCAGCCAGTAGTACTCATATAATGGTAACACATAAGGGCACAGTGGCCCACAATGTGAATGTGTGGGTCAGCTAATTTGAGGCAATTACATTACATTGCTACATCTGTGTATATTGAGATCACATTCTATGTTTTGAATATTTTTTTTTTATACTCTCTACAGCTTGTGAAACCAACATCGCAGACTGTGGCAGTCGATCCGGCGTCTTCGCCTTATGCTGCTGGCCTTGAAGAGGCGTCGTTAGGGTGGGGGGGATGGTTTTTGCCGCGGTGCGGCGTAATGTTGGCCCCGTTGGCCGCCTTGAGGAATAATACATATTTTGTATTTTTCTAAATACAGTGTGTTGTGCCTTGTCAAGCATAGTTTAAGTGTCTAGCAACCCATTAGTTTTTAAATGTTGTTGTACCTTTGTAGCCATTTAATGTGTAAACCATAGTAAGATATGGTCACCAATGTGTGTCATACATTTCTGGCTACATGTACATATCTAGATCTAGAGACTCATCCCTGACTGTGTTGTTAGCTATGTCAATGAAAAAACATGATTCGGAGGTGGGGTACTGAAATTTAATCACACAAAATTAACCAAAATTAAACATAAATCAATATTCTTGGCTTGGTGGCCTGGGAGGTTGGGATTCATTGCTAGGGGTGGTGTTGGGGGCCAACAGCGCAGTAAAAAAAATAGACTGCTGTTGTATCAGCTGATGGATCAACAACAAAGTTTGGTCCTGGCGCTGGGCAGCTTGCTCCATGGCATGTCATTCTTTGTTGGACGCTGTTGTTTTGTGCTTGGAGCTGATTTTGTACGTCCTGGAGCTGGCGCTGCAGGTCATCAATTTGTTGCCGATACACCAGCACCTGATTTTCCAACGCCACAATGCGCTCATTAGTTCCATCACGCGGCTGTTGGCGACTGTAGTCCTCCAGCATCCGGACCCCTAGCTCGTAAAATTCAGCACTGGTGGGTGCCACACCTCCTCTTCTTGTGTGTTCGGCCTAAAAAACCAAAAGAAAAGATTGGAGTGAAGCTGAAACATTGCAGGTATGCCCCTTCCAATCATTTACCCAAAGTGTAACTATAAAACTTACCCTTGATTGAGCCTCTGTAGCTTGGCCACATGGCACTTTGGAAGAGGGCCCAGCTTGGGGTTCCGGTATGGCCTCCTGCCAAAACACAAAACAAATAACATGTTACATGGTGGTTCCTGGACTACCCACTAACATGTCAATGTGGTTATTGCTCCCCAAAATAAGCCATGTTACCTCAGTGCCGTCCGGCCGAAGTAGTTCCGGGGTCTGGCTGCCAGAAAGGGGCAAATCCACATCTGAGAGATGGGGCAAGCTGGCATATGCTAAACAGGAAAGTCATGTTAGTTGGTCAGTGGACAAAACTCAAATTTAATATGGAGAGTCTATCGAGGCCATACCTCGAAAAAGTGGCAGATTACACAATAGCCAAAAGGGATCTTGTAAACTCAGATTGCTCACATGTATGTAAGAGGCAGAGTAGCCAATAATTGGGAAAAACACTAACAGACACATTGCTCAAATTACACATACCCGCCATCTCCCAGATGTCCTGAGTTTGGCCCTCACTCGAGCTTTGCCCTTGAAAATACATGTTTAAACACAAGTTGGACTAATAAATTAAAAAAAAGGTTTCCAAACATCCTTACTAGATAATCAAGCCAAACCAGCTTACCCTCATCTCTAGCAGCCTCAAGGTGAAGGGCCCTTTCCGGACAGCCACTTCCCATATTCCGGCCAACTAAAATACACAATGAATGTCTCTAAATATTCATAACACTACTCTGGTGAATGTTTGTCTTTTAATAGACAAAAAAAATGCATTGCAATCACTCTAAACAGTTTACTAATGAGCCTGGGGATGGCAAATCCAATAAAAATAGCCATCTTCAAGTTGACCTAGCAAACATGTAGATTATTACACTAACCAAATAGAACCAGTGTAACATAACCAGCATAAAGGATACAGTGTTTTGGGCAATACACACCAACAGGGTCCTGTTGACCTGCTACATAGGAAGTGGTGTCCAAAGATGAAGCAGTGACTTGGCCTACAAAGAAAAAACAGGAATCAAAGACATGCACTTGTGTTAAAGTGGAAAAAGCAAGTTTGACACATGCACTTACCGGCATCCAAAGAGTAGCTTGGCTCTGGAGGAGATGCTGTTGGCAATGGCGGTGCAGCTAGGCAAAAGCAAAGAAAAAATGTAGCCTTGGTAATGTGCGGCACAAAATAAACCATGAATTAAGGTGTGTGTGAGCAGCTCAATCACTAATATTAACTAATCCAGGCCAGTGTGGCTTCAACATGTATATGCAGATATATGCCCACACATCTCTGGCTTCCCACATAGCTACACATGTTAGGGCCTTGTTAGTTAGTTGCTGAGAGGGTTAAAGTGGGCGTGAAATTAGTCACCAGGACCATATTAGTACTCCTCAAAAGTGGCACAAGCTATTGTTTGAGGTGCTCCCACACCCATTTTGTACCAAAAAAACAAGCCCAAAAATTAGTGATAAATACCTTCAATGGAAGACTGGGTTAGGCTTGAGGTTGGTTGAAGGGCAGGATTTGGGGTGTCCTCCTCACCCAAATCCTGGACATCACCATGTGCACCTATGCAGAAAGCAACAGACAGGAAAGGAAAACATTTATGAGGTATAATGTACTACTTCACATGTCCTACTGTTAGTTGGCCAGGAAGAGACAAAGCAAATCACATACATTAACATTACCAGTCAAATATATGCACAAAATATGTACCTTCAGTCCAACCTGTGGTGTCATCCCCAGCATCAACACCCTGCAGCCGAACGAGGGGAATTTTGCACTTCAGCATCTCCTGTAGGTACTCTTTGGACCCTGGATGGTCCCACTCTCCACCTCATGATCATGCTTCATCTTTTGCATAAGGGCCCTTTTCAAAGTGTAGAAGCGTTTCTTGCAGGATGGGCCACTACATGGGTATTGAGCACTGCTAGTAAGCTCCTCCCCAATGGCATCCCACAATTTGCTCCTTTCTTGCTTGCCTATAGACTGGCTTTGGGAGCCAAATATTAGCTCCCATTTGGCCAGGGTAAGACGCACAAGAGTATTGTTATCCGCCAAATTAAATTCTGGCTCCCTCTTGGCAAATGGGTGCCTGGCCTTGGGTGCAGGCTCACCTTGGGCCTGGGCCCTTTTCCTTAAGGGAGGTCTGCGCACAGCACCCAACACACTCCTACTTGGGCCAGCTGTGGCCGGCAGATGTCCAGAATTTGGCTCCATCCTGTAGCTGCACACACACCACTAGACAACACACAAGCACGCATACAGACTACAGAATGGCATCACCCTCTTTTGGGGGTGTGCAGGTTTTATGTGCTCTAACAACCAATCACAAACAGGTCCACTTAATTGATTCACACATACTGGGCAGGTGCTTGTAGCAACACCTCCACTGCACTGAGTGAACCATGTGTGGTAGCCAATTAACTAATTACAGAGCTCATTAACCAAACAACACACAACCAAAGACAACAATGTACTCAGGTAGATGAAACACTTGTGAAATGTGGCTCTACAAACGGCTATTTAAATTAAGAGCAGCTTACCTTTCATTGGTCCACCACAGAATGGTCAGGCATGTCCGCTCAAACACGCAAGTATCTGCGCACGTACGCTAGTAACGCTACTAGCGTACGCATGCGCAATCCGTTTCTCGCACACCTGGGTCAGCTAATTGCAGACAGAAAATAGCAGAGCAACGCAAAAGGCGGCAAAGCGGACCTGTCCTTTTCCCAAGTTAAGTATAAATGGCTGGATTTGACAACCTTCTGGTATTGTTACACTGTGGCAAAGGCTGTGGTGTGGTGGTTTGGTCCCTTAGCTCATTTTTGTGTCTTGCTGGGTTTGGTCCTCACTCTCTGTGGCTTGTTGGTTGATTTCTGACATCAGTGCTGTTTCTTTAGGAGATTGCTTTTGTTGGCATATGCAAATATTGTGTAGCATACAGCAAGTGAGGCTTGCTTTTGGGGCCTTTTGTGGGCTGTGCAGCAACTCCCCTCTTGGTTGTGCCTAACTTAGAAAGCAAACTTTCAGCAGTCTGGTGGTTCAGACCACTATACTTCTGGTTTTGTGGTGAGCCGCATTGTAGTGAGTGTGTGAGGAGTGTGCTTGCTTGTGTGTGTGGTGTGTTTGTGTTTTTTTTTTTTTTTTTGGTTTGGCTTCTTTTGCATATCTGTTCAGTGAGTGTGAGATGGATAAGAGGGTGATGTATGGGTTATGGGTGCAGGGATGTGTGAGAATGCTGGAAGAACAGGAGGCCAGGGAGGAGGGTGCTGTGAGGCTTAGGGCACCCCGATCCTTTGGCATCCGTCTTTCAGTGTGGGATTTAAGTGACGAGCAGATCAGGAGCCGCTTCCGTCTGAATCGTGCAGCACTACAGTCCCTATATGATCAGATTAAGCCCAAAATCGAGCCATCCACCAAACGTACCCAATCCATTCCAGGCATAGTACGGCTATGTGCCACACTTAATATTGTGGCACGAGGGAACTTCCAGGCAACCTCTGCCCTCCTCAGCGGGATCAGCCAGGCTACAATGAGCCACATATTTATACAGGTAGTACTGGCTATTTGTGACCTGATCCCTGTTTACATCAAGTTTCCTGAGGATGAGGTTGCCCAAATAAAACATGCCTTCTATCGCATGGGAGGGATTCCGAATGTGCTAGGGTGCGTGGATGGTATACATATCCCTTTCCGCCCTCCCCGTGCACAGGAGCTGCATTATAGAAACAGGAAACAGTTCCACTCCATGAATGTCATGGTGGTCCGTGACCATGACATGAAGCTGCGGGCCGTGAGATCTGGCTTCCCCGGCTCATGCCACGACTCTTACGTGCTCCAGCAGTCAGTCCTGTGCAGGAAGTTTGAGAACAACGAAATGCCAGCTGGCTGGCTACTGGGTAAATAACTAACCATGTCAACGTATTTTGCTTGAAATATGTGGCCTAGTAAGCTAAATGTAAAAAATTGCAACAAATTACATGTACTAGTACTAATTGCTGTCTCTCTCATTGTGTTTTTTTCACAGCGGACAAGGGATACGGGCAGAGAACGTGGGTCATGACTCCGGTCAGAAACCCACAGACCTCTGCCCAACAACGCTACAATGCAGCACATCGCAAAACGAGAAGCATTGTGGAAGGAACCATTGGACTGCTGAAAGCGCGCTTTCTGTGTTTGGCACGCCCAGGAGGAGAGATGTTGTACAGTCCACAAAAGGTCTCCAAGATTATCCTCGCATGCTGTGTGCTACACAACATTTGCATATGCCACAGAATCCAACCCCCTGAAGAAACAGCACTGGTGCCAGAAGTCCCCAACATGGCCGCAGAAACAAGTGAGGACACCCAGACTGGCTTTGAGCTAAGGGAAAGCATGATCACTTATTTTTTTGCGGTAAGCTAACTACCCTTCACTCTAATCCAAGTACTGCACTACAGGGGAACTATTTATTGGCTCCAAACATAATTTTTCAACAACCACTATAAGAGGGGGGGGGGGGGGGGGGGGGGGGGGGGGGAGTTGACCCAAACCACTATAAGGGGGGTGTAAGATGACCCAAACCACTATAAGGGGGGGGGGAAGTTGACCCAAACCACTATAAGGGGGGGGAGTTGACCCAAACCACTATAAGGGGTGTGTAAGATGACCCAAACCACTATAAGGGGGGGGGTTGACCCAAACCACTATAAGGGGTGTGTAAAATGACCCAAACCACTATAAGGGGGGGGGAGTTGACCCAAACCACTATAAGGGGGGTGTAAGATGTCCCAAACCACTATAAGGGGGGGAGTTGACCCAAACCACTATAAGGGGGGGAAGTTGACCCAAACCACTATAAGGGGGGGGGAGTTGACCCAAACCACTATAAGGGGGGGGGAAGTTGACCCAAACCACAATAAGGGGGGGAGTTGACCCAAACCCCTATAAGGGGGGGAAGTTGACCCAAACCACTATAAGGGGGGGGGAAGTTGACCCAAACCACTATAAGGGGGGTGTAAGATGACCCCAACCACTATAAGGGGAGGAGAGTTGACCAACATAACAATTATGGGTGTTGTGCACGTTGGCCAAAACTGTCACAAACCAAACATTGAAATTGAAAATAAATGCAAAAAAAAAAAAAAAAGTTATAAATACTAACTACACTTTTTCTTCTTTTTTAGGCACCATGATGAAAAACCACCTTATTTGTTTTATTTTCTTGCACCCAAAAAAAAAACAAATAAAAAAAAAAACAAATCAACAAAGAAACATGTTGCAATGTGTTTACTACTGAAGGTCCTAACATTGATTTCAATCCAACAGCAAACAAACGTGCAGGCGCGGTGTTGAATAGCGTGTGTCAAAATGACAGCGCCTACAAAGCTCATCTGAAACATCATATTCACCAATGTAGGCACTGTTCACAACAATGCCAAGTAGCGCCAAGTAGGGACTGAGGATGCCTGCTATAGCGAATCGCAGCCGACCGCGGCGAACGCTCGCGGCGCTCATAGCGCCATACTTCAGGCGCTCATCTGTCGCTACCTGGCGCTATTACTGAATCAGCCTCCCCGTAGTTCTGGCAATTGTGTGTTGTCAGGTGTTACATTGAAAGGCTGTGAGTAAAGATGTGAGCCTGACATATAAGGCTCGATTCAGAGAGACAAAAAAAAACTTCAGTTTTAGTGCCGATTCTATGCATGCATTGCAATCCTTCTGTAAAGTTTCCGTCCCTTCGTACGGCAGATTACGAATACGAGGATGTCATTTTCCAGCGTGACTTTTCCGTTCCATTTTCACATGTTACAACGTAGGCTTTCGTTTTTGCCCTTTTCCCATCGTATCCTCCAACGAATCCTTTACGTTTCCGTCAGATTCTGTTTCCCTTTTTCAATAAATATTCGTCCAGGCGGAAATCCTTACGAACTAGCACCTGCGCACTACAAACTTAACTGATTAAAGTGCTCGCCTACATATTTGCCACCCTCACTTCTACTACAATGTTTAGCTAAACCACTTAGCACTATCCTCCATCTTCCATTTTGGCCCCTAAAGCTCACCCAAACCACTTAGTACTATCCTCCATCTTCCCTTTTGGACCCTTAAAGCTCACCCAAACCACTTAGCACTATCCTCCATCTTCCCTTTTGGGCCCTTAAAGCTCACCCAAACCACTTAGCACTATCCTCCATTTTCCCTTTTGGACCCTTAAAGCTCACCCAAACCACTTAGCACTATCCTCCATCTTCCCTTTTGGACCCTTAAAGCTCACCCAAATCACTTCTCGGTCATGTGAATATTCATATTTCTGGGCCCATTCGTTTTGTGTTAATGTATTTTGTAAATGAAATCACACTGTAACATTTTTTTTTTGGATTCCATCATCAACTAAAAAAAATTTCTAATTTTTACAACTATAAAAAACAAAATACATAGCAATGGCAAGCAAGATAACATTATTCTTCATCTGTGGTCCCCAACGAGCTGCGCAGCTCCTGCATCTCGCCCACCAACTGAAGGTCCCTGACACACAGTTGTGCCACTCTGGCACGTGTGGTCCCTGTTAAAAAAATGTAAATTAAAATATTGATATAACCTTGTTGGGGTCATACTGCAGTGCCCCCCCCCCCCCTGTATGGTCCACACACCTAAATCTGGACTTCAAAAGCCAGAGGGCCCTCGTCACCACAGCCTGGGTGTTGCATAGTGCCCGATTAGAGAACCCCTGGCCCGCATTCTGCAGGCAAATTACGGGCATCAGGAGCAAGAGCAAGAGTGGATATCCAGAATCCCCTAAAATAAATTTAAAAATAATAACATAAAATACACATTCTAAGCTACAATATTGTTTAACATGTCATCAAGGGCTAAAAACAGCCATAGGTTAAGACATGAGTCATCAACTATATTCATTGCCATACAGTGAAAATGGATTGATGGAATGTGAGCAAACTTACCCAGGAGCCATCCACCAGATAATTCTTCTGACTCTAACTGACGAAATAAGCCAGAGCTCTGCAATATATAAGCATCATGGGACGACCCTGGATGCCCTGAAAGAACACTGAGGAATCGCATAGCTGAACCAAAGACTGCTTGTATGTTGTGTGAGTGGTACATCTTGCGGTTCCTGCAACCAAATATAAAATAATTACACAAAGCAAAGGTAACCAACTAAAACAATAACTCCTACAACAAATTAAGATTCAAGTTCAACAATCTAAATATAATTCACAAAGGACATGAGTCTAAAAAAATCTAGCAATTATATGGATGTGTGGGAAAATAAATGTTTACATGCTAAGGATTAATTAAGGTCAGCATTAAAATGCATCTATAAGGCATACATGAAATGTATTGATTCAGGTATGCATTGCTGTACAATTTATGGGCTCGGCCATGCTGATACATGCAATGCCTTGGTGCTAAAGGCGCGCAGACTCATCCACATAGCCGCAAAACATGTTCAACAATAGCAATCCGAGCCCTCAAAGGTCCCGTAAGTGGATTGGAAATGAAACAGATTTATAGGGTGGTGATCCGTCGGAAATCAGCTCTCTGAATCAGACGCAAGCCCATCCCAACAACGTAAGTTATCTGAACGAACAAAAAATATCAGATTTTGTTTGGAAAATTATCCGAACTAACGGAAATGTTTCGATTTGCTTCCATTCATCGAAAGCGCATATACACATTTCCCCGAACGTTCGTATGAATGAAAAATGAACGAAAAAAAGCAAAAAAAAGACTAACACCCACCCAAACTTTCACAGACAGCTACGGAAGTCCAGACGAATGTGTCTTTGAATCGAGGCTATAGTACTGGTCCTATAGTCTATAAGGCTGCAATAGTATGTCTGTCTTCTGTGTGCTTTGGGTGGAATTTTATAGTATTTAGATGCATTCATTTACTGGACAACAATGAGTTCTGGGTATTGTTAAGTATGAGAGTGGTAACCTAATAGACACCCCTGAATTATTGGTAGTTTTTGGTATGATTATAAGTCTCAAGTAGAGGACTATGTATGTATGTACAGAAGTCTGCTACTTTAACTCTATTGGTTTTGTTTTTTATTTGTTTTAATCTGATATGGGGTTGTGTACAGAGATATTAGAACCTTTCATTATTCATTTCAAATAAGATTCATTCCAATCGGTTGTAAATTTTGCATTCAAACAGATTTGAAATGTATGGTTAGAGATGAGCGAACTTTTGAAAAGTTCGATTCGGCCGATTCGCCGAATTTCACAAAGAAATTCGGGTTCGGCCGAATCGAACTTTTACGAAGTTCCCCATCAAAAATGCCAGCATGGTGGGAGCGGGCCGGTTCCGCTGCCTCTGATGACGCGCCCTCAGATGACAGCTGAGAGCGGCGCCGGCCTCCACGCTCCGGACCTGCAGGTAAGTGTTTGCTTTTTTTTTAAATGCCGGCATGGTGGGAGCGGGCCGGCCGGTTCCGCTGACAGCGGAGCCGGCCGGCCCACTCCCACCATGCCGGCAAAAATGCTTTTTTTTTTTTTTTTTTTTTTTTAATGCCGGCATGGTGGGAGCGGGCCGGCCGGTTCCACTGCCTCTGATGACGCGCCCTCAGATGACAGCTGAGAGCGGCGCCGGCCTCCACGCTCCGGACCTGCAGGTAAGTGTTTGCTTTTTTTTTAAATGCCGGCATGGTGGGAGCCGGCCGGCCGGTTCCGCTGACAGCGGAGCCGGCCGGCCCACTCCCACCATGCCGGCAAAAATGCTTTTTTTTGTTTTTGTCTTTTAAATGCCGGCATGGTGGGAGCGGGCTGGCCGGTTCCGCTGTCAGCGCGGAACCGGCCGGCCCGCTCCCACCATGCCGGCAAAAATGCTTTTTTTTTTTTTTTTTTTTTTTTAAATGCCGGCATGGTGGGAGCGGGCCGGCCGGCTCTACCGGCCCGCTGGCCGGCCCGCTGACAGCGGAACCGGCTGGCCCGCTCCCACCATGCCGACATTTTTTTTTTTTTAATTTCAGGAAAAATTCGATCGGCACGAACCACAAAATATTCGGGTTCGTGCCGAATCGAATATTTCCTGAAATTCGGAGCGAATTCCGGTTTATCCGAACCGGTTCGCTCATCTCTATGTATGGTATTTAAAATAACAAAACAGGAGGTGCATGCGCGGGCATGATTGCATGTTTCGAGAGCTCTGCACCCTGTTATGAATAAAGCATTTTTCTGTGACCCGAGGCAAAGTAATGATGCCTTGCACAGCAGCATAAGAACATTTAGCGTTCTTTTCTGAGGTAAACTAAGTGCCCATGTAGAAAATTCCCCAAAAACAATGCCGACAGCGTGTGGGGACAGGTCCTGCAGTGACGGCTGCAGAGGCACTGCTTGTGAGAGAAAGCTGCAGCATGGTAACTCAGCAAAAACAACAGCCCACAGCTGAGAAACAAAAACCAATGAATATTTTACTACAGAAGAAATCTTTTGGCACGGAAGCTTCAATGTCAGCAGTTTCCAGAGCTTCATCTAGTGACAGAGATTCAACTGTTTTTTCACTCAGTCAGTCACAGAAGATGATTCTTCCCACTTAATTAAAAAGAGAATTTGAAAGCAAGGTGAAGCCCTGATATCAAATATATCACTACTACCTGCCAAAAAGCTTACAATGGTGCATGATAAACTGATTGCTGATTTAAAAAAAGATTTTAAGAATATAGGGCAAATAATTGATACTATAGAAAGAAAGGTGGAGGAAACTGTAACTAGAATCAATCAACATGAGCAGGTTATGGGATCAATGCAGCATCAGACAGGCCAATCTCAGTCTAAACTGAAAGACCAAGAAAATAGGTCTAGAAGATATCATTTTAGTGTGCGAAGCCATCGTTAATTCATCACAGATCTAGAATCGGCCTTAAAATAACTGATGAAAGCTATTTTATCTCATGCTGATGAAGGTCAGTTACTCCTTGTTAGGGGGCATAGGGCACTCACAGCAACTTGACAAGATGAAGCACCAAGAGATATAATAGTAAACTTTACTAATAAATTAAGGACCAATTTGGCTGCTGTAAGAACACACACTAATATAATGTTAAGAGATAATCCAATCCAAATTTTTGCTGATCCTGCTCCATTAACAATCCAAAAAAGAAGTTCTTGACTAAGTTGATTCAGAAGAACATCATATACAGATGGGCTTTCCCCTTGCGTTTGAACTTTACTTTGAAAGACAAGAATGATTCCTTTGCAACATTTTCTGAGGGAGAAAACTTACTCCTTGATCTTGGCATAATATCATCTTGACTGGGGAATGTTTTAGAAGTGAGGCTTAACTTTGACCTCTTTCTCTTGGGAGATCCCCTAAGCGTTCCAGAGTGGATACCTGAGTTGAAGAAGATTCTATCAATTTCTACTTGTTTTTTCAACATTTAGGCGGTAATTTATGAAATTATTTGCCGGCATCCTTAGAGCATATGCTGGGTTTACACATAAACCAAGGGAAATTTTGCATGTTCTGCCAGCAATATCCATGTTTTCAGTTTGGCTCCATGAATGTTGTTGTGGCAAAACCCATAGGAATCAATGTTATTAAGGAGAGATTGTCACTTTTCTTTTAGCATCTTTAACTTTTTAAATAATCTTTAATCCCTAAGCTTGTTAAACAGCCCAAGATACCCCACATATATTCTCCTCCAATGCCGACATATGCTTTAAAAGTGTGTTTTCAGCAAGATTTCATGTTTTTTGCCAAAGAATTCTGCCACAGCAGTTCACCGGCATGTTGTCAGAATGATCTGAATCACTTTTCAATGTAAATAACTTTGAATTTCACCAGCAAATTGCAACACAAACACAGCTAAAGGCATTGTGAAAGTCTGTGTTCACTAGTGTTTGCTGCAGTAAGTTTTGCTTACTCACTGGTCTGTCAAGCGTGTGTCCGATGACCATCCTTTAACACTTTGATCCCAATGTTTTAAAAATATAGCTGTTTACTTTTTTTATATAGTTTTGAAATCTTTTGGTTGATTTGGGCTCTGTTCACACCTCTGCACTCTCTTTGCATTGCTGTGCGGTGGTGCTGTGTGCACATTATTCTAGATGGAATAGTTCACACATCTGCACATCTTGCACAATTCATTAAAAAAGCATTACAGGCAGCTTTGTCAGTGCAACATTGTAAAAGTGCAGGTCAGTGTCATGGGTGCATAGGTACAGTGGTGTGTCTGGATTGAGTTTGTGTTGTCATGGACTTTACCATTTACTTATTATGCAAGAAATACTTTTCTTTTAAGTGGAGCAGAAAATGAAGAAAAAATCTATTCTCTTTACTTCTTACTAGGGGAATTAGAGCCTTGTTTAACACTTAACTCCCGTTGTGAAATGGGAAGGGTTTTTTCTTTTTTTAACTTGGCATTTCTTTTTAAAGAGAAACATTTAGGGAAGTTGATTAATGGCTAGTTTGTTAACAGACTAATTTCTCATAACATTCAGGGTTTCAGCTCTCTAAATGAGATAAAGCTTTCCGTTATTATGGTTCTCTTGGGGCTGACATAGTCATGCTACAGGAGACCCATTTCATGGATTCTTCTTCACCAAAATGTTTAAACTAAATGTTTAGAACCTTTTTCATGGCTAACTGCAGTGTAAAGAAGAGAGGGGTGGCTATTTGTATAGCCAACAGAATTCCATTTACACACATGGACACACAGTCTCTTTTGTCTCATCTTATGCTCAGATCTCATTTTTAAACAACTTTTTGAGGATGTTATAAGTAAGTCAGAGGGGCAATTAATTTTAGGAGGGGATTTCAACCTTGCTTGATGTTGCTTAATGTAATAAGAGACAAAACATATGCAAGTTTGGCCACATAGCGACCCATATCTAAAGCCAATATCAAATCATATACTCTTTTTTGTTTATAGATACTTGACGAGAGATGAACCCTAACTCTAAAGACTACACCTTCTTCAGACTCACCATGATTTTTCTAGGAATCACCATATTTTTATAAGATCTCGATTAACTCCGAATATATTGTCTTGTTCTATAAAGGAAGTCTCTTGGGCTGATCATTCCCCGGTGGTTGGGATCAAGGAGAAATAAGAAGGGCTTTACTTCTCTGATTAGATTTACATAAAACATTTGACGTGTTGTCTTGAGATTACATGTTCTATGTTTTGGGAAGACTGTTTTGGAACTACATTTCAAATTTATATAGGGATCCTTATGCTTTTATAGTGATAAAAGGATTTGAGTAAAAATCTATTAATTAGGGATGAGCGAAACGATCCGGACGAACCCGGATTCGATCCGAATTTCATGAAAAATTCGATTCGGATTGAATCCGAATTTCCCCGTGCTTCGATCGCTCTAAGTTTTTTTTTAACATCCATTCATTTACATTACAGGCATTCTAAGATGGCGGACGGGACATGTCCAGACATCTACCCCGCTCCAGTGCATACTGGGGCAGTCACATGCAGCCTATCAGCAGCCAGCAAGCCCGGTGACGTCACAGCGCTATTTAAGGCGGCGGACATCTTGCTTTTCCTCATTTCTCTATTGCATTCGTGAGAGACAGGACGCTGCTGTAGTCAGGGAGAGACAGTTAGACAGACAGGGACAGACAGGAGACAGGCAGGAGACAGGCAGGAGACAGGCAGGAAGTCAGCGAGAAGCAGGGAAAGTTAGGAAAAAATGGATGCAGTGACAGGGATTTTTTTTTGTTTTCATGCAGCCTGAGTGTTACCGCCTGGGTCACTGGCTTTGTTAGCTGTTTCACCCTGGTTAACCACTGTTGCTTTGCATAGAACTACTGCTCCCAGGTGCACTGCTGTTGTGGCATCCCATTCTGTGACTACACCAGCCTCTATTTACTATAACCCTTTGCACTTATTCTAAAAGTAATTTGGCCTGATAAAGACACTTTTGCTGTGCATAGTACTACTGCTCCCAGGTGCACTGCTGTTGTGGCATCCCATTCTGTGACTACACCAGCCTCTATTTACTATAACCCTTTGCACTTATTCTAAAAGTAATTTGGCCTGATAAAGACACTTTTGCTGTGCATAGTACTACTGCTCCCAGGTGTACTGCTGTTGTGGCATCCCATTCTGTGACTACACCAGCCTCTATTTACTATAACCCTTTGCACTTATTCTAAAAGTAATTTGGCCTGATAAAGACACTTTTGCTTTGCATAGTACTACTGCTCCCAGGTGCACTGCTGTTGTGGCATCCCATTCTGTGACTACACCAGCCTCTATTTACTTTAACCATTTTCACTTATTCTAAAAGTAATTTGGCCTGATAAAGAAACTTTTGCTTTGCATAGTACTACTGCTCCCAGGTGCACTGCTGTTGTGGCATCCCATTCTGTGACTACACCAGCCTCTATTTACTATAACCCTTTGCACTTATTCTAAAAGTAATTTGGCCTGATAAAGACACTTTTGCTTTGCATAGTACTACTGCTCCCAGGTGCAATGCTGTTGTGGCATCCCATTCTGTGACTACACCAGCCTCTATTTACTATAACCCTTTGCACTTATTCTAAAAGTAATTTGGCCTGATAAAGACACTTTTGCTTTGCATAGTACTACTGCTCCCAGGTGCACTGCTGTTGTGGCATCCCATTCTGTGACTACACCAGCCTCTATTTACTATAACCCTTTGCACTTATTCTAAAAGTAATTTGGCCTGATAAAGACACTTTTGCTTTGCATAGTACTACTGCTCCCAGGTGCACTGCTGTTGTGGCATCCCATTCTGTGACTACACCAGCCTCTATTTACTATAACCCCTTGCACTTATTCTAAAAGTAATTTGGCCTGATAAAGACACTTTTGCTGTGCATAGTACTACTGCTCCCAGGTCCACTGCTGTTGTGGCATCCCATTCTGTGACTACACCAGCCTCTATTTACTATAACCCTTTGCACTTATTCTAAAAGTAATTTGGCCTGATAAAGACACTTTTGCTGTGCATAGTACTACTGCTCCCAGGTGCACTGCTGTTGTGGCATCCCATTCTGTGACTATGCCAGCCTCTATTTACTATAACCCTTTGCACTTATTCTAAAAGTAATTTGGCCTGATAAAGACACTTTTGCTTTGCATAGTACTACTGCTCCCAGGTGCACTGCTGTTGTGGCATCCCATTCTGTGACTACACCAGCCTCTATTTACTATAACCCTTTGCACTTATTCAAAAAGTAATTTGGCCTGATAAAGACACTTTTGCTGTGCATAGTACTACTGCTCCCAGGTCCACTGCTGTTGTGGCATCCCACTCTGTGACTACACCAGCCTCTATTTACAATAACCCTTTGCACTTATTCTAAAAGTAATTTGGCCTGATAAAGACACTTTTGCTGTGCATAGTACTACTACTCCCAGGTGCACTGCTGTTGTGGCATCCCATTCTGTGACTACGCCAGCCTATATTTACTATAACCCTTTGCACTTATTCTAAAAGTAATTTGGCCTGATAAAGACACTTTTGCTTTGCATAGTACTACTGCTCCCAGGTGCACTGCTGTTGTGGCATCCCATTCTGTGACTACACCAGCCTCTATTTACTATAACCCTTTGCACTTATTCTAAAAGTAATTTGGCCTGATAAAGACACTTTTGCTGTGCCTAGTACTACTGCTCCCAGGTGCACTACTATTGTGGCATCCCATTCTGTGACTACACCAGCCTCTATTTACTATAACCCTTTGCACTTATTCTAAAAGTAATTTGGCCTGATAAAGACACTTTTGCCGTGCATAGTACTACTGCTCCCAGGTGCACTGCTGTTGTGGCATCCCATTCTGTGACTACACCAGCCTCTATTTACTATAACCCTTTGCACTTATTCTAAAAGTAATTTGGCCTGATAAAGACACTTTTGCTGTGCATAGTACTACTGCTCCCAGGTGCACTACTGTTGTGGCATCCCATTCTGTGACTACACCAGCCTCTACTTACTATAACCCTTTGCACTTATTCTAAAAGTAATTTGGCCTGATAAAGACACTTTTGCCGTGCATAGTACTACTGCTCCCAGGTGCACTGCTGTTGTGGCATCCCATTCTGTGACTACACCAGCCTCTATTTACTATAACCCTTTGCACTTATTCTAAAAGTAATTTGGCCTGATAAAGACACTTTTGCTTTGCATAGTACTACTGCTCCCAGGTGCACTGCTGTTGTGGCATCCCATTCTGTGACTACACCAGCCTCTATTTACTATAACCATTTGCACTTATTCTAAAAGTAATTTGGCCTGATAAAGACACTTTTGCTGTGCATAGTACTACTGCTCCCAGGTGCACTGCTGTTGTGGCATCCCATTCTGTGACTACACCAGCCGCTATTTACTATAACCCTTTGCACTTATTCTAAAAGTAATTTGGCCTGATAAAGACACTTTTGCTTTGCATAGTACTACTGCTCCCAGGTGCACTGCTGTTGTGGCATCCCATTCTGTGACTACACCAGCCTCTATTTACTATAACCCTTTGCACTTTTTCTAAAAGTAATTTGGCCTGATAAAGACACTTTTGCTGTGCATAGTACTACTGCTCCCAGGTGTACTGCTGTTGTGGCATCCCATTCTGTGACTACGCCAGCCTCTATTTACTATAACCCTTTGCACTTATTCTAAAAGTAATTTGGCCTGATAAAGACACTTTTGCTTTGCATAGTACTACTGCTCCCAGGTGCACTGCTGTTGTGGCATCCCATTATGTTACTACGCCAGCCTCTATTTACTATAACCCTTTGCTCTTATTCTAAAAGTAATTTGGCCTGATAAAGACACTTTTGCTTTGCATAGTACTACTGCTCCCAGGTGCACTGCTGTTGTGGCATCCCATTATGTGACTACGCCAGCCTCTATTTACTATAACCCTTTGCTCTTATTCTAAAAGTAATTTGGCCTGATAAAGACACTTTTGCTTTGCATAGTACTACTGCTCCCAGGTGCACTGCTGTTGTGGCATCCCATTCTGTGACTACGCCAGCCTCTATTTACTATAACCCTTTGCACTTATTCTAAAAGTAATTTGGCCTGATAAAGACACTTTTGCTTTGCATAGTACTACTGCTCCCAGGTGCACTGCTGTTGTGGCATCCCATTCTGTGACTACACCAGCCTCTATTTACTATAACCCTTTGCACTTTTTCTAAAAGTAATTTGGCCTGATAAAGACACTTTTGCTGTGCATAGTACTACTGCTCCCAGGTGCACTGCTGTTGTGGCATCCCATTCTGTGACTACGCCAGCCTATATTTACTATAACCCTTTGCACTTATTCTAAAAGTAATTTGGCCTGATAAAGACACTTTTGCTTTGCATAGCACTACTGCTCCCAGGTGCACTGCTGTTGTGGCATCCCATTCTGTGACTACACCAGCCTCTATTTACTATAACCCTTTGCACTTATTCTAAAAGTAATTTGGCCTGATAAAGACACTTTTGCTGTGCATAGGACTACTGCTCCCAGGTGCACTGCTGTTGTGGCATCCCATTCTGTGACTACACCAGCCTCTATTTACTATAACCCTTTGCACTTATTCTAAAAGTAATTTGGCCTGATAAAGACACTTTTGCTGTGCATAGTACTACTGCTCCCAGGTGTACTGCTGTTATGGCATCCCATTCTGTGACTACGCCAGCCTCTATTTACTATAACCCTTTGCACTTATTCTAAAAGTAATTTGGCCTGATAATGACACTTTTGCTTTGCATAGTACTACTGCTCCCAGGTGCACTGCTGTTGTGGCATCCCATTCTGTGACTACACCAGCCTCTATTTACTATAACCCTTTGCACTTATTCTAAAAGTAATTTGGCCTGATAAAGACACTTTTGCTGTGCATAGTACTACTGCTCCCAGGTGCACTGCTGTTGTGGCATCCCATTCTGTGACTACACCAGCCTCTATTTACTATAACCCTTTGCACTTATTCTAAAAGTAATTTGGCCTGATAATGACACTTTTGCTTTGCATAGTACTACTGCTCCCAGGTGCACTGCTGTTGTGGCATCCCATTCTGTGACTACGCCAGCCTCTATTTACTATAACCCTTTGCACTTATTCTAAAAGTAATTTGGCCTGATAAAGACACTTTTGCTGTGCATTGTACTACTGCTCCCAGGTGCACTGCTGTTGTGGCATCCCATTCTGTGACTACACCAGCCTCTATTTACTATAACCCTTTGCACTTATTCTAAAAGTAATTTGGCCTGATAAAGACACTTTTGCTTTGCATAGTACTACTGCTCCCAGGTGCACTGCTGTTGTGGCATCCCATTCTGTGACTACACCAGCCTCTATTTACTATAACCCTTTGCACTTATTCTAAAAGTAATTTGGCCTGATAAAGACACTTTTGCTGTGCATAGGACTACTGCTCCCAGGTGCACTGCTGTTGTGGCATCCCATTCTGTGACTACACCAACCTCTATTTACTAAAACCCTTTGCACTTATTCTAAAAGTAATTTGGCCTGATAAAGACACTTTTGCTTTGCATAGTACTACTGCTCCCAGGTGCACTGCTGTTGTGGCATCCCATTCTGTGACTACGTCAGCCTCTATTTACTATAACCCTTTGCACTTATTCTAAAAGTAATTTGGCCTGATAAAGACACTTTTGCTTTGCATATTACTACTGCTCCCAGGTGCACTGCTGTTGTGGCATCCCATTCTGTGACTACACCAGCCTCTATGTACTATAACCCTTTGCACTTATTCTAAAAGTAATTCAGCCTGATAAAGACACTTTTGCTTTGCATAGTACTACTGCTCCCATGTGCACTGCTGTTGTGGCATCCCATTCTGTGACTACGCCAGCCTCTATTTACTATAACCCTTTGCACTTATTCTAAAAGTTATTTGGCCTGATAAAGACACTTTTGCTGTGCATAGTACTACTGCTCCCAGGTGCACTGCTGTTGTGGCATCCCATTCTGTGACTACGCCAGCCTCTATTTACTATAACCCTTTGCACTTATTCTAAAAGTAATTTGGCCTTATAAAGACACTTTTGCTTTGCATAGTACTACTGCTCCCAGGTGCACTGCTGTTGTGGCATCCCATTCTGTGACTACACCAGCCTCTATTTACTATAACCCTTTGCACTTATTCTAAAAGTAATTTGGCCTGATAAAGACACTTTTGCTTTGCATAGTACTACTGCTCCCAGGTGTACTGCTGTTGTGGCATCCCATTCTGTGACTACACCAGCCTTTATTTACTATAACCCTTTGCACTTATTCTAAAAGTAATTTGGCCTGATAAAGACACTTTTGCTGTGCATAGGACTACTGCTCCCAGGTGCACTGCTGTTGTGGCATCCCATTCTGTGACTACGCCAGCCTCTATTTACTATAACCCTTTGCACTTATTCTAAAAGTAATTTGGCCTGATAAAGACACTTTTGCTGTGCATAGTACTACTGCTCCCAGGTGCACTGCTGTTGTGGCATCCCATTCTGTGACTACACCAGCCTCTATTTACTATAACCCTTTGCACTTATTCTAAAAGTAATTTGGCCTGACAAAGACACTTTTGCTTTGCATAGTACTACTGCTCCCAGGTGCACTGCTGTTGTGGCATCCCATTCTGTGACTACACCAGCCTCTATTTACTATAACCCTTTGCACTTTTTCTAAAAGTAATTTGGCCTGATAAAGACACTTTTGCTGTGCATAGTACTACTGCTCCCAGGTGCACTGCTGTTGTGGCATCCCATTCTGTGACTACACCAGCCTCTATTTACTATAACCCTTTGCACTTATTCTAAAAGTAATTTGGCCTGATAAAGACACTTTTGCTTTGCATAGTACTACTGCTCCCAGGTGCACTGCTGTTGTGGCATCCCATTCTGTGACTACACCAGCCTCTATTTACTATAACCCTTTGCACTTATTCTAAAAGTAATTTGGCCTGATAAAGACACTTTTGCTGTGCATAGGACTACTGCTCCCAGGTGCACTGCTGTTGTGGCATCCCATTCTGTGACTACACCAGCCTCTATTTACTAAAACCCTTTGCACTTATTCTAAAAGTAATTTGGCCTGATAAAGACACTTTTGCTTTGCATAGTACTACTGCTCCCAGGTGCACTGCTGTTGTGGCATCCCATTCTGTGACTACGCCAGCCTCTATTTACTATAACCCTTTGCACTTATTCTAAAAGTAATTTGGCCTGATAAAGACACTTTTGCTTTGCATAGTACTACTGCTCCCAGGTTCACTGCTGTTGTGGCATCCCATTCTGTGACTACACCAGCCTCTATTTACTATAACCCTTTGCACTTATTCTAAAAGTAATTCGGCCTGATAAAGACACTTTTGCTTTGCATAGTACTACTGCTCCCATGTGCACTGCTGTTGTGGCATCCCATTCTGTGACTACGCCAGCCTCTATTTACTATAACCCTTTGCATTTATTCTAAAAGATATTTGGCCTGATAAAGACACTTTTGCTGTGCATAGTACTACTGCTCCCAGGTGCACTGCTGTTGTGGCATCCCATTCTGTGACTACGCCAGCCTCTATTTACTATAACCCTTTGCACTTATTCTAAATGTAATTTGGCCTTATAAAGACACTTTTGCTTTGCATAGTACTACTGCTCCCAGGTGCACTGCTGTTGTGGCATCCCATTCTGTGACTACACCAGCCTCTATTTACTATAACCCTTTGCACTTATTCTAAAAGTAATTTGGCCTGATAAAGACACTTTTGCTTTGCATAGTACTACTGCTCCCAGGTGCACTGCTGTTGTGGCATCCCATTCTGTGACTACACCAGTCTTTATTTACTATAACCCTTTGCACTTATTCTAAAAGTAATTTGGCCTGATAAAGACACTTTTGCTGTGCATAGGACTACTGCTCCCAGGTGCACTGCTGTTGTGGCATCCCATTCTGTGACTACGCCAGCCTCTATTTACTATAACCCTTTGCACTTATTCTAAAAGTAATTTGGCCTGATAAAGACACTTTTGCTGTGCATAGTACTACTGCTCCCAGGTGCACTGCTGTTGTGGCATCCCATTCTGTGACTACACCAGCCTCTATTTACTATAACTCTTTGCACTTATTCTAAAAGTAATTTGGCCTGATAAAGACACTTTTGCTGTGCATAATACTACTGCTCCCAGAAGCACTGCTGTTGTGGCATCCCATTCTGTGACTACGCCAGCCTCTATTTACTATAACCCTTTGCACTTATTCTAAAAGTAATTTGGCCTGATAAAGACACTTTTGCTGTGCATAGTACTACTGCTCCCAGGTTCACTGCTGTTGTGGCATCCCATTCTGTGACTACACCAGCCTCTATTTACTATAACCCTTTGCACTTATTCCAAAAGTAATTTGGCCTGATAAAGACACTTTTGCTGTGCATAGTACTACTGCTCCCAGGTGCTCTGCTGTTGGGGCATCCCATTCTGTAACATACCATACCCCTCTTTATTTACACTAAGCAGCTCTCTTATTTACACTAAGCAGGCCTGTTGGAGGCTTTGTGTTACTGCTCACTTTTGTTGTGCATTATATTCTGTTGCATATAGACCCACCGCTGCCTGGGGGTTCTTAAAATATCACCTACTACCACGCCAGTTAGACTATGTCGGGCAGACAAGCGCCTGGACGTGAAAAGAGGAGTGGCAGAGGCCAAGATTCCGCAGGCAGAGGTCGCAGCAGGCGTCACGCTGAGAGACCTAATCTGCCAGTATCTGCTAGCGGTCGGGTCTCCACCAGTAACGCATCTGCCGTGGTAGATTGGTTGACGCGCTCATCAACAACCACATCATCTCGACTTACATCTGAGAGCCCCAGTCTAGGGTCGGTCGGTTCCTCAGACACAACCCTGAGTTGGCATGCCCCGAGAGCAGTCCCTGTCCTCCCACTGACTCTGTCCTACGCCGTTCCCTCCCCCAGCGACGTATCCCATGCTTTGGGTTCAGCTCCACTTTTTAGTGAGGAGGACGATCATCTGGAGGACAGCCAGCAGCTACTGGCCAGCCATGAAATGGAGGTGCCTTCTTTAGCTCCACACTGAAATAGTGATGTGGAGAGGGATGTGGGTGTTGGGAGCTTTCCAGCTCCTGCGCCAGACACTGAAACCGATAAGATCAGGGAGCTACAGCCACAACTCGGTGATGATGATGATGATGAAGCCGAATGATGAAGCCGATCGCACTTGGGAGCCGGGTGATGAAGGGGCTTCATCATCATCATCGGGAGAAGAGGGGCGCAGGTTGCCCAGGAGTCAGCAGCTGAGGCAGCAAGGTGGTAGCAGTCAGCATGGGGGCACAATTCCAAAGGCTGGAGCCGGTCGGGGCCGGGGTAGAGCACCTGCTGTGCGGCAGTCTACCTTATCGGGAGGTAGTGGAGCAGGGGTTCCTGTAGTTGGCAACAGCAGCAGTGAATCAGTGAGGCCAGGGGGTGGGAAAAGTAGCTACTCGGCAGTGTGGCAGTTTTCCTGAAGCATCCGCAGGAGGGTAACATGGCCACATGCAAGATATGTAGGCAGAAGGTGAAGCGTGGCCAGGGTCCAAATGTTGGCACCACGGCCCTGCGTCAAAATATGCAGCGTCACCATAAAGCGGCCTGGGAGAACCTAGGCTCCGGAGAGGTGGGCCAGACAGCTTCCTCACCGAGTGGCACGCTGCTCCCAATTTCTGCCAGCCAAGGCTCCAGCACCTCAGCCGAAGGCAGCTGTGCGTCATACCCATCCTCTGTCGCTCCTGCTCCTCCTCCTCCTCCTCCAAGTCATGCATCCCGCCAGCAATCCATCAGCGAAGCCATGTCCAAGAGACAGCAGTATGCGCCCACTCATCCTACGGCGCAGAAGCTGAATGTGCTCCTGTCCAAGTTGCTGGTGCTGCAGTCGCTCCCTTTTCAGGTGGTGGACTCTGCACCTTTCAGAGAACTGATGGCTTGTGCCGAGCCGAGGTGGAGAGTCCCAAGCCGTCATTTCTTTGCCAAGAAGGCAGTACCAGCGCTGCACACTTTTGTTGAACAGAAGGTGGGCCAGTCCTTGAGCCTGTCGGTGTAGCAAAGTGCATGGCAGCGCCGACGTCTGGAGCTGCAACTACGGTCAGGGACAGTACATGTCGTTTACGGCCCACTGGGTGAATGTGGTCCCTTTGCAGCAGCAACTTCGCGTTCCCTGCCCGTTGGGCCTGTGACACTGTGCGACTCGGCCTCATCATCCACCGCCATCTCCTCACCCTCCACTGTAGGCTCAAGTCTCACTGCTCCTCCAGACTACCATGTGTGCAGGGCACGGAGGTGTCACGCAGTGGTTCACATGGTTTGTCTTGGTGAACGGAGTAACACAGGGGAGGAACTGCTTAAATTTATTCATCAGGAAATTCAAACATGGCTTACTCCAAGAAAACTTAAAATGGGAATCATGGTTACCAACAATGGGAAGAACATTTTGTCTGCGCTGCGCCAAGGAAGCCTGACCCATGCCCCCTGCATGGCTCACGTCATCAATCTGGTTGTCAAGCGGTTTCTGAAGTGTTCCCCCCATCTGCAAGACATCCTAACAACTTCAAGGAAACTTTGCATGCACTTCAGCCGCTCATACACCGCCAAACACACCCTTTTTGAGCTACAGCGTCAGAACGGTATCCCCCAACATAGTCTGCTTTGCGATGTTTCCACCCTTCACATGTTGGACCGATTATATGAACAGAGAAAAGCCATCACGGATTTCCTGATGATCCAAGCAGATAGGGGGACTCCCCTGTGTAACTTCAATGTCAACCAGTGGCAGCTCATACGTGACACCTGCCGTTTGCTCAGGCCCTTTGAGGAAGCCACTTTATTTGTCAGTCGGCAGGATTACGGGATGAACAACGTGATTCCACTGCTTCATGTACTACAGCACATGTTGGAAACCATGGCTGGTCAGGGCACTGGAGACATGGCGTTTACATCTTACGGCCACATGAACCCTGTTGGAGCTGAACTGGAGGAGGAGGAGGAAGAGGAGGAGGAGGAAGAGGAGGAGGAGTTGCCCAGCGAAACACAGTTTAGGCTTGGCGAAATGGCTGGCTTATCTAGTCAGCGGACAGGAGAGGAGGAGCAGGAGCAGCCAGAGGAGCTAGAGGTTTTTGAGGAAGGCGAGACAGAGGACCCGGACACACCGTGGCAGTATGCAGTGGAGATGGAGACAGGTAGTCCATCCGAGTCACTTGCGCAAATGGCAGGAAGCATGCTCACGTGCTTGCGTAGTGACCCCAGAATTGTTTCCATCTGTTGGCGGGATGACTTCTGGCTGTCTACCTTATTGGACCCTCGCTTCCGGCAGAAAATGGGGGCATTTTTTAAACCCACCAAGAGGGAGGACAAACTGAACTACTACAAAGACATTCTACGTAAGCAGTTGGCCGATGCCTATCTGCGCCATGGTCCATACTCTCGCAGGTCTGACTCGAGGGGACCTCTGCGCTCACCTTCCACTGCCATGGCTGCTGGGGGGGTTGGCAGGAGCAGCAGCAGCAGCTCCATCAGCAGCAACCTCAGTCTTCAGTCGCTAATAAGTAGCTTTCTACACCCGCATAGTGAGGCTACTCATGAGCAGCAGGAAGACCTGGAGCAGGACCTGAACCAGCAGGTCATGTCATACTTTGACATGACCATGCCAACACACCTTGAGGATCCGCTGGACTTCTGGGCAGCCAAACTTGATTTGTGGCCGCAACTAGCATAGTTTGCCCTGGAAAAGCTGTCCTGCCCGGCAAGTAGCGTGCCATCTGAGCGGGTGTTTATTGCGGCGGGGCCATAGTTACGGCGAGGAGAACTCGTGTGTCAACTAAAATTGTGGAGAGACTCACCTTTGTCAAAATGAATCAGGGATGGATCAGCCAGGATTTTCACCCACCAACGCCTGATGCATGCGACTAGATTCAGCATGGTGCCATGTTTTACACTTTCCAAATGGTGCAAAACATATTTATGTCTTTAGGCCAATTTTTGGGCTTCTGCTGATGCCAACTTCAGGGTGTGATTCATCCAATTTTTGGGCTCCTGAAGCCAACCCCAGTGTCTCTTTAAAGTAATGT
Organism: Gastrophryne carolinensis; assembly: GCA_027917425.1. Lineage (NCBI taxonomy): Eukaryota > Metazoa > Chordata > Amphibia > Anura > Microhylidae > Gastrophryne > Gastrophryne carolinensis. The sequence goes on from CM051241.1 coordinate 104,025,987, forward strand.
TTGGGCTCCTGCTACTGCTGCTGCCAACTCCAGGGTGTGATTCATCCAATTTTTGGGCTCCTGAAGCCAACCTCTGTGTCTCTTTAAAGTAATGTTTGGGCTCCTGCTGCTGCTGCTGCTGCCAGCTCCTGGGTGTGAATCATCCAATTTTTGGGCTCCTGAAGCCAACTCCAGTGTCTTTTTAAAGTAATGTTTGGGCTCCTGCTGCTGCTGCCAACTCCAGGGTGTGATTCATCCAATCTTTGGGCTCCTGCTGCCAACCTCAGTGTCTCTTTAAAGTAATGTTTGGGCTCCTGCTGCTGCCAACTCCAGGGTGTGATTCATCCAATTTTTGGGCTCCTGCTGCCAACCCCAGTGTCTCTTTAAAGTAATGTTTGGGCTCCTGCTGCCAACTCCAGGGTGTGAATCATCCAATTCTTGGGCTCCTGAAGCCAACTCTAGTGTCTCTTTAAAGTAATGTTTGGGCTCCTGCTGCTGCTGCTGCCCACTCCAGGGTGTGATTCATCCAATCTTTGGGCTCCTGCTGCCAACACCAGTGTCTCTTTAAAGTAATGTTTGGGCTCCTGCTGCTGCTGCTGCCAACTCCAGGGTGTGATTCATCCAATTTTTGGGCTCCTGCTGCCAACACCAGTGTCTCTTTAAAGTAATGTTTGGGCTACTGCTGCTGCTGCTGCCAACTCCAGGGTGTGAATCATCCTATTTTTGGGCTCCTGAAGCCAACTCCAGTGTCTCTTTAAAGTAATGTTTGGGCTCCTGCTGCTGCTGCCAACTTCAGGGTGTGAATCATCCAATCTTTGGGCTCCTGCTGCCAACCCCAGTGTCTCTTTAAAGTAATGTTTGGGCTCCTGCTGCTGCTGCTGCTGCCAACTCCAGGGTGTGATTCATCCAATTTGTGGGCTCCTGCTGCCAACCCCAGTGTCTCTTTAAAGTAATGTGTGAGCTCCTGCTGCTGCTGCTGCCCACTCCAGGGTGTGATTCATCCAATTTTTGGGCTCCTGAAGCCAACCCCAGTGTCTCTTTAAAGTAATGTTTGGGCTCCTGCTGCTGCTGCCAACTCCAGGGTGTGATTCATCCAATTTTTGGGCTCCTGCTGCCAACTCCAGTGTCTCTTTAAAGTAATATTTGGGCTCCTGCTGCTGCTGCTGCCAACTCCAGGCTGTGATTCATCCAATTTTTGGGCTCCTGAAGCCAACCCCAGTGTCTCTTTAAAGTAATGTTTGAGCTCCTGCTGCTGCTGCTGCCGACTCCAGGGTGTGATTCATCCAATTTTTGGGCTCCTGAAGCCAACCCCAGTGTCTCTTTAAAGTAATGTCTGGGCTCCTGCTGCTGCTGCCAACTCCAGGGTGTGATTCATCCAATTTTTGGGCTCCTGCTGCCAACTCCAGTGTTTCTTTAAAGTAATGTTTGGGCTCCTGCTGCTGCTGCTGCCAACTCCAGGGTGTGATTCATCCAATTTGTGGGCTCCTGAACCCAACCCCAGTGTCTCTTTAAAGTAATGTTTGGGCTCCTGCTGCTGCCAACTCCAGGGTGTGATTCATCCAATTTTTAGGCTCCTGAAGCCAACCCCAGTGTCTCTTTAAAGTAATGTTTAGGCCCCTGCTGCTGCTGCTGCCAAATCCAGGGTGTGATTCATCCAATTTGTGGGCTCCTGAAGCCAACTCCAGTGTCTCTTTAAAGTAATGTTTGGGCTCCTGCTGCTGCTGCCAACTCCAGGGTGTGATTCATCCAATTTTTGGGTTCCTGAAGCCAACCCCAGTGTCTCTTTAAAGTAATGTTTGGGCTCCTGCTGCTGCTGCTGCCAACTCCAGGGTGCGATTCATCCAATTTTAGGGCTCCTGAAGCCAACTCCAGTGTCTCTTTAAAGTAATGTTTGGGCTCCTGCTGCTGCTGCTGCCAACTCCAGGGTGTGATTCATCCAATTTTTGGGCTCCTGTTGACAACCCCAGTGTCTCTTTAAAGTAATGTTTGGGCTCCTGCTGCTGCTGCCAACTCCAGGGTGTGATTCATCCAATTTTTGGGCTCCTGAAGCCAACCCCAGTGTCTCTTTAAAGTAATGTTTGGGCTCCTGCTGCTGCCAACTCCAGGGTGTGATTCTTCCAATTTTTGGGCTCCTGAAGCCAAGCCCAGTGTCTCTTTAAAGTGATTTTCAGGCTCCTGCTGCTGCTGCTGCCAACTCCAGGGTGTAATTCATCCAATTTGTGGGCTCCTGAAGCCAACTCCAGTGTCTCTTTAAAGTAATGTTTGGGCACCTGCTGCTGCTGCTGCCAACTCCAGGGTGTGATTCATCCAATTTTTGGGCTCCTGCTGCCAACCCCAGTGTCTCTTTAAAGTAGTGTTTAGGCTCCTGCTGCTGCTGCCAACTCCAGGGTGTGATTCATCCAATTTTTGGGCTCCTGAAGCCAACCCCAGTGTCTCTTTAAAGTAATGTTTGGGCTCCTGCTGCTGCCAACTCCAGGGTGTGATTCTTCCAATTTTTGGGCTCCTGAAGCCAACCCCAGTGTCTCTTTAAAGTAATGTTTGGGCTCCTGCTGCTGCTGCTGCTGCTGCCAACTCCAGGGTGTGATTCATCCAATTTTTGGGCTCCTGAAGCCAACTCCAGTGTCTCTTTAAAGTAATGTTTGGGCTCCTGCTGCTGCTGCCAACTCCAGGGTGTGATTCATCCAATTATTGGGCTCCTGAAGACAACCCCAGTGTCTATTTAAAGTAAAGTTTGGGCTCCTGCTGCTGCTGCCAACTCCAGGATGTGATTCATCCAATTTTTGGGCTCCTGAAGCCAACTCCAGTGTCTCTATAAAGTAATGTTTGGGCTCCTGCTGCTGCTGCTGCCAACTCCAGGGTGTGATTCATCCTATTTTTGGGCTCCTGAAGCCAACCCCACTGTCTCTTTAAAGTAATGTTTGGGCTCCTGCTGCTACTGCTGCTGCTGCTGCCAACTCCAGGGTGTGATTCATCCAATTTTTGGGCTCCTGAAGACAACCCCAGTGTCTATTTAAAGTAATGTTTGGGCTCCTGCTGCTGCTGCTGCTGCCAACTCCAGGATGTGATTCATCCCATTTTAGGGCTCCTGAAGCCAACTCCAGTGTCTCTTTAAAGTAATGTTTGGGCTCCTGCTGCTGCTGCTGCCAACTCCAGGGTGTGATTCATCCAATTTTTGGGCTCCTGAAGCCAACCCCACTGTCTCTTTAAAGTAGTGTTTGGGCTCCTGCTGCTACTGCTGCTGCTGCCAACTCCAGGGTGTGATTCATCCAATTTTTGGGCTCCTGAAGCCAATCCCAGTGTCTCTTTAAAGTAATGTTTGTGCTCCTGCTGCTGCTGCTGCCAACTCCAGGGATGTGGTTCATCCAATTTTTGGGCTCCTGAAGCCAACCCCAGTGTCTCTTTAAAGTAATGTTTGGGCTCCTGCTGCTGCTGCCAACTCTAGGGTGTGATTCATCCAGTTTTTGGGCTCCTGCTGCCAACTCCAGTATCTCTTTAGAGTTATGTTTGGGCTCCTGCTGCTGCTGCTGCCAACTCCAGGGTGTGATTCATCCAATTTGTGGGCTCCTGAAGCCAACCCCAGTGTCTCTTTAAAGTAATGTTTGGGCTCCTGCTGCTGCTGCTGCCAACTCCAGGGTGTGATTCATCCTATTTTTGGGCTCCTGAAGCCAACCCCACTGTCTCTTTAAAGTAATGTTTGGGCTCCTGCTGCTACTGCTGCTGCTGCTGCCAACTCCAGGGTGTGATTCATCCAATTTTTGGGCTCCTGAAGACAACCCCAGTGTCTATTTAAAGTAATGTTTGGGCTCCTGCTGCTGCTGCTGCTGCCAACTCCAGGATGTGATTCATCCCATTTTAGGGCTCCTGAAGCCAACTCCAGTGTCTCTTTAAAGTAATGTTTGGGCTCCTGCTGCTGCTGCTGCCAACTCCAGGGTGTGATTCATCCAATTTTTGGGCTCCTGAAGCCAACCCCACTGTCTCTTTAAAGTAGTGTTTGGGCTCCTGCTGCTACTGCTGCTGCTGCCAACTCCAGGGTGTGATTCATCCAATTTTTGGGCTCCTGAAGCCAATCCCAGTGTCTCTTTAAAGTAATGTTTGGGCTCCTGCTGCTGCTGCTGCCAACTCCAGGGTGTGGTTCATCCAATTTTTGGGCTCCTGAAGCCGACCCCAGTGTCTCTTTAAAGTAATGTTTGGGCTCCTGCTGCTGCTGCCAACTCCAGGGTGTGATTCATCCAGTTTTTGGGCTCCTGCTGCCAACTCCAGTATCTCTTTAGAGTTATGTTTGGGCTCCTGCTGCTGCTGCTGCCAACTCCAGGGTGTGATTCATCCAATTTGTGGGCTCCTGAAGCCAACCCCAGTGTCTCTTTAAAGTAATGTTTGGGCTCCTGCTGCTGCTGCCAACTCCAGGGTGTGATTCATCCAATTTTTGGGCTCCTGAAGCCAACCTCAGTGTCTCTTTAAAGTAATGTTTGGGCTCCGGCTGCTGCTGCTGCCAACTCCAGGTTGTGATTCATCCAATTTTTGGGCTCCTGAAGCCAACCCCAGTGTCTCTTTAAAGTAATGTTTGGGCTCCTGCTGATGCCAACTCCAGGGTGTGATTCATCTAATTTTTGGGCTCCTGCTGCCAACCACAGTGTCTCTTTAAAGTAATGTTTGGGCTCCTGCTGCTGCCAACTCCAGGGTGTGATTCATCCAATTTTTGGGCTCCTGAATCCAACTCCAGTGTCTCTTTAAAGTAATGTTTGGGCTCCTGCTGCTGCTGCTGCCAACTCCAGGGTGTGATTCATCCAATTTTTGGGCTCCTGAAGCCAACCCCAGTGTCTCTTTAAAGTAATGTTTGGGCTCCTGCTGCTGCTGCTGCCAACTCCAGGGTGTGATTCATCCAATTTCTGGGCTCCTGCTGCCAACTCCAGTGTCTCTGTAAAGTTATGTTTGGGCTCCTGCTGCTGCTGCTGCCCACTCCAGGGTGTGATTCATTCAATTTTTGGGCTCCTGAAGCCAACCCCAGTGTCTCTTTAAAGTATTGTTTGGGCTCCTGCTGCTGCTGCCAACTCCAGGGTGTGATTCATCCAATTTTTGGGCTCCTGAAGCCAACCCCAGTGTCTCTTTAAAGTAATGTTTGGGCTCCTGCTGCTGCTGCTGCCCACTCCAGGGTGTGATTCATCCAATTTTTGGGATCCTGAAGCCAACCCCAGTGTCTCTTTAAAGTAATGTTTGGGCTCCTGCTGCTGCTGCTGCCAACTCCAGGGTGTGATTCATCCAATTTTTGGGCTCCTGCTGCCAACTCCAGTATCTCTTTAAAGTTATGTTTGGGCTCCTGCTGCTGCTGCTGCCAACTCCAGGGTGTGATTCATCCAATTTGTGGGCTCCTGAAGCCAACCTCAGTGTCTCTTTAAAGTAATGTTTGGGCTCCTGCTGCTGCTGCTGCCAACTCCAGGGTGTGATTCATCCACTTTTTGGGCTCCTGAAGCCAAGCCCAGTGTCTCTTTAAAGTAATGTTTGGGCTCCTGCTGCTGCTGCTGCTGCTGCTGCTGCTGCCAACTCCAGGATGTGATTCATCCAATTTTTGGGCTCCTGCTGCCAACTCCAGTATCTCTTGAAAGTTATGTTTGGGCTCCTGCTGCTGCTGCTGCCAACTCCAGGGTGTGATTCATCCAATTTTTGGGCTCCTTAAGCCAACCCCAGTGTCTCTTTAAAGTAATGTTTGGGCTCCTGCTGCTGCTGCCAACTCCAGGGTGTGATTCATCCAATTTTTGGGCTCCTGAAGCCAACCCCAGTGTATCTTTAAAGTAATGTTTGGGCTCCTGCTGCTGCTGCCAACTCCAGGGTGTGGTTCATCCAATTTTTGGGCTCCTGAAGCCAAGCCCAGTGTCTCTTTAAAGTAATGTTTGGGCTCCTGCTGCTGCTGCTGCTGCCAACTCCAGGATGTGATTCATCCAATCTTTGGGCTCCTGCTGCCAACTCCAGTATCTCTTGAAAGTGATGTTTGGGCTCCTGCTGCTGCTGCTGCTGCTGTCAACTCCAGGGTGTGATTCATCCAATTTTTGGGCTCCTGAAGCCAACCCCAGTGTCTCTTTAAAGTAATGTTTGGGCTCCTGCTGCTGCTGCCAACTCCAGGGTGTGATTCATCCAATTTTTGGGCTCCTGAAGCCAACCCCAGTGTCTCTTTAAAGTAATGTTTGGGCTCCTGCTGCTGCTGCCAACTCCAGGGTGTGGTTCATCCAATTTTTGGGCTCCTGAAGCCAACCCCAGTGTCTCTTTAAAGTAATGTTTGGGCTCCTGCTGCTGCTGCTGCTGCCAACTCCAGGGTGTGATTCATCCACTTTTTGGGCTCCTGAAGCCAACCTCAGTGTCTCTTTAAAGTAATGTTTGGGCTCCTGCTGCTGCTGCTGCTGCCAACTCCAGGATGTGATTCATCCAATTTTTGGGCTCCTGCTGCCAACTCCAGTATCTCTTGAAAGTTATGTTTGGGCTCCTGCTGCTGCTGCTGCCAACTCCAGGGTGTGATTCATCCAATTTTTGGGCCCTTAAGCCAACCCCAGTGTCTCTTTAAAGTAATGTTTGGGCTCCTGCTGCTGCTGCCAACTCCAGGGTGTGATTCATCCAATTTTTGGGCTCCTGAAGCCAACCCCAGTGTTTCTTTAAAGTAATGTTTGGGCTCCTGCTGCTGCTGCCAACTCTAGGGTGTGGTTCATCCAATTTTTGGGCTCCTGCTGCCAACTCCAGTATCTCTTGAAAGTGATGTTTGGGCTCCTGCTGCTGCTGTTGCTGCCAACTCCAGGGTGTGATTCATCCAATTTTTGGGCTCCTGAAGCCAACCCCAGTGTCTCTTTAAAGTAATGTTTGGGCTCCTGCTGCTGCTGCCAACTCCAGGGTGTGATTCATCCAATTTTTTGGGCTCCTGAAGCCAACCCCAGTGTCTCTTTAAAGTAATGTTTGGGCTCCTGCTGCTGCTGCCAACTCCAGGGTGTGGTTCATCCAATTTTTGGGCTCCTGAAGCCAACCCCAGTGTCTCTTTAAAGTAATGTTTGGGCTCCTGCTGCTGCTGCTGCTGCTGCCAACTCCAGGGTGTGATTCATCCAGTTTTTGGGCTCCTGCTGCAAACTACAGTATCTCTTTAAAGTTATGTTTGGGCTCCTGCTGCTGCTGCCAACTCCAGGGTGTGATTCATCCAATTTGTGGGCTCCTGAAGCCAACCTCAGTGTCTCTTTAAAGTAATGTTTGGGCTCCTGCTGCTGCTGCCAACTCCAGGGTGTGATTCATCCAATTTTTGGGCTCCTGAAGCCAACCCCAGTGTCTCTTTAAAGTAATGTTTGGGCTCCGGCTGCTGCTGCTGCCAACTCCAGGTTGTGATTCATCCAATTTTTGGGCTCCTGAAGCCAACCCCAGTGTATCTTTAAAGTAATGTTTGGGCTCCTGCTGCTGCCAACTCCAGGGTGTGGTTCATCCAATTTTTGGGCTCCTGCTGCCAACCACAGTGTCTCTGTAAAGTAATGTTTGGGCTCCTGCTGCTGCCAACTCCAGGGTGTGATTCATCCAATTTTTGGGCTCCTGAAGCCAACCTCAGTGTCTCTTTAAAGTAATGTTTGGGCTCCTGCTGCTGCTGCTGCCAACTCCAGGGTGTGATTCATCCAATTTGTGGGCTCCTGAAGCCAACCTCAGTGTCTCTTTAAAGTAATGTTTGGGCTCCTGCTGCTGCTGCCAACTCCAGGGTGTGATTCATCCAATTTTTGGGCTCCTGAAGCCAACCCCAGTGTCTCTTTAAAGTAATGTTTGGGCTCCGGCTCCTGCTGCTGCCAACTCCAGGGTGTGGTTCATCCAATTTTTGGGCTCCTGCTGCCAACCACAGTGTCTCTTTAAAGTAATGTTTGGGCTCCTGCTGCTGCCAACTCCAGGGTGTGATTCATCCAATTTTTGGGCTCCTGAAGCCAACCCCAGTGTCTCTTTAAAGTAATGTTTGGGCTCCTGCTGCAGCTGCTGCCAACTCCAGGGTGTGATTCATCCAATTTTAGGGCTCCTGCTGCCAACTCCAGTGTCTCTGTAAAGTTATGTTTGGGCTGCTGCTGCTGCTGCCAACTCCAGGGTGTGATTCATTCAATTTTTGGGCTCCTGAAGCCAACCCCAGTGTCTCTTTAAAGTAATGTTTGGGCTCCTGCTGCTGCTGCTGCTGCCAACTCCAGGTTGTGATTCATCCAATTTGTGGGCTCCTGAAGCCAACCTCAGTGTCTCTTTAAAGTAATGTTTGGGCCCCTGCTGCTGCTGCTGCTGCCAACTCCAGGGTGTGATTCATCCAATTTTTGGGCTCCTGAAGCCAACCCCAGTGTATCTTTAAAGTAATGTTTGGGCTCCTGCTGCTGCCAACTCCAGGGTGTGGTTCATCTAATTTTTGGGCTCCTGCTGCCAACCACAGTGTCTCTTTAAAGTAATGTTTGGGCTCCTGCTGCTGCCAACTCCAGGGTGTGATTCATCCAATTTTTGGGCTCCTGAAGCCAACCCCAGTGTCTCTTTAAAGTAATGTTTGGGCTCCTGCTGCTGCTGCTGCTGCCAACTCCAGGGTGTGATTCATCCAATTTTAGGGCTCCTGCTGCCAACTCTAGTGTCTCTGTAAAGTTATGTTTTGGCTGCTGCTGCTGCTGCTGCCAACTCCAGGGTGTGATTCATTCAATTTTTGGGCTCCTGAAGCCAACCCCAGTGTCTCTTTAAAGTAATGTTTGGGCTCCTGCTGCTGCTGCCAACTCCAGGGTGTGATTCATCCAATTTTTGGGCTCCTGCTGCCAACTCCAGTATCTCTTTAAAGTTATGTTTGGGCTCCTGCTGCTGCTGCTGCCAACTCCAGGTTGTGATTCATCCAATTTGTGGGCTCCTGAAGCCAACCTCAGTGTCTCTTTAAAGTAATGTTCGGGCCCCTGCTGCTGCTGCCAACTCCAGGGTGTGATTCATCCAATTTTTGGGCTCCTGAAGCCAACCCCAGTGTCTCTTTAAAGTAATGTTTGGGCTCCTGCTGCTGCTGCTGCCAACTCCAGGGTGTGATTCATCAAATTTTTGGGCTCCTGAAGCCAACCCCAGTGTCTCTTTAAAGTAATGTTCGGGCTCCTGCTGCTGCTTGCAACTCCAGGGTGTGATTCATCCAATTTTTGGCTCCTGCTGCCAACTCCAGTGTCTCTTTAAAGTTATGTTTGGGCTCCTGCTGCTGCTGCTGCCAACTCCAGTGTGTGATTCATCCAATTTTTGGGCTCCTGAAGCCAACTCCAGTGTCTCTTTAAAGTAATGTTTGGGCTCCTGCTGCTGCTGCTGCTGCCAACTTCAGGGTGTGATTCATCCAATTTTTGGGCTCCTGAAGCCAACCCCAGTGTCTCTTTAAAGTAATGTTTGGGCCCCTGCTGCTCCTGCTGCTTCTGCCAACTCCAGGGTGTGATTCATCCAATTTGTGGCTCCTGCTGCCAAATCCAGTGTCTCTTTAAAGTAATGTTTGGGCTCCTGCTGCTGCTGCTGCTGCCAACTCCAGGGTGTGATTCATCCAATCTTTGGGCTCCTGCAGCCAACTCCAGTGTCTCTTTCAAGCTATGTTTGGGCTCCTGCTGCTGCTGCTTGAAACTCCAGGGTGTGTCAGTCAATTTTTGGGCTCCTGCTGCTGCCAACTCCAGTGTCTCTTTCAGCCAATGTTTGGGCTCCTGCTGCTGCTTGCAACTCCAGGGTGTGATTCATTCAATTTTTGGGCTCCTGCTGCTGCCAACTCCAGTGTCTCTTTAAAGCAATGTTTGGGCTCCTGCCCCTCATAGTGATGCCACTTCAACTCTCTGCAATTGTGCCGCTCTGCGATTCTATTAGCGATGCCTCTGATCTGCATGTGATATTTATTTACAGTATTATTTAACTAACCCAGCACGCATCCTATGCGTGTTACAGCAAGGCAGAATGGTTTACACCCCTATTGAGGCTCTAGGAGGCTCAGAAATAGCCGTTTTTAATAGCGATTTGTCGCGAATAAATTCGGTTCGAAACGATTTTTGTCGGAAAATTCGTCGAATCGAATTTTTAAAAAGTTCGCTCATCTCTAGAGGAGACGATGGGAAAAGGGCAAAAACAAAAGCCTACGTTGGAACATGAGAAAATGAAACAGAAAAGTCACAGTGGAAAATGACATCCTCGTACTCGTACTCTGGCATACGAACGGATGGAAACTTTACAGAAGGTTTGCAATGCATGAATAGAATCGCTCGCAAACTCATACGAGAGTGGGAAAATTTGAAAGTAATACGAAATCGGCACTAAAACAGAAGTATTTTTTTGTCTCTCTTAATCGAGCCTATTATGTCCTGCAATGTCTAATGGGATACTATTACCATGAAACACAACCTGATTTCCAAACATACACCGGTAGCCCCCCTAGGGGAAATTCCTGACTTTAAGCCTGGGAGAAAAAAAACATATCTAAAATGGTGGACACAGAAAGGTCTCTATAGAATGTCAGAGTTTATGATTCCATAAAATGCAGAGCCTAGAGACAAATTTCATTTTTCTTTAAAAGAAGAATACACATACATACACATACAAACAGATTTAAATTCTAGGATAAATAAAGAAGGGGATAGAGTTTTACTATTTTTCATAAATTATGTCTAACTCGTTCTGGAAGGAAAGGTGGCATTTCTACCTTATATAAATACTTCACATATGAAGAAGGAAAACTCAATATTGAAATATAAAATAAAACAGAACATTTCAAAAATCCCTCCTAATTATTCAAAATGTAAAGAAAATCCTATTTGCTATATTACTCAGAATACCACAGTATAACAATCAAACAAATAATCGAAAGACAAAAATATTTCTAAACTAGTAAAATCTTCATACTTAATCTTTGTCTTCAAAATATTTGGACTTGAATTACCTGGTAAAAACAGTTCATTCTGCATTTCTGTTCGAGACTCTTTGGAAAAACACCTCTTCCTCAGCCATTCAGCATCAAACTCACTCTGATGTTCATCTGGCCAAATAATCAACACCTAGAAATAGCAAAAAGGTAATTAATCACAGCCTTTCTACACACCATAAAATGTGTATGTAGCAGAATGAGTACTTGTTAGAAACAAAACTGTATTCATTGTTCATTAGGAATTAAAAAGTTTATTCGTTTTTAAAGACTAATGGCATGATGCAGAGCCTCCCCCGATCTGAGCTTAAAACCTTCCGATTGTCCAGGGCTCCCGTTTGAATCGTGGCTCAAATGTGATACAGAGCCTCCGTCGGAATGGCTCCCTAACTGATCCGTCATTTTGACTTCACTCGGGAAGTTTTTTTTGCTCTCTCGGGTGCCTTCAATTTGATCGGGGCTTCCGTTCCCGTTCACATGGGTGGCCCTGTTTTTTCCTTGGTTTTTGAACGTACCTGCTTGCCTTCCGTCGTATTTGACCTTCCATTTTGTTGGTTTTTTCAAGTATACTTACATCTCCATGGCTCTTCAGTTGCCAATCTGGCTACACGCAAGCGCACATCCCTAAACCTCCATTGGAATTTACATATGGCACCAATTGCCAATTTGACACATATATATATTGTGACATTTATTTTTGGTTGTTCCTTCTTCCTTGCCATTAATGCATACCTTAATCTCCTTTGTCTTCCTTCTTCCTTGCCATTAATGCATACCTTAATCTCCTTTGTCTTCCTTCTTCCTTGCTATTAATGCATACCTTTATCTCCTTTGTGTTCCTTCTTCCTTGCCATTAATGCATACCTTAATCTCCTTTGTGTTCCTTCTTCCTTGCCATTAATGCATACCTTAATCTCCTTTGTCTTCCTTATTCCTTGCCATTAATGCATACCTTTATCTCCTTTGTGTTCCTTCTTCCTTGCCATTAATGCATACCTTTATCTCCTTTGTGTTCCTTCTTCCTTGTCATTAATGCATACCTTAATCTCCTTTATCTTCCTTCTTCCTTGCCATTAATGCATACCTTAATGTCCTTTGTGTTCCTTCTTCCTTGCCATTAATGCATACCTTAATCTCCTTTGTGTTCCTTCTTCCTTGCCATTAATGCATACCTTAATCTCCTTTGTGTTCCTTCTTCCTTGCCTTTAATGCTTACCGTAATTGTTTGATAGTTTTTCAGATTTATTGGCCTATATCTAAACCTTTTGTGTCATGTAAATGTGTGATGATGTTGTGTGATTGTACATTTGCAGGAAAGACAAGACACCATTTTTTTTTTTTTTTTATTAAAACGTTGTGTAAACTTTTTTTTTTTTTTTGTTTTTTTTTGGTTTTTTCAGATTAACATTTTTGTATTTCTAAAAAAATAAAATGTTCCAATTCTCCTGATAAATCCCAAAAATTAGGCCTTGGGGTCTGGAGCATGTCGTTTTCTTTTATCTGTGAATGAAAAACAACATTAGTTTAGCATTGTTTTTATGGTTTGGTTTGGCGTGATTTTTTGGGGGCCCTTTTTAAACCGGACCTTCAGCGTGATTTAATGAAAAGGCCAAACTCTTCAAATACGAGTCCGCAGCATTTGAAACTAATATTTTAAAAGTTTTTCGTCACTAACTTATTATTCTTTCCCCCACTGGCCTGCAACTCTGTTCAGGAATTTAGGATACGGGTGCCGACATCTTGACTCAGAAGCATCACACTTACTGAGGAGAGGAGAGTAGGATAAGGTACAGGGGGTGGGTTATAGCTGTGCTTTGCTCAGACAGAGCAGAGCTGTGTTCTGGAAAAGGTCAGCAATCTCAGAATGCAGAGCAGCACAGTTACAAGGCACTTCCTGTTTGCAGGCTGCCTGATCAGATTGCGGCTTCAATAATTCGCCATGGATGTTTAAAGGCTCATAACATGCACTAGGTGCAGGTAGGATGAATTTTAATGTGGGCAATCTGTATGTACAGGGTGTTGGAAACATATAAGATAGACTCTAATTTAGAGTGAAGGTCCGCTTTAAGGCCTTTTTTTTTTTTTTGCGATATTTTTGGCAATGGAATTGTTAGTTCATTTACTTGGCAAAAAAAAAAAAAAAAACACTTACAATGTTTGGTGCGCACATTGCGTCGGGGGCATCTCCTTTCTTCCTCCCTGGGTTGCTGCTGTGAATCTGTTTGGATGACAAACACACTGATATTAGAGACTGTTGTTGTATCATGAATATCATATTAAGTTAGGCTTCTAGGTATCAATCTACTCACCTTCCCCAGCCACCTCTTCCTCGTCGCCCCCTTCCTCGCTCATCCCTTGGGATGTCCCTGCGACGTCTGAATCTACAACTAACAATAGTGCACATGAGTATATGTATTTAATGCATGTATTAGCACATCTCTAACTATATTTCCCTTACCGGAGTCAGGTTGAGGTTCATTTAGGCTCGACTCCCTGCCGTCAGATTCCCCCCTCCCCTGCATGCTGAGGTCCAGAGGCTCCTCATACTCACTGGCAGAGGAGGGGGTGGCCGTTGACACTGGCGGTGGACCACCTACACCTTCACCTGTTTCGCCCAACACTGGGCTGCGTGTCCTGGTCCGGGTGGGGCGGAAGCGCATATTCCATTCATGTGCTGAAATACAAACACAATCATAAAACCACGCCCAGGCGAGGCCAGGGTTATAGGTGCATTTACATTTTCAACACTTACATGGGAAATGTTTGGCGAAGTACCACCTCACCCGGGGCTTATGCCTTCGCTTTAAATCAGACCAGTGTTGGGCGATCTGGGTGACGGTATAGGTGGTTTGTGATCGGCGTGCGATCGCGTCCACCACCGCCAGGGCCAACGTGCGCTTGTCATAATCTGACGGCAGGAAGTCGTAGCGATTCCTCAGCATCATCTGTTGAAAAAAGATACAAGGACCCACCATTAATCCACCAAATACATTAACAAGTTTCCTGGCCTAACTAAAGTCACTTTATTAACCTCTTTCTGCCTCACATTGCCCTAGTTCTTCTATCTGCATCTAGCCTAGTTTGTAGCTGCGTACATGTGTTAAACTAAAGTGGGCTTGCATTTAACGTGACAAACTAAGTTGTTTCAGACTATTCTTGCGCTTTGTTTTTTTTTATTATAAGTAGGGATGAGCGAATCGATCCGGACGAACCCGGATTCAATCCGAATTTCAGGAAAAATTCGATTCGGATCGAATCCGAATTTCCCCGCGATTCGATCGCTCGAAGTTTTCCTTTAACATCCATTCATTTACATTACAGGCATTCTAAGATGGCGGACGGGACATGTCCAGACATGTAAGCTGGGGCAGTGTATGCTGGGACAGTCACATGCAGCCTATCAGCAGCCAGCAAGCCCGGTGACGTCACAGCGGTATTTAAGGCCGGCCATCTTGCTTTCCTGCCTCATTTCTCTATTGCATTCGTGAGAGACAGAACGCTGTGTAGCTGAGGGAGAGACAGTTAGACAGTTAGACAGGCAGGGACAGACAGGGACAGGCTGGAGACAGGCAGGAGACAGACAGGAGACAGACAGAAAGTCAGCGGAAAACAGGGAAAGGAATGGAAAATCGGAGGCTGTCAGTTTTTTTTTTTTTTCCATCCAGCCTGACAGGCTTTGTTAGCGTTTTCAGGCTGCTTATACTAACTAACTGTGCATATATACTGAACTGATCTTAAGTCTGCTGTGAGGCATACCATTCTGTGACTAAAGCAGCCTCTGTTTAAGACCATATAAGCATTTGCTCTTATTATATTTGAAATTAGCCTGATAAAGACACTTTTGCTGGGCATAGTACTACTGGATCTTTTTTGGGGGCATCCCATTCTGTGACTAAAGCAGCCTCTGTTTAAGACCATATAACCATTTGCTCTTATTATATTTGAAATTAGCCTGATAAAGACACTTTTGCTGGGCATAGCACTACTTGTCCCTGCCAGGGCATCCCATTCTGTGACTAAAGCAGCCTCTGTTTAAGACCATATAAGCATTTGCTCTTATTATATTTGAAATTAGCCTGATAAAGACACTTTTGCTGGGCATAGCACTACTTGTCCCTGCCAGGGCATCCCATTCTGTGACTAAAGCAGCCTCTGTTTAAGACCATATAAGCATTTGCTCTTATTATATTTGAAATTAGCCTGATAAAGACACTTTTGCTGGGCATAGCACTACTTGTCCCTGCCAGGGCATCCCATTCTGTGACTAAAGCAGCCTCTGTTTAAGACCATATAAGCATTTGCTCTTATTATATTTGAAATTAGCCTGATAAAGACACTTTTGCTGGGCATAGTACTACTGGATCTTTTTTGGGGGCATCCCATTCTGTGACTAAAGCAGCCTCTGTTTAAGACCATATAACCATTTGCTCTTATTATATTTGAAATTAGCCTGATAAAGACACTTTTGCTGGGCATAGCACTACTTGTCCCTGCCAGGGCATCCCATTCTGTGACTAAAGCAGCCTCTGTTTAAGACCATATAAGCATTTGCTCTTATTATATTTGAAATTAGCCTGATAAAGACACTTTTGCTGGGCATAGCACTACTTGTCCCTGCCAGGGCATCCCATTCTGTGACTAAAGCAGCCTCTGTTTAAGACCATATAAGCATTTGCTCTTATTATATTTGAAATTAGCCTGATAAAGACACTTTTGCTGGGCATAGCACTACTTGTCCCTGCCAGGGCATCCCATTCTGTGACTAAAGCAGCCTCTGTTTAAGACCATATAAGCATTTGCTCTTATTATATTTGAAATTAGCCTGATAAAGACACTTTTGCTGGGCATAGTACTACTGGATCTTTTTTGGGGGCATCCCAGTCTGTGACTAAAGCAGCCTCTGTTTAAGACCATATAAGCATTTGCTCTTATTATATTTGAAATTAGGCCTGATAAAGACACTTTTGCTGGGCATAGTACTACTGGATCTTTTTTGGGGGCATCCCATTCTGTGACTAAAGCAGCCTCTGTTTAAGACCATATAAGCATTTGCTCTTATTATATTTGAAATTAGGCCTGATAAAGACACTTTTGCTGGGCATAGCACTACTTGTCCCTGCCAGGGCATCCCATTCTGTGACTAAAGCAGCCTCTGTTTAAGACCATATAAGCATTTGCTCTTATTATATTTGAAATTAGCCTGATAAAGACACTTTTGCTGGGCATAGTACTACTGGACCTTTTTTGGGGGCATCCCATTCTGTGACTAAAGCAGCCTCTGTTTAAGACCATATAAGCATTTGCTCTTATTATATTTGAAATTAGCCTGATAAAGACACTTTTGCTGGGCATAGCACTACTTGTCCCTGCCAGGGCATCCCATTCTGTGACTAAAGCAGCCTCTGTTTAAGACCATATAAGCATTTGCTTTTATTATATTTGAAATTAGCCTGATAAAGACACTTTTGCTGGGCATAGTACTACTGGATCTTTTTTGGGGGCATCCCATTCTGTGACTAAAGCAGCCTCTGTTTAGGACCATATAAGCATTTGCTCTTATTATATTTGAAATTAGGCCTGATAAAGACACTTTTGCTGGGCATAGCACTACTTGTCCCTGCCAGGGCATCCCATTCTGTGACTAAAGCAGCCTCTGTTTAAGACCATATAAGCATTTGCTCTTATTATATTTGAAATTAGCCTGATAAAGACACTTTTGCTGGGCATAGTACTACTGGATCTTTTTTGGGGGCATCCCATTCTGTGACTAAAGCAGCCTCTGTTTAAGACCATATAAGCATTTGCTCTTATTATATTTGAAATTAGCCTGATAAAGACACTTTTGCTGGGCATAGTACTACTGGATCTTTTTTGGGGGCATCCCATTCTGTGACTAAAGCAGCCTCTGTTTAAGACCATATAAGCATTTGCTCTTATTATATTTGAAATTAGGCCTGATAAAGACACTTTTGCTGGGCATAGCACTACTTGTCCCTGCCAGGGCATCCCATTCTGTGACTAAAGCAGCCTCTGTTTAAGACCATATAAGCATTTGCTCTTATTATATTTGAAATTAGCCTGATAAAGACACTTTTGCTGGGCATAGTACTACTGGACCTTTTTTGGGGGCATCCCATTCTGTGACTAAAGCAGCCTCTGTTTAAGACCATATAAGCATTTGCTCTTATTATATTTGAAATTAGCCTGATAAAGACACTTTTGCTGGGCATAGCACTACTTGTCCCTGCCAGGGCATCCCATTCTGTGACTAAAGCAGCCTCTGTTTAAGACCATATAAGCATTTGCTCTTATTATATTTGAAATTAGCCTGATAAAGACACTTTTGCTGGGCATAGCACTACTTGTCCCTGCCAGGGCATCCCATTCTGTGACTAAAGCAGCCTCTGTTTAAGACCATATAAGCATTTGCTCTTATTATATTTGAAATTAGCCTGATAAAGACACTTTTGCTGGGCATAGTACTACTGGATCTTTTTTGGGGGCATCCCATTCCGTGACTAAAGCAGCCTCTGTTTAAGACCATATAAGCATTTGCTCTTATTATATTTGAAATTAGCCTGATAAAGACACTTTTGCTGGGCATAGTACTACTGGATCTTTTTTGGGGGCATCCCATTCTGTGACTAAAGCAGCCTCTGTTTAAGACCATATAAGCATTTGCTCTTATTATATTTGAAATTAGGCCTGATAAAGACACTTTTGCTGGGCATAGCACTACTTGTCCCTGCCAGGGCATCCCATTCTGTGACTAAAGCAGCCTCTGTTTAAGACCATATAAGCATTTGCTCTTATTATATTTGAAATTAGCCTGATAAAGACACTTTTGCTGGGCATAGTACTACTGGACCTTTTTTGGGGGCATCCCATTCTGTGACAAAAGCAGCCTCTGTTTAAGACCATATAAGCATTTGCTCTTATTATATTTGAAATTAGCCTGATAAAGACACTTTTGCTGGGCATAGCACTACTTGTCCCTGCCAGGGCATCCCATTCTGTGACTAAAGCAGCCTCTGTTTAAGACCATATAAGCATTTGCTTTTATTATATTTGAAATTAGCCTGATAAAGACACTTTTGCTGGGCATAGTACTACTGGATCTTTTTTGGGGGCATCCCATTCTGTGACTAAAGCAGCCTCTGTTTAGGACCATATAAGCATTTGCTCTTATTATATTTGAAATTAGGCCTGATAAAGACACTTTTGCTGGGCATAGCACTACTTGTCCCTGCCAGGGCATCCCATTCTGTGACTAAAGCAGCCTCTGTTTAAGACCATATAAGCATTTGCTCTTATTATATTTGAAATTAGCCTGATAAAGACACTTTTGCTGGGCATAGTACTACTGGATCTTTTTTGGGGGCATCCCATTCTGTGACTAAAGCAGCCTCTGTTTAAGACCATATAAGCATTTGCTCTTATTATATTTGAAATTAGCCTGATAAAGACACTTTTGCTGGGCATAGTACTACTGGACCTTTTTTGGGGGCATCCCATTCTGTGACTAAAGCAGCCTCTGTTTAAGACCATATAAGCATTTGCTCTTATTATATTTGAAATTAGCCTGATAAAGACACTTTTGCTGGGCATAGCACTACTTGTCCCTGCCAGGGCATCCCATTCTGTGACTAAAGAAGCCTCTGTTTAAGACCATATAAGCATTTGCTCTTATTATATTTGAAATTAGCCTGATAAAGACACTTTTGCTGGGCATAGTACTACTGGATCTTTTTTGGGGGCATCCCATTCTGTGACTAAAGCAGCCTCTGTTTAAGACCATATAAGCATTTGCTCTTATTATATTTGAAATTAGGCCTGATAAAGACACGTTTGCTGGGCATAGCACTACTTGTCCCTGCCAGGACATCCCATTCTGTGACTAAAGCAGCCTCTGTTTAAGACCATATAAGCATTTGCTCTTATTATATTTGAAATTAGCCTGATAAAGACACTTTTGCTGGGCATAGTACTACTGGATCTTTTTTGGGGGCATCCCATTCTGTGACTAAAGCAGCCTCTGTTTAAGACCATATAAGCATTTGCTCTTATTATATTTGAAATTAGCCTGATAAAGACACTTTTGCTGGGCATAGCACTACTTGTCCCTGCCAGGGCATCCCATTCTGTGACTAAAGCAGCCTCTGTTTAAGACCATATGAGCATTTGCTCTTATTATATTTGAAATTGGCCTGATAAAGACACTTTTGCTGGGCATAGTACTACTGGATCTTTTTTGGGGGCATCCCATTCTGTGACTAAAGCAGCCTCTGTTTAAGACCATATAACCATTTGCTCTTATTATATTTGAAATTAGCCTGATAAAGACACTTTTGCTGGGCATAGCACTACTTGTCCCTGCCAGGGCATCCCATTCTGTGACTAAAGCAGCCTCTGTTTAAGACCATATAAGCATTTGCTCTTATTATATTTGAAATTAGCCTGATAAAGACACTTTTGCTGGGCATAGCACTACTTGTCCCTGCCAGGGCATCCCATTCTGTGACTAAAGCAGCCTCTGTTTAAGACCATATAAGCATTTGCTCTTATTATATTTGAAATTAGCCTGATAAAGACACTTTTGCTGGGCATAGCACTACTTGTCCCTGCCAGGGCATCCCATTCTGTGACTAAAGCAGCCTCTGTTTAAGACCATATAAGCATTTGCTCTTATTATATTTGAAATTAGCCTGATAAAGACACTTTTGCTGGGCATAGTACTACTGGATCTTTTTTGGGGGCATCCCATTCTGTGACTAAAGCAGCCTCTGTTTAAGACCATATAAGCATTTGCTCTTATTATATTTGAAATTAGGCCTGATAAAGACACTTTTGCTGGGCATAGCACTACTTGTCCCTGCCAGGGCATCCCATTCTGTGACTAAAGCAGCCTCTGTTTAAGACCATATAAGCATTTGCTCTTATTATATTTGAAATTAGCCTGATAAAGACACTTTTGCTGGGCATAGTACTACTGGATCTTTTTTGGGGGCATCCCATTCTGTGACTAAAGCAGCCTCTGTTTAAGACCATATAAGCATTTGCTCTTATTATATTTGAAATTAGCCTGATAAAGACACTTTTGCTGGGCATAGCACTACTTGTCCCTGCCAGGGCATCCCATTCTGTGACTAAAGCAGCCTCTGTTTAAGACCATATAAGCATTTGCTCTTATTATATTTGAAATTAGGCCTGATAAAGACACTTTTGCTGGGCATAGCACTACTTGTCCCTGCCAGGGCATCCCATTCTGTGACTAAAGCAGCCTCTGTTTAAGACCATATAAGCATTTGCTTTTATTATATTTGAAATTAGCCTGATAAAGACACTTTTGCTGGGCATAGTACTACTGGATCTTTTTTGGGGGCATCCCATTCTGTGACTAAAGCAGCCTCTGTTTAGGACCATATAAGCATTTGCTCTTATTATATTTGAAATTAGGCCTGATAAAGACACTTTTGCTGGGCATAGCACTACTTGTCCCTGCCAGGGCATCCCATTCTGTGACTAAAGCAGCCTCTGTTTAAGACCATATAAGCATTTGCTCTTATTATATTTGAAATTAGCCTGATAAAGACACTTTTGCTGGGCATAGTACTACTGGATCTTTTTTGGGGGCATCCCATTCTGTGACTAAAGCAGCCTCTGTTTAAGACCATATAAGCATTTGCTCTTATTATATTTGAAATTAGCCTGATAAAGACACTTTTGCTGGGCATAGTACTACTGGATCTTTTTTGGGGGCATCCCATTCTGTGACTAAAGCAGCCTCTGTTTAAGACCATATAAGCATTTGCTCTTATTATATTTGAAATTAGCCTGATAAAGACACTTTTGCTGGGCATAGTACTACTGGATCTTTTTTGGGGGCATCCCATTCTGTGACTAAAGCAGCCTCTGTTTAAGACCATATAAGCATTTGCTCTTATTATATTTGAAATTAGGCCTGATAAAGACACTTTTGCTGGGCATAGCACTACTTGTCCCTGCCAGGGCATCCCATTCTGTGACTAAAGCAGCCTCTGTTTAAGACCAGATAAGCATTTGCTCTTATTATATTTGAAATTAGCCTGATAAAGACACTTTTGCTGGGCATAGTACTACTGGATCTTTTTTGGGGGCATCCCATTCTGTGACTAAAGCAGCCTCTGTTTAAGACCATATAACCATTTGCTCTTATTATATTTGAAATTAGCCTGATAAAGACACTTTTGCTGGGCATAGCACTACTTGTCCCTGCCAGGGCATCCCATTCTGTGACTAAAGCAGCCTCTGTTTAAGACCATATGAGCATTTGCTCTTATTATATTTGAAATTGGCCTGATAAAGACACTTTTGCTGGGCATAGTACTACTGGATCTTTTTTGGGGGCATCCCATTCTGTGACTAAAGCAGCCTCTGTTTAAGACCATATAACCATTTGCTCTTATTATATTTGAAATTAGCCTGATAAAGACACTTTTGCTGGGCATAGCACTACTTGTCCCTGCCAGGGCATCCCATTCTGTGACTAAAGCAGCCTCTGTTTAAGACCATATAAGCATTTGCTCTTATTATATTTGAAATTAGGCCTGATAAAGACACTTTTGCTGGGCATAGCACTACTTGTCCCTGCCAGGGCATCCCATTCTGTGACTAAAGCAGCCTCTGTTTAAGACCATATAACCATTTGCTCTTATTATATTTGAAATTAGCCTGATAAAGACACTTTTGCTGGGCATAGTACTACTGGATCTTTTTTGGGGGCATCCCATTCTGTGACTAAATCAGCCTCTGTTTAAGACCATATAAGCATTTGCTCTTATTATATTTGAAATTAGGCCTGATAAAGACACTTTTGCTGGGCATAGCACTACTTGTCCCTGCCAGGGCATCCCATTCTGTGACTAAAGCAGCCTCTGTTTAAGACCATATAAGCATTTGCTCTTATTATATTTGAAATTAGCCTGATAAAGACACTTTTGCTGGGCATAGCACTACGTGTCCCTGCCAGGGCATCCCATTCTGTGACTAAAGCAGCCTCTGTTTAAGACCATATAAGCATTTGCTCTTATTATATTTGAAATTAGCCTGATAAAGACACTTTTGCTGGGCATAGTACTACTGGATCTTTTTTGGGGGCATCCCATTCTGTGACTAAAGCAGCCTCTGTTTAAGACCATATAAGCATTTGCTCTTATTATATTTGAAATTAGGCCTGATAAAGACACTTTTGCTGGGCATAGCACTACTTGTCCCTGCCAGGGCATCCCATTCTGTGACTAAAGCAGCCTCTGTTTAAGACCATATAAGCATTTGCTCTTATTATATTTGAAATTAGCCTGATAAAGACACTTTTGCTGGGCATAGTACTACTGGATCTTTTTTGGGGGCATCCCATTCTGTGACTAAAGCAGCCTCTGTTTAAGACCATATAAGCATTTGCTCTTATTATATTTGAAATTAGCCTGATAAAGACACTTTTGCTGGGCATAGTACTACTGGATCTTTTTTGGGGGCATCCCATTCTGTGACTAAAGCAGCCTCTGTTTAAGACCATATAAGCATTTGCTCTTATTATATTTGAAATTAGGCCTGATAAAGACACTTTTGCTGGGCATAGCACTACTTGTCCCTGCCAGGGCATCCCATTCTGTGACTAAAGCAGCCTCTGTTTAAGACCATATAAGCATTTGCTCTTATTATATTTGAAATTAGCCTGATAAAGACACTTTTGCTGGGCATAGTACTACTGGATCTTTTTTGGGGGCATCCCATTCTGTGACTAAAGCAGCCTCTGTTTAAGACCATATAAGCATTTGCTCTTATTATATTTGAAATTAGCCTGATAAAGACACTTTTGCTGGGCATAGCACTACTTGTCCCTGCCAGGGCATCCCATTCTGTGACTAAAGCAGCCTCTGTTTAAGACCATATAAGCATTTGCTCTTATTATATTTGAAATTAGCCTGATAAAGACACTTTTGCTGGGCATAGTACTACTGGATCTTTTTTGGGGGCATCCCATTCTGTGACTAAAGCAGCCTCTGTTTAAGACCATATAAGCATTTGCTCTTATTATATTTGAAATTAGGCCTGATAAAGACACTTTTGCTGGGCATAGCACTACTTGTCCCTGCCAGGGCATCCCATTCTGTGACTAAAGCAGCCTCTGTTTAAGACCATATAAGCATTTGCTCTTATTATATTTGAAATTAGCCTGATAAAGACACTTTTGCTGGGCATAGTACTACTGGATCTTTTTTGGGGGCATCCCATTCTGTGACTAAAGCAGCCTCTGTTTAAGACCATATAAGCATTTGCTCTTATTATATTTGAAATTAGCCTGATAAAGACACTTTTGCTGGGCATAGTACTACTGGATCTTTTTTGGGGGCATCCCATTCTGTGACTAAAGCAGCCTCTGTTTAAGACCATATAAGCATTTGCTCTTATTATATTTGAAATTAGGCCTGATAAAGACACTTTTGCTGGGCATAGCACTACTTGTCCCTGCCAGGGCATCCCATTCTGTGACTAAAGCAGCCTCTGTTTAAGACCATATAAGCATTTGCTCTTATTATATTTGAAATTAGCCTGATAAAGACACTTTTGCTGGGCATAGTACTACTGGATCTTTTTTGGGGGCATCCCATTCTGTGACTAAAGCAGCCTCTGTTTAAGACCATATAAGCATTTGCTCTTATTATATTTGAAATTAGGCCTGATAAAGACACTTTTGCTGGGCATAGCACTACTTGTCCCTGCCAGGGCATCCCATTCTGTGACTAAAGCAGCCTCTGTTTAAGACCATATGAGCATTTGCTCTTATTATATTTGAAATTAGCCTGATAAAGACACTTTTGCTGGGCATAGTACTACTGGTTCTTTTTTGGGGGCATCCCATTCTGTGACTAAAGCAGCCTCTGTTTAAGACCATATAAGCATTTGCTCTTATTATATTTGAAATTAGGCCTGATAAAGACACTTTTGCTGGGCATAGCACTACTTGTCCCTGCCAGGGCATCCCATTCTGTGACTAAAGCAGCCTCTGTTTAAGACCATATAACCATTTGCTCTTATTATATTTGAAATTAGCCTGATAAAGACACTTTTGCTGGGCATAGTACTACTGGATCTTTTTTCGGGGCATCCCATTCTGTGACTAAAGCAGCCTCTGTTTAAGACCATATAAGCATTTGCTCTTATTATATTTGAAATTAGCCTGATAAAGACACTTTTGCTGGGCATAGTACTACTGGATCTTTTTTGGGGGCATCCCATTCTGTGACTAAAGCAGCCCCTGTTTAAGACCATATAAGCATTTGCTCTTATTATATTTGAAATTAGCCTGATAAAGACACTTTTGCTGGG
The DNA here is from genome assembly GCA_027917425.1 of Gastrophryne carolinensis. Lineage (NCBI taxonomy): Eukaryota > Metazoa > Chordata > Amphibia > Anura > Microhylidae > Gastrophryne > Gastrophryne carolinensis. The sequence goes on from CM051241.1 coordinate 104,050,204, forward strand.
CATAGCACTACTTGTCCCTGCCAGGGCATCCCATTCTGTGACTAAAGCAGCCTCTGTTTAAGACCATATAAGCATTTGCTCTTGTTATATTTGAAATTAGCCTGATAAAGACACTTTTGCTGGGCATAGTACTACTGGATCTTTTTTGGGGGCATCCCATTCTGTGACTAAAGCAGCCTCTGTTTAAGACCATATAAGCATTTGCTCTTATTATATTTGAAATTAGCCTGATAAAGACACTTTTGCTGGGCATAGTACTACTGGATCTTTTTTGGGGGCATCCCATTCTGTGACTAAAGCAGCCTCTGTTTAAGACCATATAAGCATTTGCTCTTATTATATTTGAAATTAGGCCTGATAAAGACACTTTTGCTGGGCATAGCACTACTTGTCCCTGCCAGGGCATCCCATTCTGTGACTAAAGCAGCCTCTGTTTAAGACCATATAAGCATTTGCTCTTATTATATTTGAAATTAGCCTGATAAAGACACTTTTGCTGGGCATAGCACTACTTGTCCCTGCCAGGGCATCCCATTCTGTGACTAAAGCAGCCTCTGTTTAAGACCATATAAGCATTTGCTCTTATTATATTTGAAATTAGCCTGATAAAGACACTTTTGCTGGGCATAGTACTACTGGATCTTTTTTGGGGGCATCCCATTCTGTGACTAAAGCAGCCTCTGTTTAAGACCATATAAGCATTTGCTCTTATTATATTTGAAATTAGGCCTGATAAAGACACTTTTGCTGGGCATAGCACTACTTGTCCCTGCCAGGGCATCCCATTCTGTGACTAAAGCAGCCTCTGTTTAAGACCATATAAGCATTTGCTCTTATTATATTTGAAATTAGCCTGATAAAGACACTTTTGCTGGGCATAGTACTACTGGATCTTTTTTGGGGGCATCCCATTCTGTGACTAAAGCAGCCTCTGTTTAAGACCATATAAGCATTTGCTCTTATTATATTTGAAATTAGCCTGATAAAGACACTTTTGCTGGGCATAGTACTACTGGATCTTTTTTGGGGGCATCCCATTCTGTGACTAAAGCAGCCTCTGTTTAAGACCATATAAGCATTTGCTCTTATTATATTTGAAATTAGGCCTGATAAAGACACTTTTGCTGGGCATAGCACTACTTGTCCCTGCCAGGGCATCCCATTCTGTGACTAAAGCAGCCTCTGTTTAAGACCATATAAGCATTTGCTCTTATTATATTTGAAATTAGCCTGATAAAGACACTTTTGCTGGGCATAGTACTACTGGATCTTTTTTGGGGGCATCCCATTCTGTGACTAAAGCAGCCTCTGTTTAAGACCATATAAGCATTTGCTCTTATTATATTTGAAATTAGGCCTGATAAAGACACTTTTGCTGGGCATAGCACTACTTGTCCCTGCCAGGGCATCCCATTCTGTGACTAAAGCAGCCTCTGTTTAAGACCATATAAGCATTTGCTCTTATTATATTTGAAATTAGCCTGATAAAGACACTTTTGCTGGGCATAGTACTACTGGATCTTTTTTGGGGGCATCCCATTCTGTGACTAAAGCAGCCTCTGTTTAAGACCATATAAGCATTTGCTCTTATTATATTTGAAATTAGGCCTGATAAAGACACTTTTGCTGGGCATAGCACTACTTGTCCCTGCCAGGGCATCCCATTCTGTGACTAAAGCAGCCTCTGTTTAAGACCATATAACCATTTGCTCTTATTATATTTGAAATTAGCCTGATAAAGACACTTTTGCTGGGCATAGTACTACTGGATCTTTTTTCGGGGCATCCCATTCTGTGACTAAAGCAGCCTCTGTTTAAGACCATATAAGCATTTGCTCTTATTATATTTGAAATTAGCCTGATAAAGACACTTTTGCTGGGCATAGTACTACTGGATCTTTTTTGGGGGCATCCCATTCTGTGACTAAAGCAGCCCCTGTTTAAGACCATATAAGCATTTGCTCTTATTATATTTGAAATTAGGCCTGATAAAGACACTTTTGCTGGGCATAGCACTACTTGTCCCTGCCAGGGCATCCCATTCTGTGACTAAAGCAGCCTCTGTTTAAGACCATATAAGCATTTGCTCTTGTTATATTTGAAATTAGCCTGATAAAGACACTTTTGCTGGGCATAGTACTACTGGATCTTTTTTGGGGGCATCCCATTCTGTGACTAAAGCAGCCTCTGTTTAAGACCATATAAGCATTTGCTCTTATTATATTTGAAATTAGCCTGATAAAGACACTTTTGCTGGGCATAGTACTACTGGATCTTTTTTGGGGGCATCCCATTCTGTGACTAAAGCAGCCTCTGTTTAAGACCATATAAGCATTTGCTCTTATTATATTTGAAATTAGGCCTGATAAAGACACTTTTGCTGGGCATAGCACTACTTGTCCCTGCCAGGGCATCCCATTCTGTGACTAAAGCAGCCTCTGTTTAAGACCATATAAGCATTTGCTCTTATTGTATTTGAAATTAGCCTGATAAAGACACTTTTGCTGGGCATAGTACTACTGGATCTTTTTTGGGGGCATCCCTTTCTGTGACTAAAGCAGCCTCTGTTTAAGACCATATAAGCATTTGCTCTTATTATATTTGAAATTAGGCCTGATAAAGACACTTTTGCTGGGCATAGCACTACTTGTCCCTGCCAGGGCATCCCATTCTGTGACTAAAGCAGCCTCTGTTTAAGACCATATAAGCATTTGCTCTTTTTATATTTGAAATTAGCCTGATAAAGACACTTTTGCTGGGCATAGTACTACTGGATCTTTTTTGGGGGCATCCCATTCTGTGACTAAAGCAGCCTCTGTTTAAGACCATATAAGCATTTGCTCTTATTATATTTGAAATTAGGCCTGATAAAGACACTTTTGCTGGGCATAGCACTACTTGTCCCTGCCAGGGCATCCCATTCTGTGACTAAAGCAGCCTCTGTTTAAGACCATATAAGCATTTGCTCTTATTATATTTGAAATTAGCCTGATAAAGACACTTTTGCTGGGCATAGTACTACTGGATCTTTTTTGGGGGCATCCCATTCTGTGACTAAAGCAGCCTCTGTTTAAGACCATATAAGCATTTGCTCTTATTATATTTGAAATTAGCCTGATAAAGACACTTTTGCTGGGCATAGTACTACTGGATCTTTTTTGGGGGCATCCCATTCTGTGACTAAAGCAGCCTCTGTTTAAGACCATATAAGCATTTGCTCTTATTATATTTGAAATTAGGCCTGATAAAGACACTTTTGCTGGGCATAGCACTACTTGTCCCTGCCAGGGCATCCCATTCTGTGACTAAAGCAGCCTCTGTTTAAGACCATATAAGCATTTGCTCTTATTATATTTGAAATTAGCCTGATAAAGACACTTTTGCTGGGCATAGTACTACTGGATCTTTTTTGGGGGCATCCCATTCTGTGACTAAAGCAGCCTCTGTTTAAGACCATATAAGCATTTGCTCTTATTATATTTGAAATTAGGCCTGATAAAGACACTTTTGCTGGGCATAGCACTACTTGTCCCTGCCAGGGCATCCCATTCTGTGACTAAAGCAGCCTCTGTTTAAGACCATATAAGCATTTGCTCTTATTATATTTGAAATTAGCCTGATAAAGACACTTTTGCTGGGCATAGTACTACTGGATCTTTTTTGGGGGCATCCCATTCTGTGACTAAAGCAGCCTCTGTTTAAGACCATATAAGCATTTGCTCTTATTATATTTGAAATTAGCCTGATAAAGACACTTTTGCTGGGCATAGCACTACTTGTCCCTGCCAGGGCATCCCATTCTGTGACTAAAGCAGCCTCTGTTTAAGACCATATAAGCATTTGCTCTTATTATATTTGAAATTAGGCCTGATAAAGACACTTTTGCTGGGCATAGCACTACTTGTCCCTGCCAGGGCATCCCATTCTGTGACTAAAGCAGCCTCTGTTTAAGACCATATAACCATTTGCTCTTATTATATTTGAAATTAGCCTGATAAAGACACTTTTGCTGGGCATAGTACTACTGGATCTTTTTTGGGGGCATCCCATTCTGTGACTAAAGCAGCCTCTGTTTAAGACCATATAAGCATTTGCTCTTATTATATTTGAAATTAGCCTGATAAAGACACTTTTGCTGGGCATAGTACTACTGGATCTTTTTTGGGGGCATCCCATTCTGTGACTAAAGCAGCCTCTGTTTAAGACCATATAAGCATTTGCTCTTATTATATTTGAAATTAGCCTGATAAAGACACTTTTGCTGGGCATAGTACTACTGGATCTTTTTTTGGGGGCATCCCATTCTGTGACAAAAGCAGCCTCTGTTTAAGACCATATAACCATTTGCTCTTATTATATTTATATTATAAGACACTTTTGCTGGGCATAGGCTTACTGCTGCCTGCCAGGTGCACTTCTGTTGAGGCATCCCATTCTGTAACATAGCATACCCCTCTTTATTTACACTAAGCAGCTCTCTTATTTACACTAAGCAGGCCTGTTGGAGGCTAAGTGTTACTGCTCACTTTTGGTGTGCATTATATTCTGGTTCATATAGACCCACCGCTGCCCGGGGGATCTTAAAATATCACCTACTACCACGCCAGTTAGACTATGTCGGGCAGACAAGTGCCTGGAAGTGAAAAGAGGAGTGGCAGAGGCCAAGATTCTGCAGGCAGAGCTCGCATCAGACTGGGGGCCAGTAGCAGCAGGAGTCACGCTGAGAGACCTAATCTGCCAGTATCTGCTAGCGGTCGGGTCTCCACCAGTAACGCATCTGCCGTGGTAGATTGGTTGACGCGCTCATCAACAACATCATCACAACTTACGTCTGAGACCCCCAGTCTAGGGTCGGTAGGTTCCTCTGACACAACCCTGAGTTGGCATGCCCCGAGAGCAGTCCCTGTCCTCCCATTGCCTCTGTCCTACGCCGTTCCCTCCCCCTGCGATGTATCCTATGCTTTGGGTTCAGCTCCACTCTTTAGTGAGGAGGACGATCAGATACAGGAGGACAGTCAGCAGCTACTGCCCAGCCAAGAAATGGAGGTGGCTTCTTTAGCTAGGCAGACAAATAGTGATGTGGACAGTGTCGTGGGTGCTGCGAGCGTTCTAGCTCCTGCGCCAGACACTGTTGACGAATCCACGAACATCAGTGACGTACAGCCACAACTCGGTGATGATGATGATGATGACGATGAAGCCGATCGCACTTGGGAGCCGGGTGATGAAGGGGCTTCATCGTCATCATCAGGAGAAGAGGGGCGCAGGTTGCCCCGGAGTCAGCAGCTGAGGCAGCAAGGTGGTAGCAGTCAGCATGGGGGCACAATTCCAAAGGCTGGAGCCGGCCGGGGCCGGGGCCGGGGTAGAGCACCTGCTGTGCGGCAGTCTACCTTATCGGGAGGTAGTGGAGCAGGGGTTCCTGGAGTTGGCAACAGCAGCAGTGAATCAGTGAGGCCAGGGGGTGGGAAAAGTAGCTACTCGGCAGTGTGGCAGTTTTTCCTGAGGCATCCGCAGGAGGGTAACATGGCCACATGCAAGATATGTAGGCAAAAGGTGAAGCGTGGCCAGGGTCCAAATGTTGGCACCACGGCCCTGCGTCAACATATGATGCGTCACCATAAAACGACCTGGGAGAACCGAGGCTCCCAAGGGGTGGTCCAGTCTGCTTCCTCACCAAGTGAGCTCCCAATTTCTGCCAGCCAAGGCTCCAGCACCTCAGCCGAAGGCAGCTGTGCGTCATACCCATCCTCTGTCGCTCCTGCTCCTCCTCCTCCAAGTCATGCATCCCGCCAGCAATCCATCAGCGAAGCCATGTCCAAGAGACAGCAGTATGCGCCCACTCATCCTACGGCGCAGAAGCTGAATGTGCTCCTGTCCAAGTTGCTGGTACTGCAGTCGCTCCCTTTTCAGGTGGTGGAATCTGCACCTTTCAGAGAACTGATGGCTTGTGCCGAGCCGAGGTGGAGAGTCCCAAGCCGTCATTTCTTTGCCAAGAAGACAGTACCAGCGCTGCACACTTTTGTTGAACAGAAGGTGGGCCAGTCCTTGAGCCTGTCGGTGTGTAGCAAAATACATGGCAGCGCCGACATCTGGAGCTGTAACTACGGTCAGGGGCAGTACATGTCGTTTACGGCCCACTGGGTGAATGTGGTCCCTTTGCAGCAGCAACTTGGACAGGTCACGCCGCTTCGGCCTCCGCGCTCTCTGCCCATTGGGCCTGTGACACCGTGCGACTCGGCCTCCTCATCCTCCGCCATCTCCTCACCCTCCACTGTAGGCTCAAGTCTCAGTGCCCCTCCAGTCTACCATGTGTGCAGGGCATGGAGGTGTCACGCAGTGCTTCACATGGCTTGTCTTGGCGAACGGAGTCACACAGGGGAGGAACTGCTTAAATGTATTCATCAGGAAATCCAAACATGGCTTACTCCGAGAAAACTTAAAATGGGAATCATGGTTACCGACAATGGGAAGAACATTTTGTCTGCGCTGCGCCAAGGAAGCCTGACCCATGCCCCCTGCATGGCTCACGTCTTCAATCTGGTTGTCAAGCGGTTTCTGAAGTGTTCCCCCCATCTGCAGGACATCCTAACAACTTCAAGGAAACTTTGCATGCACTTCAGCCACTCCTACACCGCCAAACACACCCTTCTTGAGCTACAGCGTCAGAATGGTATCCCCCAACATAGTCTGATTTGCGATGTTTCCACCCGTTGGAATTCCACCCTTCACATGTTGGACCGATTATATGAACAGAGAAACCCATCACGGATTTCCTGATGATCCAAGCAGATAGGGGGACTCCCCTGTGTAACTTCAAAGTCAACCAGTGGCAGCTCATACGTGACACCTGCCGTTTGCTCAGGCCCTTTGAGGAAGCCACTTTATTTGTCAGTCGGCAGGATTACGGGATGAACGACGTGATTCCACTGCTTCATGTACTACAGCACATGTTGGAAACCATGGCTGGTCAGGGCACTGGAGACATGGCGTTTACATCTTACGGCCACATGAACCCCGTTGGAGCTGAACTGGAGGAGGAGGAGGAAGAGGAGGAGGAGGAGTTGCCCAGCGAAACACAGTTTAGGCTTGGCGAAATGGCTGGTTTATCTAGTCAGCGGACAGGAGAGGAGGAGCAGGAGCAGCCAGAGGAGCTAGAGGTTTTTGAGGAAGGCGAGACAGAGGACCCGGGCACACCGTGGCAGTATGCAGTGGAGATGGAGACAGGTAGTCCATCCGAGTCACTTGCGCAAATGGCACGAAGCATGCTCACGTGCTTGCGTAGTGACCCCAGAATTGTTTCCATCTGTCGGCGGGATGACTTCTGGCTGTCCACCTTATTGGACCCTCGCTTCCGGCACAAAATGGGGGCATTTTTTAAACCCACCGAGAGGGAGGACAAACTCAACTGCTACAAAGACATTCTACGTAGGCAGTTGGCCGATGCCTATCTGCGCCATGGTCCATACTCTCGCAGGTCTGACTCGAGGGGACCTCTGCGCTCACCTTCCACTGCCATGGCCGCTGGGGGGGTTGGCAGGAGCAGCAGCAGCAGCTCCATCAGCAGCAGCAGCCTCAGTCTTCAGTCGCTAATGAGTAGCTTTCTACACCCGCATAGTGAGGCTACTCATGAGCAGCAGGAAGACCTGGAGCAGGACCTCAACCAGCAGGTCATGTCATACTTTGACATGACCATGCCAACACACCTTGAGGATCCGCTGGACTTCTGGGCAGCCAAACTTGATTTGTGGCCGCAACTAGCAGAGTTTGTCCTGGAAAAGCTGTCCTGCCCGGCAAGTAGCGTGCCATCTGAGCGGGTGTTTAGTACGGCGGGGGCCATAGTTACGGCGAGGAGAACTCGTCTGTCAACTAAAAATGTGGAGAGACTCACCTTTGTCAAAATGAATCAGGGATGGATCAGCCAGGATTTCCACCCACCAATGCCTGATGCATGCGACTAGATTCAGCATGGTGCCACGTTTTACACTTTCCAAATGGTGCAAAACATATTTATGTCTTTAGGCCATTTTTTGGGCTCCTGCTGCTGCTGCTGCCAACTTCTGCCAACTCCAGGGTGTGATTCATCCAATTGTTGGGCTCCTGAAGCCAACCCCAGTGTCACTTTAAAGTAATATTTGGGCTCCTGCTGCTGCTGCTGCTGTCAACTCCTGCCAACTCCAGGGTGTGATTCATCCAATTTTTGGGCTCCTGAAGCCAACTCCAGTGTATATTTGGGCTCCTGCTGCTGCTGCTGCCAACTTCTGCCAACTCCAGGGTGTGATTCATCCAATTTTTGGGCTCCTGAAGCCAACTCCAGTGTATATTTGGGCTCCTGCTGCTGCTGCTGCCAACTTCTGCCAACTCCAGGGTGTGATTCATCCAATTTTTGGGCTCCTGAAGCCAACTCCAGTGTATATTTGGGCTCCTGCTGCTGCTGCTGCCAACTCCAGGGTGTGATTCATCCAATTTTTGGGCTCCTGAGGCCAACCCCAGGGTCTCTTTAATGTAATATTTGGGCTCCTGCTGCTGCTACTGTCAACTCCTGCCAACTCCAGGGTGTGATTCATCCAATTTTTGGGCTCCTGAGGCCAACTCCAGTGTATATTTGGGCTCCTGCTGCTGCTGCTGCCAACTTCTGCCAACTCCAGGGTGTGATTCATCCAATTTTTGGGCTCCTGAAGCCAACTCCAGTGTATATTTGGGCTCCTGCTGCTGCTGCTGCCAACTCCAGGGTGTGATTCATCCAATTTTTGGGCTCCTGAGGCCAACCCCAGGGTCTCTTTAATGTAATATTTGGGCTCCTGCTGCTGCTGCTGTCAACTCCTGCCAACTCCAGGGTGTGATTCATCCAATTTTTGGGCTCCTGAAGCCAACTCCAGTGTATATTTGGGCTCCTGCTGCTGCTACTGTCAACTCCTGCCAACTCCAGGGTGTGATTCATCCAATTTTTGGGCTCCTGAAGCCAACTCCAGTGTATATTTGGGCTCCTGCTGCTGCTGCTGCCAACTTCTGCCAACTCCAGGGTGTGATTCATCCAATTTTTGGGCTCCTGAAGCCAACTCCAGTGTATATTTGGGCTCCTGCTGCTGCTGCTGCCAACTCCAGGGTGTGATTCATCCAATTTTTGGGCTCCTGAGGCCAACCCCAGGGTCTCTTTAATGTAATATTTGGGCTCCTGCTGCTGCTGCTGCTGTCAACTCCTGCCAACTCCAGGGTGTGATTCATCCAATTTTTGGGCTCCTGAAGCCAACTCCAGTGTATATTTGGGCTCCTGCTGCTGCTACTGTCAACTCCTGCCAACTCCAGGGTGTGATTCATCCAATTTTTGGGCTCCTGAAGCCAACTCCAGTGTATATTTGGGCTCCTGCTGCTGCCAACTTCTGCCAACTCCAGGGTGTGATTCATCCAATTTTTGGGCTCCTGAAGCCAACTCCAGTGTATATTTGGGCTCCTGCTGCTGCTGCTGCCAACTTCTGCCAACTCCAGGGTGTGATTCATCCAATTTTTGGGCTCCTGAAGCCAACTCCAGTGTATATTTGGGCTCCTGCTGCTGCTGCTGCCAACTTCTGCCAACTCCAGGGTGTGATTCATCCAATTTTTGGGCTCCTGAAGCCAACTCCAGTGTATATTTGGGCTCCTGCTGCTGCTACTGTCAACTCCTGCCAACTCCAGGGTGTGATTCATCCAATTTTTGGGCTCCTGAAGCCAACTCCAGTGTATATTTGGGCTCCTGCTGCTGCCAACTTCTGCCAACTCCAGGGTGTGATTCATCCAATTTTTGGGCTCCTGAAGCCAACTCCAGTGTATATTTGGGCTCCTGCTGCTGCTGCTGCCAACTTCTGCCAACTCCAGGGTGTGATTCATCCAATTTTTGGGCTCCTGAAGCCAACTCCAGTGTATATTTGGGCTCCTGCTGCTGCTGCTGCCAACTTCTGCCAACTCCAGGGTGTGATTCATCCAATTTTTGGGCTCCTGAAGCCAACTCCAGTGTATATTTGGGCTCCTGCTGCTGCTGCTGCCAACTTCTGCCAACTCCAGGGTGTGATTCATCCAATTTTTGGGCTCCTGAAGCCAACTCCAGTGTATATTTGGGCTCCTGCTGCTGCTGTCAACTCCTGCCAACTCCAGGGTGTGATTCATCCAATTTTTGGGCTCCTGAAGCCAACTCCAGTGTATATTTGGGCTCCTGCTGCTGCTACTGTCAACTCCTGCCAACTCCAGGGTGTGATTCATCCAATTTTTGGGCTCCTGAAGCCAACTCCAGTGTATATTTGGGCTCCTGCTGCTGCTGCTGCCAACTCCAGGGTGTGATTCATCCAATTTTTGGGCTCCTGAGGCCAACCCCAGGGTCTCTTTAATGTAATATTTGGGCTCCTGCTGCTGCTACTGTCAACTCCTGCCAACTCCAGGGTGTGATTCATCCAATTTTTGGGCTCCTGAAGCCAACTCCAGTGTATATTTGGGCGCGCGCACCCGCTGTTGACCACGCCCACACGGGAAACATATTTAAAGCACAAGGCACTCAGCTCTGTGTTGGATACCATATCAATATGGGCAGACCTAAAGGGATCAAAAATAGGCAACCAAGGCCCGAGGCACATAGCAGCCGCACACATGCCTCATCCTCCAAAATACAGAAGAGCAGGCACAAGACACATGCAGAACATTCCCCAACTAAAACGGTGGATAATCCACAGACACAGGCACATTAAAAAAAAACGCAGGACCAAGGAGACATTAACCCATTCCCCACCACCTGCAAAAAAAACACGACCACACAAGGCTGCCAAATCTAGTAAGACCCTGCAGCATCCTCAACCTCAACACACAAAGCATACCCACAAAACAAAACACATCAGCAAGGGTAAGCGTATTGCAAAACCCTCCACCCCACCAAGGTCACCCACCCCTCCACCTCAACCCTCTGGTTCTCCCAGTTCCAGTACCTCACATTCCACATGCAGCTCAACATCTGATAGCTCAACAGGAACCCAGACATTAAGCCATAGCAGCACACCCACAACATCACCCTCCCCCATAAGCCCCAGAACCACACACAACTCACCAGATAGCTACCCATCAATTTCCACAGATGCCGGGGACACCACACACCCATGTGGCTGACAACTACGAAGTGGCTCCCTAACTGCACGTTTTTCCGATGCTCAAAGCATGGCTGTGGCTAATGCAGTTTGTGAGCATTATGATGCCCTATTTGGCAGGACCTCCAAATCAACCACTAGGCAGGCTAAGCTGGAGATCTGGACGAATATTTGCCACCAAGTAAATAGTGTGGGATCTGTCCGGCGAGATATTCAACAAATCCAAAGGAAATTTGGGGACCTGAAATACTACAGTAAAAAAAAATGGACATGCGCCGTCAGCAGAGGTATAGGGCAAATTAAATGCATTTTTAGTCGCATTGGTAACAGGATGTAACACTTATTAGGTGTAATTTAATCTACCCCAGCCAACAGACAGGGGGTGGAGCAGAGGTAAAGGGCAATGTAAATGCATTTTTAGTCGCATTGGTAACAGGATGTAACACTTATTAGGTGTGATTTAATCTTCCCCAGCCAACAGACAGGGGGTGGCTTACCCACTAAAATAATCCTTACAACCACCGAGGAACATGTATATACAAACATACACCCGGCCAGCATCCAGGGCCTGGCAGAGGCACAAGACACAGACCGGAATGTAAGGTCCCAAGGTGAGTCTGAATTTGCCATGACCTATTAAAAAAAGTTCAAAAAGGCAGTGTTATGCTACACAACACACTGTACTTGGCCATTTTGCTAATCTTCACATCTACATTCTAAGGACCAAGTCAACAGGACACACCAGGCCCCCAAACCCCTGCATTAGCACTGAGGCCAAGGGCACACCAGCATTCTACACCACGAACCCAAATTGTGGATTGCGATGAGGTAAGTCAATGGTCATTGGTGTACTTTTAACATTGATCTTTTGTGGACATAAATAAACTAAAATGAACCTATATTTCTTTCCAGACCACAGGAAGCCCACCCATCATTGACCATATACGAGATTTGGAGGAGGACACCCCACATATGTCACTAACCACTACTGAACCAGTGGCAGCAATGCAGTCAACCCCGGCACAACCACCACATCCACAACCACCTTCAGAACCAGAACCAACCACCCGTCCCACTGCTCGAACCCAGTCCAGACGCCATATTTCCCAAAGAAAACAACTTCAAATTTTGGAGGAAGCGTGGAGGCAGGAAAATATAGCCTTTTTGGCTACAACACAGCAATTCAATGAGACTGTGTGCACCCAACTCACAAACCTCAACGTCCAATTAGAGGTATTAAACAGAAATATCTCTGCCCTAACCAGCCATATGGGGGAGATTAATCAAAGCCTGGCCCACATTGCAGCCAATTTGCAGGCACATCATTCCTCGTCACCATGCAACCCAACATACCACTAATTTTTGGGGAATACATTTTCTGACCCCACGTGTAATTTTCTTTGGTTAAAAAAAAACAAATTACACACCAAAATTTGTTTGTAAAATAAAAAAAAAAAATTAAAAATTAAAATGTTGTTCTCTGAAAAAACACTAAACACTAGTTGTGCACGGATGGTTTGCGCGGTGCCACTTTGGGTGCAAGAAAACGGAGGGGTGGGGACGTCTGAAACTAAAGGTTGTGGAGTAGCCCACAAGCCATGATTAATTTTAGGACCGTTGCAGGCGTCTATTGTAGTGCCCCCCCCAGTCTCATCAAGACAACGGAACCTCATCTTCAAGAGACCAAAGCCTCGCTCCACCACAGAGCGAGTCCTCCTGTGGGCAGTAGCGCTCCTCTGCCTGTGAAGATGGGTGCAGGATGGGGGTCATCAGCCAGGGGAGCAAAGGATAGCCAGAGTCTCCTGCTAAACAAAAAAAAAAAAGAAATAAAAAAAAAAAAAAAAAAAAAAGGTGTGCATTGCAACAATAGAAAAGAGGGACAAATAGGTGAGCGGGGTAGGGTGGGAGGAAAGGTCATTTCTAATGAGACTACATGCACATCCAACCTGTACACTCATTAAAAAAGTCTGGGGAATACTACTTACATAAGAGGGCAAGAACATGACGCAATAGGGTACAATCACTTAACCCATTTAATTTGTAGCTCACAAATTAGGTTCAATATATACTACGAAAATAGTTACAAAATAGTGTGTTAAGGGAAAAAACACAGTCAGGCAGGGTGGGCAACCAATACAAGTTTCATACATATACCCAGTAGCCAGCCACCAAAAAGATCGCCAGATTTGAATCGCTCATCTAGGCAGGAATTCCTCAAGATGTGCGCATCACGCGTCGAGCATGGAAAGCCAGCAAAACGACTCCCAAAAACCAATTCAGGGCCAGCCACTGCCTGCACATTTATGCAATGTCCCATCTTCCAGTTCCTGCACACAGGCAATAAAAAATAAATTAGGTAGACCCTGTAAAAAGGACAAAAAAAATAAAAAATCCAAAAATATAACAAATACTCATGCCATCGATGTCCAAAGGCGTACGGTGCAGCCTGGTTTCTGCCATACTCAGCAGGACAAGACCGCGGAGCTGGCGCTGCTGATGTGCTTCAACAGAGGACTGCGTATTATTGCCCGAGTGCAAATACGGCCGCTCTGACTGCCCGTAAGTGAAGGCTCGGCGGCCCCGTTTGATTAGGCTGATTCCCATTGGAAAGCAAGGCTCTGCATCACTGAAAAAAACGGAACAATGAACGAGGAGTCCGTTTTCGAGGGGAAAAAGCCTCGTGCGAGCCGACAATCGGAAAGGCGGCTGAGCGCACACCTGAGCGCATAAACACACACTAAAATCAACGCAGCACCCTTTCCTGACCCGATAAAAGCCCAAAACCAACGGGAAAATGCATGGGATAGCTGAACGGGGAGGCTCTGCATCAAGCCATATAAGTGCATATAAAAAGTGCATATACAATTCTGATTATATACTTCTTTATTCTAGAGTTACATATTGTAGATCTAAAGCAAACTGCTTCATTTAAAGCAGGGGTCTCAACCTTTCTTACCTTGAAATTCACATTTGATACACAACAAAAATTGGTAATGCTTGTTTACAACCACCATTCTTATAAATAGCATCATATTTTCCTTAGCAATATTCCACATCTTCGGTCCTTATTAACTTACTCATCTTCAGAACCCCAGGATTCTCATTTACCATATGCACCTTCCCTAACAGAGTGACAACCATTTATTATACTCAAATGTGTTTAGAAGAGAGAGGTTGCGAGCCCAGGGGAGCAGTAAGGGTGTGTAACACTTCTGGGGAATGATGGATAATTATTGGTCCGTATGTACCAAGTTTTTCTTTTCATTTCAAGAATACACTTTCAGTAGTGTGGACTAGTAGTGGACCAGCAACCATGTTTAACTACATGGGTGTTGGCTGCATCTGTAGTCAGTATCAGGGAGGTTTGGTAGCAATAGTGATGCATATACCCATTACCATACACACAAGCCCCCAGGAAATCCTTCTCTGAGATTGGCTAACATTATGATTGGCTAACATTATGATTTACAATGGCCACCATTTTCCACTATCTTAAGTGCAGTTGAGAGATGGGTGGGCCTGGGGCGGGTGGATGGTAAGTGGACTCATGCTTTATGAAAATATTCCTAATTAGTTCCTCATTTTCTTACTTCAATACTTATTGTAAACAAAGATCCCCTCCCGAAAAACTAATTTAACCATTATATAACCATTATAATTTAAGTCATTAATTACTTAAAGGAGCACTATCACGAAAAAATGGCCCAATAATAAAAATCTATATAAATATGCTGGAAGGCGGGAGGAGGGGTCACTTATACACCCAGTATTAAGAAATATCCAGCCAGGCTTATTTTTTTTTATTTTTAATGGAAGGAAGAGGGCATCTCGGGTGACAGACTCTGTCACCCCTCATAGACTAAACCTGTCACCCCAGGATTTTATTCCTACCAGGGGAATAAAACCACAAGGTTGGTGCGAGTTTTATTCAGTTCGGGTGTATAAGTGACCCCTCCCCTTATTAGCTAAAGTGTTTATATGGATTTTTAATATTACACAATTTCGCGATAGTGCTCCTTTAAATTATCAAGCATTAACTACATAAATAAATTAAAAAGAGCCAAGTATGATGAGTTAGATCTTGTCTGAATACCACACATTGCTAGAAGATGACTTTGTGACGCACATCATTTGTTATCTTATGCATGCTTGTTGTATATATTTAGCCTGGGGTTATAAAATCAGCTTGAAAAGAAATACAGTAAGAGGATTATTAGCTGCATTCTTAGGATGAAATAATATTTGTGCATGTTTTCTATCCAATGGAATAATCCATAACCTTTATACAGTGCTTTGGTAATAAGAGCCAAGGGTAGTCTCCAGTTTCCTGTATTTAAGTTGAGTGGATATTTCCTGTTGTGTAATTCTATTGCATTGCTGCATTAAATGTTTTTGGTATAGTACCCATATGGGCCATATGTAAGGACAAGAAAGGAGTGTCAAATTCTTTTGTTTTATGATTTCTAAAAGTACTATACTCACATGTTTGGTTTCAGTGTACAATAACAAGTACCACATTCACTGAGATTCCTTATTGTATACCTCCCAGAGGGTACCCTATGGGGTATGCAGAAATTAAATTAAGAAATTTTTTTCTGCACATTCCACAGGGTGCTGTTATCATGAACCTCACCAGTAGATTTTATGATTTTTGGGGGAAAAATTAGACTCTCTTGTGTGTTAAAGTGAAAAAGATTAAACAAATGCAGGTTTCAAATCACAACCAAAGGCCTCACCAAAAGAATTGTATGATCCCCCCCCCCCCACAATGTTTAGTTCCTCCATACTAGATGTCTGGAGCATATCAGCTAAGCTCTTAAAAAATGCACATAGCAGCACTAATTAGGGATGCAGTAAAGAGGTCCAGGGTCACTTTGGAGAAGCTGCAGAGATATACAGCTCAGGTAGGAAAATCTGCCCACCGGACATCTATTAGGTTTTTATGGAAGAGTGGCAAGAAAGCAATGGCACCGAGAAGCCCCCTTTTCCCTCAAGCTATGTTGGCGACACAGCAAGCATGTGGAAGAAGGTGCTCTGGTCAAGTGAGACCAAATTTGAACTTCTTGGCTTAAATACCAAATGCTATGAGTGGAGGATAGCTAACACTGAACATCACCCTGAACACACCACCCTCACCGTGAAGCATGGTGGTGGCAGTATTATGCTGTGTGGATGCTTTTCTTCAGAAGGGACTAGGAAGCTAGTCAGAGTTGATAGGAAGATGGATGGAGCTAAAGAGGTAGCAAAAGATTTGAGACTGGGGGTAGGTTCACCTTCCAGCAAAACAAGAACCCTAAAATGTATCCAGAACTACAATGGAACATCCTAAATCAAAGCATAGTCATGTCTTGGCCCAGTAAAAGTCCAGTCCTGAATTAAAAAATGCTGCTTACAAATGCTCCCCATCCAATCATCAAAAAATGTCAGCCTCTAGATCTGCAAAGTTGGTAGAAACATACCCAAACATACTTACAGCTGTAACTGCAGCTAAAGGTGGCCATACAAAGTATTGATTTAGAATACACATGCATTTGTTTTTTTAAACTGGAAAAACATAAAATAATTTTACCCCCTTTACTCCTCAAATACTTGCTACTTTGTCTTCTCTATCATAACAATATCTGTAACAATAGCTGTAACATTTAAAATGTAGAAAAGTTTAAATTATTTGTAGGGCACTGTATTTTACCTTAAAGCGGAACAAAACCCACCCGGGTCTCTGGTCTTCCTCCAGGGCATCCAGATGTGTGAACCTCCCCGGGTGTCCTTATGCATTCACCTTTCCCCACTCCAGCAGCACATGCATGGGCTCTTGTCCAATGAGAGCCATCACACATGACTAGGTTCTTCAGAAAACAGCTCTCATTGTTGTCGATGGGGAGCGCGCACTGTCACATTCCCAGCAACATGCGTGCACCCCTGCCCCAGCCATTGTGCACGGATAGGAAAATGAGGATAAATTCCATGTATTTGTGTAGAACACAATGGGCACTGTTACAATTATTTTTGATAGGCTGGGACAGGGGAGAGCATGCCGCTGAGAATACTGCAGTGTGAGCTCCCCATTGCAGTCAATGAGAACTGTTTGTGGAATTACATAGTCACAGCACATGGCTCTCACTGGACGAGAGCGATGTTGGAACTAGGAATTGATTTCTACCCCAATACGATTATCCAATACAGATTGTCTAGAGGGGGAGCATATCCTCCCAAAAATAAAAAGGTGAAAAAGGTTGATGATAGCGGGTCTGGGGAGTAATCGTGGAGGCTGATTCCTTACTAACGTCAGGTATCAGCAGATGAGGGTCTGTATAGCGGCACTTAGAGCGACCACTGGTAGAAGCTGTAAGCGGTATTGGGTGCTGTACCAGAGCGTCTCGCCGCTCTGGTAACCTGACCCGCATTGATGATTGTGATGTATGTTGGGCGCTCTAACACCAGCTGCAGGGAGCGAAAGGTAGCGCCAGCTCAGTGCAACTGACTCTCAGTGACTCACACCATACTTATCAAAAAAACAGGCTCACAGAGCATTGGCGCTCTAAATCTTGTCGCTATAGCATAGAGTGCCAGACGCTGTGTGATTAAAGTCTGTTTTTGAACACATATCCACCAGTAACAAAGTGAAAACACATGGAATGATATTGTTGTAACACTGTGACAATAATACTTTAGTGCCAGACCTGTAAATACAATTACCGCATTTTTCGCCCTATAAGACGCACCTGCCCATAAGACGCACCTAGGATTTGGGGGAAGAAAATAAGAAAAAAAAATTTTAAACCAAAAACGCACCATTACAGACAGTGTGGCATTCCCCTATCCAATTCCCATAGGCCGTGTGGGATGCCCCCATTCCATAGACAGTGCAGCATGCCCCCATCCCATTCCCCGTATATCCATTGTGGCATCCCCCCCTCCCATTCCCCATATACCCATTGGCTGTGTGGCATCCCCCTCTCCCCTCATTAGTATAGGCTGTGTGGCATCCCTCTCCCCACATTCCCATAGGCTGTGTGGCATCCACCTCTCCCCCCATTCCCATTGGCTGTGTGGCTTTCCCCATCCCCCCATTAGTATAGGCTGTGTGGCATCCCTCTCTCCCCATTCCCATAGGCAGTGTGGCATCCCCCTCTCCCCATTAGCATGGGCTGTGTGGCATCCCCCTCCCCCCATTATTATAGGCTGTGTGGCCACCCCCTCCCCCATTCCCATAGGCTGTGTGGCATCCCCCTCTCCCCATTCCCATAGGCTGTGTGGCATCCCCCTCTCCCCATTCCCATAGGCTGTGTGGCATCCCCCTCTCCCCATTCCCATAGGCTGTGTGGCACCCCCCTCCCCCCATTCCCATAGGCTGTGTGGCATCCCCATTCACATAGGCTGTGTGGCATCCCCCTCCCCCCATTCCCATAGGCAGTGTGGCATCCCCCTCTCCCCATTAGCATGGGCTGTGTGGCATCCCCCTCCCCCCATTATTATAGGCTGTGTGACCACCCCCTCCCCCATTCCCATAGGCTGTGTGGCATCCCCCTCTCCCCATTCCCATAGGCTGTGTGGCATCCCCCTCCCCCCATTCCCATAGGCTGTGTGGCATCCCCATTCACATAGGCTGTGTGGCATCCCCCTCCCCCCATTCCCATAGGCTGTGTGGCATCCCCCCCTCTCCCCATAGGCTGTGTGGCATCCCCCTCCCCCCATTCCCATAGGCTGTGTGGCATCCCCCTCCCCCCATTTTTATAGGCTGTGTGGCATCCCCCTCTCCCCATTCCCATAGGCTGTGTGGCATCCCCCTCCCCCCATTCCCATAGGCTGTGTGGCATACCCCTCCCCCCATTCCCAAAGGCTGTGTGGCATCCCTTTCCCCCCATTCCCATAGGCTGTGTGGCATACCCCTCCCCCCATTCCCAAAGGCTGTGTGGCATCCCCATCCCCCCATTCCCATAGGCAGTGTGGCCCCTCTCCCCCCATTCCCACCCCCCTCTCCCCCATTAGTATAGGCAGGCGCCATATTAAAAAAAAAAAAGTTAAACTCACCTGTCCACTGACACCGCTGCGCTGAGCGGCCGGCTCCGTGAATGGGGTGGGCGTGGCCTGTGCCGCAGCGTCGACGCAGGCCACGCCCACCCCATTCACGAGCTGGCTCTGTCCCGGCCCCGCCGCTGCGATCGCTGTCTTTTCAGGCAGCGATGACAGCGGCAGGGCCAGAGACAGAGCCCCTGCCGCTCCTCCATCTGCTTCTCCACATGCGAGCACGAAGGTCCGGGCAGCGGGTGGGCGTGGCCTGCGCCGGTGCAGGCCACGCCCACCCACTGCCGGGACCTTCGTGCTCGCGTGTGCTCTGAGCCCGGCAGCAGATGGAGGAGCGGCAGGGGCTCTGTCTCTGGCCCCGCCGCTGTCATCACTGCCTGAAAAGACAGCGATCGCAGCGGCGGGGCCGGGACAGAGCCCCTGCCGCTCCTCTGGCCTCTCGCAGTGTGCCAGACAACGCGGGAGTACCGGGGACGGGTGAGTTTTTTTTTTTTTTGTTAATTTTTTTTTTTTACATTCGTCCGATAAGGCGCACTGACATTTTCCCCCCACTTTTGGGGAAAATAAGTGCGTCTTATAGGGCGAAAAATACGGTATGCATAATAAACAAAAAAATCTAAAAAGTTTTCAAAAATGACTTTCTAGGCCAGGAGAGGTGACACAATTATTTGAGAGAAAAAAAAAAAAAAAAACCCTGTTTAAACAGAAGAAAAGGAACATCCATTGAAATGTATGGGAGAGTGACAGGTAATACCTGGTGCTCTGGAAGCAAGAGCGCCGGCGCTATACGCTGAGCCACCTGTAATGATGAATCGGACGCTACATGGCGCTCACCGGATTCGCTTTCATAAATGTGGTTTTGCGTACAGCGCCCAACGTTCACCAGATGCTACCTGCCGCTACAAAGCACTACCTGCCGCTATCCCTTGATGAATAACTCCCATAGTCGGATGTTAGCCTCCTTATTTGCATCTTAAATAGCTAGTCTTGAGAAAGGACTTTTTCCCAGCCCATATCAAGTGGCTGCTTATTTATATTTAAAAGGTTTTGATTTAAGGCCAATTCTGCAATAGCCCATATCTTGCTAGTTTAAATGAAACATTAGATGGGATTTTTTCCTTTCCTAGAAGAGCCCTC
Source organism: Gastrophryne carolinensis (assembly GCA_027917425.1). NCBI lineage: Eukaryota > Metazoa > Chordata > Amphibia > Anura > Microhylidae > Gastrophryne > Gastrophryne carolinensis. Next base: position 104,070,465 of record CM051241.1, read on the forward strand.
ATGAGTTTGGGATGGGGATGTGGTGCTTGGATCCAAATTAGAATGCCCATGGTCTGCGCGACCGGATTCACGAAAGAATGAGTTTGATCACGTTAACATCCTGCTCGAATGAATTAAAGTGGACCAAAACCCACATTTTTAACTATCATTCCCTGAATTGCTCCCCCCATGAAGAGCACCTTTTACCAATTTTTTGTGTTCTTGCTTCTCTCTAACCCCAGATAATGGCCCTTGTTTTAGCTGTAAATCCTCGTCTCCTCCATTCATTGCCATTGTTGTGTGTGGCAATGATGTCATTGCCACAACAATGCAATGACTGATCGCCTGTCATCTCACAGAGAGGGTCAGCAAAAAAAAACATTGTTCCAAGACGATTCGAAAAACAAAAATATCCATTTCTAGTTCTCCACCCCAAGAAGGGAATATCAGCAGGGGCTTTGGCAAAATGTTTTTCAGAAGTTCGGTGGGTTTTTGTCCGCTTTAAAATTATTTACTCTTTTTGGTAAAATTTCTGTTTTGACCCAATAACTCTTGTCCCCTTTATTTATCTATTTTAATAATCTCTGAATATGGTTTATGATATAAAAGTGCTCCCAATCCCACATCTTCTATTTTCTTAGTCAACTGCTTGTATGCAATCGTGTATCAATTTTACTGACAAAGGAAATCACAAACAATTCTAGATAAGCTTTTAAAGAATACATTTGGGACATGTATTGGTAGGCTTTGGATTAAATAGATATACAGGGGCAGAATTCACATTTTATCTAGGTTGAGCGTTCCGATCAGGTTAAGTCCTAACTGTGAGGAACAGGGCAAATATTACATTTCATTTTATCACTGATGCCCGGCATCTCCCTTTAAGATTCTCTGTACGTAGCAAATGTCACCCTTACAAGGCTAGCAGGAAAAGGAAGTTTGAGGATAAAGCCCCTCTGGGCAGAGAGAGAGCCAGGATCCTTCTCTACTGGGGAGGTGTGATAGCATATGGGAGCTTCAAAAGAACCTGTGTCTGGGAGGAGGAGGGGTGGAGGGGCAGAGACCACGCTTAAAGGTAGGCCAAGGAGACAAGAATTGTGTCATTCTCTGGAGAGGGGTCACGCCTCAGCATGCTGGAGGTGCCCAAACCATCTATAAGCTCTTGACATAACCCTTGTGTGAGCTCTTCATCACCACTCTACAACTGCTTCTTAAGGTAACTGACTATTATATCTCTGTGTGTAACTCACTGTAACCCACTACGCAGAACTGCATTTGTATTTATTCATATTCCATCATAGCCACATGTTTGTTATCACTGCCTAGTGTGCTCATTGCATTAAAACCTATTGTTAGGATCTTACCTCCTCTCCGTCCCCGGTCCCGCGGCGCGTCATCGGGCGGCCCGCGGCCGTCCCCTGTCCAGCGGTCCTCTGGCGGGGTTGCCTCTCGGCGCTGCTGTGGGGGCCGGAGTTCGGCGGCGTGGGGTAGTGCTGGTGGCCGCGCCACGGCCCGCCTGGCGCAGCTGGGCGGCCCCGTCGGGCTTCCCCCTGGTGCGGCGCTTCCTCCTTCTGACGGGAGCGCGCCCGAACCGGTTTATGCCTCCCGGCGGCGCTTCTCTCAGCGCGTCCGCCGGGGGCAGATTTAAAGTGACCTATCTTGGTCGCTCTCCTGGGGAGCGGATCCAGGGACTGGTCGGCCTGTCTGGCCTGGGCCGTCCAGTCCCTGGGACCGCTCCCGTTTTTTTTTTTTTTTTTTTTTTTTTTAAATCATGGTTTTTATTATTAGAATAAACTCTGGAGAAAACAGAACAGCATAATCTTACAGTCTGAGCATATTCCAAACTGCGCAAGAGGCCATAAAGGAGCGCCATTGGTTAACAATCATCCAAAGAGTATGACCATTATAAACAGAATAATAACAAACAAAAAGAAAAATTGTCCAAAAAAATAAAGAGAACATTTCTCAATCATCATCGAAAGGAGGGCTATAGAGAATAGTGGAATAAGAGATGCGCAGAGTAGAGGGAAAGAAGGGGAGGAATAGTAAGGGAAGGTAAAAGGTAAAAGGTAAAAGGTGGGTTCCAGGCCTTCGTTTATTTCTCAGGTAGGAGCATGGCGGAGTTCTATATCGTGAGAAGAGCACAGTTAAGACCTCCCGGATGGAAATGAGAGATCCAGCCTTCCCAGGTGGATAAAAAGGGGGCAAAATCACCCCTTATCATGGCCGCCAACTTCTCGAACATCGTTGACCCGGGTGATAAGGCTTCCCCTGGGAATGGCTGGTTTCTTCCACGATTGAGCTATGATCAACTTGGCTGCAGTGTTAATGTGCCTTATGAGGCCAAACTGGGAATTCGTGCAGTCTGGGGGTTTCAGGTTAAGGAGGAACAGCTGAGGGGATAGAGTTAGTTTCAGCCCTGTTGCCTTATTAATAATATAAAGGACTCTGGTCCAAAATTGTTTAACTACCCTACAATCCCACCAGGTGTGCAAATAACTACCAGGGAGCCCGCAGCCTCTGAAGCAATCCTGCGAGTATGAGGGGTAAAATTTGTGGATCCTTTGCGGGACGAGGTACCACCGAAGGAGGACCTTGGTGTTGACCTCCTGAGCACCAGCATTAAGGTAGCCTAAGAAGGAGTGTCTCCATATCGCCCTCCATTCCCCATCTGTTAAGGTCAAATTCAAGTCATCACTCCAACAAACTGTATGTTTCGGAGGTATCGACCCCTCCGGTTCAAAAAGTAGTTTGTAGACTGACGCAATCACCCCTTTACCCATGGGCTGCTCTAGACAGAATCTCTCAAATGTCGTGGGAGGAGGAGGTGGAGCACCAAGCTTGCACTTAGACCGGCCGTAATGGTTGATTTGCGAGAAGCGAAGGAACTCCCTTCCCGGCACATCGTAAGAGGATCTCAATTCGGCAAAAGAGAGCAGGCCCTGGCGCGAAAAGAGATTCTGGACTCTGGTGAGATTATGGCTCCTCCACCACTCAAACGCCGCCGGTTCCAAAAAGCCCGGGGGGAATTCTGGATTGCCAAGGAATGAAAGAAGTGGGCAATGCGGCGAGGCTAGATTCCCCCGCTTCTTATTAGCCCTCCAGATTCTGAGGGAATGATTTAAAACGGGATTAGAGATTCTCCCGCAGACCGCGGGGGGGAGCCACAGCAAATTATGTATGGAGACCGCGGAGCAATACGACTCCTCAATATCCACCCACAAAGGTCTATCACTTCCCCCATGTAGGACCGTCAATTGAGCAATTTGACAGGCGTTGTAATAGCGTGCAAGATTAGGGACACCCAATCCTCCTTTCTGTTTTGCTCTATAAAGCGTTCCACGGTCGACTCGCGGCCTACCCCCCCCCCAGATGAATTTGTTCAGGTCTGTTTGGAGATGTTTCAGAGCTAAAGCCGGCACAGAAATCGGCAACACCCGAAAGAAATAAAGTAATTTGGGGAGCCACACCATTTTCACTGCAGCAATCCTACCAAGCCAAGAGAGATTTAATTTGGCCCAGTTACCTAGGAGGGATCTCAAGGTCTTGAAGATGTGGGGGTAGTTTGCCCCATATAGAGAGTTATAATCGGATGTCAGCTGTATCCCTAGATATTTAATAAGCCTATCCTGCCAATGAAAATCAAAGGAAGCCTTAACTGTACGCAAGATTCGGGTAGGGAGATGTTAAGGGCCTGAGACTTGGTGGAATTAATTTGCAGGCCCGAAAGCCTCGAGAAGGAATCAAGATCTTTAAAAAGGTTCGGGAGAGATATGACCGGGTCCTTGATCACCATAAGAATATCATCAGCAAACAATGATACCTTATGTTCGTATCCTCCCACCTCAATGCCTGCAATACCACTATTGGCCTGGATAAGTCTGGTAAGGGGCTCAATGGCTAAAGCAAAGAGGAGGGGGGAGAGGGGACAACCCTGTCTTGTGCCCCTACCCAGAATAAAGCGGTCTGAGGAGTAACCCGAATATCGTACGAACGCCCCCGGGTTGGCATAAAGGGATGAAATCCAGTTCAGAAAAGACGGGCCCAAGCCCCATTTATTAAGCGTAAAATGCAAATAGTCCCACGCAATAGTATCGAACACTTTGCGTACATCTAGTGCCAACAACATAGTATGATAGCCTTCCACCCTGGAGCGGTGAATAAGGTTGGCGATCTTCCTAATATTATCTCCAGCTTGGCGTTGTGGCATGAAACCCATCTGCTCCTTAGATATGAGCAGATTGATAAACCCGTTGAGCCGTGCCGCCAGTATTTTTGCCAGAATTTTGACATCGACATTCAGCAGAGAGATAGGCCTATAATTAGACCATATTGTGTCATCTGTGTTAGGTTTGGGAATCATACTAACCGCTGCTGTGAGCGAGTCAGAATTCCAAGCGGCTCCCTCTCTTAGAGCGTTAAAAGCTGACGTCAAGTGCGGGGCCAAAGTTTGGCTAAACTTTTTATAATAGAGCGTTGTGAAGCCATCGGGGCCTGGCTGCTTGCCAACCTTTAAAGATGTTATGGCTTCCTGCACTTCAGCAGACTCCACGGGCCTATCAATGGACTCCTTAGCACCTGTGGGAAGAGCGGGCATGTTAAGGTGGCCGAATAGTTCCTCAGCTTTACTTACATTAAGGCACGACTTTGATTTATATAAGCCCTCCAGGTGCTTGGAAAAAGTAGCCACAATCTTTGCTGGGTTACTAGAGAGGGTACCCTCTACTGTCCTAATACGTACCGGTTTGGGTCTTAGTGCGATACCCCGAATCCTTTTTGCGAGAGGAGTATTGGGTTTATTACTCGTTCGATACCAATGACACTTAGATTTGTTCAGTTGGCGAGCAGCTTCGCCAGATAAACATAGGTTTAGCTGACTAGCTACCTGGTTAAGGCGGATCCTATTCTGTTTAGAGGGTTGGTTTTTTAACTCAGTCGAGGCTACCTGATAAGCATCGGTTAGGACCATAAGTTTCTCTTTGTATAACGCTTTACGCCTGGCGGATTCCTGCATTAACAGCCCTCTGATCACAACCTTGTGTGCCTCCCAAAGCGTGACGTTTGAGGTTACTGTACCTTTGTTAAAGCGGAAGAACTCCTGGATCCCCGAGCGAACCCTCTCCAGAAGAGCCTCATCAGCCAACATTGGTTCATATAGCTTCCAAGACCTCTGAGGACCTCTCTGAGTGAGAGCCAAAAGGTCCATTGAGACCAGGTCATGGTCAGACCAGGCTATTGGGATGATGTTCGCATGGGAAAGCTGGGGTAGGGAGGATTGCTGCAGGAAAATGTGGTCAATCCTTGTGGACACCCGATGAGGACACGAATAATGGGTATAGTCTCGCTTGGTCGGATTGGACTCCCTCCAAGCATCTACCAGGTGATGACGACCTAGTAAGGCCTGAAATGCTTTCCTGGAAGATCCATTCTTGGCAGCCGGAGAGGATCCGTCATCTGGTAGCCTATCCAGAGTGGGGTGTAGGGTCTGGTTGGAGTCTCCAGTTACGATGAGAAACCCCTTCTCTACTAAGTGAAGTTTCTTGAAAAAATCCTCCAGGAAAGCATTTTGGTTTTGATTAGGAGCATAATACGTTGCAATCGTGACAGGCTGATCTTGAATCGCGCCCACTAGTATAAGATAACGGCCCAGAGGGTCACGTACCATACGCTCCAGGGAGAAGGGAGTCGAACGCTTAAAGGCAATTAAGACTCCCCGCTGCTTGGTGCGTGCAGAGGCTGAGAAAAACAAGGGGTAGTCAGCACTGAGGAATTTAGGGGTGCCCTGCTTGGTGTAATGGGTTTCTTGGAAACATACAATGTCAGCACGGAGTGACCTCATTTGCCTGCAGGCTTTTACTCTCTTCTGGGGGGCGTTCAGACCCTGCACATTCAAGGAGGTTAATCTAACCGCCATCGACATCTAAGCTTGAAACTCTCATACGAGGAGGCTCAGGAACCCATAGGGACAGGAGGGGATAGGGGAGAAACAAGTAGAAAGTGAGTATAACCATACAACATATAAACCGGGTATAATGAAGGAGAAAACACCTTCCAAACAATAGAGTCCCATCGAGACGGCATAAAATACCGCCTCTTAGGGAATAATGCAACAAAATGGTGGGGTTACCAGATTGGGACCCCATCACTTTAGAAAATGAGCTACTAACCCCTCTGAGGAGGCTAGAAGTTAGTGCTTCCGTTCTCACTGGGGATACAGTGAGAAGGGGAGCGAGGAGTGCGCGTACTAACGACACAGGAGCGCCCGACCCCCTAAAAGAAGAGACAATAAAAACTAGCATCAGCCTTAGACCAGGGCTCTACTAAGAGGATGAAAGGCCCAGGAATGGTATCAACGGGGGAAAGGTGAAACACAAGGTATACAAGCCTATACAACTCTAAGCATTTAAATTAACCAAATAAACATTGGAACGAAATTCAGAGATGCAAGGGAAAAGGGCTAAACGCCCTAATCCGTCGCATCAAAGATGAACCTCATAACAAACAGGTAACAGATCTGTAAAACAACCTTTTCAGCTGCAGCCAAAGGAGGGCGAGGTGTGGGACCACTGGATGCAAAGATAAAGATAGGGTTACCCACCTCTCAGCCCTCCCCCGCCGCCGGCTTACCAAATCTGCGACTCAGAGCTGCTGACGCTTTCCCGGGTATCGGTGAGCTTCTGCGCAGCTCCCGTTTCTCCTTGGAAGCTGGCGAAAAGGAAAGAGCTCTTTTCTTCTGCTGAGGGGCAGCCTGGACAGCACAGCGGGATTGGAGGTCTAGGGAGGCAATCACCCGATCCAGTTCCTGGGAAGAAGAAGCCTCAAAATGAGTGTCCTTATAAGAAAAAGAAACCTTAAAGGGGAATCCCCACTTGTATCTGATCCCGTGTGTTTGTAGGATTTGCAGGGCTGGTTTCATAGCGCGTCTTCTCGCTATGGTCTGGGGTGCCAGATCCGAATACAGCTGGTAAGAAAAGTTCTGGAAATTCAAAGAATCCTGCCCCCGTGCTGCAGCCATAAGTTGCTTTTTAGTGCGGAAAAAATGCAACTTGACAAGGACGTCACGCGGAAGGCCATCGGCTCTTTTCTTCTGCAGCGCCCTATGAATTTGATCGAACTCCAGTCTCTCAATTGGGATTGATGGGACAAGCACCTGAAATAAGGCTGTAACTGTTGATTGCAGGTCCAAGACGGATTCTGGGATTCCTCTGATCCTAATGTTGCCACGTCTGGATCTGTTTTCGACATCCTCAAGCTTGTGTAGTAATTCCAGATTTTCCTCACGCAGCGAATCTATATCCTCCCTTAGCGTGGATATGTCGGCGGAGTGAGTCGTTGCTTGAATTTCCAAATCTCCAATTCTTTGACCCAGCTCCTTAATTTCTACGGAGAGGGAGTTGGTAATCTGGGTTGTGATGCTCGTCGCCCACTTTTCTAACGCTTTTTCCAACATTACTTCATATCTGTCGAGGGGGGGAGGATGTGATTTAGGGGGCGAGCCATGGAGGGACTCATCCATCCAGGATTCATCCTCTGGGAGCAGATCTGACGTGTTGTGTGGGTCGCTATGGGAGGCGTTAGGGTCCGACATTGTGGGCATTCACTGAACTGGCTAGAATGCAGAAGACAAGGACCAAGCTGGCACGTCACAGAAAGTAAATGAAGTATATTGAGTGAGGGGTGCGATATTGCAGAGGGCGGACGGGTCCCGAGGGTACAGCAGGCGGGACACGGATGATGTTGTGCGGGCTGCGTTCCGTCTAGGGGATGATATTGAGAGGGGTGGGCAAAATCTCAAGTCTGGAGCACCTTTGCAAAGGGAACAATATGGACCCCACAATACACTGAGACGATGTGTACCGGCCCTTTAAGATAATTAGCTTGCTGGTGAGCACGGAAATATATTAAATTGAACAGATACGCCTATCCAGGGCCCCTTTATTGAGGAGGGACCTTATAGCAAGGTAAGGCAGGACCCAGAATTGTGAGTGGTGTAAGGGAGGGCTGTGCTGACTGTCAGAGCTCCCTATGCAGCCTGGGCTTTGCTGCTGCGTGAAGAGTGAACTCCCCCGGCTGGAAGAAGACACTGTCAGAAGCTGGAAGCTGCCTGCAGGGAGGGGAGGAGGATCGCTCTAATAGGCGAGGCTGTGAGTGTTCTGCTCTACACAGACCCGCAGTGTGGACCAGGAAGCTGTCAAGGTAAAATGGCGCCGGGGCCGGCAGCGCGTTCCTGTCTGTCTCCTCCTGGGCACCACACCCACCAGCGCCGAATCACCTGAAAGTCGGGGGGCCGGGTCCCCAGGCTAGCGCGACCCTCCGGGGCAGAAAACCGCTGGTCCCACGGGCAGAGGGGGGCCGGGACACTCCGTGGTCGGCGGGGACGCTGGTTCACCCGACCATCACGTTCCCGCACGCATGCACACTGGACCGCTCCCGTTTTTTGTAGTTGCACCAATCACCTCCTTTCCCTCCAATTGTCCCCTCTTCCTACTGGCCAGTATTCCCTTTATATTCGGGCTCCTCCATTTTCCCAGTGCCCGTTATAGCCTCTGGGTTGTTGGGAGCGTTATAGATTGTCTTATCTCAGTTATACTCGGCTTTGTCTTCAGACCATCCTTGCTTGCTGCCTGCCCTGACCTTTTGCCTGCCTGACCACGAATTTCGCCTGACTCCTCTGATACCTCGCCCCGTGACCTTCTGGATTGACCTCGGTTTGTTTGACTCCTCTTTGCTACCTCCGTTGGATACCTCGCTTCGTGATCTCCCGGTTTTGACCTCGGCTTGTTAATTGGACTTCCGCCTTCCGGCATCCTCATTTGGGACTCCCTGCCGTTCATCAGTCTCCACCTTAAGCTGGTAATCTTTGCGCCCATTAAGTCCTGGGGGTAACCGAGTCAGGAGAGGCATAATCCGCGTCTCCTGCGAGCGGAGACTTGTCTATAGGCAGAAGAGGCGGTGGAGATTGGGGATTATCAGCTTAAGACAGAAAGGTGTCCGGTACAGTCCTTACAGTATAACGGGCCAGAAAAATGGACCAGATCTTGGAACAGGTGCAGGCCTTAACGGCGGCTGTAGAGCACCTGGCTCATCGCGTTGCGGCCCAGGAGAACCGTCCTGCTCCTATTACCACCAGCCCTCAAGGGGCTCCGGCCGCATCTTCTGTGGAACCCAAGATTCCACTCCCAGAAAAATGTTATGGCGATAGGGCAAAATTTGCCAAATTTCGGGACTCTTGTAAACGTTATTTCCAACTCCGTCCTGTTTCGTCAGGGTCACAGGAGCAGCGAGTGGGTCTGATTATGTCCCTCCTCCAAGGTGATTCACAATCCTGGGCCTTCAGTCTACCATCCCAGGATCCTGCTCGCCTCTCAGTAGATAATTTATTTTCTGCTATGGAGGTTCTGTATGATGACCCTGACAGAGGAGCAACGGCAGATGCTAAACTCCGTACCCTGCGTCAGGGACGACGACCGGCCGAAGATTATTGTTCAGAATTTCGGCGCTGGGCAGTGGATTCGCGTTGGAATAATCCTGCACGGTGCGGCCAATTTCGGCTAGGGCTGGCCGACTCTATTAAAGACACCATGGTGAATTATCCAGTTCCCCAAACATTAGATGAGACCATGCACCTTGCCATCCGCATAGATCGTCGTCTCCGGGAAAGACGCTTGGAGAAAGGGTCTCATCCCGATTCAGCTTTGAGAGCCGAGGCCCCAGCGGTGCAATCTTCTGAAGAACCCATGCAACAAAACTCACGGAGGTTGAGAGACGACGGCGTCTGTCAGAGGGTCTGTGTCTGTATTGTGGCGGAACTGGTCACATGGTCAGAGTATGCCCTAAGAAGCCGGGGGAAACTTCAGAGCCTAGGGGGTTTCGAGGGGGCCCACCTAGGCTGTAAGGTATCACCTCATGTATCGTCTCCAGTTATAATTCCGGTTCAGATTAAAGTTGCTCTAAAATGTTTGAGTTTGGAGGCCCTCTTAGACTCCGGAGCAGCAGGGAACTTCCTTGACTCTGAGCTAGCCCAGAGTTTAGGAATTGCGCTCCAGTCCCTGCCTGCGCCAATCCGAGTCTCTGCCATTGATGGCACACCAATTGCAGGCGGCTCGTGCAATTTAGAACCCTACCAGTATCATTTAAAGTGGGAGCCAGTCATTCCGAAATCATTAGTTTCCTTGTCTTAAGTATGCCTAACACCCCCTTAGTTCTGCGATTGCCTTGCCTACAGAAGCACAATCCCCAAATTGATTGGGTGTCAGTGCAAATTGTGAAGTGGGGTCACCAATGTTTTCAGACCTGTTTGGAACTTCCGGTTCGAGTTACGCAATTATCTCCGGGTAAGGTTCCTACTCCATACCTGGAGTTTTCTGACGTCTTTTCCGAAAAGGCGGCAGAAAAACTTCCCCCCCACAGGCCTTGGGATTGCCCCATTGAGCTCCTTCCTGGAACTATGCCTCCTAGGGGGAGAAATTTCAATTTGACCCGAGCTGAAACCCTTGCCATGCGGGAATATATTGCAGAAAATTTAGAGAAGGGATTTATTCGACCATCATCTTCCCCGGCAGGAGCAGGGTTTTTTTTCGTTGAAAAGAAAGATGGGGGGCTCCGTCCATGTATTGACTATCGGGGTTTAAATAACATCACTATTAAAAACAAGTATCCCCTGCCACTTATTGAGGGGCTATTTACACAGGTGGCTGGGGCGCAGGTTTTTTCCAAACTTGACCTCCGGGGCGCCTATAATCTAATCAGAATTAGGCAGGGTGATGAGTGGAAAACGGCCTTCAATACTCTCGAGGGGCATTATGAATATCTAGTAATGCCGTTTGGATTATGTAACGCCCCCGCAGTCTTTCAAAGTTTTGTGAATGAGATATTCAGAGACTACTTAGGTCGTTTTGTAGTAGTTTATTTAGATGACATTCTGATTTTCTCTTCATCTCTTGCGGAACATCGCAAACATGTGCGCATGGTCTTACAAAAACTCAGAGAAAATTGTTTATATGCTAAGTTAAAAAAGTGTCAATTTGAAGTCTTGGAAGTTCCTTTTCTTGGTTACATTGTTTCTAATACTGGTCTTTCCATGGATCAATCCAAAGTGAAAGCAGTATTAGAATGGGAGCAGCCCAAAGATCTTAAAGGTCTGCAAAGATTTTTGGGGTTTGCCAATTTTTATAGAAGGTTCATTAAAAATTTTTCTTCTTTAGTAACCCCTTTGACTAATCTCACTAAGAAAGGAGCTTATCCTCCTGTTTGGCCGGTTCAGTCTGTTCATGCTTTTGAAAAGCTTAAGGTAGTCTTTAGTTCTGCCCCAGTGCTGGTGCATCCGAACTGCCAATTACCATTTTTCGTAGAAGTGGATGCCTCTGAGATTGCTGTGGGGGCAGTACTGTCCCAATACCGTGGATCCCCTGAACGCCTTCATCCTTGTGCCTTTTTCTCTAAAAAATTCTCGGCTGCCGAAAGAAATTATGACATTGGTAACCGGGAGTTGTTGGCTATCAAATTGGCCTTTCAAGAATGGAGGCACTGGTTGGAGGGGGCTCAGTACCCAGTTACAGTCTTTACTGATCATAAAAATTTAGAGAACATCCAATCCGCTAAAAGGTTAACTCCAAGACAAGCTCGCTGGTCCTTGTTCTTCTCTCGGTTTAACTTTTCTATAACCTATAAACCAGGATCCAAAAACGTAAAAGCTGATGCCTTGTCCCGGAGTTTCTCTTTTTCTAATTTACCTGAAAGGGAAGATGTACCCATTTTGCCCCACTCTTTGGTGGTAGCCGCCGTTCAACCACAACTCCCTGATCTAGCTCAATTCCAGTCCGAAGCTCCACCTGAAAAGCCTAATTTTGCCCAGTTTGTGCCTCCTCCTTATCGTGCTGCTTTCCTGTCCCACTTTCATGACACTAAGACGGCGGGTCATCCGGGGGTCAAGAAGACCATCGCTTTACTATCTCGTCAAGTCTGGTGGCCATCCATTAGGAAAGATGCACGAGAATTTGTCCAAGCCTGTAAGGTGTAAGAGTTTAGGAATTGCGCTCCAGTCCCTGCCTGCGCCAATCCGAGTCTCTGCCATTGATGGCACACCAATTGCAGGCGGCTCGTGCAATTTAGAACCCTACCAGTATCATTTAAAGTGGGAGCCAGTCATTCCGAAATCATTAGTTTCCTTGTCTTAAGTATGCCTAACACCCCCTTAGTTCTGCGATTGCCTTGCCTACAGAAGCACAATCCCCAAATTGATTGGGTGTCAGTGCAAATTGTGAAGTGGGGTCACCAATGTTTTCAGACCTGTTTGGAACTTCCGGTTCGAGTTACGCAATTATCTCCGGGTAAGGTTCCTACTCCATACCTGGAGTTTTCTGACGTCTTTTCCGAAAAGGCGGCAGAAAAACTTCCCCCCCACAGGCCTTGGGATTGCCCCATTGAGCTCCTTCCTGGAACTATGCCTCCTAGGGGGAGAAATTTCAATTTGACCCGAGCTGAAACCCTTGCCATGCGGGAATATATTGCAGAAAATTTAGAGAAGGGATTTATTCGACCATCATCTTCCCCGGCAGGAGCAGGGTTTTTTTTCGTTGAAAAGAAAGATGGGGGGCTCCGTCCATGTATTGACTATCGGGGTTTAAATAACATCACTATTAAAAACAAGTATCCCCTGCCACTTATTGAGGGGCTATTTACACAGGTGGCTGGGGCGCAGGTTTTTTCCAAACTTGACCTCCGGGGCGCCTATAATCTAATCAGAATTAGGCAGGGTGATGAGTGGAAAACGGCCTTCAATACTCTCGAGGGGCATTATGAATATCTAGTAATGCCGTTTGGATTATGTAACGCCCCCGCAGTCTTTCAAAGTTTTGTGAATGAGATATTCAGAGACTACTTAGGTCGTTTTGTAGTAGTTTATTTAGATGACATTCTGATTTTCTCTTCATCTCTTGCGGAACATCGCAAACATGTGCGCATGGTCTTACAAAAACTCAGAGAAAATTGTTTATATGCTAAGTTAAAAAAGTGTCAATTTGAAGTCTTGGAAGTTCCTTTTCTTGGTTACATTGTTTCTAATACTGGTCTTTCCATGGATCAATCCAAAGTGAAAGCAGTATTAGAATGGGAGCAGCCCAAAGATCTTAAAGGTCTGCAAAGATTTTTGGGGTTTGCCAATTTTTATAGAAGGTTCATTAAAAATTTTTCTTCTTTAGTAACCCCTTTGACTAATCTCACTAAGAAAGGAGCTTATCCTCCTGTTTGGCCGGTTCAGTCTGTTCATGCTTTTGAAAAGCTTAAGGTAGTCTTTAGTTCTGCCCCAGTGCTGGTGCATCCGAACTGCCAATTACCATTTTTCGTAGAAGTGGATGCCTCTGAGATTGCTGTGGGGGCAGTACTGTCCCAATACCGTGGATCCCCTGAACGCCTTCATCCTTGTGCCTTTTTCTCTAAAAAATTCTCGGCTGCCGAAAGAAATTATGACATTGGTAACCGGGAGTTGTTGGCTATCAAATTGGCCTTTCAAGAATGGAGGCACTGGTTGGAGGGGGCTCAGTACCCAGTTACAGTCTTTACTGATCATAAAAATTTAGAGAACATCCAATCCGCTAAAAGGTTAACTCCAAGACAAGCTCGCTGGTCCTTGTTCTTCTCTCGGTTTAACTTTTCTATAACCTATAAACCAGGATCCAAAAACGTAAAAGCTGATGCCTTGTCCCGGAGTTTCTCTTTTTCTAATTTACCTGAAAGGGAAGATGTACCCATTTTGCCCCACTCTTTGGTGGTAGCCGCCGTTCAACCACAACTCCCTGATCTAGCTCAATTCCAGTCCGAAGCTCCACCTGAAAAGCCTAATTTTGCCCAGTTTGTGCCTCCTCCTTATCGTGCTGCTTTCCTGTCCCACTTTCATGACACTAAGACGGCGGGTCATCCGGGGGTCAAGAAGACCATCGCTTTACTATCTCGTCAAGTCTGGTGGCCATCCATTAGGAAAGATGCACGAGAATTTGTCCAAGCCTGTAAGGTGTAAGAGTTTAGGAATTGCGCTCCAGTCCCTGCCTGCGCCAATCCGAGTCTCTGCCATTGATGGCACACCAATTGCAGGCGGCTCGTGCAATTTAGAACCCTACCAGTATCATTTAAAGTGGGAGCCAGTCATTCCGAAATCATTAGTTTCCTTGTCTTAAGTATGCCTAACACCCCCTTAGTTCTGCGATTGCCTTGCCTACAGAAGCACAATCCCCAAATTGATTGGGTGTCAGTGCAAATTGTGAAGTGGGGTCACCAATGTTTTCAGACCTGTTTGGAACTTCCGGTTCGAGTTACGCAATTATCTCCGGGTAAGGTTCCTACTCCATACCTGGAGTTTTCTGACGTCTTTTCCGAAAAGGCGGCAGAAAAACTTCCCCCCCACAGGCCTTGGGATTGCCCCATTGAGCTCCTTCCTGGAACTATGCCTCCTAGGGGGAGAAATTTCAATTTGACCCGAGCTGAAACCCTTGCCATGCGGGAATATATTGCAGAAAATTTAGAGAAGGGATTTATTCGACCATCATCTTCCCCGGCAGGAGCAGGGTTTTTTTTCGTTGAAAAGAAAGATGGGGGGCTCCGTCCATGTATTGACTATCGGGGTTTAAATAACATCACTATTAAAAACAAGTATCCCCTGCCACTTATTGAGGGGCTATTTACACAGGTGGCTGGGGCGCAGGTTTTTTCCAAACTTGACCTCCGGGGCGCCTATAATCTAATCAGAATTAGGCAGGGTGATGAGTGGAAAACGGCCTTCAATACTCTCGAGGGGCATTATGAATATCTAGTAATGCCGTTTGGATTATGTAACGCCCCCGCAGTCTTTCAAAGTTTTGTGAATGAGATATTCAGAGACTACTTAGGTCGTTTTGTAGTAGTTTATTTAGATGACATTCTGATTTTCTCTTCATCTCTTGCGGAACATCGCAAACATGTGCGCATGGTCTTACAAAAACTCAGAGAAAATTGTTTATATGCTAAGTTAAAAAAGTGTCAATTTGAAGTCTTGGAAGTTCCTTTTCTTGGTTACATTGTTTCTAATACTGGTCTTTCCATGGATCAATCCAAAGTGAAAGCAGTATTAGAATGGGAGCAGCCCAAAGATCTTAAAGGTCTGCAAAGATTTTTGGGGTTTGCCAATTTTTATAGAAGGTTCATTAAAAATTTTTCTTCTTTAGTAACCCCTTTGACTAATCTCACTAAGAAAGGAGCTTATCCTCCTGTTTGGCCGGTTCAGTCTGTTCATGCTTTTGAAAAGCTTAAGGTAGTCTTTAGTTCTGCCCCAGTGCTGGTGCATCCGAACTGCCAATTACCATTTTTCGTAGAAGTGGATGCCTCTGAGATTGCTGTGGGGGCAGTACTGTCCCAATACCGTGGATCCCCTGAACGCCTTCATCCTTGTGCCTTTTTCTCTAAAAAATTCTCGGCTGCCGAAAGAAATTATGACATTGGTAACCGGGAGTTGTTGGCTATCAAATTGGCCTTTCAAGAATGGAGGCACTGGTTGGAGGGGGCTCAGTACCCAGTTACAGTCTTTACTGATCATAAAAATTTAGAGAACATCCAATCCGCTAAAAGGTTAACTCCAAGACAAGCTCGCTGGTCCTTGTTCTTCTCTCGGTTTAACTTTTCTATAACCTATAAACCAGGATCCAAAAACGTAAAAGCTGATGCCTTGTCCCGGAGTTTCTCTTTTTCTAATTTACCTGAAAGGGAAGATGTACCCATTTTGCCCCACTCTTTGGTGGTAGCCGCCGTTCAACCACAACTCCCTGATCTAGCTCAATTCCAGTCCGAAGCTCCACCTGAAAAGCCTAATTTTGCCCAGTTTGTGCCTCCTCCTTATCGTGCTGCTTTCCTGTCCCACTTTCATGACACTAAGACGGCGGGTCATCCGGGGGTCAAGAAGACCATCGCTTTACTATCTCGTCAAGTCTGGTGGCCATCCATTAGGAAAGATGCACGAGAATTTGTCCAAGCCTGTAAGGTGTGTGCTCGGAGTAAGTCCTTAAGACACTCCCCCGAGGGCCCTCTACTTCCATTGCCCATTCCTGTCTGCCCCTGGACCCATTTGGCCATGGATTTCATACCGGATCTTCCACCTTCCCAGGGATATTCCGTCATTTGGGTGGTGGTGGATCGTTTTAGCAAGATGGCTCACTTCATCCCTTTAAAGAAGCTTCCCACAGCTCAGACCTTAGCTCAACTCTTTATCACTCACATTTTTAGAATCCATGGCATTCCTGAAGATGTTGTCTCTGATAGGGGGGTCCAATTTGTCTCCCGGTTTTGGAGGGCTTTCTGTGCAAAATTGGGCTTTACCGTCTCTCTTTCCTCTGCATTCCACCCTCAGTCCAATGGGCAAACCGAAAGAATGAACCAGTCTTTAGAACAGTATTTGCGTTGTTTCGTCGCTGATACTCAAACGGATTGGGTGTTCTTCCTTCCGTTTGCTGAATTCGCACTGAACAATGCTTCACATTCTTCCACTGGAGTTTCTCCCTTTCATTGTGTGTATGGTAAAGATTTGAAGTTTTCAGCCCTGTCAGACCAACCCTCTAGAGTTCCTTCCTTAGATGAATGGGTGTCCCGATGGCCGGGGTTATGGAATAAAATCCAGCAACATCTGTCCAAGGCTGTCTTTCAACAGAAAAAAATTTCAGATCGTAAACGTTCTTTTAATTCTGGTTATTGTGTGGGGGACTGTGTTTGGCTTTCAACTAAGAATTTGGCCTTACGCCAGCCCTCTGCTAAGTTGGGCCCGAAATTTATTGGTCCCTTTCCGATAATACAGAAAATCAATCAAGTTACTTATCGGTTAGATCTCCCTTCCTCCATGAAAATCTGTAACTCCTTTCATGTTTCTCTTTTTAAACCTGCTAGGAACCATGAACCTAACAATCCTCCGAGTCCTGTGTTAGTTGGTGGGCAACAGGAGTTTGAGGTTGCCCGGGTTCTAGATTCTCACTTTTTTCGAAACTCCCTTCAGTATTTAATTGACTGGAAGGGTTATGGCCCGGAAGAAAGATCTTGGGTTCCGGCCAGGGAAGTTCATGCGCAGAGTTTGGTAAAGAAATTTCATAGGGAGAATCCTCTGAAGCCCAGCTTGGAGGGTCCGGTGGCCCCTCCTCAGGGGGAGGGTAATGTTAGGATCTTACCTCCTCGCCGTCCCCGGTCCCGCGGCGCGTCGTCGGGCGGCCCGCGGCCGTCCTCTGTCCAGCGGTCCTCTGGTGGGGTTGCCTCTCGGCGCTGCTGTGGGGGCCGGGGTTCGGCAGCGTGGGGTAGTGCTGGTGGCCGCGCCGCGGCCCGCCTGGCGCGGCTGGGCGGCCCCGTCGGGCTTCCCCCTGGTGCGGCGCTTCCTCCTTCTGACGGGAGCGCGCCCGAACTGCAACGTGCTCGCGCGCGCGCGAGCACGTCCGGTTTATGCCTCCCGGCGGCGCTTCTCCCAGCGCGTCCGCCGGGGGCAGATTTAAAGTGACCTATCCTGGTCGCTCTCCTGGGGAGCGGATCCAGGGACTGGTCGGCCTGTCTGGCCTGGGCCGTCCAGTCCCTGGGACCGCTCCCGTATTTTGTAGTTGCACCAATCACCTCCTTTCCCTCCAATTGTCCCCTTTTCCTACTGGTCAGTATTCCCTTTATATTCGGGCTCCTCCATTTTCCCAGTGCCCGTTATAGCCTCTGGGTTGTTGGGAGCGTTATAGATTGTCTTATCTCAGTTATACTCGGCTTTGTCTTCAGACCATCCTTGCTTGCTGCCTGCCCTGACCTTTTGCCTGCCTGACCACGAATTTCGCCTGACCCCTCTGATACCTCGCCCCGTGACCTTCTGGATTGACCTCGGCTTGTTTGACTCCTCTTTGCTACCTCCGTTGGATACCTTGCTTCGTGATCTCCCGGTTTTGACCTCGGCTTGTTAATTGGACTTCCGCCTTCCGGCATCCTCATTTGGGACTCCCTGCCGTTCATCAGTCTCCACCTTAAGCTGGTAATCTTTGCGCCCATTAAGTCCTGGGGGTAACCGAGTCAGGAGAGGCGTAATCTGCGTCTCCTGCGAGCGGGGACTTGTCTATAGGCAGAAGAGGCGGTGGAGATTGGGGATTATCATCTTAAGACAGAAAGGTGTCCGGTACAGTCCTTACACCTATATTTAACTTGAGAGATTTTTTTGCCTTAGCCAAGAATCTTTGCATCCATAGGCTTCGGGCTTGGTAATCAGATGACAGAGGTTTGAGAAAGTGGGTTGCGTGTCCGGAGGTCCCTGATTGATAGTGGGATCACGTGACCCGCGGTTCCCTGACACTAACCTTGAGTGTTTGGATAGGTTACACACAGCAGCAGTATTTCAGTTTACAGGGATCATGTCTCTGTTCTTGTGGATTTTGGTGTACAGACTTGGCAAGAGTGTAGTTGCCAAGAAAGATGGGAAAACCCGAACCGCAAAGTTCGGGTTCGTATCAAACTTTGTGAGTTCGGGTTCCTAAACCCAAACATGGACTTCAGCCAGAAGTCCGAGTTCGGTGCCTGGCACAAACACAAAAAAGCTGAGCAGCCCATCAACAAGCTTCACCTAAGGTTGCAGCAGCAGGAAGCTGCTGTAACTCACCTGAGACCTGATCCTCTTCTGCCAGATGCGGCAGCAGCACTGGTACTGCTGCCACTAGAAGTGTCCCCACTTCCTCCATCTTTTTGTAGTCCTGGCTGGGGCCAGTTTGAGACACCACTGCTGCTGGTCCGCCGCCGCTGACAGATGAGGATCAGGGCTCGGGGGGGGGGGGGCAGCAGTGCTTCTGCTGCACACTCAAATTTCAGGTCCCCATTGATTTCAATTGGGACCAGATTCTTTTCAATAGATTGCAGGTAGTGAAAATAGTGAAAAGATCAGTACAGCATCATGAGGACATCATTTTGGCACACAAAAATAAACACATACATGAAAAATGCCATCAAAGTAAACTTTCTGTTTAAATATAAACCTTAAATTATTTTTTTTAGCTAACATAACTACAACTTTCATTCCAGTTTTCATTTTTGTCTCAATCATATTTCTTTGTCACTCATAGAAGCTTCTGCTGTTTGTATTTGGGTTACAGTCAAATACAAGTAGAAAATCATTGATGGTTTTGGTTTGGTTCGATTTGGTTCTGTCAGTTTGGTACGATCCAAACAGTATGTTCCAACAAATGTCTGCTGAACTGCACCAGAGAGCCATATTGGAACAACACTAGTTAAAAGGGAATGTAACAGCTTAGTATTAGGCCAAATAAACCTATGAAATGAAATTATGTTTTTTTAGGTGCTTTATATAAAGTGGTCCTGTGCTCTTATAATCTGCAGAGGGACTTTTGGCTGCTGTATTCCCTCAAGGCACCCAAAAGAGGGATGCAACTTCTCATTTAACTCCTTTAGGTGAGGATATTTGCCTATCCACATTCACAGTATGTTACGGCTGGCGACCAAAGGGATTTGCTGGGAGGACCGCAAAAAATTACATTAATCACATAAAAGAGCCAAAAAAATGATAGATGGTGGTTTAGTTAAGGCTACTGTTTTCTAGGATGTGCTAGACTGTGCTAGTATTTGCCTTACCCAAAAAATGCATCTTGTATTTAGCACTTACAATCCTTTTACATGACCTTTAAATATGTGAAAGGATTGAATAAGGTTCAGGAGGGAAGTGTTTTTAAGAAGAAACTTAATGATAGAACAAGGGGGGCACAACCTGAAGCTAGTCGGGGGGAAGATCAGGAGCAATGTTAGAAAATATTATTTTACAGAAAGAGTAGTAGATGCTTGGAACAAACTTCCAGCAGAGGTAGTTGAAAAATCAACAGTCACTGAATTTGAACATGCCTGGGATAAGCACACATCTATCCTAAGATAAAGAGTACATACAGTATACACATAAGGGCAGACTAGATGGACCATATGGTCTCCTTCTGCCGTCAACCTTCTATGTTTCTATGTTTCTATGATTCCAGACATTTTTGTTAACTTAGCTAAAAAGACAAATGAAAGATTTTACTGTGTACCTTCTTTGTGTTGGTCAGGGTGACATTTTTGAGTCCAGTATTTACATCCAGGTCCTCCATGGGAAGTTTTCTTGCTTTGGCAGTTTGAAGAAAACAGTTGGGACACTGGCAGTTATCTCTCAGCCATACATATGGGTACAAACTTTTGTGCCCATCCTCCCAATGTACAGAGACAAAGCGTTCAGCATTTAATGCTTTCACATTCCGAATCATAGTTTCAGTGAAATCAGCTTGGTCATAGACAGGAACACTGTGCTGCCAGCGGGACAAGTGCTGTAGAGAACCACAAGGAAATCTTTTGTTCCTTTGACTGTTTAGTAACGCCTGTGTAGAGTGCAAGTGAACTTTGCTCTGCAATAATTGTTTTGCTACAGTAGCCCACATTATGGCTCTTTTCAGTTACAATCCTGGAATGGTCCTAAAAGAAAAAAAATGTAAGCGATTGGACACCAAGTAAACTTCTCTAATGCAGAATAAAGGTCCAGTGTGCTAGAATTTGTACATTTTGTTGTGCTTTTTTCCTCACAATTACCAAACTAAGCTAGACTTACCAGCTCATCTCTTTAAAGCAAACTTATACCCTCTCTGGCAACTTTGTGACATCAAGGGTCCATATCTGTTGCACCCTTAGTAACTTCCGCCCACCACTTGTGATACTTATCTGTTTCCCCCATTGCTTCACATAAAGGATAACTAACTCTTAACCGCTGGGCTTCTGAGAGGCAATAGGGGACATGGCTTAGGATGCCACAGACCTGGGTCCTTTCTGATACAAATTTTCCAGTAAGTCTTTGGTGCTAAACTACATTGTAATAGTTGCAGGGGGGGAGCATCCAGTTGCTGGAGACCCTCTGTTGAAAAGACCCCCTGCAAACCCAAGTTTTCACTTACCTTCACCGTGATCCCCTGGTGAAATCCAGCTCCATGATTGGCCATTTAGCAGTCACGTGGTGCTTGTATCAGCAGGCAGGTTGGAGAAATGGAAGTGGCTCTGGACCTTGTGAATGCTGGCAGGCTATTCTCGGGGCCAGATTTAACCAGCGAAACACAATGGAGGTAAGTGAAAGTGGGGTTTGCAGGGGTCTATTTATGGGGGGGGATTCAGAAATCTGGATGCATCCACGCAAAACCATATTCTTTCCCATGTTTGTAAGACTAAATACACACTGTCTCAGATCTGCTTGAATTAGTCAAGCTCCTGGACGAAAGGGCTTCAGCCGATCGGAGCACGCTGATTGGACAAGCGGCCACGCATGCGTTGTAGGACCAGAAAGACGTGAGTTTGTCTGAGCGACCTGGGGAGGATTCACAAAGCCAATCGGGGGTGCCCCAGGGGCAAAGACCGAAACCCAGGATAGTCAAAATCCTGGGTTTTAGTCCACAAGTAACAGTGCTCACATGCATTCCTCCCCAGTGCAATTCAGATTGCTGGACATAAAAGTCAATTTATTTTCTTGTAACTCCTGCCATTAAGCCTGATTCACAGCCTCATCCATATGCATTCCCACATGTGTTGCCTGTGTTAGCCTTGCATTTGCATTGTTGGATGTTGTTATTACCTGGGCCCCATAGTATGCATTTTTTTGGTCTATTCTTGTTGCCTATTTGTCTCCCTGCCCTCTCTCATTTAACTCCTTTGTTCTTGTAGTGTGTCTTACCATTTTTCCTGCAAGCTGTCTGTCTAATGGTCATGAAAATCTTGACCTACTTTAAACTGTGGCCCCCTGTCTCATCAGCTTTACTTTTGGTAGCTATTTTGTATTTTTTAGGCCCATTTGCCTTTCTAGTTCCCCTTCCTAGTAGCATTCTGTGTGTGTGTGTTTGGTTTGTCCTTTTAGAGGATTCAAACTACCCTCAATCGCCCCGGTTGCTCACCTGATTTTTTTCAGATGCAAGGCCAAGAGGCATATAACCGGGCCCACTGCTGGACCGTGCCATTGTGAAGTGGGCTTTCGAAGAGCAGGTTCTACTGCCTCAATCG
This sequence comes from Gastrophryne carolinensis, assembly GCA_027917425.1. Classification (NCBI taxonomy): domain Eukaryota; kingdom Metazoa; phylum Chordata; class Amphibia; order Anura; family Microhylidae; genus Gastrophryne; species Gastrophryne carolinensis. The sequence goes on from CM051241.1 coordinate 104,092,470, forward strand.
TACTGGCGGAGTGCTCCTGTATAAGCCCGAGAAGGTGGTTAAAATAATCGTGGCATGCATTGCCCTCCATAATACTGCTTTGTTGGAGAGGGTGCGGCATATCTGGAGGAGGCAACCCCCACCACAGCTCCAGGGGTGCTAGACCATCTGTATTTGGGCACTCAGAACCCTTCTGGACAGTCAGTTACCTGAAGGACCTCCAGGGCTAACTCAATTTGATATCAATAATCATGTTGCCACCATCAATTGATCTTTAATAATTATACATGTAGGTAGACGCTTTAAGGGTAAAGTGCTGGTGCATGTGCAAATACAATGGTGGCAACATGATTATTGATATCAAATTGAGTTAGCCCTGGAGGTCCTCCTCACTTTGGTTTTTATATATGTTTTTTATAGTGTGATGTATGTCTATTGTGTGTGTAATAAACTGATTTGGAATTTACTTAATCTATGTTGTGCGACCACTTATGTGGATGGTTGAGTGGGTTAGCCCTGGAATCCCACTGTTATTAAGGGTTTATGAGTTGTTTAGTCCCTAAGGCTAGCACCATTGGATAATATTTTGGCTGTACATATTCTAATTGGAGGTGAAGTTGCCTAGGTGCGTCAGCAAGTCCAATCCACTAGTAATGGCGGCCTGGAGAGCTGGGTCTGCCAGGTTGCTTAGGTGCATCAGCAAGTCCAATCCGCCAGTAATGGCAGATGGGAGAGCTGGGTCCGCCAGGTTTCCTAGGTGCGTCAACGACTCCAATCCACCAGTAATGGTGGGCAGGTGAGCTGGGAGTGATTTGGAGATGCCTAAGCACATGCTGATTTGGAGTAGTACTTGGTACACATACTGGCGAGGTCACTCGCCAGCCCAAAGGGCTAGGCCAATACATGCATTGTCCTGCTGCACATGGGGGAGGTGTGAGACACAAGTATTTTAAGGGGAAGGTTAGGGCACATGGTGACCCAAACTAGGACAATATATTGACTACAGTAAAGTAAGATTTTGTTGTTTTTTCACCTTGCAAACCTTTATGACAGAACAGTATGACTCCAAGCCCAACACCCACACCAAAAGGACGTTGGCATTGGAGGTGGCCAAACATCTCAATGGCCAGGGGCCGATGCCTTACACTGGTAGGGGCTCAAAGGAAGACAGAGGCCCCAGGTGAGGTGGTTTTTCTGCTAGAACTGCAGAGATAAGCTGATGCTCCATAGATAAGTTGCCCACTCATGCTGAACTAAGACCCAGCTCCAGATAACTCAGATAGGACAACAGACCAAAAAAACACACAGCTCCAGGCAAAAAACTCCCAATGACATGTCTGCTACATTCTGGTATTTTGTGCTTCTCTGTTTCTACAGACCCCTTGGACCAGGGTGAATATGCAGCTATGGGCTCACGCAAAGCCAAACCCTCAGATGACTCTGGTGGGTTCAAGGACAAACAAGCTGACGCCTCCAGGAGCCAAACACGCACCACACATGTGGCAAGTTCTAACATCTGTTTTCATGTCCTAACAGACTCGAGAAGGCATGGTGCTAAGGCAGACGGTGGCTCCATGACATGCACAACTACAGGCATGCAGTGTGTAATTTGTGAGGCATTTGCCAGTAAGAAAAGTAAAGCTGGGATGGGGGAGGGTGGTGGAAAACACTAGGGGTAAGCAAGTAACAACAAGGAAGAATAAGGTGAGTGACAGTGCGTAGATGCTACAGGGATGCACGGTACATGGTATGCCCCTTAATGAACCAGCAGGGAGAAGGTAAGTCAAAAAACAGGGATGCACAATACCCACATGCTCCAAGATGGCGCGACCAGGAGTAAATCGGTGAAGCTGCATTTCACCTTTGAGTGGATGCAGAACAAAATCTAAGTGATAGCAATGATTCAGTATTATGCATGCAGAGGAGGAAAGAGAGTTTTGGGAAGTTATTTTTTAACTGGGCAAGGCTGTTGGTCTGTTGTAATTAATACTGACTACTAAAACTAAACCTTATCCACTGAGCAAAGCTTTAATAGACTTTAGCATATCTGGAATTGGAGATGATATGAATCCTATGCATTCTATGATACCCCTCCTCAGTGCTCAGTTTACATTCCCCACAAACATTTATTTGACTGTGTGATTTAAGAATTTGAACCTTGTGCTTACTTAAGTGGACCAACACCCAGGGGTGATCAGCCCGGGAATCTATAAGATTCCCGGGCCGATCACCTCCCTCACTGCGGGGCATCTGAGATCGGGATGTCCCGTGGGGTGAAACCCCCCCAAAAGCCCCAAAAAACCTTACCTTATCAGCGACGGATCAGCCGCTGCTGCCTCCCTCTAGCAGTGCGTGCGCCCGCGCTGGCCGTTTGTGAATGGCCGGCACGGGCGCGCGCCCTGTAAGATGGACGCACGGGAGGTGGCGGCGGGTTATCCGTCGCTTGTCCGTCGCCGAAAAGGTACGTTTTTTGGGGCTTTTGGGGGGTTTTCACACAGCGGGGCATCCTGATCTCGGATGCCCTGCTGAAGTGGACCAACACCCAGGATAGTGAAAATCCTGGGTGTTGGTCCACTTTAAGGGAATTTTTGAAAGTTTGCTAAAAAGTTGTGCTTAAGGCTCTATACTGCACACAATGCATGTCTCTCTTTTCTCCATTGAAAACCCAGCTTGCCTGGCAAACTTTAAGACCAAAAGAAATTGTTCCTTGTTGAGATCATAAATATGGTCAACATCACAATCTATGCTTGAATACTTTATAAATGATTCTATAACATGTCTTTTATTTTATTGTTTTATTTCATAATTAGCAGTTAAAGAATGATTTTCATTTTTTGATTGTTAAAACAATGAGGAAAGTAATGGCTGTAAAGTAGACTCTTTATAGATATGGCTTTTCTTTTTCTTTTACATCAACAGCATTTAAATAATAAACAGGACAGAGTTGTACATGCTCGCTGCAGCCATGCACATCTATCACAAACATTCACAGTTTGTTTAGAGACTTGATTGCCCTGAAAAATAAATATTGAACATAGTTTGAAATCTAGGGATGGGGGACTTCATGCTTAAATAATAAGGTCTTCCTAAATGTTTTGTTTATTCAAAACATTTAGAACTTTAACTTTAAAGTTTCTGAGTAAGCTGTCTGAGGATAAAAAATAAACCAGATCCTTGGGAGGAAAAGATTTGGATCTAATCTTTCATTCTCAAATATCTAGTCGAGCGAGTGTGTACATTCACCCAGTTCATGGAAGTATGGCTTGTAACACTTCAATAGAGATGAACTGTGGTCACTCTAATTCTATCCAACCCTCCTCACATCGTAATGCCCTTATATGAAGAGCTCATCTGTTTTATTAAACACTCACCTTGCTGTCTGGTCCTTGTTAAAAAACTGAGCCTAAACTAAAGAAATTCTCCCCCCCCCCCCCCCCGAAAAAAAAAACAAAGGCATGAGTGTAGGATTTATAAAACACTTTCTTTGTTCATTTAATTGGATGTTTGTGGAAGTGGTGCTCCTCAGCCTTTTGAAGAGCATGAGCCATTTAAGTAATTTGGAAACTGGTTGCAGGACACAATGTATAGGTTCCGTTTTTTTTTTTTTTATTTTAAGCAAGATAATGATAATGAAGACTTCTACAACAATGATAATGAAGACTTCTACAACAATTATAATGAAGACTTCTACAAACTCATATGTCCTTCCAACAAACCATCCCATTATCACATTCGTACTGTAACAATCCTACCAAATGCTACCAATGCTACCAAAAGACATGCTGATTGCCTTTCCTCTCCAAATATATGGGTACCATATTTATAGCCCTCCTCATCAGTCCCACATCTTAACCATGTTCCCAATACTCAACCCATTCAAACTGCCACCAATGAAAAGCATACAATTAGTATAGATTGTGCCAGTTGTACAATGGATGTATTCCTTCAAACCTCTGCTTCCACCTCTTTTTGCCAATGTGCCCCTTCAATATAATTTCAAGCTTACTATGCCCATTTTTTACTATGTTTAAAGAGGACCAAAATATGTCTATGAGACTCCAGGGCAGGCATACTCCCCCCAGGGTGCCCCGCTGTGTGAAACCCCCCAGGTCGCCCGACAAATCACCTTCGTTCCTGGTCCAACTGGTCATGCATGAGCAGCGTCCGCATCTCCGCTATCCCTTTAGCAGGGCGTGTACCCGCGACAGGCATGCTCAGGTGGCATGCTCAGCCAATCAGCATGCTCGCTTTCACTCGGCTCTGCCGAAGACTAAGCCGAGCTAGCTGTATCCTTCGCTCACCTCCTAGCCCTCGCTGCCATTCAGAAAGGCCGGGCGCATGCGTGGCAAGAGGCTCCGGGAGAAGGTGAGTGTTCCGGGGGGGTATATACTTAACCCCAGGCAACAGTGGAGAATACCTTTGCATATGGGGGGGTCTTCAAGTTTTAATGGACCTTTGATGCAGGAAAATGAATTAACTTTTTCAAACTGAGCTCCAATGTAAACAGTCAGACACAATGATATGACATTATCATATAAGCACTTTCTTTTAAAATGAGGTTTAAATTAGAGCAGATCAGGGTCAATTGGTCAAATCACCATACATACTACACGTTCAAATGTGTACAACCTTTTTCATCAAGTACAACTTTTTATTTTTTTATTGTGTGAAGTACCACCTGGGTGGTCCATATGGGTAGTCAGTCACCTAAAACTAAAAACACACATAACAACCATTTAAAGTACATGAAGTGCACAAATATCCCTCATAGTTTCATCAATTTTTGGAGCAGCTTTGCACGAAACGTACTTGGTCCCAAGATCATGTCCCACGGTGTTCCCCAGCAAAATACAGGCTGTTAGGGATGCCCCCCTCATCACATTGGTCAGTGACTGGAGCACACGCACTCCATTAACTAAATCACTGTGACTGACACGGGCAGGCCGATTCATTAATAGTGCCAGGTAGCGACAGATGAGCGCCAGTAGCGTGATTTTCACAGTGCCCGCTAGTATTCGCTGTGCTTGGCCGTTGTTCGCTTGTTGACAGCGACTCAGTCGGTGTGCGGTAATGTTGAATACGGGGTTAGGAGTCGCTGTTTCACATGTTCCGCGCTATATGGGTGCGCCTGACAGCGAATGGCCAGAGCAAACGGCTCCCAGCATATTCATTAACAAATCACGCTCAAAAAATTCTCGCGCTGTGAAATGCTTGTTTAAACCCCAGAGCGCTGGCGGCGATGGCTTAAAAGTAGTTTTTTAACTCCCAAACAACCATATTTTTTGATTAAAAAATTAAACAAGTTTTTCTAAACATATTGTAATGTGAATACATTAATATCAGACCTGTAATATCAATTCTGCACATTTTTTTTTTTTTTACCTTAAAAAAAATAGGAGCGACAGGTCATACCTGGCGCTGTGATGGGATTAGTAGCGGCGCTGTTCATTGCAGTCGTGCTACATGATGAATCCCGCGCTAGCTGACGCTGTCGCCGGCTCTAGCCTCATTTAGCGTGATAAATGCGTGATTGTGTCCACCGCCTGGCGTTCTGGAGTCGGTAGCCGCCGATAGCTGGCGCTACCTGGCGCTAGTCAGACACTACCTGGCGCTAGCCCTTGATAAATAAGGGCCAAAGTAAGATTTACACAACTGAAGTAGGATGCAACAGCTGGATAGAAGGTTTAAGTCGCCTCTGCAATCAGCCTGGAGGCAATTGTAGAACTGTCTACTAACAAGGTCGTTATGGCAGCTTTATCTTATAACAGGCAGGATTTATGAGCTATGCAGGACAGATATCCACCCCTTTTGTGGAGGCTGGGAAATTTTTAGCAATGCTCTTGAAATCCTGACATGTGAATTGTGTGCTTGGCAGATGACAGGGCTAAGTGCTGGTGATTGTTTATTAGAAATTGGATGATTATAAAAGAACTTATGTATTCTATGTAAATGGAAATATAAGCACTTTTGACGTATCATATGTTGCAGTCCTATTGCTACATAAACAGAGATACACAGGCAGAGCACACATGAACAGAGACGCAGACATTATCCCTTTCTTTAAAGTGGAACAAAGCCCAACAAGGGCGTCCAAGGAATCGAAAGGATTCCAGAGCCAGCCTCCGGCCTTCCCCAGGAACATCCCATTGGGTGAACCCCTCTCTGGTCACCTCCAAACTCACCTTATCCAGCTGCTCCCTTGCCGATGTAAACAACCGAGGAGCATCCCCAACATTTCTGGGCTGTGGTGCACACTCCCACCCCCAGTTATTCAGATAGACTGGTGAGGAGAGCGTGCCCACATCTGGGAATGGGGCCTCTCTTACTCGCGAATGTCGATACAGAGCAGTTTGCTAAACATTAATATGCATGGCAAACTGCACCGTTTGGACGAGAGCCCACTCATGCACCATAGGACCAGGGAAATGTGAGTTTGTACTAGGGGATCTGGGGGGTTTCACACAGCAAGGCATCCTAAATCGGGAAGCCCAGGGACAAGGAACCAAACCCAGGATAGTCCAAATCCTGAGGCACAGCGGCGAGAGTGGCGCGCAGCATGCAGAGAGTGGCATGCGTGCGGCGGAGAGGGAGAGGGCGGCAAGCTCACAGCAGCGAGGATGTGCGGCGCATGCATCCACAGGGAGGTAAGGGGGAAGGAGGCAACAGGAATGGCTATGTACTCTGGTGCCGGACATACATTCTGCAGAGGTGGTGTAGGTAGCTTGCACCGGGCCACTTGTTCCATGTGCCTGCACTGCCTCTATGATATGTATGCCCCTGGATACACCTGGCGAAGCGCCCATAGAGCGGCTAACACACGAACAGCAGGAGGGCTGGCTGAAAGAATGTGAATGGATGTAGACTAACCGGCTCTACAGTGAAAATAACACTGGGGGGGATGCAGCTTCCACAGTACACATTTCATGTAATATGTTTACAAAGAAATTAGGTGGGTAATAGTGGTATATTTATCAGTATCCAAAATGTGTTCATGGGTTTAGGCAGGATTGTTTTAAGTCTGGAGAAAACCACTGGGCATAAAGTGTAGTGGAGGCCCTCGTATGTTTTCCAGGCCCCAGGGTGGGAGCCCTGGTTAGCCCCAAGTACCGCATTTTTCGCCCTATAAGACGCACCTGCCCATAAGACGCACCTAGGATTTGGGGGAAGAAAATAAGAAAAAAAAATTTTAAACCAAAAACGCACCATTACAGACAGTGTGGCATTCCCCTATCCAATTCCCATAGGCAGTGTGGGATGCCCCCATTCCATAGACAGTGTAGCATGCCCCCATCCCATTCCCTGTATATCCAGTGTGGCATCCCCCCCTCCCATTCCCCATATACCCATTGGCTGTGTGGCATCCCCCTCTCCCCACATTCCCATAGGCTGTGTGGCTTTCCCCCTCCCCCCATTAGTATAGGCTGTGTGGCATCCCTCTCTCCCCATTCCCATAGGCAGTGTGGCATCCCCATCCCCCCATTCCCATTGGCTGTGTGGCATCCCCCTCTCCCCACATTCCCAAAGGCTGTGTGGCTTTCCCCCTCCCCCCATTAGTATAGGCTGTGTGGCATACCCCTCCCCCATTCCCAAAGGCTGTGTGGCACCCCCCTCCTCCCATTCCCATAGGCTGTGTGGCATACCCCTCCCCCCATTCCCAAAGGCTGTGTGGCATCCCCCTCCCCCCATTCCCATAGGCTGTGTGGCATCCCCATCCCCCCATTCCCATAGGCTGTGTGGCATCCCCATCCCCCCATTCCCATAGGCTGTGTGGCATCCCCCTCTCCCCATTCCCATAGGCTGTGTGGTATCCCCATCCCCCCATTCCCATAGGCTGTGTGGCATCCCCATCCCCCCATTCCCATAGGCTGTGTGGCATCCCCATCCCCCCATTCCCATAGGCTGTGTGGCATCCCCCTCTCCCCATTCCCATAGGCTGTGTGGTATCCCCATCCCCCCATTCCCATAGGCTGTGTGGCATCCCCATCCCCCCATTCCCATAGGCTGTGTGGCATCCCCATCCCCCCATTCCCATAGGCTGTGTGGCATCCCCCTCTCCCCATTCCCATAGGCTGTGTGGCATCCCCATCCCCCCATTCCCATAGGCTGTGTGGCATACCCCTCCCCCCCATTCCCATAGGCTGTGTGGCATACCCCTCCCCCCATTCCCATAGGCTGTGTGGCATACCCCTCCCCCCATTCCCAAAGTCTGTGTGGCATCCCCATCCCCCCATTCCCATAGGCTGTGTGGCATCCCCATCCCCCCATTCCCATAGGCTGTGTGGCATCCCCATCCCCCCATTCCCATAGGCAGTGTGGCCGCTCTCCCCCCATTCCCACCCCCCTCCCCCCATTAGTACAGGCAGGCGCCATAGTAAAAAAAAAAAAAAAAAACTTAAACTCACCTGTCTGCTGACACCGCTGCGCTGAGCGGCCGGCTCCGTGAATGGGGTGGGCGTGGCCTGCGCTGCAGCGTCGACGCAGGCCACGCCCACCCCATTCACGAGCTGGCTCTGTCCCGGCCCCGCCGCTGCGATCGCTGTCTTTTCAGGCAGCGATGACAGCGGCGGGGCCAGAGACAGAGCCCCCGCCGCTCCTCCATCTGCTCCCCGACATGCGATCACAAAGGTCCGGGCAGCGGGTGGGCGTGGCCTGCGCCGGTGCAGGCCACGCCCACCCACTGCCGGGACCTTCGTGCTCGCATGTGCTCTGAGCCCGGCAGCAGATGGAGGAGCAGCAGGGGCTCTGTCTCTGGCCCCGCCGCTGTCATCGCTGCCTGAAAAGACAGCGATCGCAGCGGCGGGGCCGGGACAGAGCCCCCGCCGCTCCTCTGGCCTCTCGCAGTGTGCCAGACAACGCGGGAGCGCCGGGGACGGGTGAGTTTTTTTTTTTTAATTTTTTTTTTTATTTTTTTTTTTTTTTACATTCGCCCGATAAGGCGCACTGACATTTTTCCCCCACTTTTGGGGAAAAATAAGTGCGTCTTATAGGGCAAAAAATACGGTAACTATGATCAGGACTTATAACAATTCTTGAATTTCATTGATTCATTTATTCACAGGCGACCTACATTATTTCTTAAACAAGAGCATAGCTGTTTATGGGTTCATGACCTTCCTATACAATATTTTAGGTAACCCAACATGTTTTTTTTTTTAATTGATTTAAAACAATCATCTTGATGTATCAGACATTAATGACTAAATGACCTTATCAACTGACTGCATTTAAAATACAACAAAAAAAATGTACGGTGTAATCCTTGTACATTTTGCCCTGTAAACAAGTTTAAAAAACCAATGGCACTGACCACACAGTTGCCTATGGGGTTTATTCATCAAGGGATAGCGGCAGGTAGTGCTTCGTAGCGTCAGGTAACAAACGGTGAAAGCTGGGTGCTGTACGCAATACCACATTTATCAAAGCGATTCCAGTGAGCGACTCTAACAGCGCCATGTAGCGTCTGATTCATCATCACAGACGGCTCAGCGTATACCGCCAGTGCTCTGCCTTCCAGAGCACCAGGTATTCCATGTCGCTACTTGTCGCTCTCCCATACCTTGATAAAGTGGCCTGTGAGCGGGGGGCCACGAAACACGTTGGGGGCATTCTTGGGGGACACTCAGAGTTATACACTCAGGGGATGTGTTTGTTTATGATTTTAATTAATTGTTGTATTCTAATACTTGAATCTGTTCTTCTCTTGCCATATTCAACATTAATTGTATTGGGTTTGCACAAATGTCAGCACTAATGCACTTTATGGATTGTTTATAGTACTGGCACTTTATTGAAACATAATGTTTACAGAGTTTGGATTATGGGTGTAATTGGGATGCCCCTGGGAATGTGCGGTCTAGTGTTATATGTTTTTTAATTGTCTGTTATGTGATTTTTATGGCTATTTGTCAATAAATAATCTATGAATTCATGATATATATTTGGTTGATGTATTGATTGCCGTGGAGGGGGTGCGGTGGTTTGGAGCTATTTTGGGTGAACTGCTGGATTCACCACTTTAATATTAGAACTTTATTGTCGCTCTCCCATACATTTCAATGGACAATATTTTTCTTCATTTTAAACAGGGTTTTTTTTTTTTTACTCAAATCATTGTGTGACCTCTCCTGGCCTATTAAATGTCATTTTTGAAATTGTTTTTGATTTGTTTGTATTTTTATGCAGAATTGTCATTACAGGTCTGGTATTAGAGTGCTAATGTCACAATGTAATAACAATGTAATTCCATATGCTTTCGCTTTGTTACTAGTGGATATGTGTTCAAAAATGGACTTTAATCACACAGTTTTTTATGAATAGCCTAGTTAAAGTTGCCTCACGGCAACGAAACGCGTCGGCGGTGGCGAGCGGTGGATCCAGGATCATCATTTCTTCATTTTAATCTACCATTTGGAATTATATTGCCAGGCATTTGGGACGCAGTGAGAGACTGTCTGATTCTAGCGCCGGTGAGATCGTTATCATGTTCAATGCTTATTTTATTCTTTTATCATGTGAGTGTATTTCTTGAGTCTATATTAAAGGAGAGAATTTTTTAGCAGTACTACACCATATCTCTCTTTCTTTGTTTTTTACATCCATGAAATGAATTGGTACCATCTGAGTCAAATCTGACTATTACTGAGACTGTGGTCTCCTTGAAGCGGTGTTTTTATGTGTTCACTAATTGGAATCACCATATAAAGTTTGAACAACGCTTGAGTTTTAACCCACACGGAAGCCCATTGGGGGTAGCAACGTTGAATAATATTATTTGAAGGCTTTCTTTTGCTGTGGAGTCGGTAAGAGTTTGCACGTTTGGTGGAGGTTTTTGCACACGTTCATGTGAAGTGCATGCACCGTGGGATATCCGCCTTTTTTTCACTTTTTTAATTTTTGATGTTTTGGACTTTTTTGGCTGACCAGTTTATGTCTCACTAAGTGAGAATTGGAATTTTTATGTCACTGTGTGCTCTGTGTTTTTTACTTGAATTTTTGAACACTTTGGGTCTTTTTTTGAGATAAGGACTTTTACACGTTGAGCATTTCACTTTTGTAATCCTTTAGGTTAAATATTTTAGCGCGGTTCTGGGTCTTTGATTTAATCACTGACATCAATTTTATTTTTATGAATATGGTTTGAGTCGCTCACACTGACCAGTCGCTACCGTTCGCTCCCATATAATGCTGTACTGGTGTTATAGCGACTCACACTCAAATCCATCAGTGCCGGCCATGTTATTACAGCGACAGAGGCGCTATGTAATAGCGACTCACGGCCGATCAGAGCGACCACTAGCGGTCGCTCTTAGCGCCGCTGTACAGAAGCTCATCTGCCGTTACCTGGCACTAGTAATGAATCAGCCTGTTTGTTTTGTAAATCCTCTTTGTTACTTCTAGTACATGTAGTGGAACATGTAAATGCACACTAAACCAAAAGGGGTAGGGTGAAAAAATATAAAAAGTATTTTAATTAATAATTTGGTTATATAGGGAGCATAACATATTATCATGGGCTTGATTCATTAAAGGTCAAATTCAAATTTTCGTATGTTTTTTTGAGAAAAAGGTGCGATTTTGCGCGCGCACATCTACGCGCGATTCAACAAAGTTTTACTTTCCTTTTTGCTAATTCAATTCGAGTGAGAGAAAAAGCACTCGAAAATAATTCGATTTGCGAAAATAATTTATGTGGAATTTGCAAGCGAAAAACAATTCTAGTGATTCAGGTGACATGGATTGGCTCCACACATGAGTTAAATTCAAGTGTTTCACACAATTTTTTTACAGCAGCTTTCAGGAGGAGAAAAGTCAGTTTTCTGACTTCCACCATGGAGTCCTTCTATCCACTAGACCTGCAAAAAAAGCCCATAGTGCACCATAAGGAGGCCTATAAACATGAAATTGTGTAAAATGTAATATTATATTTAATATAACAATATTATCATATTTATTATATTTATTTAATATATATTTAATATTCACATATTAGCAAAAACATTTATATAAAATAAATCATGTGCAGTAACATGTGCAATGTTTTATTTACCACATTGCATGCCGCTGCACAACTTGATAAATGTAAGTGATGTAAACAATACCTAACGCCATGACAACATAAATATAGCAGACAGAAAAATGACCATCCCAAAATATTTTAAAACATTTAGGGGTTAAAATGGCCCAAAACCCATGATTTTTACTATACTGCTCCCTATGCCGACGCTGAATCCAAAACAATGGCGTTATTCCCTACATTAGTATGCATGGCACAAATCACTGATTGGATAAGATCATGCACTGTGGGAACAGCAGAAGATGGGATATCAGGGGGTTTGTAACAGCAGGGCATCAGGATGCCTGTAGGGCAAGGATAGTGAAAATCCTGGTGATTGGTCCACTTTAAAGTGGAACAAAACCTGCAATGCCCCATGGGTGAAACCCCCTCAGAATGTCGCTATTCACTCACCTCTTCCTCGTTCCAGCGGCGCATGCCTGGGCTTTCGTCCAATGACAGCTGTCTGCCATGACTATGTCATTCAACAAATGGCTCTCATTGACTTTAATGGGGAGTGCGCGCTGATGCATCCGCAGTGGCACCCGCTCCTGTATCAGCCTATATGATTGGCTAGGGCAGGAGCAAGCACATGCCACAGGGGGGATACGCCAGCCAGGAAACCAGGGATGCTGTTCATTCCCTGCTCTCTATGCCGTGCTCTGTGGACAAACATAATTCTATGCCCTGCATTAAAGTGGACCAGAAGCGGCCATGAAATCTATAAGACTCCAGGGTCACCTGATTCCCTCTCCTTGGGGCCTCCAATTAATGATTTGTGAATAGCTGGCACAGGCATGCACCCAGCTGGAAGCTGACAGGGATGCAGTTATCGGTGCACTCACCTTCATCGGGGCCTTAGCCGATGAGACCTCTCGACAACTGAGCAAAGCAGAATGGAGCCAAGTGTACTGACTGCCTGCACACTTGCGCATGTGCCGTTGGGTTGGCAGTCAAGTATGTTTTACAGGCAAACCGGGGGGGTTCACATAGTGGGTCATCCCAATTTGAGTACCAAAACCCAGGATATTTGGTGCAAGTCGATCGATTCCCTCCCCACGGGGCATCCAAAATCGGGATTATTATTATTATTATTATTGTTTATTTATATAGCGCCATCATCTTCCGTAGCGCTTTACAAAGTAGTAATTACAGACAGGGTAGAAACATATGATACATATACCATTTCAAATGCAGTTTTACAGAGTTGACAATGGATATTCTGAGTACAAGATACAATAGGGGAGAGAGCCCTGCCCTTGCGAGCTTACAGTCTAAAGGAAGAGGGGTGAAGACGAGGGGGAGGGATCACAAACAGTCAGTATTGAGCTTTGTGGCATGTGCTCTTTAGAAGATTGGTTAGGCCAGATTATATGCTTGTCTGAATAAGTGTGTTTTAAGGGTGCCTTTGAAGGTTTTGAGGGTTGTGGAGTGGCGGATTGGGTGTGGGAGGGCATTCCAGAAGATTGAAGTTGCACGTGAGAAGTCCTGGAGGCGGGCGTGAGAGGAGGTGACCAGGGTGGAGGACAGGAGAAGGTCGGCAGAAGAGCGGAGGCTGCATCTAGGTTGATACTGTTGGATTACAGATGAGATGTAGGGAGGGGCCTGGTTGGAGAGTGCCTTGTATGCGAGAGTTAGAGTTTTGAACAGGATTCGCTGTGGGACTGGCAGCCAGTGTAGGGATTGGCAGAGAGGCGCAGAACTGGAGGAGCAAGAGGAGAGATGGATGAGGCGAGCAGCAGAGTTCAGGATAGATTGGAGGGGTGCCAGTCTGTTAGTTGGTAGGCCACAAAGAAGGATGTTGCAGTAATCCAGACGGGATATGACCAGGGCATGCACTAGCATTTTAGTGGTGTCAGGTGAGAGGAAAGGACGGATGCGGGAGATGTTTTTAAGTTGGAGGCGACAGGAGGTGGCCAGGGAGTGAATATGTGGTTTGAAAGAGAAGGCAAAGTCCAGAATGACTCCCAGGCACCGAGCTTGGGGAGTTGCTGTTATTGTGTAATTGTTGACAGAAATAGACGTGTTAGAGAGGGGAGGGGAGTTAGAGGGTGGGAAAATGACCAGTTCAGTCTTGTCCATGTTTAGCTTGAGGTAGCGAGATGACATGAATGAAGAAATAGCTGAGAGGCAGTTGGGGAGATGAGATAGTAGAGAGGAGAGATTGGGGCCTGAGAGATATATCTGAGTGTCATCCGCATAGAAGTGGTATTGGAAGCCTAGTGAAGTTATAAGTTTGCCAAGGCCATGGGTGTAGACTGAGAAAAGTAGGGGGCCTAGGACAGAACCTTGTGGCACACCAACAGAAAGGGAACGTGAGGATGAGACCGTGTTAGAATAGAATACACTGAATGATCTGTCAGAGAGGTAAGAGTTGAGCCAAGAGAGCGCAAGCCCTTGAACCCCAAGAGAGGAGAGAATATCAATAAGCAGAGAGTGGTCGACAGTATCAAAGGCTGAGGAGAGGTCAAGAAGGATAAGGATGGAGTAGTGACCTTTGCTTTTGGCAGTGAGCAGATCATTGGTGACTTTGGTGAGGGCAGTCTCAGTGGAGTGGTTACGGCGGAATCCTGATTGTAAGGGGTCAAATAAATTGTTGGTGGATAAGTATTGTGACAGTTCTGAGTGGACATGTTGTTCCAGAAGTTTGGAGGAGAAAGGGAGTAGTGAGATAGGGCGGTAGCTGGAGAGGGCAGAGGGGTCGAGAGAGGGTTTCTTGAGTATCGGAGTAATAACAGCATGTTTGTAGGAAGAAGGAAAGGTGCCAGTGGAGAGAGAAAGGTTGAATATGCAGGTTAAGGCTGGAGTGAGGGATGGAGACAGTTGAGGAATAAGGTGGGATGGAATAGGATCGAGGGAGCAGGTAGTCAGGTGGGACCTAGATATGAGAGAGGTTAGTCCAGGCTCAGTTATTGGAGTGAAGAAAGTAAGAGAGTAAGGCAGGGGGATTGTTTGAATTGGTGAGGGATTCTGAGGGGCAAAGCCAAGTCGAATGTTGTCAATTTTTTCTTTGAAGAATGTCGAAAATTCTTCTGCTGTTATTTGGGAGGTTGGAGGAGGAGGTGGAGGGCGGAGTAAGGAACTGAAAGTATTGAAGAGTTGTTTGGGATTCCGGGCTTGTGCAGAAATCAGTGAGGAGAAATAAGCTTGCTTAGCAGATGAAAGGGCCGTCCTGAGATCCTGAAGGGCTTGTTTATAGAATAGAAAGTCATGATTGGCTTTGGTTTTCCTCCATCGCCGTTCAGCAGCTCGAGACAGCTGTTTCAATCTGGCTGTGCTTGCATTTAGTCAGGGTTGGGGGTTTTTGGTGCAGGGACGGCTATAGGTGAGGGGGGCGACAAAGTCCAGAGCTGATGAGAGAGTATTATGATAGTGTGATGATGCAGCGTCTATGTCCGTGAATGTGGTCAAGGTCTGAAGAGGTTGAAGTGAGGCAGAAAAGGATTGAAGGTCTAGGTTTCTTAAGTTCCTGCGTTGAGTTGTGGGTTTGTGTGGAGGGGGGTTTGCAGGCATTGGAGAGAGGGTCATAGTCAGCAGATTATGGTCAGAGAAGGGGAGCAAAGAGAATGAGAGGTTTGATAGAGAGCAGAGGTGAGAGAAGAGGAGGTCAATTGTGTGGCCGTTTTGTGGGTGGGTGCAGTAGACCATTGCTTGAGGCCGAAAGATGAGGTTAGTGACAGTAGTCTGGTGGCAGCAGGGTTGCTAGTGTCCACAGATATGTTGAAGTCACCCATGATGATTGCAGGGATGTCTGTGGACAGAAACTGAAGGAGCCAGGTAGAAAAGTGGTCGAAGAAGAGAGTAGTAGTTCCAGGAGGGCGGTAGATGACTGCGATTTTCAGGTTGAACAGGATACAGGGAGAATATAAGCGGACACAGTGAACTTCAAAAGATGAGAAGGATAGAGATGGCAAGGCAGGGAGTGGGTTAAAGGAGCAGAGTTTGGATAGAAGGATGCCAACTCCCCCACCCTGTTTGTTGTTGGATCTGGGGGTGTGGCTGAGATGTAGTCCCCCATGTGAGAGGGCAGCAGCTGAAGCTGTGTCTGATGGGGTAAGCCATGTTTCTGTGAGTCCCATGAAGGTAAAAGAGTTAGAGAGAAACAGGTTGTGAATATAGGTGAGTTTATTGCGCACTGAGCGTGCATTCCACAGTGCGCAGGTGACAGTGGTGGGAAGGGATGGAGAGTGACGGTGTCTCAGATTAGATAGATTGCGTGTGTATCCCGGTTTAACACGGTTGTAGACTTTTGAAAAGTGAGTAGGTATGGAGGAGGGGGGTGGAGAGAGTGGGCCTGGATTAGGACTGATGTCTCCGGCGGCAAGTAAAAGTAAAAGGAGAGAGAAGAGATGGTTGTGGCTTTTGAGGGTGGAGTAATGTGTCTTGTGCTTGGATATAGAGGTGGTGTGTGATTTTGCCAAGGAAAGGAATTCGTGAGCAGAGAGGTAGGGGGAGGAAAGCAGAGAGGGGGAGATACATAGGGACTTACCAGGAGCAGGGGGATACTGTGAGGCTAGGATTCTGAGGGTAAGTGGAAGCAGAGTGATAAGGTAGAAGATGATCATTGTTGTTGATGCTGGGCTATTCAGACAAGCAGAATCCGGTGTAGGTTTCCTTCAGGTTGAATTCAGGTTAAATTCGCTGCAGACTTAGAAGGAATCAGACTTGGAATGGAGTCTGAATTGCAGCCATAGTGACTTGCAGCCACTATTCACTCAATATGAACAGTTTCTAAGTGCCTGTGATTAGCTCATGCACAACATTTGGGCCTAAAGGGTGGGGCTAGGTCAGTCCTAATAGTTTGGTCAGGGAGGGCACATAAGGTAATAAAACATCAAATGGAATGTTGCTAGATGCTATGGTTCAGTGAACACACAAGGGGCAACATTGATCAGTTTGAATTTAGGAGATAGTAACAGATGATAGTATCATACATATAGATATGGGAAGGGAAACCAGATGGGGCATTCAAAATAATTACATAGCTCTGCTGTGAAACCCTCCAGGTTGCCCATACACTTACCTTCTTTCTCGGTCCAACGACGCATGCGTGAGCTGCATTTCCGCTATCCCTCTAGCAGAGGGGAGCTGCCCGTGCCAGGCATCTGTGAATGGCCGACGCGGGCACGCTCCCTGTTAGAGGGTAGCAGGAGATGCGCGTGTCAGTACGTTCGGAGCCGCTTGCCTTAGATGATGTGACGTCAGCGGATCCGAGCTCGCTGATTGGATGAGTGGCTGCGCATGCGCTGTAGGACCGGGAATAAGTGAGTTGGTTTCACTTTAATATGTGTGGTGAGTATACCGGTCATCCCAGGGGGATTCACAGAGCCGCCCAAGTGACGTGACACAAGGGGCGCGCTGGGACTCTGGAGCTGGCCCTGGATGCAACAGAAACCTTTAACGTGGTTTGGAAATGTAAGTACATCAGGATTATATGGGGCGACCAAACCAATATCTATGCTAATGATGACTCTCATGGCAGCACTCACATTCGCATATTAAGGGATCCACAGAGCAAAGTCAAAGAACTGTTAATCTACAAAGCACCCAAATAAATCAGTACAATAGCAATAGATGTAATGCAATGCAAAGCAACACTGCCAAAAGGGCACCTAAACCACCATCACCAAAAAAATGATGCACCAAACCAATGCAAAGTGCTAAATTAAACATAATTAAACATTAACAATGATATGTACTAGTCCACATCAATTAGAAAGTCCAGAAACACAAAGCAAAAAACAAAACAAAACAGAACAAAGAGCAACAAGGGATCATACTGCCCTGCTACAAATTAGGAAGCAGTAGAAAAAATTCTCACACACAGCATTTGGGTATGGAAAATTCATGAACTTTTTCAGTTTGAGTTTTCCAGTTGTAAAGTGATTTTCAACTGCGCATGAAAAAAATTCACCCGCAAATTCGCACACACGAATTTAATTCAACTGCCTTTGTGAATCGCTCCTAGGTTTGAAAAATTCTCGCATGCGAATTTATTTTCCAAGCGTTCATTTTTTTTTTCTACCTTTAGTGAATCAAGGCCCACATATGAATGTCCAATTTACAGCACATGCTGCTCAGGGGGATTGTTGCAGATATACACTATGGATGCACTTCTCTTGACGGGTAATATATGCAAAAATATACATATGATCAACAAATCTGGGTCTCATATATGCACAGGCACTGTGGTTAATTCTATTATAAGGCAAAATACATGCTAAACCGGACCAACAGCCTGGCACAAGTGGGAGAAAAGTAGCGGCCATTTTGGAGCTTCCTCTCCCAACTGATATACCTGAAATGCACAGTAACAGAAAGCCCAGCATGACTTCTTGTTTGCAGATGGCCTGCAAGCCCATGAGCGCCCATCTTGTTTTTAAAATTTATCCCAGTAGGCGTTAGAAAAAGGTAAATTAATTTTTATGTGCAGCAATCTAAATTGCCGTGGGAAGGGAAGCATATGAGGACTATTTGTGTGTTGGTCTGATTTAATTCATTTTTTTATTTTTTAGTATAGTTTTTATTAGAATAAAAGCAGAGAAAAACAGCGTAGGACTACAGTCAGGGCATTTTCCATACTGCGCATGAGGCCATACAAAAGCGCCAATAATTAGCAATCGTACAGAAGCATACGACCATTATGAACAGAACACTGACAAAAAAAAAAAATAAATAAATAAATAAAATTAAATTACCTAAAAAGATAAAAAGAACATTTCTCAAGCATCATCAAAAGAAAAGCTAAGAGAAAGAATGAGAGATGTGAAGTAAAGAGAAAGAAAGGGGGAAAAGGGGGAGACAGGAAGAAGGGTAGAAGGTAGGTTCCAGGCCTCCGTTCGTACAGCAAGGAGATTTAATTCATTTTTGACTGTTAAACCACATTAAGTTTGTCCCATATAAAAAAGATAATATACAATCCTTTTGTGTATACAGCTGTGAAATGCCATAAACGGAATATACAAAGCATAAAGTGCTAGCAATTTAGGCTCACCCTGCACTTCCTCTGATAAAAGGGTCAGAGGACCCAGAAATGTGCATCAGCAGCAGGAGACCTCCCTATTGGCTTATATGGTAATAAGCCACCTTCACAGGTATAACCTGTTGTCGCTGTACATTACTATACCTGGCCATGGTGTAAAAACAGGAAAGCTGCAGTCAGTTGCAACACCACCATTAATCAAGACAGAAGGGCCTTGATTCACTAAAGGTAGAAAAAAAAAATTTACGCTTGGAAAATAAATTTGCATGTTAGAATTTTTCAAACCTAGGAGTGATTCACAAAGGCAGTTGAATTAAATTCGTGTATGCGAA
The DNA here is from genome assembly GCA_027917425.1 of Gastrophryne carolinensis. Lineage (NCBI taxonomy): Eukaryota > Metazoa > Chordata > Amphibia > Anura > Microhylidae > Gastrophryne > Gastrophryne carolinensis. Next base: position 104,111,815 of record CM051241.1, read on the forward strand.
TTTGCGGGCGAATTCTTTTCGTGCGCAGTTGAAAATTACTTTACAACTGGAAAAATCAGTGAAAAAGTGCACGATTTTTCCATACCCAAATGCTGAGAATTTTTTCTACTGCTTCCAAATTTGTAGCAGAGCAGTATGATCCCTTGTTGCTTTTTGTTCTGTTTTGTTTATTTTTTTCTTTGTGTTTCTGGACTTTCGAATTGATGTGGACTAGTACATGTCATTGTTAATGTTTAATTATGTTTAATTTTGCACTTTGCATTGGTTCGGTGCATCATTTTTTGGTGATGGTGGTTTAGGTGCCTTTTTGGCAGTGTTGCTTTGCATTGCTTTACATCTATTGTTATTGTACCGATTTATTTGGGTGGTTTGTAGATTAACAGTTCTTAGTTTTGACTTTGCTCTGTGGATCCATTAATATATGAATGTGAGTGCTGCCATGAGTGTCATCATTAGCATAGATATTGGTTGGTCGCCCCATATAGTCCTGATGTACTTACATTTCCCAACCACATTAACCCTTTAAATGCCAAGCACGTAGTTTCTACGTGGTTGCCTCTCCTACCGTTAAGTGCCAAGCACGTAGAAACTACGTGCCTGGCATTTCCCACAAACAGTTAAAAAGATAGAAAAAAAAAACACTTACCTCCGGTATCCCCGTGAAGCTTGGGGTCCCCTCTTCCTGCGGGGGGCATCCGATCGCCCCCCCCATCGTCCTCCGTCTTCAGGGGGGGCCCGAAACCAGCCGCCCCCCCCCCGTTTCCAGCGCTGACATCGGCGCTGTAAAAAAAACAAAAAAACAAACTGTCATTTACTCACCTCCGCGCCCGAGCCTTCTGTCCGGGTCTCCTCTTCACCAGGGGGGGGTCCGATCCCCCCCCTGGGCTGCGCAGTCTTCAGGTGAGGACCCTCTTCTGGGTCCTCACCTCTTGTAATGGCGGCGATGGCCGCCGCCGCTTAGCTCCGCCCATTGTGGGAGGAGCGGGATGACGTCATCCCGCTCCTCCTATACCCCCTCCGAGCTCCGGCATCTGTCAGATGCCGGTGGTGATCGGAGCAGGGCGGATGTCAGGTGAGGAGGCTCCGATCGGAGCCCCCTCGCCTGTCACCCGCCCTGCGCCGATCACCACCGGCATCTGTCAGTGACAGCGGCGCGGGACATACAGCGGCGAGGGACGTCGGATCGGAGGTGAGTATAGTGTAAAAAAAAGAAAAATAAAGATTTTTTTTTCTCTGTGTCTGTGTCATTTTTTACTATTAACCCCTTGTGAACTGGTAAGGGGTCCATGACCCCAAAGGCCAGGGGGGGGCAGAAGAGCCCGGGCCCACATGGGCTATGTGGGCTCGTAAGCTGCAGGGTGGGGGGGGCCACAAAAGCTGGCCCCCCCACTCTGTGCCTACAAGCCCCCATAGCTGGTCCCGGGCTGGTTACTGTGGGTAAGGGGGACCCCACGTCAATTTTGTTTTTGATTTTTAAGGGTTTTTAACCCTTAAAAATCAAAAAAAAATGGGGTCCCCCCCCCTGGGAGGGGGGACCCTATGTCATTTTTTTTTTTGATTAACCCTTTGTGTTCTGTCATCCAGCAGCTATAAAAGGCTTCTAGCAAGTGAGCAGAAGCCAGTGATCGCCGAGGGACAGAGGGCTCCAGGATGGATGGGAGGTGAGTACAGTGTAAAAAAAAAAAAAAAAATTAATAAAATATTTTTTCTCTGCTTGTGTCTGTGTGATTATTTACATTTAACCCCTTGTGAACTGGTAAGGGGTCCATGACCCCTATACCAGTTCACAAGGCTGGGGGGGATGGCAAGCCACCTGCGCTAGCGGGTGGCTGGCCATTAACCCCCGGCACCCCCATTACCTGCCTCCCCAAAGGCCAGGGGGGGGCAGAAGAGCCCGGGCCCACATGGGCTATGTGGGCTCGTAGGCTGCAGGGTGGGGGGGCCACATAAGCTGGCCCCCCCACTCTGTGCCTACAAGCCCCCATAGCTGGTCCCGGGCTGGTTACTTTGGGTAAGGGGGACCCCACGTCAATTTTTTTTTTGATTTTTAAGGGTTTTTAACCCTTAAAAATAAAAAAAAAAATGGGGTCTCCCTCCCCTGGGAGGGGGGACCCTATGTCATTTTTTTTCTCGATTTAACCCTTTGTAGTGTGGATGGTAGTTGTATTTTTTTTGTGAATGTTATAAAATACTTGTTTCAGTTAGGGGGGTCTCCTGGGCAGGAACAGGGGGCTACCGATAAATATGTGGTACCGTTCTAATCGGTAGAAATGGGGCTTTCACATGCAATATGAATTTCCTTAATAAAATACATTTTTTATTTAAAAAAAAGGAGTCAATTTTTTTAAAACATTTTTTATTTATTTATTTATTATTTTTACTTAATAATATTGTAAAAAAAAAAAAAAATTTACAAACAAGACATTTCATGTTAAAGCCTAAACTCTGCTGCAAAAAAATATATATATAATTTTCCTGAAAGTTCCAGCAAAAATGGCGCAAAACATGACGCAAAATGGGGAAAAATGGCCTGTCAACAGAGGGTGACAAAACCTCAAGTAGGCTGGCAATTAAAAGGGTTAATAGTACCTATGCATGTTGGGTATTGTTCTGTTCGGGGGACCTTGCGCTTTCAGACTTAGCTTGTTTTTTCTGGTTTGCATATTTATATTTTAGGAAAAGGTGTTTTTTATTCAGCTTTTTTATAAATTTTTTAAGGAAACCCTGCGCAAACAAACAATTCTTTGAGGGATTACTTCCAGAAAGATGAGCCCACTACAACAAGCTGGGTACCCTTAGAAAGCTTAACGTGTGTACTTTCAGGGAATATATGGTTTATGGGGGATATTCCAAATGTCAAGGGTTGTTTTGGTTGAAAAATCGCAAGGTGCGCACTTTGTCTGCAGAGCTGAAATTTTCAAGTAAAATTACCGTTACGCACATGCTTTACTTTGGGGTGTTTGGCAACTCTTCCCTTGACAGAACCTATGCATGTTGGGTATTGTTCTGTTCGGGGGATGTTGCGTTTCCAGATTAAACTTGTTTTTTCTTGTTTGTATATAGTTTTTTTAGGAAAATGTGGCTTTGATTCTGCTTTTTTATCCTTTTTTTAGGGAAACTCTTTGCAACCAAAGAATCCATTGAGGGATTACTTCCAGAAAACTATGGCCACATCAACAAGCCTGGTACGCCTAGAAAGCCTGAGGTGTGTACTTCCAGAGAATATATAGTTTGTTGGGGGTATTTCAAATGTAAAGGGTTGTTTTTCTGGAAAAACTGCAAGGTGCGCATATTGCGTAGCACAGTTGTATTTTATCTGAAAATCCCCTAAAGCGTTGTTTCAGTTTGGGGGAGTCTCCTGGGCAGGAAAGGGTGTCTACCTATACATATGTGGTACCGCTGTAACCGGGAGAAATTGGGATTTCACACGCAATAAGATTTCATTGACAAACTTACATTTTTTATTACAAAAAAACTACAATATGTAAAAATTTTTTTTTTTTTTTTTTTTTGCACATATTTAACCAAAAATATTGAGAATACACATAAAAAATGACAAACAAGACATTTCATGTTAAAGCCCAGACTCTGCTGAAAAAAACAATATATCATTTTCCTGGGAAATCCCTGGAAATCCCTTCAAAAATCACATTTGAACATGGGGAGCGCAAAATAGTGCTAAATGGTCTGGCAACAGAGTGTGACAAAAACTCCAGGTAGGCTGGCACTTAAAGGGTTAAAGGTTTCTGTTGCATCCAGGGCCAGCTCCAGAGTCCCAGCGCGCCCCTTGTGTCACGTCACTTGTGCGGCTCTGTGAATCCCCCTGGAATGACCTGTATACTCACCACACATATTAAAGTGCACCAAAACCCAGGATTTTGACTATCTTGGGTTCTGGTCCTTGCCCCCAGGTCGCTGAAACCAACTCACCCTTTCCCGGTCATACAGCGCATGCGCAGCCACTCATCCAATCAGCGAGCTCGGATCCGCTGATGTCACATCGTCTAAGGCAAGTGTCTCCGAGCGTACCGACACGCACATCTCCTGCTACCCTCTAACAGGGAGCGTGCCCGCGTCGGCCATTCACAGATGCCTGGTGCGGGCACCCCCCCTGCTAGAGGGATAGCGGAAATGCAGCTCACGCATGCGTCGTTGGCCCGAGAAAGAAGGTAAGTGTATGGGCGACCTGGAGGGTTTCACACAGTGGGGCATCCCGATTTTGGATGCCCCGTGGGGAGGGAATCGATCGACTTTAAAGTGCACCAAAATCCAGGATTTTAAATATCCTGGGTTTTGGTACTCAAATTGGGATGACCCACTATGTGAACCCCCCCGGTTTGCCTGTAAAACATACTTGACTGCCAACCCAATGGCACATGCGCAAGTGTGCAGGCAGTCAGTACACTTGTCTCCATTCTGCTTTGCTCAGTTGTCGAGAGGTCCCCGATGAAGGTGAGTGCACCGATAACTGCATCCCTGTTAGTTTCCAGCTGGGTTCATGCCTGTGCTAGCTATTCACAAATCATAAATTGGAGGCCCCAAGGAGAGGGAATCAGGTGGCCCTGGAGTCTTATAGACTTCATGGCCACTTCTGGTCCACTTTAATGCAGGGCATAGAATTTTGTTTGTCCACAGAGCATGGCATAGAGAGCAGGGAATGAACAGCATCCCCAGTTTCCCTCCGACTGATGTGTGTGCTCCAGCCCCCAGGTTGTCTGTCTGAGCTCCCGCCCAAACATAAACTGGGGATGAGCTTTGGTATCACAGGCAAGATGAGTATACAGGTGATCCCTAAGGGTTTTACACAGCGGGATGGCCCATGGATAGGGATTTGGCCGCATTAGGAGTTTGTTAGACTGCAGAGCCAGCTGGGTTTGGGTCCACTTTAACAATAATCTCAACAATCTCAAATATTCCACTGTACACTGGCTTTCTCCCATGGCATCCTGAGTTAGGATATCATGCTGTGTGAACCCGCCTCCCCCCCCAAAAAAATATCACTATTCACTCACCTCTGCCTCGTTCATGGCATATGCGCAGGCTGTCCTCCAATGCGAGGCATATGCCATGGCTCTCATTGACTTCAATGGAGAGTGCATGCTGGCGTATCCCCCCTGTGGCATGTGCTTTCTCCTGCCCTAGCCAATCATATAGGCTGAGACAGGAGCGGATGCCACTGGGGATGCATCAGCGCGCACTCCCCATTAAAGTCAATGAGAGCCATTTGTTGAATTACATAGTCATGGCAGACAGCTGTCATTGGACGAAAGCCCGGGCATGCGCCGCTAGAACGAGGAAGAGGTGAGTGAATAGCGACATTCTGAGGGGGTTTCACCCATGGGGCATTGCGGGTTTTGTTCCACTTTAAAGTGGACCAATCACCAGGATTTTCACTATCCTTGCCCTACGGGCATCCTGATGTCCTGCTGTTACAAACCCCCTGATCTCCCACTCCAGTCATCTTTCTGCTGTTCCCACAGTGCATGAGCTTATCCAATCAGTGATTTCTGCCGTGCATACTAATGTAGGGCATAAAGCCATTGTTTTGGATTCAGCGTCGGCATAGGGAGCAGGTTTCCCTGTGGAGTGCACATTTCCATGCATTTGGACTGTCTGAATGGATGGGCGTGCGAGCGCACACATCAGCAGGAATACTGGGGAGCCTTTTAGACTCCAGGGCCTTCCATGGTGGTGACTGGTCCAGCTTAAAGAGGAAGATTCGCCTGGGCAGCCATGGGGTCTAAAAGATCACTTAAAATACACGCGGGCAACTTACAACCCCAGGGGCATCCCTATTAGGGATGTTCTACTGTGTGAAACACCCATATCCTTGGCCTCCCTGCAGTCTGTGGTGCGCTCCCACGTTTATTCACGGCCTAAATCATAATAAGTTTGTAGCACAACACAAAAGTACAAAAAAATACTTCCAAAAACAATTTCAAACAGCCCAGGAATCACGTGGCACATGCACCAGCCAAAAAAAAATTAACAAAAGTGGCCAAAATAATTATAACAATCCCAGCCCATTGAAATGTATGGGATAAGGCCACACAGTGCAGGGTAAGCGCCTGGTCTGACATTGTAGGGAACTCAGCAATGGCACTGATGATAGATGGGACACTACCTGGCACAGGTGCTCTGGATTTTTGATTTGATAAATACATCTTTTGCACTGGGACCTGACATTCACCTGACACCTGGCACTAAGTGGCCTTAGCATTTCTTAAAGTGATTCCCTCCCCCAGGGGCATCCAAAATCGGGATGCCCCACTGTGTGAAACCCCCCAGGTCGCCCCATACACTTACCTTGTTTCCCGGTCCAAAGGCGCATGCACGAGCCGCGACCACATCCCCGCTATCCCTCTAGCATGGGCGCGTGCCCGCACCAGGCATTTGTGAATGGCCAGCGTGGGCACGCTTCCTTTTAGAGGGAAACGGGGATGCGGCCGCCAGCGCGCAAGGAGCCTCTGGCATTAGACGAAGACTTAGGGCCTTATTTATCAATATATAGCGACAGATAGCGACAGATAGCGACTGGGGAGCTGGCCAGTAAAGCCAGGTACCGCAACTAGAATGCCGGCTCCCCTCCACAATCACACATTTATCAAGCCGATACTGCTTAGCGACTGAGATAGCGCCACCTAGCAACTCATTCATCATTATCCCAGCCTCATCCCACAGCGCCAGCGAACATCCTTGAACAGCGACAGGTATGACCTCTCGCTTCCTGGCGCTCTCCAATGCATTTCAATGGCAGAATGTATTTTAATTAAAAATTATTTTTTTATTTTTAAATTTCAAAAAAAAAATCTGTGAACACTTCTTCCTTTGAAAATGTATTTTTGGGGATTTAAAAAAAAATTTTTTTTTTTTTGCAGAATTGATATTACAGGTCTGATTTTAAACTATTCAGGTTTGAATATTATTTCAAAATCATTCCGTTTTTTGGGGGGGATGGTTAGGGGGTTAAAAAACTACTTTTAACACATCGCCTACTGCGCTCTGGGATTTAAACATGCATGTCACAGCGCTAGGAATTTTTAAGGCTGATTTTTTTATGAATATGGTGGGTGCCGGTCGCTATGTCCAGTCGCTATCATGCGCTCCCATACAACAGCGAACCTGTCAAATAGCGACTCAGCATCTTGTATTCAGCATTACGGCACACCGACTGAGTCGCTATCATCCACCGAACAATGGCCAAGCACAGCGACTACTAGCGGTCGCTGTCAAAATACCGCTACAGTCGCTCAACAGTTGCTATCTGTCGCTATTAATGAATCAGCCTCCCCGACAAGGTGGCGTCAGCAACTCCAAGCACGCTGATTGGACGAGCGGCTGTGCATGTGCCGTAGGACCGGGAAGTAGTGAGTTGGCATCGGCGATCTGGAGGGGGTTTTACACAGCGGGGCACACCCGATCGAGGTGCCCCAAGGGAAAGGACCAAAACCCAGTATAGTAAAAATCCTGGGTTTTGGGCCACTTTAACCCCTAAATGTTTTTTTAATATTTTGGGATGGTCATTTTTCTGTCTGCTATATTTATGTTGTCATGGCTTTAGGTATTGTTTACATCACTTACATTTATCAAGTTGTGCAACGGCATGCAATGTGGTAAATGTGGTAAATCAAACATTGCACATGTTACTGCACATGATTTATTTTATATAAATGTATATATATATATATATATATATATATATATATATATATATATATACATTTATACATTTTTATATATATATATAAAAATTGTGCAGAATTGATATTACAGGTCTGATATTAATGTATTCATATTACAAAATGTTTTGAAAAACATGTTTTTTTTTTTTTTTCAAAAAATATGGTTGTTTGGGGGTTAAAAAACTACTTTTAACCCATCGCCGCCAGCGCTCTGGGGTTTAAACAAGCATTTCACAGCGCGAGAATTTTTGGAGCATGATTTGTTAATGAATATGCTGGGAGTCGTTCGCTATGGCCGTTCGCTGTCAGGCGCTCCCATACAGCGCGGAACCTGTCAAACAGCGACTCCTAACCCCGTATTCAACATTACCGCACACCGACTGAGTCGCTGTCAACAGCCGAACAACGGGCAAGCACAGCGAATACTAGCGGGCGCTGTGAAAATAACGCAACTGTCGCTCATCTGTCGCTACCTGGCGCTATTAATGAATCGGCCTGCCCGTTGAATCGCGTGTAGAATTTGCACGAGCAAAATCGCACCTTTTTTCTAAAAAAAAATGCGAAAATTTGAATTCGACCTTTAATGAATTAAGCCCAAGGAGGTCAAATAAGTGTTTGTAAAGCAGCTGTTCAGGCACTATAAGTAAAAATCCCTCCACCAGTGCAAAGCCTCACATAAGATTCCTGCAGCAGCAACTCCATCCACTACACCATCCACCCCAAATGCACAAAAAATCAGAGCTCATATTTTCTTTTAGTGCCTTAATTGGGCTTAGCTTTGCTGGAATGACGTTTTGTGGGATTTTTTCCCTCTGTACCTAGACAGATTTTAATTAAAAATGCCAATTGATAGACTTTGCATTTTGTCTACCAGGTATCTGCCCAAAATGCCTTCCATAGGGCTATTATGTCTATGATATTTGTACTTTTTTGTGTAAATCTGTTTACATACTTCTCTAAAACAGTTTTGTATCTAGACTAATGAAAAGTTAATAGTGTTTCTCAAACATTCTGTAACTCTTCCAAGAAAAAGTCTCTCTTCGGCTGGGTTCACACTGTGGCAATTCCGAGTTAGTAGTGATTTCCATTAGCGATTGCACAGCATTATGAAAGCACCAGTCAATAGAGAAGGTTCACAAATTGCTGCAGACGAGGCTTTTACAGGACAAACAAAGTAAAATGTCTCAGTGTGTGGCCAGCCTTCTCACTGCCCTCCCCCATAGCAATACAATTACTTGTGTTAGTCTCTGCAGTTCTCATGTACTCCCATCCCCCAAGCTTCTGAAACCTTTTACCTTTCGTGTGTATAGACACAACTGTGAGCATAAATGGAATTGAAATTTGAACATAGTACATTCACATTTACAGTGCTGCGTATCTTTTCACCTTACAGTCTCCAGGATGTCAGCACTGCCTCTTGCTCTTTGACGTGTAGCAGAACCTCCTAGTTATATGATCTGTACTCTTCTTAGCCTCGCTTTCAGTCTGTTGCTTCCGGTAATGTTGGCTGGCAGTGTTTTTTTTCTCGTCTGTCTTGCTCTTCAAGGCATGGTCTCTCCCTAACCAGGCTTGTGACGATATTCGATCTTCAAGGCAGAGATCCAGCCCTGTGCTTTTGCCAGTGTCACACCTACAGCCTGACATCACTGTGGTCATAAATATCTCTGTAAACAGGATAGGTTACATTGGTCTATTGGGGTTTTCAATGTATTGTAATTGCTGTAATTTAACGGATATGATAAACAGTATTTTTTTAACCAAAGGTATATATATATAACCAATCGCATCCAATGCCGTTATATGTTTTTTTTTTAATGTGTTTTAGTATCTTTTTGCAATTTATCATTAATTTATAGCAGCAATTCAGAACCCATTGTCTGACACAGGTACATCTGAGTTAAAGGTTTGTTTATAAGATTTAAAAGGTTAAGTCCAGCTTCAATGGAATTTTTGAAAGATTTTTTGTATCAAATCCAAAATTCACAAAAATACCTCAACAAAGGGCACAGCACAGAGTATACTAGGGATGAGCAAATCGATCCGGATGAACCCAGATTCGATCCGAATTTCATGAAAAATTCGATTCGGATCGAATCCGAATTTCCCCGTGCTTCGATCGCTCGAAGTTTTTCTTTAACATCCATTCATTTACATTACAGGCATTCTAAGATGGCGGACGGGATATGTCCAGACATCTACCCCGCTCCAGTGCATGCTGGGGCAGTCACATGCAGCCTATCAGCAGCCAGCAAGCCCGGTGACGTCACAGCGCTATATAAGGCAGCGGCCATCTTGCTTTTGTTCATTTCTCTATTTCATTCGTGAGAGACAGGACACTGCTGTATACAGGGAGAGACAGAGAGCCAGGGACAGCCAGGGACAGCCAGTAGACAGGCAGGAGACAGGCAGGAAGTCAGCGAGAAGTAGGGAAAGGTAGGAAAAATCGGAGGCAGTGACAGGGAGATTTTTTTTTCATCCAGCCTGAGTGTTACTGGCTGGCTGACTGGCTTTGTTAGCTGTTTCAGGCTGCTTATACACTTTTGATGTGCATATATACTGAACTGATCTCAAGTCTGCTGTGGGAACATTACCATTTTGTAAGATCTCATTAGCCTCTGTATTTCCTCTAAGCTGCACATTTATTTAAAGTAATTTGGCCTGTTGCAGCCTGCTTAGACACTTTTGCTGTGCATATATACTGATTTCAAGTCTGCTGTGGGGGCATCCCATTTTGTAACATCCCATAAGCCTCTGTATTTCCTCTAAGCTGCACACTTATTTAAAGTAATTTGGCCTGTTGCAGCCTGCTTAGACACTTTTGCTGTGCATATATACTGATCTCAAGCCTGCTTGGGGGTATCCCACTCTATAACATACCATACCCCTCTTGATCTTCACTAAGTTGCACACTTATTTAAAGTAATTTGGCCTGTTGCAGCCTGCTTAGACACTTTTTCTGTGCATATATACTGATCTCAGGTCTGCTGTGGGGGTATCCCATTCTGTAACATCCCATTAGCCTCTGTATTTCCTCTAAGCTGCACACTTATTTAAAGTAATTTGGCCTGTTGCAGCCTGCTTAGACACTTTTTCTGTGCATATATACTGTTCTAAAGCCTGCTTGGGGGTATCCCATTCTGTAACATCCCATTAGCCTCTGTATTTCCTCTAAGCTGCACACTTATTTAAAGTAATTTGGCCTGTTGCAGCCTGCTTAGACACTTTTACTGTGCATATATACTGATCTCAAGTCTGCTGTGAGGGCATCCCATTCTGTAACATCCCATTAGCCTCTGTATTTCCTCTAAGCTGCACACTTATTTAAAGAAATTTGGCCTGTTGCAGCCTGCTTAGACACTTTTACTGTGCATATATACTGATCTCAAGTCTGCTGTGGGGGCATCCCATTTTGTAACATCCCATTAGCCTCTGTATTTCCTCTAAGCTGCACACTTATTTAGAGAAATTTGGCCTGTTGCAGGCTGCTTATCCACTGTTGCTGTGCATATATACTGTTCTAAAGCCTGCTTGGGGGTATCCCACTCTATAACATACCATACCCCTCTTGATCTTCACTAAGCTGCACACTTGTTTAAAGTAATTTGGCCTGTTGCAGCCTGCTTAGACACTTTTTCTGTGCATATATACTGATCTCAGGTCTGCTGTGGGGGTATCCCATTCTGTAACATCCCATTAGCCTCTGTATTTCCTCTAAGCTGCACACTTATTTAAAGTAGTTTGGCCTGTTGCAGCCTGCTTAGACACTTTTTCTGTGCATATATACTGTTCTAAAGCCTGCTTGGGGGTATCCCATTCTGTAACATCCCATTAGCCTCTGTATTTCCTCTAAGCTGCACACTAATTTAAAGTAATTTGGCCTGTTGCAGCCTGCTTAGACACTTTTACTGTGCATATATACTGATCTCAAGTCTGCTGTGGGGGCATCCCATTCTGTAACATCCTATTAGCCTCTGTATTTCCTCTAAGCTGCACACTTATTTAAAGAAATTTGGCCTGTTGCAGCCTGCTTAGACACATTTACTGTGCATATATACTGATCTCAAGTCTGCTGTGGGGGCATCCCATTTTGTAACATCCCATTAGCCTCTGTATTTCCTCTAAGCTGCACACTTATTTAAAGAAATTTGGCCTGTTGCAGGCTGCTTATCCACTGTTGCTGTGCATATATACTGTTCTAAAGCCTGCTTGGGGGTATCCCACTCTATAACATACCATACCCCTCTTGATCTTCACTAAGCTGCACACTTATTTAAAGTAATTTGGCCTGTTGGAGCCTGCTTATCCACTGTCGCTGTGCATATATACTGTTCTAAAGCCTGCTTGGGGGTATCCCATTCTGTAACATAACATAACCTACCTCTCTTATTTACACTAAGCAGCTCTCTTATTTAAACTAAGCAGACCTCTTATTTACACTAAGCAGCTTTCTTATTTAAGCTAAGCAGCTCTCTTATTTAAACTAAGCAGGCCTCTTGGAGGCTGATTGTCCACTTTTGGGTGTGCATTATATTCGGTTTCATATACAGTGGGGTATCCCAATTTGTAAGATAACCTACCCCAACCATGTAAACTAAAGAGGCCTGTTGCAGCCTGAGTTTCTCTGCTTGCGTATGGTCTGCATTACAATCTGTCTCTTTCAATCACACTGCTGCCTGGGGTATCCCAATTTGTAATATAACCTACCACAACCATGTAAACTAAAGGTTACGTCCTTCCAGAAGGAAAACTTATGCCGATCACTATTTTTGTTGGGGGCATTGACCTTTGGATTGATCGGCATGAAATTGAGGATTTTTTTTCAAAGTATGGCGCTGTAAAGAAGGTCAAAATTATTTCTCATACTTGGATTAGTGTTAAAAGTTTCTGCTCAGCTTAAAATACATTACGCCACACTGGCATCCCAAGGCACATGCTATTTAACCCTATCTGTTAAACAAAAGCATTTCTCATACTTGGATTATTGTTAATACTTTTTGTTCAGCTTAAAATACATTACACCACACTGGCATCCCAAGGCACATGCTATTTAACCATATCTGTTAAGCAAAAGCATTTCTCATACTTGGATTAGTGTTAAAAGTTTCTGCTCAGCTTAAAATACATTACGCCACACTGGCATCCCAAGGCACATGCTATTTAACCCTATCTGTTAAACAAAAGCATTTCTCATACTTGGATTATTGTTAATACTTTTTGTTCAGCTTAAAATACATTACGCCACACTGGCATCCCAAGGCACATGCTATTTAACCCTATTTGTTAAGCACAAGCATTTCTCATACTTGGATTATTGTTACTTTTTGTTCAGCTTGAAATATACCAGGCCACACGGGCATCCCAAGGCACATGCTAATTAACCCTATATGTTAAGCTAAAGCATTTCTCATACTTGGATTATTGTTAATTTTGGTCAGCTTGAAATATACCAGGCCACACGGGCATCCCAAGGCACATGCTATTTTAACCCTATCTGTTATACAACATAAGCGTTGATCAGCATCAGCTGCTTTATTAAGCTACTTCAGTTTGCACTTGTTTTTGACTGCTTTTAATAAACCAGGCCGCAGGGCACCCCAAAGCTGCACCTTGCACCCTATCTGTTATACAACATAAACGTTGATCAGCATCAGCTGCTTTATTAAGCTACTTCAGTTTGCACTTGTTTTTGACTGCTTTTAATAAACCAGGCCGCAGGGCACCCCAAAGCTGCACCTTGCACCCTATCTGTTATACAACATAAGCGTTGATCAGCATCAGCTGCTTTATTAAGCTACTTCAGTTTGCACTTGTTTTTGACTGCTTTTAATAAACCAGGCCGCAGGGCACCCCAAAGCTGCACCTTGCACCATATCTGTTATACAACATAAGCGTTGATCAGCATCAGCTGCTTTATTAAGCTACTTCAGTTTGCACTTGTTTTTGACTGCTTTTAATAAACCAGGCCGCAGGACACCCCAAAGCTGCACCTTGCACCCTATCTGGTATACAACATAAGCGTTGATCAGCATCAGCTGCTTTATTAAGCTACTTCAGTTTGCACTTCCTTTTTGACTGCTTTCAATTAACCAGGCCGCAGGGCACCCCAAAGCTGCACCTTGCACCCTATCTGTTTATACTAAATAAGCAAATACATAAAAATGTCAGGCAGACAAGTGCCAGGATGTTCAAAGAGGAGTGGCAGAGGCCAAGATTCAGCTGGCAGAGGTCGCAGAAGACTAGGGGGGAGTGGCAGCAGGAGTCACGGTGAGAGACCTGATCTGCCAGTATCTGCTAGCGGTCGTGTCAACACCAGTAACGCATCTTCCGTGGTAGATTGGTTAATGCGCTCATCAACATCATCACAAGTTACGTCTGAGACCCCCAGTCTAGGGTCGGTAGGTTCCTCTGACACAACCCTGAGTTGGCATGCCCCAAGAGCAGTCCCTGTCCTCCCATTGCCTCTGTCCTATGCCGTTCCCTCCCCAAGAGTCGTATCCTATGCTTTGGGTTCAGCTCCACTCTTTAGTGAGGAGGACGATCAGATAGAGGACAGTCAGCAGCTACTGCCAAGCCATGAACTGGAGGTGGCTTCTTTAGCTCGGCAGACAAATAGTGATGTGGACAGTGTCGTGGGTGTTGCGAGATTTCCAGCTTCTGCGCCAGACACTGTTGAGGAAACCGAGAACATCAGTGATGTACAGCCACAACTCGGTGATGATGATGATGATGATGAAGCCGATCGCACTTGGGAGCCGTGTGATGAAGGGGCTTCATCGTCATCATCAGGAGAAGAGGGGCGCAGGTTGCCCCGGAGTCAGCAGCTCAGGCAGCAAGGTGTTAGCAGCATGGTTGGCAGTCAGCATGGGGGCACAATTGTGCGGCAGGCTACCTTATCGGGAGGTAGTGGGGCAGGGGTTCCTGGAGTTGGCGACAATAGCAGCGAATCAGTGAGGCCTGTTGGTGGGAAAAGTAGCTACTCGGCAGTGTGGCAGTTTTTCCTGAAGCATCCGCAGGAGGGTAACATGGCCACATGCAAGATATGTAGGCAGAAGGTGAAGCATGGCCAGGGCCCAAATGTTGGCACCACGGCCCTGCGTCAACATATGATGCATCACCATAAAGCGACCTGGGAGAACCGAGGCTCCCAAGGGGTGGTCCAGTCTGCTTCCTCACCAAGTGGCACGCCGCTCCCAATTTCTGCCAGCCAAGGCTCCAGCACCTCAGCCGAAGGCAGCTCTGCGTCATACCCATCCTCTGTCGCTCCTGCTCCTCCTCCTCCAAGTCATGCATCCCGCCAGCAATCCATCAGCGAAGCCATGTCCAAGAGACAGCAGTATGCGCCCACTCATCCTACGGCGCAGAAGCTGAATGTGCTCCTGTCCAAGTTGCTGGTGCTGCAGTCGCTCCCTTTTCAGGTGGTGGACTCTGCACCTTTCAGAGAACTGATGGCTTGTGCCGAGCCGAGGTGGAGAGTCCCAAGCCGTCATTTCTTTGCCAAGAAGGCAGTACCAGCGCTGCACACTTTTGTTGAACAGAAGGTGGGCCAGTCCTTGAGCCTGTTGGTGTGTAGCAAAGTGCATGGCAGCGCCGACGTCTGGAGCTGTAACTACGGTCAGGGACAGTACATGTCGTTTACGGCCCACTGGGTGAATGTGGTCCCTTTGCAGCAGCAACTTGGACAGGTCACGCCGCTTCGGCCTCCGCGTTCCCTGCCCGTTGGGCCTGTGACACCGTGCGACTCGGCCTCCTCATCCTCCGCCATCTCCTCACCCTCCACTGTAGGCTCAAGTCTCAGTGCCCCTCCAGTCTACCATGTGTGCAGGGCACGGAGGTGTCACGCAGTGCTTCACATGGTTTGTCTTGGCGAACGGAGTCACACAGGGGAGGAACTGCTTAAATTTATTCATCAAGAAATCCAAACATGGCTTACTCCAAGAAAACTGGGACTTAAAATGGGAATCATGGTTACCGACAATGGGAAGAACATTTTGTCTGCGCTGCGCCAAGGAAGGCTCACCCATGCCCCCTGCATGGCTCACGTCTTCAATCTGGTTGTCAAGCGGTTTCTGAAGTGTTCCCCCGATCTGCAAGACATCCTAACAACTACAAGGAAACTTTGCATGCACTTCAGCCACTCATACACCGCCAAACACACCCTTCTTGAGCTACAGCGTCAGAACGGTATCCCCCAACATAGTCTGATTTGCGATGTTTCCACCCGTTGGAATTCTACCCTTCACAGGTTGGACCGATTATATGAACAGAGAAAAGCCATCACGGATTTCCTGATGATCGAAGTGGATAGGGGGACTCCCCTGTGTAACTTCAATGTCAACCAGTGGCAGTTCATACGTGACACCTGCCGTTTGCTCAGGCCCTTTGAGGAAGCCACTTTATTTGTCAGTCGGCAGGATTACGGGCTGAACGACGTGATTCCACTGCTTCATGTACTACAGAACATGTTGGAAACCATGGCTGGTCAGGGCACTGGAGACATGGCGTCTACATCTTACGGCCACATGAACCCCGTTGGAGCTGAACTGGAGGAGGAAGAGGAGGAAGAGGAGGAGGAGGGGCACAGTGAAGCACAGTTTAGGCTTGGCGAAATGGCTGGTTTATCTAGTCAGCGGACAGGATAGGAGGAGCAGGAGCAGCCAGAGGAGCAAGAGGGTTTTGAGGAAGGCGAGACAGAGGACCCGGACACACCGTGGCAGTATGCAGTGGAGATGGAGACAGGTAGTCCATCCGAGTCACTTGCGCAAATGGCAGGAAGCATGCTCACGTGCTTGCGTGGTGACCCCAGAATTGTTTCCATTTGTCGGCGGGATGACTTCTGGCTGTCCACCTTATTGGACCCTCGCTTCCGGCACAAAATGGGGGCATATTTTAAACCCGCCGAGAGGGAGGACAAACTGAACTACTACAAAGACATTCTACGTAGGCAGTTGGCCGATGCCTATCTGCACCATGGCCCATACTCTCGCAGGTCTGACTCGAGGGGACCTCTGCGCTCACCTTCCACTGCCATGGCTGCTGGAGGGGTTGGCAGGAGCAGCAGCATCAGCTCCATCAGCAGCAGCCTCAGTCTTCAGTCGCTAATGAGTAGCTTTCTACACCCACATACTGAGGCTACTCATGAGCAGCAGGAAGACCTGGAGCAGGACCTCAACCAGCAGGTCACGTCATACCTTGACATGACCATACCAACACACCTTGAGGATCCGCTGGACTTCTGGGCAGCCAAACTTGATTTGTGGCCGCAACTAGCAGAGTTTGCCCTGGAAAAGCTGTCCTGGCAAGTAGCGTGCCATCTGAGCGGGTGTTTAGTGCGGCAGGGGCCATAGTTACGGCGAAGAGAACTCGTCTGTCAACTAAAAATGTGGAGAGACTCACCTTTGTCAAAATAAATCAGGAATGGATCAGCCAGGATTTCCACCCACCAATCCCTGATGCATGCGACTAGATTCAGCATGGTGCCACGTTTTACACTTTCCAAATGGTGCAAAACATTTATGTCTTTCTGACAATTTTTGGGCTCCTGCTGCTGCCAACTTCAGGGTGTGCCTTCCAACCAATTTTTGGCCTCCTGCTGATGCCAACTTCAGGGTGTGCCTTTCAGCCAATGTTGTGCTGCTGCTGCTTGCCAACTCCAGGGTGTGATTCATCCAATTTTTGGGCTCCTGCTGCCAACTCCAGTGTCTCTTTCAGCCAATGTTTGGGCTCCTGCTGCTGCTTGCAACTCCAGGGTGTGATTCATCCAATTTTTGGGCTCCTGCTGCCAACTCCAGTGTCTCTCTCAGCCAATTTTTGGCCTCCTGCTGCTGCTGCTGCTGCCAACTCCAGGGTGTCTTTCAAGCAATGTTTGGGCTCCTGCTTATGCTGCTGCCAACTCCAGGGTGTGCCTTCCAGCTAATGTATGTGCTCCTGCTGCTGCCAACTTCAGGGTGCCTTCCAGCCAATTTCTAGGTTCCTGCTGCTGCTGCCAACTCCAGGGTGTGTCAGTCAATTTTTGGGCTCCTGCTGCTGCCAACTCGAGTGTCTCTTTAAAGCAATGTTTGGGCTCCTGCTGCTGCTGTTTTTGGGCTCCTGAAGCCAACTCCAGTGTGTCTTTCAAGCTATGTTTGGGCTCCTGCTGCTTCCAACTCCAGGGTGTGATTCATCCAATTTTTGGGCTCCTGAAGCCAACTCCAGTGTGTCTTTCAAGCTATGTTTGGGCTGCTGCTGCTTGCAACCCCAGGGTGTGATTCATCCAATTTTTGGGCTCCTGCTGCCAACTCCAGTGTCTCTTTCAGCCAATGTTTGGGCTCCTGCTGCTGCTTGCAACTCCAGGGTGTGACTCATCCAATTGTTGGCCTCCTGAAGCCAACTCCAGTGTCTCTTTCAAGCTATGTTTGGGCTGCTGCTGCTGCTGCTTGCAACTCCAGGGTGTGATTCATCCAATTTTTGGTCTCCTGAAGCCAACTCCAGTGTCTCCTTCAGCCAATGTTGGGCTCCTGCTGCTGCTGCTTGCAACTCCAGAGTGTGATTCATCCAATTTTTGGGCTCCTGCTGCCAACTCCAGTGTCTCTTTAAAGCTATGTTTGGGCTGCTGCTGCTGCTTGCAACTCCAGGGTGTGATTCATCCAATTTTTGGGCTCCTGCTGCCAACTCCAGTGTCTCTTTCAAGCTATGTATGGGCTCCTGCTGCTGCTGCTGCTGCTGCTTGCAACTCCAGGGTGTCATTCAGCCAATTTTTGGGCTCCTGCTGCCAACTCCAATGTCTCTTTGAGCCAAATCCAATGTTTGGGCTTCTGCCGCTGCCAGCTCCAGGATGTGTTTTTCAGGCAATATAGGGGCCCCTCATAGTGATGCCACCTCAACTCTCTGTAATTGTGCCGCTCTGCGTTTCTAATAGCGATGCCTCTGATCTGCATGTCCTAATTATTTACAGTATTATTTCAGTAACCCAGCACGCATCCTATGCGTGTTACAGCAAGGCAGAATGGTTTACAACCCTATTGAGGCTCTAGGATGCTCAGAAATAGCCATTTTTAATAGCGATTCGTCGCGAATAAATTCGGGTCGAAACAATTTTTGTCGGAAAATTCGGCGAATCAGTCGAATCGAATTTTTCAAAAGTTCGCTCATCTCTAGAGTATACTGAAAATAAACACTTTATTGTTGTAAATCCACTGATAAAAAAACATATATAGAAAAGTTAAAAATATATACACCAACTCACCCCCCGTCAGCTCTGGTGTGATTATCTAACAAACCAGAGACTCTATCTCATCTATAAGGGAATAATAAACATATCTTAAACAGAAAAAACAATCCTTCCATTTGCAAATGTCCCAAATAAATAAATATGCAATATTACATATCCTTGTGCATACAAATATCACAATACTATAATAAATATCACCTTGTTAAAAGGCAAAAGTCAATATAATTATAAAGTGCTTGTGCTATTTTACTGTGAAATACCAAATAGTGAAGGTCCACTTGAAGGACTTTTTGCTATAATAAAAAAACAAGTAGCCTTAAACCATGCTATTAATAGAAATGCACACCCAACTTCATTGGGTGTTGTTGGTTTTATTGTATCAAAATGATGTGCTAAAGCTAGCCGCTTTAGTATTTTGTAATTTATTTCCTATGTTAAAAAATTTGTGTTTTTTGTTCCTGCCTGCAATCTGTTGCTATTGGCAGCGCACACCAAGTCTGTACAGCATGAAGAAAGTAATGAGTCCTGTACAGACAGAACACTGCTGTTATGGCCAATGCTGAGTTGAGAGAGCTCACTCAACCTTACACATGCCTAACAGGAGTGTTGTGCAACTATCCATAATATGCCTGTGATGTACGTTGCCAATAGCAGCAGATTGCAGATAGTAAAAACTGCTTCCATAAAACTCACATTTGCTAACAGGAAAAAATATACTAGATTAGCTCAGCACCTTTAGTGCATCATTTTACCACACAAAAATATACACTTTAAAAAATTCAAAAGTGGCCTTAAACTTTAAGCACACCCTAGTGTAAAAAGCAAATTCCATCCATAAAAATAACTTCAGAATAACATAGTAAATAAAATCAAAATAAATCATAGGCATAATGACCTATTACAGAAGGCAGACCTTGTAGATGTGTAACAGCCCACCTAGTGAGGGTAGATGTAGAAGGATAGGCCGTGACGTGGAAGTTGCTCTGGAGCAAAAAGTAATTTTATTTAAGCCCAGTAGGCCAGCAGCATATTTTAAACAAAACCATTGGGCAACCTCATGACCCAAACCAAATAACTGCATGGAGGTCTATGTGAAGTCATGCAGGCCACCCCACATAACAGCTACTTACAAAGGTCCTTCCCGTGTGCTTAGGTGGTGGGGCCCTTTCATCAGTCATCCTGACCCAATGGTACTGCCCCCTGGGAGCCAGTCACGGTGGATGGGGCTGGGGAAGCAGCTGTTCGGTTCTGCTTGGCCCGCTGAGTGATGTAGGAGGGGGAGCTGGTGTGTTTCACATGGTCTTGGAGCAAGAGGCCAAATCTCTCTAACCTTCAGATAGTGTTTGAGGCTCTCTTCTTTCTGGGTACCCTCTGACGGTGATATAGACATTCTCCGTCCTCTGCCTGGACGGGTGCTTTTCTCCTTCTCCCAGTTCCTGTGCAAACTTCACTAGATAGTACCTCCCCTGGCTTTTATACATGAGCCTGAGGTCTTTTTATGCGAGACCTCAGGGCTTGTAAGCCATTTATGTTCCTTACAGATGAAAATAAAAGTTCCAGCTATTTTTTTAAACAAAATACTAGATCTCATGCTGTCTTGATTCAGCATGTAGCTCATGAAGGAAGTTATGTGTTGTGAGCTGGTTTAGTGAGTAGGCTGCACACATATCCCTCATTCCTGCCATGGGTAAAAAGGGGAGCTCTATTATAGTTGCAGGGTTTATGATTTGCTCTTGTGCCACGTTTGTAAACTGTTCTCATGCTGCTGTGGCAAAGGGGAATTGTGGGTAGACATTGCAAATAAGCAAAGTAGAAACTGCAAAGCACCGCAGGCAATTGATGTGAAAGGTGAATGATGGCTACAAAGGTGTGTAAGAGCAGACCGGCATGCTAAAGTAGAGCAGCTCATCACTAAAATGAAACTGGAGGACATCAGACATGTGCGTTAAACTTTTCAGTGAACTCCACTGCGTATGGGGCTCTGCAGATGGATGGTCACTGTACCTCGGATGTCAACAGCATCAGTCACAGTAACCAAAGCCTGCTCCCTCCATTCATTGCAATTGAGAGGGCATGCCAGGCCTCTGAGATTGTGAGCTGCATGGCACAGGACTCAAATCTTCTACTCTAAACCATCCTATCTTCAGGTCTGCCAGATCCGGGACTCCCTCCTGATATGGTGGGCACTGGTCTGATGATGGTGGGAAGCCACTATTGCAGTCACCACACCTGCATCCGGTCTTCCCTCCTCCTTCCAATCTAGTGCTGGGTCGCCAGGGCAAATGGTCTTTCATACAATACAGGAGGTACCTCTGTGGAATCCTCCCCATGTGACTAATGACAGCACTGGAGAAGAGGCACATGCAGGGGGATCTCCTGGAGAATTTTTCTTCATGTCCCTCCCCTCCAGCGATGTAGATGTTCACAGATTCCACTGTGGCATAAAAGCCCAGAATTAACTTGGTGGGATGCAAATTAGGGCAAGTGCTGCACGCCCATCTCGCAGCACTCCCCTCACCTCCGTTGCTGCTCCCGGCGCCCGGGTGAGCGCTGCACGCCCATCTCGCAGTGCTCCCAGGTCCCTCTCCTTACCCACTCCTGCCGGCGGGTCCGTGGCTTCCGGCGTGGTGTCTGACCGTGTGCCGGCTGTTCCCAGCCGTCTTCCTCCTCCTCGTGCTGTTTCCTCGCATGGTTCGGTGTGCACATGCCCCCGTCCACTAGAGGGCGCGAAATTTAAAGGGCCTTTACACCACTGATTGGTGCCTGGTCATCCAATCCTGCATCCACTTCCCCTATTTAAGGGGCACTTCCTTTTCCATCAGTGCTGGATCTTGGACTTCCTTTGTATGCAAAAAGTCTGTTGTTTTCAGTATTGCTCACCCGTGTACCGACCTTTGCCTGTCCCCGACTCTGAACCTGTGCTGCCAGCCCTGACCTCTGCATGAACTTTGACATTGCCTTTTGCCTGCCTCCTTTGTACCACGCATTACTTCGGCTGACTGTGTGGCTGAGCCTCTGTTGGCGGGTAGCGACCTGGTGGTCACTCGCCGCTGCAAGACCAACCTGCTTTGCGGCGGGCTCTGGTGAATACCGGCTCCCCTGATGCGGCACTCGCTATCAGTAACACGGTCACAGCGGGTCCACACCTGTGCCGCCACACCCCTCCGTGACACAAATGAAGAAGAAGGGGAGGACCAGTGTCCCATCTCACCACAGATGCCAGCAGGGAGGTGCAATAGTAGCTCCCCACCATACCTGATCTGGCAGTTATGAAGACAGGACCCTGCCGGGTAGGGGACAGGAGGTGGAAGATGCAGAGGGGAGTTCCATTTTGGCATTTCATTTTAAGGGTGTCAACTTTTTAAACAATTTGTGACATGGTACCCCTATACCAGTTCACATATTGTGGTGGCAGGAGCTATTGTATCCCGTCAGGTTTTACAACATGCTAATGCTGCGTTTAAGATTTCTTTTGCTAGAGGCTTTATCCACCCCAAACAAATCAGATCCTTAAAAAGCTGTGAAAGAGTGGAGAACATAGCCTGGGTCAACTGCAGCTCCCGATTTGTGCTCCTCTTGCTCTAAAGGACCAGTCAGATAACAGAGATTTTGGGACATTTTAAGGCCATTGCATGCCTGTCCACACATGGATTTTCCCTCTGCATTTAGCCCATCTGTGAAGAGAGACAAACACAAGCAGTGAGTGGACACATGCCCAGGGTGTGGGCTGCCCTAGCAATGGCACCCAGGGAGCAGTCTGGGAGTTAACTGCTTTTCTCAAGAGCACATCGGTCCTGTCCTGTCCGAGAATCACGCCTGTCATCCTCCAGTCACAAGGCCACTTTCGTAACCACTAGGCTTGATTATGACTATGACTATGTCATGAAAACGGTCCCAGTGCTCCAATCAAGAGCCAATACGCCAGCAGCAGTAATAAGGATTCGAGTTCCAAGTTCCAGAGTCCACACAAGAGGGTATCAACTTCCGGCTTTACAGCATTAAATTGGGCTGCAGGGGCTCTGCTAGCAAAAGTGGGCCATAGATTACCACTTTGAATATACCAGCGGCAGTGGCTCTGTGAATTTGTGCTTTATACTTGGGGATGGTGACAGATGCCGATGCAGGATTTGTTTCCTACTCTAGCCCTCTTTGAGGAAGAGACAAAAATGGTCAGTTATGATAAGATACAATGAAATCACGTGCCTGTGCCTGGTATAAAAAATGCCCAAGCAGCTCAGAGGAGAAAACTTAAGGCCAGAATCCGATAATGGTTTCCCAAGCAAGCCCATCATTGGGGAAGCATGTTGGGTGTGGTTGTTTTGGCATGCATAAATAGACATCACATATCTTCATTTTCATAGAGAAATGAAGCAGGAGAGGTCTGTGGAGGGGAGAGGCCATGGAGAAGAATGTGGTGGATGGCCAGTGTATAATCAGAAGAGGAAGTTAAGGGTACACGCATTATATTCCATTCATTACAAATTCCCACCATTGTTTGTAGATGGGAGAAGCAGCTAGAGTACACCGTAGTTAGACTAGACCCTGAGACAGGGGTGTATATAGATTTCACAGGGCCCCATAGCAAAAGTTTAAGTTTTTAGGATTTTAAGTGTAATAAATGTATTGATATATTTTAAAAACACTAGCATAATTAAAAGCGTAGGTTGTAGGATGAAGAGATGGGAAAGAGGGTACAGTACTAGCATTCTGTGGTGTATCTGGATACTCCTTGGTAGGGTTGCTGCCAATGTGCTAAATTTAGAGTGACTCTGGTTGGTTAAATATTGCTTTGTGACAGCCCTCCTACACAGGAACTCTACACTTTCATCTTCAACCCTAAAACCATATGAAAACTTTTGTGGGCAATGTGCTGGCTTAATTTGTCATCTGGAGAAGGTTGACTGGGGATGTCTGGCCAGAACCGTCCACCCTCTTCTCTTCAAACCTAAAATTATATAAATAATTTTCATCTTTGTACCTGAAATCTTATGAAGCCTTTGGGGGACAATAGGCTAGATGCAGTGGACCTCTGACTAAACTGGGGGAAGGCTGGCTAATGTATGAACTGTATGAGCCCAATTAGAATTCTCTACTCTCTCAAGGGACCTAAAAACCATCTGAAGCCTTTTGTGGGCAATATGTTGGCTGCAGTAGTCTCCTCACTGTTCTAAGGGGAGGCTTGCTTTACTTTAATTTACTTTAATCCAAAGAGTAACCCTAGTAAAATACATACTATTTTTGTATCTGTTTGCCTGGTATTCTAATGTAATTATTTTAATGTGTAAACCTTTTTGTGCAACCTAGTCTCCAAATAAACCGAAGAACAGGAAGGGACAACTTTAGGGAGGGACCAATGTTAGGCTTAATATAGTTCATATTCAATTATTCAATCAGTATTAGCTTGCCAAGTCTAAATATCTAATACCCCTGACAGCTGGGTTGAATTGGTGTATGTTATCTGATTTGTGTACATGTTCGGCAAACTATGTGTCATGACCGGGTGGAGCAGACTCGGGTGTGGATCCACTTTAACTGTGGGACCGATGGCGGGTACAGAGTCTAAGAGGCCACCGATATTTACCAGAGCCCACTGCAAGGCAGGTTGGTCTTGTGCGGCGAGTGACCCCCAGGTCACTACCCCCCAACAGCAGCCCAGTCCCACAGTCAGTCAAGGTTCAGCGAGGTACACAAGTGGTAGGCAAAAGGCGTAGTAAGTACAGGCAGAGATCGGGGCTGGCAGCACAGGTTTGCGGTAAAGGTGAGTAGCCAAGGTCGGGGCAGGCAGCAAAGGTTCAGAGTTGGGGACAGGCAGAGGTCGGTACACGGGTGAGCAATCCAAGAATGTCTGACTTTCAACAAGCATGGAGAGACCAAGATCCGGCACTGAAGGAAGGAAGTGCCTCTTTAAATAGGAGAAGTGGATGCAGGCTTGGATGACCAGGCACCAATCAGTGCTGTACAGGCCCTTTAAATCTCAGGAATCCAGTGCGCTCACCCTCTAGTGGACGGAGACGTGCGCGCACCTGAGCATGCGAGAAGGAAGCATGGGGGGAAGGGAGACAGCTGGGAACAACCATGAGGGAAGTGCTGCAAAATGGATGATGGCAGGATGCAGCCATGCAGGTAAGTGAAGTGCTGCTAGATGGGCGTGTAGCGCTCGTCCTAACAGTACCCCCCTTGGATCTCCCCTTTTTCTTGGGGCCAAGAAAATCCGAGATGAGACTACGGTCTTTGGGCTCCCAAGATCTTTCTTCAGGTCCACAGCCCTCCCAGTCGACTAAAAAATATCTTTTACCTCTGGAGAGCTTAGAGGCCAGGATCGCTTTCACCATAAAGGCATCCTCGGTAGCAGAGATTGGGGCAGGCATCAAGGTTTTAGGAGAGAATCGATTGACAATAATTGGCTTCAACAGGGAAACGAGGAAAGAATTGGGAATTCGCAGTGATGTTGGTAGGTGTAGCTTATAACAAACTGGATTGATCTGTTGTTTGATCTCATAAGGACCCAGGTAACGTGGGCCCAATTTGTAGCTAGGAATTTTGAATTGGATGTATTTTGCCAACAGCCACACCTTATCTCCTGGAGAATAAACAGGCGGAGCTCTTCTCCTTTTATCAGCACTAACCTTCCTACGGGCGGAGGCTTGACAAAGGGACGCTGTGTGTCTTGCCAGATGGTGGAGAAATCCTGTATGATGTCATCCACGGCGGGCACTCCAGAGGACGTGGATAAAGGCAGAGGCGGAAGGAGTTGACGGCCGTACACCACCAAAAACGGGGACTTCCTTGTGGACTCAGAATCCTTAAAATTATACGAGAATTCCGCCCAAGGCAACAGATCGAGCCTATCGTCTTGACGCGCAAAAACAAAATGGCGAAGATAATGCCCGAGAATCTGGTTGACTCTTTCCACCTGGCCGTTAGACTGGGGATGATAAGCGGAGGAAAAGTCCAGTTTAATTTTCATTTGTTTACAAAGAGATCTCCAGAACTTGGACACAAACTGCACCCCTCTGTCTGAGACAATGTGTGAAGGTAATCCATGAAGTCGAAAGACATGCTTCAGGAAGTATTTTGCCAACAGAGGAGCCGACGGGAGACCGGGCAAAAGAACAAAATGCGCCATTTTAGAAAACCTATCCACTACCACCCAAATAACAGTATTGCCATGCGAAGAAAGGAGGTCGGTAATAAAGTCCATAGCAATGTGTGTCCATGGGGTATCCGGAATAGGAAGAGGATGGAGTAGGCCAACAGGCCTTTGGCGAGGGGTTTTGTCACGAGCGCAGGTGGTACAGGCCTGAACAAATTCGGTCACATCCTTTCCTGATGACGGCATGGCCGGCTACATGGGAAGAATGCCCCTATTCTAATATTTTGCGACGTTGGCGAGCTGGCACAAAGGTCTTTCCCGGCGGCGCTTGTACAAGAGTAGCGGGGGCAGAGTGGACAAGGCGTTCAGGCAAGATGATATGTTGGGGGGTGGATTCTACACCAGAGATGTCAGAGGAGCGAGAAAGGGCGTCCGCCCTGATGTTCTTAGCGGCTGGCCGGAAGTAGATTTGAAAATCGAATCGAGCGAAAAACAACGACCAACGAGCTTGTCGTGGATTCAATCGCTGGCCAGTTTCTAAATAAGATAGATTTTTGTGATCAGTATAGATGGATACTTGATGGGCAGAACCTTCTAAGAGGTGTCTCCACTCCTCCAACGCCAACTTGATGGCTAGTAGCTCCCAATCTCCGATGGAGTAATTCCTCTCAGCTGGAGAAAAGGTCTTCGAAAAGAACCCACAGGTGAGAATTCTGCCAGTTGACGATTTTTGAGTGAGCACCGCTTCGGCTCCAATGGAGGAGGCATCTATTTCTAGGGCAAAAGGCCGAGATGGATCTGGCCTAGACAACACCGGTGCAGAGGAGAAGGCCTTTTTTAGAGCAATGAAGGCCTCTTCCGCCTGAGGAGGCCAAGACTTAGAATTGGCGCTTTTCTTCGTGAGGGCCACAATAGGCGCCACTACAGTGGAGAAGTGAGGAATAATCTCCCGATAGTAATTGGCGAAGCCCAGAAGACGTTGAATAGCTCGCAGGCCAATAGGACGGGGCCAATCCAGAACTGCTTTTAACTTGCTGGGGTCAATCTGAAGACCACAAGCAGAGACAATATATCCAAGTAAGGCTAAGGCGGTTTGATCAAAAAGACACTTCTCCAACTTGGCGTAAAGATGGTGTTGACGGAGACGAGACAGGACTTGCCGGACGTGACCATGATGTTCTTCTAGATTAGATGAAAAGATGAGTATATCATCCAAATATACTACACAGGAGTAAAGCAAATCCTGAAAAATGTCGTTTACGTATTCCTGGAATACTGCGGGTGCATTGCAGAGACCAAAGGGCATCATTAAATATTCGAAGTGGCCATTGCGGGTATTGAAGGCGGTCTTCCATTCATCGCCCTCGCGTATACGTATCAAATTATAGGCTCCCCTCAGGTCAAGCTTGATGAAGACCCTTGCCCCACGCATTCGGTCAAATAATTCGGCAATCAAGGGCAAAAGGTAGCGATTTTTAAAGGTAATCTTATTGAGGCTGTGGTAATCAATACAAGGGCGAAGAGAGGCATCTTTTTTCACCACAAAGAAGAACCCCGCGCCTGCTGGAGAGGAAGACTTCCATATGAACCCTTTATGAAGATTTTCTCGAATATACTCTGACATGGCTTGAGTCTCAGGAGCCGAGAGAGGGTAAATTCGGCCACGAGGAGGAGTGGTACCCGGTAGGAGGTCTATAGGGCAATCGTAGGGACGATGAGGCGGAAGTACCTCCACTTGTTTCTTGCAGATCACATCAGCATAGGTCAGGTAGATCTCAGGCAAGCCAGTTAATGGTGCTGAAGCAGGAATGGGTCGAACAGGAACAGACTTCAAGCACCTCTTAAAGCATGCTGCACCCCAAGTCTTGATATCGCCGGTGGTCCAGTCAAGCGTGGGATCATGACGTTGGAGCCAAGGAGGTGCAATTAGGGAGGACGTAGAACTAGTGAAGTGGTGGAGGACCACGCAGCGCGTCGGTGAGGTAAGTGGGGAGGACAGTGGGCTTGATTTGGTTATTGCATATGGAGATATGACATTTATAAGTGATACACTGTATGTGGATGGCGCTTATTGGACACAATAGCAGCACCGTATAGGT
This sequence comes from Gastrophryne carolinensis, assembly GCA_027917425.1. Classification (NCBI taxonomy): domain Eukaryota; kingdom Metazoa; phylum Chordata; class Amphibia; order Anura; family Microhylidae; genus Gastrophryne; species Gastrophryne carolinensis. Next base: position 104,139,895 of record CM051241.1, read on the forward strand.
TTAGTCATAGGGTAGAAGCACCACTTTTTGCACTTGGCACTTTACTCTAGAGTTATCAGTTCTGTAGGTATGCACGGGTTGTTTTGATGTTAACACTGCAAGTTCTTAGCAGTGCTTGTTATCACTTGCTGGACAGGACACATATATATTAGGCACTAGGCACTTTATGCACTCAGCACTTCCCATAAGCGCCTTTGCACATCAGGATGTATGCATTTTATTATGACTAATTGGATGTATAATTCATTGATTATAAATTGGTTACATTCATAGCCCCCAAGTTCCTCCCCACTTTTTTGGGTTTTATCATATGTTTTTTAACTGTCTGTACTAAGTGTTGTTTGTATGTAGTATCATGTGTTTATACTCTATGTATTTAAGATATAGTAGTGTGCAACTTGTGTTTGTGGACCGAGTGGTGGGCTAGCCCTGGAGTCCCACTAGGTATAGAGGGTTTTGGATTTGTGGTCCCTGGAGTTGGCACCTGTTTACTAGTGATATTTGGGTGGTGCATACCTAGCAGGGGGAGGACGTAGAACTCAATATTCTCTTGATGGAAGAGTCCAATTTTTAATTGGAGGGGAACGGTGCGATAGCGCACAGTACAGTCCAGCCTATCACCATTGACTGAGGAGATAAATAAGGGTGTTGCAAGGCGATTCACAGGGATATTAGGTTTATTGATCAAGGCAGCCTCTATAAAGTTCCCTGCAGAGCCCGAGTCCAAAAAGGCGGTTAAATTCAGGGAGGTGGAAGGTGAGATGGAAGGTTGAACAGGAACAGTGAACCATGGAGAGGAAGCACATACACCCAGGGATGCCTCTCCCACCGCCACTAGGTGCGCCCGTTTCCCTGACGTGGAGGGCGAATAGGACAGTCTTTCAAAAAATGCTCAGAACCACCGCAGTACAGACAAAGGTTCTCATTCCTTCTGCGAGTTCTCTCCAATTGGGTCAAGCGGAATCGATCGACCTGCATGGCCTCCTCACTGGGAGGTACATGTGCAAACAAAGGGTTTTGAAATACTGGAGCCAAACGGGATGTCCTCCTAGGGCGCTGAGAGTCTCTTTCTTGGTGGAATTCTTCACGCCTTTCAGCAAAGCGCACATCAATGCGTGTGGCCAGATGGATGAGATCAGGGAGAGATGAAGGCAAGTCACGAGCCGCAAGAGCATCCTTAATTTTACTAGCAGGCACACAAGGCCTCATTATTCCAAGACAATTCGGAGGCAAGAGTGCGGAACCGAATGGCGTATTCACCAACGGACAACTCGCCCTGGACCAAGTTCAAAAGGGACGATTCAGCAGATGAAGCCCAGGCAGGTTCCTCAAAGACCTGGCGAAACTCTGAGACAAAGGTGTGAATACTGGAAGAGACAGGGTCATTGCGATCCCACAAGGGAGTGGTCCAGGCCAAAACCTTTCCAGAAAGCAAACTGACAAAGGCCACCTTAGCTCGTTCAGTGGGAAATTGATCCGCCAACAACTCCAAGTGCAGGGAACAATGGGCAAGGAACCCTCAGCATAACTTGGCATCCCCATCATATTTAGCCGGCAAGGAGAGATGGATTCTGGCAGAAGATGCTACCGGGGGCTGTGGCGGTAATGCTGGAGCCGGTGAAGGAACTTGCTGTTGCTGAATCGTTAATAATTGCTGCATCATGGCAGAAAGTTGATTAATCTGGCGGGACTGCATAGCCACTATAGCAGGCAATTCAGTGGCATCCGGCAGCGGCACCTCAGCGGGATCCATGGCCGGATCTTACTGTCACGGACCGGGTGGAGCAGACTCGGGTGTGGATCCGCTTTAACTGTGGGACCGATGGCGGGTACCATATCAGGGGAGCGGAGTCTAAGAGGCCACCGGTATTCACCAGAGCCCACCGCAAGGCAGGTTGGTCTTGTGCGGTGAGTGACCCCCAGGTCGCTACCCCCCCAACAGCGGCCCAGTCCCACAGTCAGCCGAGGTTCAGCAAGGTACACAAGTGACAGGCAAAAGGCGTAGTAAGTACAGGCAGAGATCGGGGCTGGCAGCCCAGGTTCGCGGTAATGGTGAGTAGCCGAAGGCGGGGCAGGCAGCAAAGGTTCAGAGTCGGGGACAGGCCGAGGTCGGTACACGGGTGAGCAATCCAAGAATGTCTGACTTTCAACAAGCATGGAGAGACCAAGATCCGGCAGTGAAGGAAGTGCCTCTTTAAATAGGAGAAGTGGATGCAGGCTTGGATGACCAGGCACCAATCAGTGCTGTACAGGCACTTTAAATCTCAGGAATCCAGTGCGCTCGAACTCTAGTGGACGGAGACGTGCGCGCACCTGAGCATGCAAGAAGGAAGCATGGGGGGACGGGAGACAGCTGGGAACAGCCATGAGGGAAGTGCTGCAAAATGGATGACGGCAGGATGCAGCCATGGAGGTAAGTGAAGTGCTGCTAGATGAGTGTGTAGCGCTCGCCCTAACACTATGCCATCATTGTGGGGATAAAAGGTTTTCTGAAGGTCAGAGTTCAAACTATTTAGCCAGGCAGTAGAGAGCCAAGAGAGTTACATATAAAAACAAACCCTGGTGTTAATGTCTGACTTCTGTCTTGTCATCTAAAGCAAACATTTCTAACACTACCTATATTGTGGTTGCCACAATCCCATCATTTATGGGATTTACGGGCGCTATTCATAGGTTGCATGGTCATTTTAAGCACATCTTGTTACTCATGAAGATTGAAACCTCAGAATTTTTTTTGTCAATGCACCTAGTTGGTTCAGGTTACCCTTTCACCTCCAGGCTTTGGGGGTGGTGCTCCACGAAAGTGAATTTTCCCTTTTAGAAGCCTAGTAAGAATATGTAACTGTTTATTCATTTCATAGATTGCAGGTGAGGTTTGGCTTCAATGTAGGGCCGTTAGCTCTGGTATATCCCAAAGGTCTATTCTTTAAACAACCACTGCACCTCATTTGCAGATTCATTAAAGGTCCTTTAAAAGAAAGTCTGAGTTAGTGAACTTCTCAGGCTTAAACTTCATACCTTCACCTGGTCCTGTGACATAGATTGCTCTCCTGTAGCGCCAGTATATGAAGCACCTCAGTGTCTTACTTGTGGAATGCAGGGGATTAAATGCAGTGGTTTAGTAGAATAAGTGTGTGTGGGGGGGGGCATCGGGGACAACTGAGTACAAGGCTGAAATAAATATTGGGCTGTGTTTTTTTAGGGCCTACTTTATGATGTGTGTCTGTTAGCAAGTGTTTTATCTCTATAGCGCCAGCTTTCCCGTCTAATCTGGGGCTGCACTGGGTACTACTATGACGTTAGCAAGCATAGCACCAAACACTATTTAATTAGCTTTGATTGTTGCATTGAGGTATTGGCCGGCCTATGTCAGCGCCTGCTGGACCCGCCGAACAATTAGCCCAGCGCCAGTGAGCACCACTTTGTACTGCCGCTTTTCCAGCACTCCCCAGGATATTTATTAATTTCCTTTGATATCTTTGGAGCTGTATTTTCACAGTTTTGGTAAACGTTTCATCATTACAGTTACAAGAAATCACTGCTAGGGACAAAGGGAACAAACTTTGTAGTACGTTTCAGCTGTTTAGTTGTTGGTGTCGAAATTACAAATTGTTAAGCAAAATAAGTCATTTAAATACATTTTAATAAAACAAAAAAAAGCATTTTGGACCATCTAGGAACTGTGTCTCAATTATTGACAGGTCTCAATGCAAGTTCAGAACAAATAAATGTCTTTAAGATATTTAAAAGCATTAAACACTTTTATCCAGTTCTGCCCATTGTGTTTCAACCAGAACATTTTCTATTTCAATAATTTTTATTGAATCCAGCTTAATTGGTACACAAAAGTTTTACATCGTACATAATATTATAAAGTCATGTTGCATCACACGAATATACTTAACAGATCAGCGATCCTATACAAATCGAATGTAGTGCCGTCTAAAAAAAAAATAAACTTTTTCGAAGTATAGCGATATTATCTTTGAAATCGTCACAAATAGTTTTGTGTTATTATTGTTCAATAACTATCATTTTCTTATTTATATAGAAACAATATAAAATACGCCTTATAACGTTTACCTTAAGACTTTGCAAAGTCTTTAAAGTTGTTTGCCTACTAAAATAGTATGAAACTGGTACTCTGTACGTACCCAACACCCTTTATATTAGCTAAATTCTTATATATAATCTCATTACTAGAGTATATATATTAACCTGTACAAATTTTCCCGGATTTATACCTGAATGGGATTAAAGGGAAAAGGAATGAGAAAGAAAGAAAGAAAGAAAAAAAAAAAAAAAAAAAAAAAAAAAAAAAAATTAGAGGGGGAGGAGGAGGGGGAGAAGATTAGGCAAAGGGGCAGGAAAGAAAAGTATAGAAAAAAAGATCAAGAGTTTTTGAAGAAAACAGTAATTTGAAGCTAAAGCAGGTTCGCTAATCACTTGCACCTCCTCGTGTTTATATAGTCAGTATATATCGATCAAACGAGTCAGGGAAGAAACTTGCCACCCAAGGTTCCCACATCTCTCGAAACTCCTCCATCTTATTACTATGGATAGCAGAAATTTTGTCCATAGCCATTATATTGTCTACTCTACATTTACATTCCTTGAAGCTTAATGTAGTAGTTTTCCATGCTCTAGCTATAGACAGTTTCGCAGATGAACAAATATTATATATCAGCCTTCTCTGTTTAGTGGTACTATTAATAAGAGGTTCATTTAATAAGGCTATCCACGGGTCTAAGTCAACTACTCTTCCCATAATTTTGCTGATAATTCCAAACACCTCGATCCAGAAAGATCTCACAATCTTACAGTTCCACCAAGTATGGCCATAAGTACCCAGCTCTTCACACCCGCGAAAGCACTTTCCCTGATCTGTGCTCCGTATATGTGACAATTGTACCGGAACCAAATACCATCTCATAATGACTTTCAGATTGACTTCTATTACTGAGGCCGATGCTCCTTTACCAAATGAGGCCAACCACATTTTTTGCCACTTATCCTGACTCCTTGTTTCTCCTAGCTCTTTTTCCCATTTATTCCTATAAGACAGGGCATCACCGCTGTTCCCTGAGTTTAATGACTGATAAATAGCTGATATGGCTCCTTTACTATTTGGATCTTTCCTACATTTGGTTTCAAAAAATGTCATGTTATTTATCTCTGAGCAGTTTTTTATCATTTGTTTCACATAATGGGCTACTTGCAAATAGCTAAAGAAGTCACGTGTTTGAAGACCAACTTGATCCTGGAATTGCTGGAAGGAGGCCACCCCCGAACTCTGTAGACAATCCACTATACGGTCGACCCCTCCCTCTCTCCACCTACTGAATCTTAACGGGTCCGTAACCCCTGGTGAAAACATAGGGTTTCCCCATAAGGGCATCAATGGTAAATGCTGAGAGGCCAATCCCCCCGAATATTTAACCTCATCCCATAGTCTTAGAGAATGAGCTAGTATGGGATTATCGGCTAAGTATCTGTTTTTAGGGACAAGCCATAATATATTTTCAATTGCTATTGGTTGAATCAGTGAGCCTTCTATCTGAACCCAGCTGGGAATGTCTTCTGTCATGTGATAGGACAATAACTGTGCTATCTGTGCTGCCTGGAAATATTTCCTGAAACACGGGAAGCCCATCCCCCCCGAGCTTTTAGATTTGATCAAGACCTGGCTCGCTATTCTATGCTTTTTCCCATTCCATAGGAAAACCCATATACTTTTCTGAAGGTCTTTTAGAGTCTTGGACGGAACATGGACTGGTAAGGTTCTGGCCAAGTAGAGAAATTTAGGAAGTATATTCATCCTAATAGCGGCAATCTTACCCAACCATGATAAGTTATATTCCTTCCATTTAGTCAATAATGCTTTGAATTTGTTGCATAAAGGCATGTAATTTGCAGTAAACAATGCATTATACTCATTAGTTAGGTTTATCCCCAAATATTTAATCGCCTTATTTTCCCAGCTAAAATCATAATTAGCTTGCAGCTGTTGCCAGGTCACCAAGGGAATATTGATGTTTAAAGCTTTCGACTTGGATGTATTGACCAATAGACCAGATACCTCAGCAAATTGCTCTAATACATGTAACAGGTTTGGCAGGGTAACACAAGGATTTGTAATAAACATTAACACATCGTCTGCAAAAAGACAGAGCTTGTGGTGGACACCGCCAATCTCAATCCCAGAAATGTCCAAGGATTCTCTAATCTTTTGAGCCAATGGCTCCATTGCCAAGGCAAATAATAATGGAGATAACGGGCATCCTTGTCTCGTCCCTCTCGCAAGATTAAAGCAATCTGATTTGTGCCCTCCATATTTAACAAAAGCTGAGGAAGCAAAGTATATCGTTCTTAAAATCCCTAAAAATTTTGGCCCAAATCCCCTTTTTCCCAATAACCCAAAGAGATACTCCCATGACACAGAGTCAAAGGCCTTCCTGATGTCCAGGGAGAGAAGCAGGAGAGGCACCTTTCTTTCTCTGGCAATATGAGAAATCTGTATTGCCCTCCTAAGGTTGTCTCCTGCTTGTCTCCCTGGAATAAAGCCTGTTTGATCATTATGCACCAATTGAGGCAGGTAAAGTGACAATCTATCTGCTAAGATTTTTGTTAAAATTTTTATATCTAAATTCAGTAACGAGATCGGCCTAAAATTAGACCATACAGTAACATCAGCCTCAGGTTTCGGCAGCATACTAACGGACGCCGTTAAAGATTCTCTAGAAAAGGCTCCTCCTTTCCGAATAGAGTTAAGAGCTGCTGTTAACTTAGGTGCAAGTATTGCACTAAACGTCCGGTAGTATGCTGCAGAGAAACCATCGGGTCCTGGGCGTTTGTTAATCTTAAGGCCCCTTATCACCTTCAGAACTTCATCCACGCTAAAATCTTTCTCCATAAGTTCCTGTAACTGATCAGGAATGATTGGAATCGTAACTCCTTCCAGGAATTTCGATATTTTATCCGAGTCCTGGGGGTGGGGGTTCGAATATAACTTGGATAGCTGAGAACGAAAAAGCTCCACTATTTTAACAGGGTTGCTCGTTAAAGTACCCCTATCGTTACGTAGCCTAATCGGATGGTACTGTTGGTCAGGGGTTCTCAGCCTTCTAGCTAATAGAGAGTCGGGCTTATTTGCCTTACAAAAGAACCTGTGTTTTAGCCATCTTAATGCATTTTCGGCCTTACCTGCTAATACCAAATTAAGTTCTCTAGTCACTTGGTTCAACTTATTTCTGATAGCCGGAGACAAAAAAACCTTGGCTTTCTCCCTTAGGTCTAGGTATTCTTTCTCCAATCTTGCCACATATTTTGCCCTTTCCCTTTTCTTTCTGGACGCTAATTGTATTATCTTCCCCCTAATTGTTGGTTTGTGAGCTTCCCAACAAAGCACTGGTGATGTCTCAGGAGTTTCATTTAAATCAAAATATTCTTCTAAAGTTTTGGCAATAGACTGTGTAATCCCCTGGTCAGACAGTAGAGAAACATTTAAAGACCATAAAGATCCTATTGGCCTACTTAAAAGAGAATCCAGCCTAAGCATTATTCCTTCGTGATCTGACCAAGAAACCGGAATTATTTTTACACTCTGGACCTGTGCCAGAGTATTTATTGGCAGGAAGATATGGTCTATCCTGGTATAAACTCCGCATGGGTGTGAGAAGTGTGTGAAATCTTGGGTCCCCGGATGGGCCTCCCTCCAGCAATCCGCCAATGAGTGTTCATCAAGCAAGCGTCTAAACTGCCTAGAATTCGCTATTGTCTTGGCTCCTATCATTGTAGTTATTGTAGATAGCCTATCAAGAAACGGGTTCAAAACCAAATTTGAGTCGCCACAGATAATCGTTTTGCCCTTAGCTACAGTCATTACTTTTTTAAAAAATTTAGTCAAGAATGTAATCTGATTCACGTTCGGGGTATAATATGTAGCCACTGTCACCTCCACGTCTTGTAATTCCCCTATTAAAATTAAATACCTGCCCTCGGGATCACTCTCTTCATACTTACATTGAAACTGAGTCCCTCTTCTAAAGGCTATCATTACTCCCTTTTGTTTTGATTCTGCACTTGCCAGGTGGACCTGTGGATATTTAGAATCAAAATATTTTGGTTTGGAAGTAACCGAGAAGTGTGTTTCCTGTAAGCATAAAACGTCGGGATGGAGTGCATTAATCTTGCGAAAAGCCATACTCCTCTTATTTGGGGAGTTAAATCCCTGAACATTTAAGGAAAAAATTGTAGTCATGTTTAGTTATGTAAAAGGCTATCAGTGTGTTTAAGAGAGAAAAAATAGAGATAATGAAAAGGAAAGAGAAGGAAGAAGAGGTAGATCAGGGAGGAAGAGGAAAAAGAAAAAAAAAAAAAAAAAAAAAAAAGGGAAGGAGGGGGAAATAGAACTGAAAGGCTCCGGGAGGAGTTCAAAAATACAAATGTCAATACAAAAGCAGACTTATATAATTACTACTATATAGAACCAGTAGTGTGATCTGCTGGTCTAGGAGGAACCAGCCCCCAGACTATCCTAGTATCTCTAAAGTTGCAAAGTACTGCAGATCCAACTACTGTTCTCAAAGCTTTATCTACAAACTTGTTTCGACCCCCTTTAATTTAAGGAGGCAGAAACAAGTTATATATTTCCAACTTTCGCTAATCCAGAGCACCCCAAACAATTTTGCACCACAAACGAGTGCAAAAAAGAAGAACCAAAAGAGATATCCCTTATGGTTCTACTGGAGGGCCACATGACAATGCCACCGGACCAGCGAGGGTATAAAACTAATTTAAAAGTCACTCTATAGATTTTAAACATATGCATAAGTTTCATAACAGTGAAAAGGAGAAAATATTAAATTAGCTGAAACCTCATTGGTGAGCAGAATATTCCTGTTCTATGTCTCATCAACCTCATGTTATTATTATTCAGGTGCTCACTAAAACATTAACTACCTAATAAAGTGCAGATAAACATATAAAAATTATACTGAAGTGAGATAATAGAACCTATTTTCTTCGCCATCCACTCCTCGTGAGTGGCATCAAAAATCCTATAAAGAATAATAAAAAAAAGGATAAGAGCAAGCATTGTCCCGAGCTACTTCAGGAGTCTCCAAAAGGCAATCGTAAGCCTCGGCTGTTTGGAGGGTTCCCCCGTTTCTGTCTCTTGCCCACACGTTGTAGTTTGGGTGAATTATCTTCATATCTGGGGGATTTAGTTGATGTGACTCTGGATATATTCAAGTGTGCCAAATGCTGTTGAAGCTCTTCCATGGACGCTGCAGAGTAAGAAACATTTTCATGAGAGAAAGAGACCCTGAACGGGAAACCCCATTTGTATTTAATATTATGGTCCCGCAAAATAGCAAGCAATGGTCTCAGCTCCCTTCTCCTCATCATTGTGGCCCCAGAAAGATCTGAATAAACTTGGTATTTTATACCCTGGAATTCCAGGTTTACAGCATCTCTGGCCGCTTTTTGGATGCGTTCCTTAGTGGCATAGTAGTGGAACTTCACTATAATGTCCCTGGGGGGGTCTTCGGGTGGTCTACGGGGGCCAAGAGCCCTGTGAGCCCTGTCCATTTCCAGCCTGTCTACTGAGAGCCCTGGTAGCAAGTCCTGGCAAAGGGCAGTAATAACAGCATTAGTGTCCTCTAAGTGCTCCGGGAGCCCTCGGAACCTTAGATTTTGTCTGCGCTCCCGGTTTTCCATGTCTTCCAGCTTAAAGTTTAGGGCCACATTATCACGTTTTAACTGTAATAACTCGGACTCCAATATTTCTTGGGCTGAGGATACTTCGCCTAGCTTTTTATCTAGGTTAATCAAACCACAGGAAACTTTCTCCACTTCAGCAGATAAATGTTGCATTAAAATCTTATTATTGGTAGCTAACGCTGTTTGCAGCATGTGTTCTATCTGGGGTAGAAAATCACCTCCATTCCCTGGCTGTGTGGAGGGGCCTGCATGGAGATAATCCTCCTGTTCACTCACCAGGAATGACGCCTCGCTCGATTCGACCTCATCCATCTCTGCGGCTGACAGAGGTGCCGCCATTTTGGACCCGGAGTTGCGATTTCCCCGCAGCTCCAATGTCTGATTTTCAGCTGGCTCACCCCTCTCCTTTGCTCTCGCCGCCGCCAAAGAAAGTCCAGCCACCGCTGCAATGATCTCCAACCAGCTAGCGGGTGCAGCACACGATATAGCCGCCTCCTCAATAAAGCCGTTCACAAGGCCTCCGCCATCTTGTTTTTCGGGCCTCGTACTCCCGCCGCCTGTCGCCGCTTCCCCGCTGCCCGTTCCTCCTCACCGCCTCTGCCTCAGTCACTCGGAGGATTGCACACCCGATCCGCAAGTTCGTCTCCACTGTTAGTGAGCCGCCAATCACAGCTACAGCCTCGAAATGTCCGGTGGGCGCGGAGCGCTGTTAAAACACCGCCATCAGCACGCCGCGCGCATGCGCCTCCCTCCAACCAGAACATTTTCATTTTAATTGGGTATGGCTGGGGGAAGGTTCACTGCACAGGCAGTTGCAGCTTACATGATGGCCTTTGACTCAGAGGACTTTCGTGAGTCAGGTTTAGAGTATTTGCCCTCAAGAGTTGGATAGTGTCTCTTCTACCAAGAAACAGCCCCACAATGGTACCAGTAGTGGTAGCCACTGTAGTTCTAGTACCATGCAAGATGAGGCCATGCTGAAAGAGAGTGTAGAGCAGGTGGAGTCATCGAGTGCTGCAGCTGGTCCAGAAATGCTGGTGTGGAGGCCTCTTAGTAATTATTCCCCTGATATTCCCCCTTTTAACTCGGTCCCTTAACTCAATAGAGACACAAGTAACTTACATCTTGTTGACTTCTTCCATTTGTTCGTAACAGAGGCCATCCTACAGGATATGGTCTGCTATACAAACAGCTATGCTGAGCAGGTCATAGCACAAAACCCTATACAGAGGAATGCTTGAGCCCAGGCATGGCACCCCTACGTATAAAAGTGAGATGAAAATATTTTAGGGCTCCCTAGCAATAGGTATACTCAGAAAATGTAGCCTTGCATCATACTTAACTACCCAAACTCTATTGGCAGCCCCCTTATTTCCGGGCATATTCCCCATGGTGAACCGGCTTTCAGAGTGCTTTGCGCTTTAACTATTGATGAATCACTTCTGCTGTTAGCCAGAGATTAACCAGAGACCCGACATGCACTTTAATTTATAGGTTTTCTGTGTGCTGGTATATTTTTTTTTCTTTTAGTTTCTTTTGGTGCTTTACTGATGCTAAGGGAATCACTGGAGCAGGAACAGCTGGATACTTGTGACATATGATGATTAAAACATGGGCCCTTTTCAGGATCTTGATAACTATAGTACATGCTACCTTGAAAGTAGCCATGTATGTTGGGTATTGTTCTGTTCAGGGGACCTTAACATACCATCAATTAATGGTATGTATAATTGTATGTAAATGGTTGTTTTGGTTGAAAAAGTGCAAGACGCGGTTTGTCAGCAGAGCTAAAATTCCTTTTTTTTTTTAGGAAAATTTGGTTTTGATGCTGCTTTTTTATAATTTTTAAGGTAAACCCTGTGCAACCAAGTAATTCATCGCTGGATTACTCTCAGAAAGCTCCAACCACAACAATAAGTCTTACATGCCTGGAGAGCTAGAAAAACTGCAAGGTGTGCATAGTAGTTGTATTTTCTTTGAACAAGACGTTTATGTTAAAGCCCAAACACTGACGAAAGAAAAAATATATAATTTTCCTGGGAAACCCTGGATATTCCTTAAAAAATCACAGTTAAACATGTATATCTCAAAATGGTGAAAATGGACTGGCAACAGAGAGTTACAAAATCTATATGCAGGCTTAAATAGTTTAACCCTTTAAGTGCCAAGCACGTAACACCTAAGGGCTCGCTTGTCCGGGCCTTAAGTGCCAAGCCCGTAGGTGTTACATGCTTGAATTTCCCCCACTGCTATTTAAAAAAAAAAACTCACCTGACCCCTCTATCGATCCGTCCAGGTCTCCTCTTTAATTTGGTGCCATCTGATCCCCCCTGGGGGCTTGGATGGCTCCAGGAGAACCCCCGGAATAGCGACCCCCCCCGCTTCGGGAGCTATGACATCACCCGGCAGCCGGCTTCTTAACACCTGCACCTGAGATGATCAGTCTTGTCAGGTGCTGGGAGGAGAGAGGTTGCAGGTGGGGATAGGGCTGTAATCCCTCACCCCCCCAGCCTCCCTCCACCTAGCACCCGCAGCTGTCATCGGGGATCACAGAGGGACAGAGGATCGGAGGTGAGTAAAAAAAAAGTAAATAAATGTCATTTTTTTTTTATTCTGTCTGTGTGGATTTTTTTTACTGTTAACCCCTTGTGAACTGGTAAGGGGTCCATGCTGCAGGGTGGGGGCCACCAAAGCTGGCCCCTGTGCCCTGTTCTACAAGCCCCTGTAGCTGGTCTCGGGCTGATAATGCTGGGTAAGGGGGACCCCATTTCATTTTTTTTTTTATTTTTAAGGGTTTTTAACCCTTAAAATTCCAAAAAAATGGGAGGGGGACCCTATGTAATTTTTTTTTAAATTAACCCCTTATGTTCTGTGGCCCAGCAGCTATAAAAGGCTTCCAGCAGCAGCAGGAGAGCAGAATCAAGAGTGATCAGAGTGGGACACAGTGGCCAGGGATGGATGGGGAGGTAAGTATTAAAAAAAATATATATATATATATTTTTTTTTTCTCCTTGTGTCTGTGTGTTTTTTTTTTTTTTTACACTTAACCCTTTCCATGATCCATGAGACCCCTATACCAGTTCACAAGGCTGGGGGCTGGCAAGTCACCTGCAGCTAGTATGCTGGGTAGGGGGGACCCCATGTCAATTTTTTTTTTGTTTTTTTAAGGGTTTTTAACCCTTAAGCACTGAAGCAGGATGTTTGTAAGAAAATCATGTGCATGTTTCCAAATAAAGACATTCCATTTGGAATTCCAAAAATGGGGTCCCCCCCCCCCGGGAGGGTCCCTATGTCATTTTTTTAATTAACCCCTTATGATTATAGTGTGGATAGTAGTTGCATTTTAATTGTAAATGTTATAAAGTGCTCTTTTCAGTTTGAGGGGTCTCCTGGGCAAGAATGGGGGGCTACCAATACATATGTGGTACCGTTGTAATCGGAAGAAATGGGGCTTTCACATGCAATATGGTTTCTCTAATAAAGTAAATGTTTTATTTAAAATGAAGGAGACAATTGTCTAAAAAATAATTTTTAATTTTTTTTGTTTTTTTTTTATTTACGCAAAAATATTTAAAAAAACAGTACAAAAATTACAAACAAGACATTTCATGTTAAATTCTAACCTCTGCTGCAAAAATATATATCTATAATTTTCATGCAAATTCCTCCAAAAATCAAGGTTAAACATGGTGCAAAAATTACCTGTCAACAGAGGATGAAAAAACTTCAAGTAGGCGGGCAATTAAAAGGGTTAAGAGTACCTATACATGTGGGGTATTGCTCTGCTTTGGGGACCTTGCGCCTTCAGATTTAGCTTGTTTTTTCTTGTTTGCATATTGATTTTTTAGGAAAATGTGTTTTTTATTCTGCTTTTTTATAATTTTTTTGAGGGAAACCCTGTGCAACCTAAGAATTCTTCAAGGGATTACTTCTAAAATGATGAGCCCACCACAACAAGCTGGGTATGCTTAGAAAGCTTAACATGTGCTCTTTCAGGGAATATGGTTTGTGGGGGTATTCCAAATGTAGGGGTTGTTTTGGTAGAAAAAGTACAAGGTGCACACTTTGTCTGCAGAGATGAAATTTTCAAGTAAAATTACTCTTACGCACATGCTTTACTTTGGGGTGTTTGTCAACACTTCCATTGAAAGTAGCTATGCATGTTGGGTACAGTTCTGTTCAGGGGACCTTGCTTTTTCAGATTGGGCTTGTTTTTTCTTATTTGCATATTTTTTTTTTAGGAAAATATGAGTTTGATTCTGCTTTTTTATTCTTTTCTAGTGAAACTCTGTGCTACCAAATAATTCATTGAGGAATTACTTCCAGAAAACTGCACCCATGTTAAGCCTGGTACACCTACAAAACTTGAGGTGTGTACTTGCAGAGAATATATAGTTTGTCAGGGTTATTTCAAATGTAAAGGGTTGTTTTTCTTGAAATACTGCAAGGTGCGCATAGCACTTAGCATATTTGCATTTTATCTGAAAATCTCCTAAAGCGCTGTTTCAGTTTGGGGGAGTCTCCTGGGCAGGAAAGAGTGTCTACTAATACATATGTGGTACCGCTGCAACCGGGAGAAATTAGGATTTCACACGCAATAAGATTTTATTGACAAACTTTTTTTTATTACAAATAACACTACAAATTGTAAAAAAAATAGATTTTTTTAAATTTTTTTGCACATATTTCACCCCAAAATATTAAGAATACACCTAAAAAATGACAAGCAAGACATTTCATGTTAAAGCCCAGATTCTGCTGAAAAAAAGAATATATAACTTTCCTGGGAAATCCCTTCAAAAATCACAGTTCAACATGTGGAGTGCAAAATAGTGCAAAAGGGTCTGGCAACAGAGAATGCTCCAGGTAGGCTGGCACTTAAAGGGTTAAGCAGAGTTGTTCAAATTTCACCAGAATTTTGCCCACATTCTGTATGAATCAAACTGAACTTAATATTCACCTGGAAATTTCGTGTAAACTTTTCTGATACAGAAATTCTGATTCTATGTACATACTATACATTTCCATTACCCTGTCATCCACACTCCTTGCATTCACTGCTGATGATTAAAGCTTAAACAGATCTCATAGATCTGAGTGAAGCAAGAGAAGTTGCATGCATAACAGGTGACAACAAGCAAGATACCAGTACTGGCTAGATAGCTGCGTGATTTATCTTACAGAATTCTGTCTGGATAATTTCTTTTTTAGTTAATCTGGAATATGACATAAACTTGACTTTTCTGGATTTACAAAAAAATGTTCTTGTTATGTAAAAGCCCAGGACATTTTGCCATTGATTCACTAAAGGTAGAAACAAATGTAAAGCTTGGAAAATTAGATTGCATGCAAGAATTTTAAAATGTATGGCTTGATTCATTAAAGTTCAAATTAAAATATTCTTGTGTTTTTTTTAGAAAAAGCTGTTTTCTTTTTTTAGTTTTTTTCCAATTCAATTCGAGTGTGATAAAAAGCAGTTCAGATGCCATTGAATGGCTCTGTGCATGGGTCAAGTGTTTCACACAATTTTTTTTTACATCAGCTTTCAGGAGCAGGAAAGTCTGTTTTCTGACTTTCACCATGGAGTCCTTCTATCTGTTGTGCCTGGAAAAAGACTATAGTACACCATAGGGAGGCCTTATGAACATAAAAGTATGTAAAATTATATTTAATATAGGCCCCACAAATAAATCATAGTGGCACACACAGACTGTGGACATGTCCTGGTGAGGAACAAAATGGATGAGGCTCAATGTACTTTTGGTGAGCGTTTCACAAAGGCAGTTGAATTAAATTTGTATGTTTGAATGCGCTCAAATTTGCGGGTGAATTTTTTGCATGTGCAGTCGAAAATCACTTTACAACTGGAAATCTCAGTGAAATAGTGCACAAATTTTCCAAACCTAAATGCTGTGTGTGCATTTTTTTTCTACTGCTTACTAATTTGTAGTGGAGCAGTATGATCCCTTGTTGCCCTTTTTTTGTTTTTTTTTTTTGGACTTTCTAATTAATGTGACATGTCATTGCTAATATTTAATTTTGCACTTTTCATTGATTGGGTGTAGAGATGAGCGAATCGATCCGGACGAACCCGGATTCAATCCGAATTTCATGAAAAATTCGATTCGGATCGAATCCGAATTTCCCCGAGATTCGATCGCTCGAAGTTTTCCTTTAACATCCATTCATTTACATTACAGGCATTCTAAGATGGCGGACGGGACATGTCCAGACATCAACCCCGCGCCAGTGCAAGCTGGGACAGTCACATGCAGCCTATCAGCAGCCAGCAAGCCCGGTGACGTCACAGCGCTATTTAAGTCGGCGGACATCTTGCTTTTCCTCATTTCTCTATTGCATTCGTGAGAGACAGGACGCTGCTGTAGGCAGGGAGAGACAGTTAGACAGACAGGGACAGACAAGGACAGGCTGGAGACAGGCAGGAGACAGACAGAAAGTCAGCGAAAAGCAGGGAAAGTTAGGAAAAATCGGAGGCCGTCACCGGGAGATTTTTTTTTTTTTTCATCCAGCCTGAGTGTTACTGGCTGGCTGACTGGCTTTGTTAGCGTTTTCAGGCTGCTTATACACTAACTGTGCATATATACTGAACTGATCTCAAGTCTGCTGTGAGGCATCCCATTCTGTGACTACACCAGCCTCTATTTAATACCATAACCATTTGCACTTATTCTAATAGAAATTAGGCCTGATAAAGACACTTTTGCTGTGCATAGCCTTACTGCTGCCAGGTGCTCTCTGGTTTTTGGGGCATCCCATTCTGTGACTACACCAGCCTCTATTTAATACCATAACCATTTGCACTTATTCTAATAGAAATTAGGCCTGATAAAGACACTTTTGCTGTGCATAGCCTTACTGCTGCCAGGTGCTCTCTGGTTTTTGGGGCATCCCATTCTGTGACTACACCAGCCTCTATTTAATACCATAACCATTTGCACTTATTCTAATAGAAATTAGGCCTGATAAAGACACTTTTGCTGTGCATAGCCTTACTGCTGCCAGGTGCTCTCTGGTTTTTGGGGCATCCCATTCTGTGACTACACCAGCCTCTATTTAATACCATAACCATTTGCACTTATTCTAATAGAAATTAGGCCTGATAAAGACACTTTTGCTGTGCATAGCCTTACTGCTGCCAGGTGCTCTCTGGTTTTTGGGGCATCCCATTCTGTGACTACACCAGCCTCTATTTAATACTATAACCATTTGCACTTATTCTAATAGAAATTAGGCCTGATAAAGACACTTTTGCTGTGCATAGCCTTACTGCTGCCAGGTGCTCTCTGGTTTTTGGGGCATCCCATTCTGTGACTACACCAGCCTCTATTTAATACCATAACCATTTGCACTTATTCTAATAGAAATTAGGCCCGATAAAGACACTTTTGCTGTGCATAGCCTTACTGCTGCCAGGTGCTCTCTGGTTTTTGGGGCATCCCATTCTGTGACTACACCAGCCTCTATTTAATACCATAACCATTTGCACTTATTCTAATAGAAATTAGGCCTGATAAAAACACTTTTGCTGTGCATAGCCTTACTGCTGCCAGGTGCTCTCTGGTTTTTGGGGCATCCCATTCTGTGACTACACCAGCCTCTATTTAATACCATAACCATTTGCACTTATTCTAATAGAAATTAGGCCTGATAAAGACACTTTTGCTGTGCATAGTACTACTGCTGCCAGGTGCACTGCTGGCTGTTGGGGCATCCCATTCTGTGACTACACCAGCCTCTATTTACTATAACCCTTTGCACTTATTCTAATAGAAATTTGGCCTGATAAAGACACTTTTGCTGTGCTTAGTACTACTGCTGCCACGTGCACTGCTGGCTGTTGGGGCATCCCATTCTGTGACTACACAAGCCTCTCTTAACTATAACCCTTTGCACTTATTCTAAAAGTCATTTGCCCTGATAAAGACACTTTTGCTGTGCATAGTAGTACTGCTCACAGGTGCACTGCTGGCTGTTGGGGCATCCAATTCTGTGACTACACAAGCCTCTCTTTACTATAACCCTTTGCACTTATTCTAAAAGTCATTTGGCCTGATAAAGACACTTTTGCTGTGCTTAGTACTACTGCTGCCAGGTGCTCTCTGGTTTTTGGGGCATCTCATTCTGTGACTACACAAGCCTCTCTTTACTATAACCCTTTGCACTTATTCTAAAAGTCATTTGGCCTGATAAATACACTTTTGCTGTGCATAGTACTACTGCTGCCAGGTGCACTGCTGGCTGTTGGGGCATCCCATTCTGTGACTACACAAGCCTCTATTTACTATAACCGTTTGCACTTATTCTAAAAGTCATTTGGCCTGATAAAGACACTTTTGCTGTGCTTAGTACTACTGCTGCCAGGTGCTCTCTGGTTTTTGGGACATCCCATTCTGTGACTACACAAGCCTCTCTTTACTATAACCCTTTGCACTTATTCTAAAAGTCATTTGGCCTGATAAAGACACTTTTGCTGTGCATAGTACTACTGCTGCCAGGTGCACTGCTGGCTGTTGGGGCATCCCATTCTGTGACTACACAAGCCTCTATTTACTATAACCCTTTGCACTTATTCTAAAAGTCATTTGCCCTGATAAAGACACTTTTGCTGTGCATAGTACTACTGCTGCCAGGTGCACTGCTGGCTGTTGGGGCATCCCATTCTGTGACTACACAAGCCTCTATTTACTATAACCCTTTGCACTTATTCTAAAAGTCATTTGCCCTGATAAAGACACTTTTGCTGTGCATAGTAGTACTGCTCACAGGTGCACTGCTGGCTGTTGGGGCATCCCATTCTGTAACATACCATTAGCCTCTGCATTTACTGTAAGCTGCACAGTTATTTAAAGTAATTTGGGCTGTATGAGCCTGCTTACACACTGTTGCTGTGTGCATATATACTGATCTCAAGTCAGCTTTGGGGCATCCCATTCTGTAACATACCATTAGCCTCTGCATTCACTGTAAGCTGCACAGTTATTTAAAGTAATTTGGGCTGTTTCAGCCTGCTTACACACTGTTGCTGTGTGCATATATACTGATCTCAAGTCTGTTGTGGGCATCCCATTCTGTAACATACCATTAGCCTCTGCATTTACTGTAAGCTGCACAGTTATTTAAAGTAATTTGGCCTGTTTGAGCCTGCTTATCCACTCTTGCTGTGCATATATACTGATCTCAAGTCTGCTTCGGGGCATCCCATTGTGTAACATAACATAACCTACCTCTCTTATTTACACTAAGCAGCTCTCTTATTTAAACTAAGCAGGCCTCTTATTTTCACTAAGCAGCTCTCTTATTTAAACTAAGCAGCTCTCTTATTTAAACTAAGCAGGCCTCTTGGATGCTGATTGTCCACTTTTGGGTGTGCATTATATTCGGTTTCATATACAGTGGGGTATCCCAATTTGTAAGATAACCTACCCCAACCATGTAAACTAAAGAGGCCTGTTGCAGCCTGAGTTTCTCTGCTTGCGTATGACCTGCATTACAATCTGTCTCTTTCAATGACACTGCTGCCTGGGGTATCCCAATTTGTAAGATAACCTACCCCAACCATGTAAACTAAAGGTTACGTCCTTCCAGAAGGAAAACTTATCCCGAACACTATTTTTGTTGGGGGCATTGACCTTTGGATTGATCGGCATGAAATTAAGGATTTTTTTCAAAGTATGGCGCTGTAAAGAAGGTCAAAATTATTTCTCATACTTGGATTATTGTTACTTTTTGTTCAGCTTAAAATATACCAGGCCACACGGGCATCCCAAGGCACATGCTGATTAACCCTATATGTTAAGCACAAGCATTTCTCATACTTGGATTATTGTTACTTTTTGTTCAGCTTGAAATATACCAGGCCACACGGGCATCCCAAGGCACATGCTATTTTAACCCTATCTGTTATACAACATAAGCGTTGATCAGCATCAGCTGCTTTATTAAGCTACTTCAGTTTGCACTTGTTTTTGACTGCTTTTAATAAACCAGGCCGCAGGGCACCCCAAAGCTGCACCTTGCACCCTATCTGGTATACAACATAAGCGTTGATCAGCATCAGCTTCATTAAGCTACTTCAGTTTGCACTTCCTTTTTGACTGCTTTCATTTAACCAGGCCGCAGGGCACCCCAAAGCTGCACCTTGCACCCTACCTGTTTATACTAAATAAGCATCTACAGCCTCAGCTTTATTAAGTTATTGCATTTTGAATTGGTTTTGGTCTGCTTTAAATACACCAGGCCGCAGGGCATCCCAAACCTGCATGTTGCACCCCATCTGTTATACTAAATAAGCGTTGATCATCATCAGCTTTATTAAGCTATTGCATTTTGCATTGGTTTTTGTACTGCTGCCAAAACACTAGCCCATATGGGCATCCCAAAACAGCACATGTCACCCTATCTGTTATACTAAATAAGCTTCTACAGGCCCTTTTGTTATTTATTTATTTTTATTTATATAGAGCTGTAATAGCTTATATAGTGAGGTAAATTTGCCATTTTGCTGCATTATATAGAGCACCCCCTCTGTAAATCTGATGGGCAATAGTTTATATTATAAGGTAAATTCATGGTTTTGCACCATTATATGGAGCAGCCCCTGTGTAAATCTGAGGGGCAATAGCTTATATTGTGAGGTAAATTTGCCATTTTGCTTCATTATATAGAGCAGGCCCTGTGTAAATCTGAGGGGCAATAGCTTATATTGTGAGGTAAATTTGCCATTTTGCTTCATTATATAAAGCAGCCCCTGTGTAAATCTGAGGGGCAATAGTTTATATTATGAGGTAAATTCATGGTTTTGCACCATTATATGGAGCAGCCCCTGTGTAAATCTGAGGGGCAATAGCTTATATTGTGAGGTAAATTTGCCATTTTGCTTCATTATATAGAGCAGCCCAGTTGCCATCTAAATCAACTACTGTCCGGTCAGTACAGCTTTTCCAGGGCAAACTCTGCTAGTTGCGGACACAAGTCAAGTTTGGCTTCCCAGCAAATCCAGTGGATCCTGAAGGTGTGTTGGCATGGTCATGTCAAGGTATGACATGATCTGCTGTTTGAGGTCCAGCTCCAGGTCTTCCTGCTGCTCATGAGTAGACTCACTATGCGGGTGTAGAAAGCTACTCACTAGCGACTGAAGACTGAGGCTGCTGCTGATGGAGCTGCTGCTGCTGCTGCTCCTTCCACCCCCCCAGCAGCCATGGCAGTAGAAGGTGATCGCAGAGGTCCCCCTGAGTCAGACCTGCGGGAGTATGGGCCATGGCACAGATAGACATCGCCCAACTGACTACGTGGGATGTCTCTGTAGTAGGTCAGTTTGTCCTCCCTCTCAGTGGGCGTAAAAAATGCCCCCATTTTGTGCCGGAAGCGAGGGTCCAATAAGTTGGAGAGCCAGAAGTCATCCCGCTGACAAATGGAGACAATTCTGTGGTCACTACGCAAGCATGTGAGCATGCATCGTGCCATTTCTGCAAGTGACTCGGAGGGATTACCTGTCTCCATCTCCACTGTAAACTGCCACAGTGTGTCTGGGTCCTCTGTCTCGCCTTCCTCCCAACCCTCTAGCTCCTGTGGCTGCTCCTGCTCCTCCTCTCCTGTCAGATGACTAGATAAAATTTCATTTTGTGAAACCTAAACTGTGGTTTGCTGTGCCCCACCCCCTCCTCCTCCTCCACTTCAGCCCCCACAGGCTTCATGTGGCTGTGAAATGTATGTGCCATGTCTCCAGTGCCCTGACCAGCCATGGTTTCCAACATGTGTTGTAGTACATGAAGCAGTGGAATCTCATCGCTCATCTCATAGTTCTGGCAACTGTCTAATAAAGTAGCTTCCTCAAAGGGCCTGAGCAAACGGCCCGGTGTCACGTATGAGCTGCCAATGGTTTACATTGAATTTACACAGGGGTGTCCCCCTATCCGTTTGGATCATCCAGAAATCCGTGATGGCTTTTCTCTGTTCCTATAGTGGATCCTGCATATGGAGGGTGGAATTCCAACGGGTGGAAATATGGCAAATCAGACTATGTTGGGGTACACCGTTCTGACGCTGAAGCTCAATAAGGTTGTGCTTGGTGGTGTAGGAGTGCCAGAAGTGCATGCTAACTTTCTTTCCTGTTGTTCGGATGTCTTTCAGATGGGGGCAAGACTTCAGAAAACGCTTGACAACTAGACTGAACACGTGTGCCATGTCAGGACGCATGACTCTGGCTTCCTTGTCGCAGCGCAAACAAGATGTTCTTCCAAGTATCAGTCACCATGGGTCCAAATTTGCTGTTTTTGTGGATTAAGCAATGATTTCATGGATTGAGTTCTCATTTTTAGTAGTTCCTCCCATGTGTGACTCAAGGAAAACCATGTGAAGAACAGCGTGAAACCACAATCACCAAGGGGGCCTAAAAGGATATATATTGTCCACCATGAGTCCATAGTTACAGCTCCAGACGTAGACAACACTGTGCACTTTGGTACAC
Organism: Gastrophryne carolinensis; assembly: GCA_027917425.1. NCBI lineage: Eukaryota > Metazoa > Chordata > Amphibia > Anura > Microhylidae > Gastrophryne > Gastrophryne carolinensis. Next base: position 104,162,105 of record CM051241.1, read on the forward strand.
ACTGACAGGCTAAAGGACTGGCCCACCTTCTGTTCAACAACATTTTACAGGGCAGGTACTGCCATCTTCGAAAAGCAATGATACCATGGGACTCTCCACCTCGGCTCGGCACAAGCCATCAGTTCCCTGAAAGGTCCACCACTGGGTAATGCAGCAGGCTGGACTTGTGGTGACGCTGTCTGAGAGGAGAAATCCCTCAGACATCAAGATTAAAAATTCCAAGAATTTTTGAGGGCTAATTATTCAGAGGCAATGATACCTAGTTGTTTCTGATTTAATTACAAGGTGGAAACACACCCTCAAACAAAACTTCACTTTGGCAATACTATTGCATTTGTCTATTCATAATTTTATGTATATATATTAACTAACCTACTTTTTCTCCACAGGATTGTGAATGCAACATGAAAAACTGACACATCGCTGAGTAGCTGATTTTTCCAATCAACAGTCCCCAATAATTCACTGCTGCTGCTGCTGCCGCCGCCACCACCGCAGACTCCAGGGACCCTCTTCCACTACCTCGGCTTGCAACACCTCCTCCCACGACACTCTCCTCATCACTAATTGCCGGCTAGTGGAAGAAGAGGCGAGTGTCTCCTCCACTCCTTGGCTGGGCAGTAGCTGCTGAATTTTATGATTATCAGATCTTCATCAATGGATAGTGGAGCTGAACCCAAAGCATAACAACAGACAACAGACAGTTGACTGGGGGTGTCAGATGCCACTTGTGATGCAGTGGATTGCTTTTGCAGCACTTCGAGACAAAGTTGCTTCATTGGCTGACACAATGACTGGTAAAGCTGTGGAACATATGGTTTAAAAGCAAAAAAAAACCATTTGTTTTTATATGAAAAAGACCCTGGTTTATACATATTTTTTTTTTCCAGAGACTGCCCTGCGTGGAAATGAATGGCGCATGGATCAGCCAAGCTTTCCTCCCAACAATGCCTGATGTATTCCAATAGATTGATGACGGGGCCAGACCAACACTAAAGAAAGATGGATCGTGCAAAACAGATTTAAGGCGCTGCTCTCCAGTTACAGACATTCCTCCGCATCGGACCACAAGTAAGTATTGATAAAAAATCCTTTACGTTACTCTTACTTTTTATTAATATTCTTCGGATAAGACGGATCAGACATGATTCCAGATTAAAAATTCCAAGAATTTTTGAGGGCTAATTAGTCAGAGGCAATGATACCTTGTTGTTTCTGATTTAATTAAAAGGTGGAAACACACCCTCAAACAAAACTTCACTTTGGCAATACTTTTGCATTTGTTTATTCATAATTTTATGTAGATATTACTAAGCTACTTTTTCTCCACATGACTCTCCACAGGGTGTGATTCATCCAATTTTTGGGCTCCTGAAGCCAACCCCAGTGTCTCTTTAAAGCAATGTTTGGGCTGCTGCTGCTTGCAACTCCAGGGTGTGAATCATCCAATTTTTGGGCTCCTGAAGCCAACTCCAGTGTCTCTTTAAAGTAATGTTTGGGCTCCTGCTGCTGCTGCCAACTCCAGGGTGTGATTCATCCAATTTTTGGGCTCCTGAAGCCAACCCCAGGGTCTCTTTAAAGTAATGTTTTGGTTCCTGCTGCTGCTGCTGCCAACTACAGGGTGTGAATCATCCAATTTTTAGGCTCCTGAAGCCAACCCCAGTGTCTCTTTAAAGTAATGTTTGGTCTCCTGCTGCTGCTGCTGCTGCCAACTCCAGGGTGTGATCCATCCAATTTTTGGGCTACTGAAGCCAACCCCAGTGTCTCTTTAAAGTAATGTTTGGGCTGCTGCTGCTGCCAACTCCAGGGTGTGATTCATCCAATTTTTGGGCTCCTGAAGCCAACCCCAGGGTCTCTTTAAAGTAATATTTGGGCTCCTGCTGCTGCTGCTGCCAACTCCAGGGTGTGAATCATCCAATTTTTGGGCTCCTGAAGCCAACCCCAGGGTCTCTTTAAAGTAATATTTGGGCTCCTGCTGCTGCTGCTGCCAACTCCAGGGTGTGATTCATCCATTTTTGGGCTCCTGAAGCCAACCCCAGTGTCTCTTTAAAGTAATGTTTGGGCTGCTGCTGCTGCCAACTCCAGGGTGTGATTCATCCAATTTTTGGGCTCCTGAAGCCAACCCCAGTGTCTCTTTAAAGTAATGTTTGGGCTCCTGTTGCTGCTGCTGCTGCTGCCAACTCCTGCCAACTCCAGGGTGTGAATCATCCAATTTTTGGGCTCCTGAAGCCAACCCCAGTGTCTCTTTAAAGTAATGTTTGGGCTCCTGCTGCCAACTCCAGGGTCTGAATCATCCAATTTTTGGGCTCCTGAAGCCAACCCCAGTGTCTCTTTAAAGTAATGTTTGGGCTGCTGCTGCTGCTGCCAACTCCAGGGTGTGATTCATCCAATTTTTGGGCTCCTGCTGCTGCCAACTCCAGTGTCTCTTTAATGCAATGTTTGGGCTCCTGCCCCTCATAGTGATGCCACTTCAACTCTCTGCAATTGTGCCGCTCTGCGATTCTATTAGCGATGCCTCTGATCTGCATGTGATATTTATTCAAAGTATTATTTAACTAACCCAGCACGCATCCTATGCGTGTTACAGCAAGGCAGAATGGTTTACAACCCTATTGAGGCTCTAGGAGGCTCAGAAATAGCCATTTTTAATAGCGATTCGTCGCGAATAAATTCGGGTCAAAACGATTTTTGTCGGAAAATTCGGCGAATCAGTCGAATCTAATTTTTCAAAAGTTCGCTCATCTCTAGTGTTTAGGTTGCCCTTTTGGAAGTATTGTTTTGCATTGCTTTACATCTATTGTTATTGTATCCATTATTTGGGTGGTTTGTAGATGAACTTGTTCTTAGCTTTGACTTAGATCCGTAGATCCATTTATATGTGAATGTTGCCCTGAGTGTCATCATTAGCATGCAGATATTTATAACATGCTAATTTGGTCTCCCCATATAGGCCTGATGTACTTAAAATTCCAAACCACATTAAATGTCTCTTAGCTGTTGCATCCAGGGCCAGCTCCAGGGATTTGTGAGCCCCTGGTCAACAGAGTCCCAGAGAGCCCATTGTGTCATGACACTTGCACGGCTCTGTGAATCCACCTGAGATGACAGGTATACTCACTAGGGATGAGCGAATTGATCCGGATGAACCCGGATTCATTCCGAATGTCATGAAAAATTTGATTCTGAACGAATCCGAATTTCCCCGCGATTCCAGTGATCGAAGTTTTCCTTTAAACTCCATTTATTTCAATTACAGGCATTCTAAAATGGTGGAAGCACATGTCCGGACATATCCCCTGGGGCAAGGTATCATGGGAAGGTCACATGCAGCCTATCAGCAGCCAGGAGCCCCGGTGACATCACAGCGCTATATAAAGCGGCGGCCATCTTGCTTGTGCGCATTTCAGACTTGCATTCGTGAGACAGTGGTGGTTGCTGGCTGGCTGCAGACAGGGACAGACAGTTAGCGATAGGTAGGGAGATTTACAGATAGGTAGGGAGATTTACAGATAGGTAAAGAGAGAGACAGATAGTTAGGGAGATTTAAAGTGGTAGACAGAGCTAGGGAAAGATAGGTTTAAAACCGGAACAATCCAGCAGCATACAAGTCACATTGACAGGGTGCCTAGTGCTGGCTATGAATCATATTTCATAATTACTGGGTTACTGTTAATATATTTGGTTTGGTTTAAATACAGCTGCACACTGTGCATGCAATGCACATGCTATTTAACCCTTTCTGCTATTTAGGCCTGAACGCTATTTTAACCCTATCTGTTAAATACAGCTGCACACTGTGCATGCAATGCACATGCGATTTAACCCTTTCTGCTATTTAGGCCTGAACGCTATTTTAACCCTATCTGTTAAATACAGCTGCACACTGTGCATGCAATGCACATGCTATTTAACCCTTTCTGCTATTTAGGCCTGAACGCTATTTTAACCCTATCTGTTAAACAAAAGCATTTCTCATACTTGGATTATTGTTACTTTTTGTTCAGCTTAAAATACATTACGCCACACTGGCATCCCAAGGCACATGCTATTAAACCCTATCTGTTAAACAAAAGCATTTCTCATACTTGGATTATTGTAAATACTTTTTGTTCAGCTTAAAATACATTACGCCACACTGGCATCCCAAGGCACATGCTATTTAACCCTATCTGTTAAACAAAAGCATTTCTCATACTTGGATTATTGTTAATACTTTTTGCTCAGCTTAAAATACATTAGGCCACACTGGCATCCCAAGGCACATGCTATTTTAACCCTATCTGTTAAACAGAAGCATTTCTCATACTTGGATTAGTGTTAAAAGTTCTGTTCATCTTAAAATATACAAGGCCACACGGCCATCCCAAGGCACATGCTATTTAACCCTATCTGTTAAACAAAAGCATTTCTCATATTTGGATTAGTGGTAATAATTTCTGTTCAGCTTAAAATACATTACGCCACACTGGCCTCCCAAGGCACATGCTATTTAACCCTATCTGTTAAACAAAAGCATTTCTCATACTTGGATTATTGTTAATACTTTTTGCTCAGCTTAAAATACATTATGCCACACTGGCATCCCAAGGCACATGCTATTTTAACCCTATCTGTTAAACAGAAGCATTTCTCATACTTGGATTAGTGTTAAAAGTTCTGTTCATCTTAAAATATACAAGGCCACACGGCCATCCCAAGGCACATGCTATTTTAACCCTACCTGTTAAACAGAAGCATTTCTCATACTTGGATTATTGTTAATACTTTTTGTTCAGCTTAAAATACATTACGCCACACTGGCATCCCAAGGCACATACTATTTAACCCTATCTGTTAAACAAAAGCATTTCTCATACTTGGATTAGTGTCAAAAGTTTCTATTCAGCTTAAAATATACCAGGCCACACGGGCATCCCAAGGCACATGCTATTTTAACCCTATCTGTTAAACAAAAGCATTTCTCATACTTGGATTATTGTTACTTTTTGTTCAGCTTAAAATAAATTACGCCACACTGGCATCCAAAGGCACATGCTATTTAACCCTATCTGTTAAACAAAAGCATTTCTCATACTTGGATTAGTGTCAAAAGTTTCTGCTCAGCTTAAAATATACCAGGCCACACGAGCATCCCAAGGCACATGCTATTTTAACCCTACCTGTTAAACAAAAGCATTTCTCATACTTGGATTAGTGTTAAAAGTTTCTGTTCAGCTTAAAATATACCAGGCCACACGGCCATCCCAAGGCACATGCTATTTTAACCCTATCTGTTAAACAAAAGCATTTCTCATACTTGGATTATTGTTAATACTTTCTGCTCAGGTTAAAATACATTACGCCACACTGGCATCCCAAGGCACATGCTATGTAACCCTATCTGTTAAACAAAAGCATTTCTCATACTTGGATTAGTGTCAAAAGTTTCTGTTCAGCTTCAAATATACCAGGCCACACGGGCATCCCAAGGCACATGCTATTTTAACCCTATCTGTTAAACAAAAGCATTTCTCATACTTGGATTATTGTTACTTTTTGTTCAGCTTAAAATACATTACGCCACACTGGCATCCCAAGGCACATGCTATTTAATCCTATCTGTTAAACAAAAGCATTTTTAATACTTGGATTAGTGTCAAAAGTTTCTGTTCAGCTTAAAATATACCAGGCGACACGGCCATCCCAAGGCACATGCTATTTTAACCCTATCTGTTAAACAAAAGCATTTCTCATACTTGGATTAGTGTCAAAAGTTTCTGTTCGGCTTAAAATATACCAGGCCACACGGGCATCCCAAGGCACATGCTATTTTAACCCTATCTGTTAAACAAAAGCATTTCTCATACTTGGATTATTGTTACTTTTTGTTCAGCTTAAAATACATTACACCACACTGGCATCCCAAGGCACATGCTATTTAACCCTATCTGTTAAACAAAAGCATTTCTCATACTTGGATTATTGTTAATAGTTTTTGCTCAGCTTAAAATACATTACGCCACACTGGCATCCCAAGGCACATGCTATTTTAACCCTATCTGTTAAACAAAAGCATTTCTCATACTTGGATTAGTGTTACTTTTTCTTCAGTGTAAAATACATTACGCCACACTGGCCATCCCAAGGCACATGCTATTTTAACGTTATCTGTTAAACAAAAGCATTTCTCATACTTGGATTATTGTTAATACTCTCTGCTCATCTTAAAATACATTAGGCCTCACTGGCATCCCAAGGCACATGCTATTGTAACCCTATCTGTTAAACAAAAGCATTTCTCATACTTGGATTATTGTTAATACTCTCTGCTCAGCTTAAAATACATTAGGCCACACTGGCATCCCAAGGCACATGCTATTTAACCCTATCTGTTAAACAAAAGCATTTCTCATACTTGGATTAGTGTCAAAAGTTTCTGCTCAGCTTAAAATACATTACGCCACACCGGCATCCCAAGGCACATGCTGTTTAACCCTATCTGTTAAACAAAAGCATTTCTCATACTTGGATTAGTGTCAAAAGTTTCTGTTCAGCTTAAAATATACCAGGCCACACGGGCATCCTAAGGCACATGCTATTTTAACCCTATCTGTTAAACAAAAGCATTTCTCATACTTGGATTATTGTTACTTTTTGTTCAGCTTAAAATACATTACGCCACACTGACATCCCAAGGCACATGCTATTTAACCCTATTTGTTAAACAAAAGCATTTCTCATACTTGGATTATTGTTAATACTTTTTGTTCAGCTTAAAATACATTATGCCACGCTGGCATCCCAAGGCACATGCTATTTAACCCTATCTATTAAACAAAAGCATTTCTCATACTTGGATTATTGTTACTTTTTGTTCAGCTTAAAATACATTAGGTCCCACTGGCATCCCAAGGCACATGCTATTTAACCCTATCTGTTAAACAAAAGCATTTCTCATACTTGGATTATTGTTAATACTCTCTTCTCAGCTTAAAATACATTAGGCCACACTGGCATCCCAAGGCACATGCTATTTTAACCCTATCTGTTATACAACATAAGCGTGGATCAGCATCAGCTTCATTAAGCTACTTCAGTTTGCACTTGTTTTTGACTGCTTTTAATAAACCAGGCCACAGGGCACCCCAAAGCTGCACCTTGCACCCTATCTGGTATACAACATAAGCGTTGATCAGCATCAGCTTCATTAAGCTACTTCAGTTTGCACTTGTTTTTGACTGTTTTCAATAAACCAGGCCGCAGGGCACCCCAAAGCTGCACCTTGCACCCTATCTGTTATATAACATAAGCCTGGATCAGCATCAGCTTCATTAAGCTACTTCAGTTTGCACTTGTTTTTGACTGCTTTTAATAAACCAGGCCGCAGGGCACCCCAAAGCTGCACCTTGCACCCTATCTGGTATACAACATAAGCGTTGATCAGCATCAGCTTCATTAAGCTACTTCAGTTTGCACTTGTTTTTGACTGTTTTCAATAAACCAGGCCGCAGGGCACCCCAAAGCTGCACCTTGCACCCTATCTGGTATACAACATAAGCGTTGATCAGCATCAGCTTCATTAAGCTACTTCAGTTTGCACTTGTTTTTGACTGCTTTTAATAAACCAGGCCGCAGGGCACCCCAAAGCTGCACCTTGCACCCTATCTGGTATACAACATAAGCGTTGATCAGCATCAGCTTCATTAAGCTACTTCAGTTTGCACTTGTTTTTGACTGTTTTCAATGAACCAGGCCGCAGGGCACCCCAAAGCTGCACCTTGCACCCTATCAGGTATACAACATAAGCGTTGATCAGCATCAGCTGTTTTATTAAGCTACTTCAGTTTGCACTTGTTTTTGACTGTTTTCAATAAACCAGGCTGCAGGGCACCCCAAAGCTGCACCTTGCACCCTATCTGGTATACAACATAAGCGTTGATCAGCATCAGCTTCATTAAGCTACTTCAGTTTGCACTTGTTTTTGACTGTTTTCAATAAACCAGGCCGCAGGGCACCCCAAAGCTACACCTTGCACCCTATCTGTTATACAACATAAGCGTTGATCAGCATCAGCTGCTTTATTAAGCTACTTCAGTTTGCACTTGTTTTTGACTGTTTTCAATAAACCAGGCCGCAGGGCACCCCAAAGCTGCACCTTGCACCCTATCTGGTATACAACATAAGCGTTGATCAACATCAGCTGCTTTATTAAGCTACTTCAGTTTGCACTTGTTTTTGACTGTTTTCAATAAACCAGGCCGCAGGGCACCCCAAAGCTGCCCCTTGCACCCTATCTGGTATACAACATAAGTGTTGATCAGCATCAGCTGCTTTATTAAGCTACTTCAGTTTGCACTTGTTTTTGACTGTTTTCAATAAACCAGGCCGCAGGGCACCCCAAAGCTGCACCTCGCACCCTATCTGGTATACAACATAAGCGCTGATCAGCATCAGCTTCATTAAGCTACTTCAGTTTGCACTTGTTTTTGACTGTTTTCAATAAACCAGGCCGCAGGGCACCCCAAAGCTGCACCTTGTACCCTATCTGTTATACAACATAAGCGTTGATCAGCATCAGCTGCTTTTTTAAGCTACTTCAGTTTGCACTTGTTTTTGACTGCTTTCAATAAACCAGGCCGCAGGGCACCCCAAAGCTGCACCTTGCACCCTATCTGTTTATACTAAATAAGCAAATACATAAAAATGTCAGGCAGACAAGTGCCAGGATGTTCAAAGTGGAGTGGCAGAGGCCAAGATTCAGTAGGCAGAAGTCGCAGCAGACTAGGGGCGAGTGGCAGCAGGAGTCACGGTGAGAGACCTGATCTGCCAGTATCTGCTAGCGGTCGTGTCTCCACCAGTAACGCATCTGCCGTGGTAGATTGGTTAACGTGCTCATCAACATCATAACAAGTTACGTCTGAGACCCCCAGTCTAGGGTCGGTAGGTTCCTCTGACACAACCCTGAGTTGGCATGCCCTGAGAGCAGTCCCTGTCCTCAGGGCATGCCTCTGTCCTACGCCGTTCCCTCCCCCAGCGAAGTATCCTATGCTTTGGGTTCAGCTCCACTCTTTAGTGAGGAGGACGATCAGATAGAGGACAGTCAGCAGCTACTGCCCAGCCATGAAATGGAGGTGGCTTCTTTAGCTCAGCAGACAAATAGTGATGTGGACAGTGTCGTGGGTGTTGCGCCAGACACTGTTGAGGAAACCAAGAACATCAGTGACGTTCAGCCACAACTCGGTGATGATGATGATGATGAAGCCCTTGGGAGCCGGGTGATGAAGTGGCTTCATCATCATCATCAGGAGAAGAGGGGCGCAGGTTGCCCCGGAGTCAGCAGCTCAGGCAGCAAGGTGTTAGCAGCATGGTTGGCAGTCAGCATGGGGGCACAATTGAAAAGCCTGGAGCCAAACGGGGCCGGGGTTGATTTTCTGCTGCGCGGCAGGCTACCTTATCGTAAGGTAGTGGAGCAGGGGTTCCTGGAGTTGGCGACAATAGCAGCGAATCAGTGAGGCCTGTTGGTGGGAAAAGTAGCTACTCGGCAGTGTGGCAGTTTTTCCTGAAGCATCTGCAGGAGGGTAACATGGCCACATGCAAGATATGTAGGCAGAAGGTGAAGCGTGGCCAGGGCCCAAATGTTGGCACCACGGCCCTGCGTCAACATATGATACGTCACCATAAAGCGACCTGGGAGAACCGAGGCTCCCAAGGGGTGGTCCAGTCTGCTTCCTCACCAAGTGGCACGCCGCTCCCAATTTCTGCCAGCCAAGGCTCCAGCACCTCAGCCGAAGGCAGCTGTGCGTCATACTCATCCTCTGTCGCTCCTGCTCCTCCTCCTCCAAGTCATGCATCCCGCCAGCAATCCATCAGCGAAGCCATGTCCAAGAGACAGCAGTATGCGCCCACTCATCCTACGGCGCAGAAGCTGTATGTGCTCCTGTCCAAGTTGCTGGTGCTGCAGTCGCTCCCTTTTCAGGTGGTGGACTCTGCACCTTTCAGAGAACTGATGGCCTGTGCCGAGCCGAGGTAGAGAGTCCCAAGCCATCATTTCTTTGCCAAGAAGGCAGTACCAGCGCTGCACACTTTTGTTGAACAGAAGGTGGGCCAGTCCTTGAGCCTGTCGGTGTGTAGCAAAGTGCATGGCAGCGCCGATGTCTGGAGCTGTAACTACGGTCAGGGACAGTACATGTTGTTTACGGCCCACTGGGTGAATGTGGTCTCTTTGCAGCAGCAGCAGCAACTTGGACAGGCCACGCTGCTTTGGCCTCCGCGCTCCCTGCCCGTTGGGCCTGTGACACTGTGCGACTCGGCCTCCTCATCCTCCGCCATCTCCTCACCCTCCACTGTAGGCTCAAGTCTCAGTGCCCCTCCAGTCTACCATGTGTGCAAGGCACGGAGGTGTCACGCAGTGCTTCACATGGTTTGTCTTGGCGAACGGAGTCACACAGGGGAGGAACTGCTTAAATTTATTCATCAGGAAATCCAAACATGGCTTACTCCAAGAAAACTTAAAATGGGAATCATGGTTACCGACAATGGGAAGAACATTTTGTCTGCGCTGCGCCAAGGAAGGCTGACCCATGCCCCCTGCATGGCTCACGTCTTCAATCTGGTTGTCAAGCGGTTTCTGAAGTGTTCCCCCCATATGCAAGACATCCTAACAACTTCAAGGAAACTTTGCATGCACTTCAGCCACTCATACACCGCCAAACACACCCTTCTTGAGCTACAGCGTCAGATTGGTATCCCCCAACATAGTCTGATTTGCGATGTTTCCACCCGTTGGAATTCCCCCCTTCACATGTTGGACCGATTATATGAACAGAGAAAATCCATCACGGATTTCCTGATGATCCAAGCGGATAGGGGGACTCCCCTGTGTAACTTCAATGTCAACCAGTGGCAGCTCATACGTGACACCTGCCATTTGCTCAGGCCCTTTGAGGAAGCCACTTTATTTGTCAGTCGGCAGGATTACGGGATGAACAACGTAATTCCACTGCTTCATGTACTACAGCACATGTTGGAAACCATGGCTGGTCAGGGCACTGGAGACATGGCGTCTACATCTTACGGCCACATGAACCCCGTTGGAGCTGAACTGGAGGAGGAAGAGGAGGAGGAGTTGCCCAGCGAAACACAGTTTAGGCTTGGCGAAATGGCTGGTTTATCTAGTCAGCGGACAGGAGAGGAGGAGCAGCCAGAGGACCTAGAGGGTTTTGAGGAAGGCGAGACAGAGGACCCGGACACACCGTGGCAGTATGCAGTGGAGATGGAGACAGGTAGTCCATCCGAGTCACTAGCGCAAATGGCAGGAAGCATGCTCACATGCTTGCGTAGTGACCCCAGAATTGTTTCTATTTGTCGGCGGGATGACTTCTGGATGTCCACCTTATTGGACCCTCGCTTCCGGCACAAAATGGGGGCATATTTTAAACCCACCGAGAGGGAGGACAAACTGAACTACTACAAAGACATTCTACGTAGGCAGTTGGCCGATGCCTATCTGCGCCATGGTCCATACTCTCGCAGGTCTGACTCGAGGGGACCTCTGCGCTAACCTTCCACTGCCATGGCTAATGTGGGGGTTGGCAGGAGCAGCAGCAGCAGCTCCATCGCAGCAGCCTCAGTCTTCAGTCGCTAATGAGTAGCTTTCTACACCCGCATAGTGAGGCTACTCATGAGCAGCAGGAAGACCTGGAGCAGGACCTCAACCAGCAGGTCATGTCATACCTTGACATGAGCATGCCAACACACCTTGAGGATCCGCTGGACTTCTGGGCAGCCAAACTTGATTTGTGGCCGCAACTAGCAGAGTTTGCCCTGGAAAAGCTGTCCTGCCCGGCAAGTAGCGTGCCATCTGAGCGGGTGTTTAGTGCGGCGGGGGCCATAGTTACGGCAAAGAGAACTCGTCTGTCAACTAAAAATGTGGAGAGACTCACCTTTGTCAAAATGAATCAGGGATGGATCAACCAGGATTTCCACCCACCAATGCCTGATGCATGCGACTAGATTCAGCATGGTGCCACGTTTTACACTTTCCAAATGGTGCAAAACATATTTATGTCTTTAGGCCAATTTTTGGGCTCCTGCTGATGCCCACTTCAGGGTGTGCCTTCCAACCAATTTTTGGCCTCCTGCTGATGCAACTTCAGGGTGTGCCTTTCAGCCACTGTTTGGGCTCCTGCTGCTGCTGCTTGCAACTCCAGGGTGTGATTCATCCAATTTTTGGGCTCCTGAAGCCAACTCCAGTGTCCCTTTAAAGTAATGTTCGGGCTCCTGCTGCTGCTTGCAACTCCAGGGTGTGATTCATCCAATTTTTGGGCTCCTGCTGCCAACTCCAGTGTCTCTTTCAGCCAATGTTTGGGCTCCTGCTGCTGCTGCTTGCAACTCCAGGGTGTGATTCATCCAATTTCTGGGCTCCTGAAGCCAACTCCAGTGTCTCTTTAAAGTAATGTTCGGGCTCCTGCTTCTGCTTGCAACTCCAGGGTGTGATTCATCCAATTTTTGGGCTCCTGCTGCCAACTCCAGTGTCTCTCTCAGCCAATTTTTGGCCTCCTGCTGCTGCTGCCAACTCCAGGGTGTTTT